>ML682043.1:3949327-4078874 GCA_007922195.1 Podocnemis expansa
CCTCGCCAACTGAGGGTCGGGGGAAAGGGCAGCCAGGGATTTCCCTGACCCCCCCCCCCCCCCCCCCCACCTCTGAATTTCCCAACAGCCCCCAGCTGTCAGCTAGTAACAGCCCTATACCAGGTTAGTGAGCACCACTACACCCCCTGGAATTCCCAACAGCCCCCCACTTGTCAGCTAGTGACAGTGTTATACTAAATTAGTGAGCACCCCTACACACACACCCCAAATTTCAACTCCTGGGAAGAATACCAGGCAGGGATTTCCCTTATACCCTCTGAATTTCCCAACAACCCCCAGCTGTCAGCTAGTAACAGCATTATACCAATGTAGGGAGCACCCCCCAATACCCTCCTACACCCCCCTGAAATCCCAAACACCCCCCAGTTGTCAGGTAGTAACAGTCTGATACCAAGGTAGTGAGCACCCTGATACCCTCCTACACCCCCCTGAAATTCCCAACACCCCCTAGCTGTCAGCTAGTAACGGCCTTATACCAATTTAGTGAGAACACCCAATAGGCCCTACACCCCCCTGAAATTCCTAGCACCCCCCTCAGTTGTTAGCTAGTAACACTATTAGATCAATTTAGTGAGCAACCCCCAATACCCCCTACAACCCCCCCCCAGGAGAATACTGAGGGAAACCCCTCCCTGCCCCCAGAGTTTGCAGCTCCTGTGAAAGTGACCAACTGCAGGTTGTGATCACTTGGATTGTACCTGACCTTGTGTTCAGTAACTGGTTTAAGAACATGTCTCTCTTTTCTAGCAAAGTCCCGCGCAAGAGTGCGGCTAACGAGTGTTCCAAAGGGGCAACTGTGTTCGTCTGGTTCAGCAAAGTAAAAAGCAAGCAGTCCTTTGGTACTTAAAGACTAACAGATTTATTTATCGTATGAGCTTTCCTGGGAGAAAATCTCACTTCATCAAATGCTTCCAAGTGGGATTTTCTCCCACGGAAGCTCATGTAATAAATAAATCTGTCAGTCTCTAAGTGCCATGGGGTTCCTTGCTCTCCCCCCCCCCATGGTTTTCAAACCACAGGTCCGGACCCAGTAACTAGGTCACAAACCCTCAGGTACTGGATCACAGCAGCCTCTCCTGTTGCCATCAAAAGTCTGGAATGCATTGCGCAAAGATGAAACTGTTGGGTTGTAGGCATAAATTGTTTTTTTCAATTGGGTCCTGTGAAAAAAGTTTGAAAAACCACTGGTCTACACCAGTGGTTTTTCAAACTTTTTTCCTCAGGACTCAGTTGAAAAAAATCATTTGTGTGTCACCCAAGAATTACATCTTTGAGCAAAGTATTCCAGGCTTTCAGCGGTGGTGGTGGGGGGTATGACCCCGTGCCTAAGGGTCTGTGACCCAGTCCTGGGTCCTGATCCTAAGTTTGAAAACCACAGGTCTACACTATGGGGGGCATGGGAATGGCATTTTAAATAATTGTCTCTCTTGTGTGAGAAAGCCCAATTCGAAATGCAGTTAACTTAATCTAATTGTATCAAACAATTTAAACAACCATACAATCCAGTTGTCTGCCAAGCATTCAATTTAGGGGACACCGTGAGGTATCTAACTCAGTTTGAAAATGCACTTCCCCACTTATAGCCTATTTTTCTAGGTAAGCAAAATCACATCAGTGGGGGGTTTTTTTGTTGCTACATTGCTTTATATGCTCCAGTTGTCCAGTCGAGTGTTAAGCATTATGGTTTTCCACCTAATGCTTCAGGTTATTTGAACCCTTAAGAGGGAAAATGGTTTTCCATTTTTTTGGTTTGTTTGTTTTGTTTTTTAGTTAGCAAAAATGCCTAACAAAAGGCTTGTCAGCATGGTGAGTTAATGCTGTGGTTTTCAAACTTTTTTCCTCAAGACCCAGTTGAAAAAAATAATTCATGGCCGAGATCCAACAATTACCTCATTGAGCAGTGCAGTCCAGGCTTTTGGTGGTGGCAGCAGGGGGTGTCACAACCCAGTGCCTGAGGGTCCGTGACCTAGTACTAGGCCCCAACTGTTGGTTTGAAAACCACTGAGTTAATGTGCACCTACTGCTAAACTTCCCAACTGCTCTTTAATGTAGTGCCATTTGAAATGAGACCTTAAACATGCACTAGGGAACTTTCTGGTGTGGGCCAGCGGGGTCTGTGTAGGCCAGGTAGTGTGCAACGCTGAATTTACCCCACCCTGGTGCCCTGCGTAGGCTGCCTAAGGGTTTAAGTTTTACATTTCTGTACCTTGTCTTTCTCAGTTGATTTCTGAAGAAGTTTCCAGTCTCCTTTGAGTCGTCTGTCAAAAACAACAAAAGCAGCATTTGTTAGCAGTGTTGCTGAGATAGAAAAATTAAGTAGATAGACTAGCTTCACAGGTCTGCTTCTTTGCCTTTATGCCCTTCTTTCACTATTTTTTTCCTTACAGATCACTTTTAAGTGTGCATCGGCTTTTTGTGTTGGGTGTTGCCCAATTTTACTGTCTGACTTCTTTCCACAAACCATTGTGTGGGAGTAAAATAAAAGAAACCTGCAATCTTGTTGCTAGTGAATCATTGGTCTTTATATTGTTCATTTGATGAGTCCTGCAGGAATCATTATTTGCAAACCTGCATGTATAACATAATATAGCAGTTCCGCTGTACTAATGGACAAACAAAGAGTCCTGTGGCACTTCTAAAGATTGACAAATTTCTTAGTCTTTAAAAGTGCCACAGGACTCCTTGTTTGTTTTGCCAGACTGGACTAACCCAGCTGCCCCTTTGGAAGTTGTACTTATGGAGGAAAAGAGATGACATTTAGGGCTTGCCTACACATGAAAATCTGGAATAAGGTAGCATGTGAATTTAAAGAGCATTAACTGTTTCTAAACAACTGCACATGTGGCTGCTTGCATTCCAGAATAAGAGTGCTTTATTCCAATTCGTTAAACCACCTTGGAAATGGTTTTAATTCAAAATAGGGCATTTTTCTTCTGAAATGAGACCACCCATGTGTGCACCTATTCCAAAATAGCTATTCCTGACTAACTGCACTTGTACGTTAACCCTTAGCATGAGACAGTGCTACTGTGGTTTGAACATGACGTCTGTGGCTGGCGTAAACTTCAAGGAACAGTTTCAGAAGAGCAGGACTCAGTCTTCGTAATGTTACCTAAACTGGCCTCAAGCTCATTAGCTAAAGTGTTTCTCAGTGGAAATTATTGACGGCTTAATGTAGCAGGTTAGGATCTTTAGTATTCTGTCCTTGCGTTTGCACTTGTCTTTAGCTAATTTAATTCCTCTTCAGTGGAGCTACTCCCTGTCTACACCAGTGCAAAAGAACGGCCTTATGTTTCAGACCAAATGGACACCAAGAACAAGTAGGAAAGTGGAGATGAGAATCAGTTTCGTTTAATTTAATTCTTTCCATGCAGCAGTTATTGTTGTCTTTCGTATTCCTAACTGGTGAAGCAGTGAGAGCGAGTGTGAAAGGACCCAATTAATGCAGATGTGTCCTTCAGAGCAGGCTGCTGAGTAGAGCTAGATTAATTTTTTCAGCAAATAGTAACATTTGCATCACTAAAATGATTCACAAATTCGGAGTGGTTTCAGCTGAAAAAAAAAGATTTTTAAATGTGGAAATGCTTGTTTGCCATTATATTTAGAAATGAAATATTACTTTGTTTGACACAAAGATGGCTTTTGTTTTGCTTTTCATTTAGCAAGTGAAAAACAAAATTCAGTGCTTGGTTTGTTATGAAACAAAGTCTGGATTTTTCATTTCAGCTGCCAAACTGAAAAAAATCAATGATTCACTTAGATGTACTGCACAGTCTTCTGTGATGTTAAGGAGCAGTGTATATACCTCTTCATGCAACGAACACCAAAGTGTATGCTCTTTAATAATATACACTAAACAAAAAAAGCCAGTGCAAAATATGGGAAGACTTGCTAGTGGAGCTGTGGTAAATACATAATGTTAGAGGCAACCCACTAAAATTCCTTTCTTCAACTGACCTTAAATTCGTTAGCCTCAGCAAGCTGTGCAATTCCCTCTAGAACTGGCAAATCAGAGAAGGAGGTGGGCAGAGGTGTGTTGTTTGATTAAACTCTTGCCTCTTCACTCCAGTTTCACATTAGATGGAGAAAAGTCATGTTAACCTTTGTTCTAGGGAAATTTTGGTATCATCTTGCCTATATTTAGAGTTCTGGCTGGATCTCTCTGATGCTAGCTGTTCACTTTTACACTAGCCAGCATCTTTGGGCAATGGTCATGGTCCCTGTTTCTTTAAAGAAAGCCTGGATCCATGTTTTAGAGCAGTTCTACACTGGGAATCAGTGTTAGAACATGGACCTGTAGTCTCATGCAACCAGAAGCAGGCTGTTAAAAGTGAGTTAATACTCAGTGGAGACAGAAACTATTGTTTTCTAACATAAATCAGTCTATCTGCACTGTATGGATTATGTGGAATCAGTTATGATTTTTCTGGGTTATATTCTAACACATGGACAAACCTGTAGTGTATCAGTGCATGGCAGGGGGGAGGCCATGCAGCCTAGGAGCTAGCATGTTGGCTTGGGACTCCAGAGCTCGGTGTTCTGTTCCCAGCCCAGCCACCAGCCACCTGGGTGATGCTGGGCAAATCACTTCACTTCTGTGCTTTAGTTTACCCATCACTTAGGGGAATAATGATAGACTTCCTTTGTAAAGCACTTTAGATCTGCCCATGAAAATGCTATGTCAGGACTAATTATTACCTTTCGCATAGCAAATACATCATTATTGAGATAAGCTGAGCATCCCCTACTGCCTTCTAAATGCATGAGCCCTGTGATGTGGTAAAATAAAGCTTATGCTCTGTCACCCCAAGAAGCATCTAAAACCAGCTGTACCCCAGTGTTGCACCATACACATAATTATAGTTCCAGAGGAGTAGCCATGTTAGTCTAGTTCAGCAAAATAAACAAGGAGTTCTGTGGCACTTTTAAAGACTAACAAATGTTTTGCATGAGCTTTTGTGGGAGAAAATCCCACTTCATCAGACACTTGAAGATGGGAGCTTACAGTAAGAACTCCTTGCTTGTTACTTATAGCTACATTTATCTAAGCTCAGGTCAGGTTCAGTAACCACAGCACGTCATCTTGAGCCATCCAGGTACTATGACTGGAGACTGCCTCGATCCTGTGGTTTCAACAGGCCCCTAATCTTGCTGCACGTGCCCATTTCACTCTTTGGTTCACTGGTTTAGCTTGTGCTGACCTGCTGTTACAAACTTTACCCTTAATAACTTCAACAGCGTTTCTCAGAAAGAATGTGAATCTCATGCTGTAGCTGAGATTGATCCTGAATAATGGTGATGAGTTTAGGGAAGCGTAGCGCTATTTGTTTTTTTGAGCCTAAGGTATGCATGAAAAAAATTAGAAGAACCATGTGATTTTGTAAACAGCTGATTATTTTTCAGATGTATTTCAGGAGCCTCTTGCTCAAATGAGCCCAGATTTGGATACTAATCCTACCCCACACAGTCAATTTCAAGACAATCTAAATTGCCATGTGGATTTTGATGCACTTAGAAAATCAACTATTGAACAGAAAGTGACACTCAACATTATAGCAGAACTGCTGCTCCACTAATCCTATTATGGTCGCTGATAACATGTCAACCTTTTCTTCATATGGTATGTCTCAAGAAAATTGTTTTATCTGCACTGCAAGCTGTAAATCTGTTGTAGATTAAATGAGACGCATCACAAAGTGAAACTTCAGCAATAAGATTAACAAAGTAAAGCGGTTGTCTTTCTCTTTCAGTTTAGAGTTTTTGTACCTTGGAGGAAATTTCATTACTTCAATCCCACCTGAGTTAGCAAACCTGCCTTCTCTGAGTTACCTGGTGTTGTCTGACAACAAGATCCAGAGTATTCCTCCTCAGCTGGCACAGTGAGTATTTCTGGCTAACTCCTGTCTTCAGTCCACACTCAGATCTGTGTATTTTGTAAGCGTGGATGAGAGTTCCTGGGATGCTCTGGGTTGCTCTTTAGTTTTTAGTCACAAGTTAGGTCTGCAGGGGAGAGTCTCAGCTCAAGACAGTGTAAGGAGGATTTCAGATGTATAAAGTGAAAATTATATGTTCAGAATACTGTGAAAGTGAATGGCTACTTTGGAATTTGTTATGGGATCCCTCTCCATATCACCTATGCAGTGCTCAGGAAATGCAAAAATTGAAATTCTAGGAGCAAAAGTAAATGCCACACTATACATTTTTAATATGTTTTGCTTTGCCTTACACCCAAAATGTTTTCTCTATGTTATTTGCATGATACTCTTCTATAATATCTTGTATTCAAGGATCTCGGCAAGTTTTAAGCATTCACTAATTGCACCATACTTCTGAATGGCAAAATCACTTTATCTACTACAAAACAAAAAAATTCTACATGATCCTTCAAGATGGAAAGTGAAGAGTTCCCAATGCAGTTGAAACTCTGAGCGAAGGGGAGATAAGCGTAGAGTTTACCGAGTTGGAATTTGATCAGGGTAGGAGAGTTTAGCATTACCACTCTTGACATGGAGCCCTGTGGCATCAAGTGTTTGGCTTTGTTTCATCTGAAATACGACACTTCCAGAGCAGCACCGTGTCTTTATACAGTGTAAGGAGATAGTGGGTTGGTACTAAGAGAGCAGAGTTCTGCATAGACAAAAACCCAACATATCGTGTCCTCATTCAGACACACGCTTGGCCTGACCTGGCTTAGCTCTTGAGTTCTGCCAGGTGACGCATGCGGTGATGCAGGTGCAGACAGTGAAAACATGGGGTTTGCCAGAGATGGCTGGCTGCTGGTATGCTCATATTTAATACATGAATGAGAGCAGGTGACCTGTTCAGACCATTATGTGGAGCCTTTTGGATCCATACCCTTAATACAAGGAAACTTTATCCCTCTAAAAAGTATTCATTTTACGCAGCACTACTTTTGTTCCATACAAGTTTTTTAGGGTGAGTGGGCAGATGTGTTTAAAATCCTGATTATTTCTTTAGCGTCCTTGAAGAGCTGAGTCAAGTTCTGTATAGGCCAGTCTGTGTGCTAGACCAGCATTTTGTTTTAGCATGACTTTGTGCTTAAAGTTGAAAAGCAAAGGAAACAAGCTAGTGAGAAGTTCCAAAGGGGTAGCCGTGTTAGTCTAGTTCAGCAAGATAAGCAAGAAGTACTGTGACACGTAAAGACTAACAGATTTTTTATCAAAAGCGCATGCAATAAATAAATTTGTTAGTCTTTAAGTGCCACAGGACTACTTTCTCATTAAGCTAGTGAGAGGGGTAGTAAGTGGGTGGTGCTTCATAATGCAACCACGGAGTGGTTTTGCTTGCTTCTCCTGACTGTCTTCCTCTTGATGTTTTTAGGTTGCATTCCCTACGTTCCCTTAGCCTTCACAACAACCTGCTGACATACCTTCCACGGGAAATCCTTAACCTGGTTCACCTGGAGGAGCTGAGTTTGCGAGGGAACCCACTGGTTGTTCGCTTTGTCCGTGATCTGACCTATAATCCGCCAAGTCTCCTAGAGCTGGCCGGACGCACCATTAAAGCCCGCAACATTCACTATACTCCTAGTGATCTCCCCGGGAATCTTGTCAGATATTTGAGCCTGGCCAGCAATTGCCCCAACCCGAAGTGCGGAGGTAAGTTGGTTGCTCTGTGCTCCTGATTCTTACCTGACGGCTCTTCTATTTCCTTCTAACCTAGCTCTCCTTTTAGTAGCTGAGTTGCACATGTTGTCATGCCAGTCAGTTCTTGCTGTGACCATTTCAGTAGCCCTGGGTGTTATCCCCAGGGGATTGTGTCACTGCTGTTTCTTAACTTAGGCTGTCTGACCTGTAAGCAAGGATGTCCCTGCAGGGACATTCATTGCTTAAAATCATTATTTCAGAACTGTTTCGGCTGGTCTGTAAAATATACTTTAGAACAGTGTGGCTGTACAAGCATGTTCTGGGGTTCCTGAAGCACCTAACCTGTTGTGTGGGGCACAGCTGTCATGGAATATGTGTGCAAAGGATTTTTACTGGCATTATACAAGGCTGGGGAGTGCCAAGCAATGCTTTTTTGCAGGATGTTTATTCTAATGCAGATAGTCAGACTAGATGATCATACTGGTCCTTTCTGACCTATGAGTCTATGAGCTGTGTTAAATTCTATTTCTTAGTCTGTTTCTACAGTATGAATTGTTCTTCAGTCATGGTACCGTCCACTTCTTACCATTTAATACAACTGCTTCAAAACAAAGAGTGGATGCAGTGCGGAGGGGTTAGGGTGAGCAAAAGAGGAATTTGTTTTCATACGTTTCACACAGCTAAAACAATGAAAATACAGCGGAATCTCAAAGATACGGACACCAGAGTTACGAACTGACCAGTCAACTGATCACGCTGTGTAACTGGATGTCCACAATCCAGCAGTGAGCACGGGGAAAAGAAAGCAAACAGTATACTGTGCCTGTATTGTATCTTAAAGGTCAGCATGCAGAACAGAAGCAGCCTGGGGTCTTCACTGTTGGCTGTAAGCCAAGGGTGCTGTGCCACCCCACCCTATTAGGAGAGGGGATCTGTTTTCACCACCACTCAGTCAGGAGGTAGATGAGCTTGTAAGCTTTTTGAGCCCAGGAAAGAAGCTGTTGCACGGAGGTACTGAGCTACTGCTGTTGCAGCCAAACCATGGCCTAGAGCTAAAGTGGGAGCTGCAATCTGAGGTTCTGAGCTGCTGCCCAACCACTGCACACTGGAGGAGTTTTAAAGGGCCACAGCCTGCCACTGATGCAGCCCAGCCTTTGCCTATGGCTGCCCTCCTGGATCCCGCCAGCACCTCTGGGAGTGCAAGGGGCTGAGGAAGGAGAGGCGCTGGCGACAGTCTGGCACCGGTCCCTGGCACATGCTGCTTCTGGAGCCTGGCAAGCAGTGCGCTAAGCAGAGCGAGACCTGGGGAGATGTGTTCGAAGCTGGGGCTTGTAGTGCCAGAGTTCAACCCAGAGGCACAAAACAGGAATAGGGCAGGGAGCTGCTTGCAAACCAAGCAGTACTGCCAGCTGCCATCTTTGCAGAGATCTCTCCCAGCCTCAGTTGGAAGACACTGACTGCAGGGTACTGTACCGCAATGCTGTATTTAGAGTTACAAACAGACTCTGTTCCCAAGGCTTTCATATCTTTGAGGTTTCTACTGTAGATTGATTGGTTTCACTATATGTATCGTGAACTAGCAGGGTGCTGCTACAAATGTGGCAGTGCGATAGTTAACTCCAAGTCCCCTCAAATTTAAAAAAAACCCAACAAGCAGACTTCTAGGAACTCTTCTGAAAATGCCTTCATCTGAGTAACAACAATCTCCCTGCAGTAGGAGGAGAACACAATGCTGTGTGGAAAATAGCATCTAAGTTCAGCATGGTGCCTTTACTCAAGCAGAAAAGGAATGGGATTATGAGGAAGAGAGCTTTTATTTATATGCACGCATCTTTGATAACAGATAGAACTGGCCTGATAGACTGGAAAATGCAGTAGATAAATACATTTAAGGACACGTTCGACAGTCCCCAGGCTGACGTTTCCTCTTAATTCATTTTCTGTGGAATAAATTGGCCATTGTTCCCCTCTTCAAATAGTACCTTACTCTTCCGTAACTTCTTCACTTGTGCATTTCAAGTTCTTTAGAAACAACAATTTTCTCAAATCCCAAGCAGATGGCTGCCAAGCAGCATCTCCATTTTACAGATGAGAAAACTAAAAATTAAGTCCTTTGGTTTCCAGCTACTTTAGCAACTACTTGGCAAACACTAAGATGTGAGCAAATTGTTGGTGTTAGGAAGCAGAGCCGCTGTATAAAAGATGTTCAGTGCAGACACCTTGTAAAGCCCTACTTTCTCTGAAAAAAATCTGATAGCTGAATGTGTTACCAGAAGCTGCAGATAAAGCATTACTTTTAAAAGAAGAACTGAATCCTTTCAGTTTCCATTGCAGCACACAGATACATTCTTTCCCTCCAGAATTTTTATTTCCATAACCTTTGCTGCTTGAATTCATCCCTTGGATGAGGCGAGTGCATTAGAAATTATATCTGGCCTGTCCGTTTCCTTGTCGTGAACAGGTTTCCCAGCAAACCGTTGAGGTGTTGTTCTAAAAACTGCTTTGCTTTCCTTTGGCCTTTTTCAGGCGTCTACTTCGACAGCTGCGTCCGACAAATCAAGTTTGTTGACTTCTGTGGGAAGTACCGCCTCCCGCTGATGCACTATCTGTGCTCTCCAGAGTGCTCCTCTCCCTGCAGCTCCGCCTCCCAGAGCTCCACTTCCCAAAGCGAGTCTGACTCGGAGGATGAAGCCATTGTTGCAGCACACAGGATGCAGAAAGTTCTTCTGGGATAAAGAGGAGTGGCGGATTTGAAGAGCAACTTGTTAGTAAAGTAGTAATGGAAATGCAGAGTCTGAGGGGCTCACTAGAAACAGTCCCCAAGTTATGTAAGAGAATGTAGAACTGGTTGGTGTGATGCTGCTTGGAAGAATTAACTCAATGCCATGCCTGCATGAGGATGTCATGAGACTGGGGTTGTCATTAAACCATAAAGATCTCTGGGAGATCTGTGTAAAGTGGGTTGGGAGGAAGGGGACTTGCCATGGCTAGGGAACTTTGTCTAAAGGATTTTTTAACAGCCTGACACATCACTACTGTGATCGTCTTTAGCACCAGATGAAGCAAAGAAGACTTTGTGGTGGGGTTTTACACTATGGTGAATCAGAAAGAGTATAACTATGCTGTTAGTGAGGCATGGACTCCAATGCTGTATTTGTCAGCAGACCTTTTGTATCATGCTTCAACAGTGCTCTCTCCCATGATTTCTATTTACATACATACCCCCTTGAAATATTTCTGTTGGGGATGGATTTTTCTAAACTCTGGCTACTCTCTTCCTTTGCTCCAGATGTAGGATCTCTGTCTACTGTATTATTACAGCCCTAGAACTGAGCCTGTTTGATATTTGTCTGCCTTTTTATACTGGGGCTGTTTTAAGTGTCTCCTTTTGACTCGCTCATTATTGCCTCTTTGCAACTAGTGCACCAGAGCTCTTGTGTTGCTTAAGAATACATGCAAAGCATCTCAGTGAGAGTTGCCACCAATACTGATCTACAGCCATTTGCTGCTGTCCAGAGGACCAAATGCATCACCCTCCACTGTGCTTTAAACTCATCTGGCCCTTGTGGAGCAAGTTTGCTCCTAAACCTGTATAGCTTTCTGTTGTGTCCTCTCATTGAGGATAGCTTCTTTCTACTTTTTAGAATATAACTTTGCATAGTGGAGGCCATGCAGTAAGACTGCTATTTGCCTACATTAGGCATTATGCAAAATCTCTGTCTCTGTGTGAGAATCTTATTACAGGGCTTCAGCAATTTGTACCTTGGAAAAATTTTGCTACTTTCCCTCAGGTGAAACAAAGTATGGAACATAGCAGAGCTCTATTTGTTTCCCCTACCCCAGTGTGAAAAGAGAAGCTGGTAGGAGGAAGCGAAAGGCAAGCTTCTTTGAGCACCTTGCATAGGAGTCAAGTTGGTGCTGAAGGTTCTTGTATATTTATCAGTTTTGCATTCACTCTGTTGTTCATGCAGTCTTTTGCATTGTTCAGATAAAGTATTCAGCTACCATTCAGGCATTTAAAAGAAACTGCAGAGATTAGTTACAATTCTGTAGCTAAATATTTAATTGAGAAATACATGAATCTTTTAGAAAGTTAATGAAATGGACAGGTATTTCTGTATGTCTGTAGATGTGTATTTCATCTTCAGAAGAATTGCCATTTTATTGCTACTTTCTTGAGCAAGAAGCCCTTTGGATGTCATCTGAGACACACAAGCTCTGCATCTGAATGCATGAGCAAGGCTAGATATTCTCAAAGGTGAAAGAATAACAAACCAGCAAAATTTATTTACAACAAACAAAAAATACTACTTTATTAGAGCTGCTCTCCTCTCATTCTTTAAGATAGTTAGCCTGGAATTCAAAAGATGCATCAATTGCATCCTGGCTGTTCTATTAATGATTCTATCCTGTTATGTTTGACAGTTTAAAGCACTTTCATGCTTTGCTCTACGTAACTATCCTTAATTATTAGAATCTTAAACCACGTTGTAGTTTTCCTTAATCTGAAGAGTAAGGTACGTAAGAAACAGATTTGTACACTTCTTTCTATCTAGGCATTCAGCCTGGAAATCAGCTGTCTTGCACTAATGGAATTAGGCAATGTAAGATAATGGGTGCTAGCTCTAGTCTGCAGCTTTAACGGAAACACGTGTTTTACCAGGAAGAATTACATTTCAAAACAGGCTTTAACACTGTGCCACCTGCCCAAAGAATAACACTTCTTATAACCAACAACACTTCATTGATGATTGTCGTCTTTCGTCTCTCCCTTAACCACACAGCCATTTTCCCCTCCCCACAGATAATGTTTGTTCTCCTGGTCTAACTCTAGCAATCATACAATTATACAAATGAAGGGGCTGGAAGGGACCTCAGGAGGTCAACTGCTTCCATCCCCCATGTACTGAGACAGGATTAAGTCTAGTAATGCTAATATAAATCTCATCTCACAGCTTGTTTTATACTGTAGCAGTTTCAGAATTGTGCAGCTCAAACCATGGGCGCCTCTATGCATTTTCCATGTTGCAGACTTTGTGAAGTATCTCCACTCTGCTATATATTCTCATGAATATAGGGAGTAGAAATACAAGATGCCATTTCTTTCCCCCTTCTCTGGAAAGGTGAAGATGAGAGAAGAGCTTTGAGGAACAAGCTAGTATTTGCAATGTGAAACCTAGCTCATTATCAACCAAGAACAAAATTGTCCTGCATTAATCTCCCAGAGACTAAATATACACCATGAAGTAAAAGGAAAAAACATAAATCTTCTGTGTTTGGGACCTCCAGAGCATGCATGAGACACAATGACGAGGTTACTGTTTATGTTGTAGTTCTGGTATGTTGTTGTTGTTGTTGTTGTTTTTTTTTTATGGGGTGTCAGTCCCAAAGGCCTCTGTGCTCCACAAGAGGAATCTTCATTCAGTATTTTAGAATCAGTTCCCTACATCCATCAAATACTTTTCAAAGCTGGAAACTCTGAAGTTGAGAAATAAGTATGTAAAGCTAGGCCACCATTCCATCTTTCCTGTTGTGTCTGAGGTCCTGCGTACACTTCCCGTCCTTATCATCTCTTTGCCAAGGAGAGCTAAGGTTGAATTTCTGAATGCAGGTCATTAATATGAACAGTGGGATCCTGTTAAAAGAAGCAAAAATATCTACTTGACTGGAAGCAGTTTATACAGTTGCCAGTTCTTTCATGTATCTCTGATCGCTAGGAGGCTGGATTTTCAGAAGTCAATAACGAATATTTGAATGAGTTCTGCAGTGGCCAAATGCAATTTCTCATGGACTTGTGTCCTGCTCACTGTCTGCTTTTAAAATCTTTGATTGAATTGTATAGGAAGGAATTGGCATCTTTTTGTTCGTTACTCCTGTTGGCAGAGTTGAATGGAACAGATTTAATCCAATGAAAGTAATGAAACTTAATCTCCACAATGCATCTTTGTTACCCTGTTCAAAGAATTGTTTTTAATGCCTCTTATTCACACCAGGCAGATTTTTTTTTTCTTTTTTTTTCTGCTTCAACAGCTCCGAGATACTTCAAACAGACTTCTTCAGAATGCACTTTTACACAGAAATAACTCCATCTTAGATACCTCTCGGATTGCTTTGTTTTTCTGACTAGAGGATTGGTGTTCTTGTACTGAACACTAAAGGATTAAGGAGTTTTCATCCAGCCCTCTTGTGGAATTTGATTATAACTGTTGCATTGCTTTGCAAAGTCTTAAAGGTGCCTTATGTTTTTTTAGAAGTATATTTTGCTAAAAATGTATGACTGTAGACTGTTTCTAACAGTATTTCATTATGAGCTGTAAACTGATTATAACACCAAGCCAAAAATATTATTTCTAAAAACTGTCTCTGTCTATTGTGTGGTGATGTCTTAAATCTGGTATGGTCAGAAATGGAGTATTCCATCAGCAGAACCATAGAAATTAGAGATTTAATATTTCCCCACTACATAGATAGAACAGTCTTCCAAGGGAAGTGGTTACCACCTGTGCCCCTTGGGTTAATTTACCCTATAGGTAGGTTTCTTTGAGTTTCATGAAAATGTTTGAAGAATCTAAGTTTTTAAGATATTGTGTCATAAGGGTTCAGAGGATAAATGTGAAAACGTAACCTATGTGAACTTAATGTTGTGTTCTGAATCTGCCAAAAGCCTGAAACAGGACTAGATGTGAACTGTCCTGTTTGTTTTAGCAGGGTGCTAATGCTGAAGCCTAAAGATGCCAGTTTAAATGTCACTGTAGCTTTCTGCTTCACTGCTGATCATTTTAGAAACATTCAGGTCCAGTCTACACTGCTGGCAAAATTCAGCAGCAGTCAGTGGGTGTTACACAAGTTACAAAGAGTATGCACATATTCTTTAACCTGTTCTTTCTCTGTTTTGCCTTGTGTTCCTTCCCCTTTTATGTACCTTCCTGGGTGTAACTCATTTTGTCCCTTAGCCTTTCTGATTTTGTCCGTAACTTGATTATGTTGTTCTTTAGTTATCCTCCTTAGCTATTTGTCTGTACTACATTCAGAAGAACCCTCTCCTAAAGTTCTTCAGTTTATGTGTGACTATGTCTATACTTAGAAGGGTAGGTCGAATTAACTTAATTCAAACTAATTAATTCAAACTATTAATGATTAGCTTGAATTAAGTTAATTCAGATTAACATTGCCCCACTAGGAAAACCAATTCAAATTAGCATGTCCATGGACAGGACTTGCTAGTTCAAATTAGGAAAAAGGCACCATGGCAGGTGTGGCAAGGTGGCCCCCAAGAAGGTTCATGCCCCCACCCAATATGTAGAAAGAGGAAGGCACCCTGGGAGGAAGAAGGTCAAAAAGCGTTAATTCAAATTAATGGTTAATTTGAATTAACATGGCTACATTGGGTTCATTTGAACTAAGTTCAAATTAACCATTACTTAGAAGTTAAGCAAGTTTTTATAACTTTGAAGTAAACTTTCATTAATTCACACAGGAATTCCTTAGTTTGAATTAATGAAAGCCAGTGTAGCCATGCATTAATATAATTTGAATTAATCCTCATTAATTCAAATTAAATTGTAAGTGTAGACATACACTGTGAGGCTAATATTTAAGGAAGATGCAAGAAGAATTCACTCTTAAAAGAAAAAAGGGGATACTCATTAACAATAATTCTTATTTTGAGAATGTACTGCTTTCATAGATTCCTTACCATATGAGTTGCACAGATAGCCATGGAACCATTTATGAAGAGCATTTGACAGTTAGGGTTCAACCACAGCACCCCAGACAATGAATACTCTACCCTCTCCATCTCTCTAATCTATCTGTGTTTGGGCTCCAATGCACAGGAGCAAAAGTGGGTCAGCATGGCTCTGAGGAAGCAGTACAGCAAGAGTAAGAATTATTGTGGGTAAGAAGTCCTGGGAGGGGACTGGGAGTTTTGCTGCCTCCTCAACAGACCTTGACTCAGGGAAAGAGAATGGAGGATTAACTGTGGACAGAACAGATGCTGAGAGTTAGGTCTATGTGCTCAACGCTGGTGTGATTCGTTGGCAGTCCCAGCAAACTCTGGAGAAGAAATTGTGAAAAGGCATGGTAGCCTCATAAAAGAAAGGTGTCCACTAGCCATTGTGAGTCCCTGCCCATCTTGGTTTGGACTGTTTACGCTGAGTCCCTATATAGATGGCCCAACACTAACAGGGCTGAGACTACTTCTCAAATCAGCTTTCCCATTGGGAGATTCTTTGAAAGAGCGGGGGGAGTAAGGGAATTTGGTCTTGATCTGGCTTTGGAGGAGCCCCTTATTCAAGTCTTGATACAATGGTATAAAGAAATGGCTGACTGTGCATGAATGAAACAGGCAGATTAATGGTCCCCACGCAGTGAATGGAAGAGGAAGATGGGTGTGGTTTTGGGTACTCCAAAATTGGTTTAGGAACTTCCATGCAGTCTGATTTGTTGTCTAATTATGACATCATTAGTAGTTGATGTAGGCAAGGTAAAGAACAAACAATTGATGTTTCCTCTGATATGGACAGACAAGCCTTCCAGATGGTCTAAATCACTCTTCTTTAGCTGCCTATCAGCGAAGTTGTAACTGTCCTGTATGAACTCTAAATTACAATTTCGTGTGAAAGGCCAATTGAGTCAAATCCAGAGATTCCACCATAGACTGGAAAACAAACAAGGAGTTCTGTGGCACTTAAAGACTGATAGATTTATTTATTGTGTGAGCTTTCGTGGGAGAAAATCCCACTTTGTCAAAGCGTCTGACAAAGTGGAATTTTCTCCCATGAAAGCTCATGCAATAAATAAATGTGTTGGTCTTTAAGTGCCACAGGACTCCTTGCTTGTTTTGCTGATCTAGAGTAGCATGGCTGCCCCTTTGGAACTTAGCAACAGAGACTGCTTTCCTCTTTTCTGAGACCTTCTCTAGCTTTGAGGTCAAGAGGTCTGCACCTGGAAAGGCAAGCATGCAACTTTAATCTGGGCCTCAGCAGAGAGACCAAAAGTCCTGACCCAGGAATATTTCATAAAGGAGACAAACTGAAAAGGAAACTGTGTCCAGAATACCAAAGGAAACAAAATTTGACACTCCCTGGCCTTCAGTGAGCAATTCCAGAAATTCTTGTCTTTTTTCCTCAGGAAGACCTGGGTTTAAAAGGCAGATTTGGATCAGAGCAAAAATTACATCTGGCCTTAAATGCCTCATTATTAGCAGGTCTCCATGGCTTCCACTCTTCAGCTGCACTTTCAGTGACACGTGAACATATCCAAATGGAGTTGGGCTTATCACCAGAACTGTTCCTATTTCTCTGACATCCCCAAAGCAGCCTTCAGAAGATTTTAACTCCTGTGGCTTTGAGCGGAAGAGGGGGCATTGCATAGGGCTTTCCCAGAAGACCCTCAACAACTGCCTAAAACACCATCAGGCAGAATTGTTAATCACAGGTTCTCAGCTAGAGGAGGCAGAAGCCTTCATGTAGGAATCTTTGCCTTTTATGGACTAGAAGACCTTGGTCATATTCCTATTCCTCAAAAAAGGCGTCTGATGCAGGAGACAAGGAACCACACAGCCAAAAGTTCCAAGGTGAATATACCTGTATCTGGGAAAGCTAAATGCCAGCGCTCATGGAATCATAGGGCTAGAAGGGACCTCACGAGGTCATCTAGTCCAATCCCCTGCCAAAAAAGCAGGACCACTCTCACTAAATTATTCCAGCCAGGGTTTTGTCTAACTGAGCCTTAAACATCTCTAAAGATGGAGATTCCACCAATTCCCTATATAGCCCATTCCAATGCTTCACCACCCTCGAAGTAAAGTTTTTCCTAATATCCAACCTCTACCTCCCCAGCTGCAACCTGAAACCACTGCTCCTTGTTCTGTCCTTTGTTACTACCGAGAACTGCTGAGCTCTGTCCTCCTTGGAGCATCCCTTCAAATAGTTGAAGGTTGCTATCAAATCCCCCCTCAGTCTTCTCTTCTGCAGGCTAAATAAGCCTAGTTCCTTAAGTCTTTCTTCACAGGTCTTGTGCTCCAGTCCCTTGATCACTTACATTGCCCTGTGCCAGACTTTTTCTAATTTGTCCACACTTCCAACCCATACTTAACTTGCCAACGAGAATGCTATGGGAAACCATATCAAAAGCCTTGCTAAAGTCGAGGTATATCTCATCAATGGCTCTTCCCACATCCACAAAATCCAGTCATCTCATCATAGTAGGCAATGAGGTTGGTCAGGTATGATTTACTCTTAGTGAATCCATACTGACTGTTCCTGATCACTCTATTTTCCTCAGGTTCACTTCAGAAACTCCAAAGGAGTCCCTGTGTCCAAATTAGGTTCC
The DNA here is from genome assembly GCA_007922195.1 of Podocnemis expansa. NCBI lineage: Eukaryota > Metazoa > Chordata > Testudines > Podocnemididae > Podocnemis > Podocnemis expansa. Next base: position 3,967,291 of record ML682043.1, read on the forward strand.
TCTTGAGAGGAAGTTGTAGAAGAATGGTAAGTAACCTGCTTTACTCAGTTCTGGTGGGAATTGTGGGCCCTGTGGATCCAATTGCAGCACCAGCTTGTTCAAGAACATTGATTTCCACAGCACCCAGAGCTCATCTACCAGCTGTTCAAGGATAGGTGAGGAAAAGAGGGTTCTGAAGAAACTCTGAATTGATCTAGCTGATCTACTAAATGGGGCTTAGCATCAGTGGTTTTGTTCCAAGTTCTCTGACATCCCTTCCAATGGAGCCTTCAGAAGTTGTTGACTTCTAATGCTTTGACCCAGACAAAGCCAAACTTTGGATGTGAGAAAGCAGATCACCCATAGACTGTGGCAAGTTCTGACAGCAGGATCCTTAGTGATGTATGTTTTTAAACTTACATGACCTCTTGGAAACTCTGGCATCAGAAGAGACACTGTCTTTGGCTCTAGCCAAAGAATTCAGATCCTTAATCAGTAGAGTCTATTTTGGCAGCACCTTATAGCGTACCTGCACAAGATGACTGCTTTTTTTGGCCTAGGAGGTAATATCAGGCTTAGTTGCAATACTTTTCTTCTATTCATAAGATATCAGAGCTTCTAGAAGCAGCTTCTGGGACAGAGTCTTACAGTCCTTGTGGGCCCTTTTAGAAAATGCTTATCACAGCCTTTAGCTGAGGGGCCTTCCCCAAGGCATGAGAGACACTTGTCGTGTCTATGTGACCAGAGGACATACGGGGTTAAAAGGAATACTTCCCAAGCCCCATCATCTCTCCCTCCCAGATAGCTTCACCATCTTAGGGAAGGAGCAAAGCAGCCTAAGAACATCCCAAATTTGGCAAAAGCATTGCAAAATTAAAACACATTTTTTTAGGTATAACTATTTAAAGCTGTTTTAAGTAACATAGTGAAAGAGAGAGGTGGTTTTTTGCTTGTTCCATGTGTCTGAAAACAAAGAAAGGGGCAGGATATTTATACTTCAGTGTATGGCAGTGTTTCCCAACCAGTGTGCCTTCAGCCTTGAGCAGGTATGCCATGGAACTTTAGGAAAAACTTCTTGGAGATGTGGATTGGTTCATGAATATTCATGAGTTCATTTGGCAGCTATGTGGTGGTGTGCCTCAAAATAATTAAAGGTATCATGGTGTGCCATGGCAGAGAATTGGTTGGGAACCACTGGTCTATGGAATACCATAATCAAGTGCACCTTGGGAACTGCTCCTCAGAAATCATCCCAGGGCTATGCAAGTGAGATTCTGTATAGGCCATATCATGCGGAGAATTTTTATAAAATAAACTTCAGAACCTTGCTGAAAATCCAACCCCCTCACACCCCCTTCCCCCCCGCCACCTGTTTTCAAAGGTAGATTAAAGCTGGCTGGTTCTAATTAAGATCAAGAATGCTGACAACACAGATCCTTTGGATGTTTTCCGCAGCTACATCACTCTGCAGCTCACACTGAAAATCGCCAGCCAAAGGAATTCCAGCAACTGTAGATTTCATGACAGTTTAGTTTCAGTGTTTAAATAAGCTTTAAAGCGGCAACACTTCATTCCCCTGTTCCTAGAAAGAATGAATAATTAACTCTGTGTTCTCTGGGAACCCCATGATAATAATGGTAATGAGGTTATAGACTAAATCCTCTGAGCACAGGACATATTTGCACAGTAGTATCTGCACAGAAGATTGGATGCCTGCAACACATTTCAGAAGCACTCAGGTTTCATAAAGGCACATACACCCAGCCACCCCTAGAGCTCAGGGCAAAAATGCAGTGTGGCACAATCATATTCAGAAAGACACTTCCAACAACCTATATACAGTTTTTAAAAGATTTGGTATTGATATGGATGATGAGAACATTCACAGTTACATTAACTAGGATTTCAAAAATTAGAAGGGATATTATATTCTGTTGTACATGGGATAAGCTCACCTTGAACTGGAAAAAAAAAAATCAACACACCTTTAAGTGAGCTGGGTATTTCATTGTCAGTTACAGGGTTTCTTGCACATGCCCCTGAATCATGTGGTATTGAAGAGGTTACTGAAGCAGCTGGCCACTGGTATGACAATTCCTGTGTTAATGAATATTATGTCCCCAGATTAAGCTTCATGTAAAAAGGGAAATTTAGCAGGGTTCACTTGAGGCCAACAGAGCTAATGGGCAGGGCAAGTCTCAACAGTCCCATGATCTTGGGATGGCCTTGCAGGGCAGTCTGAGTGCCTGGTGATTGGTGACCAAATTACAGTCTGCCGTCTGCTGGAGCTCTCTAGGTTCCCCCAGTCAGTGCAGGACAGGAAAAAGATAGCTGAGCCATCCCATGGAGAGCTGTAAAACTCCATCTTTTTTTTTTTTTTTTAATTCAGAGAAGATATGGTTTTAGGGAAAAAGCAACCATACACAACAACAGCAGGAATCCAAACATTGTATCAAGTCTTCTTTCCTGTGTGTCACACATTGAGGTAGATCAGAGGTCTCAAGCATGCAGCCTGTGGGCCGCATGCGGCCCCTAAGTGTATTTCCTGCAACCCTCAATGACACTTGTTACCAATATTTGCAATATCGTATGAAAAGGTTTCCATAGTGCAGCCCTTGGGCTAACATACTAGTCCTTATGCGGCCCTGTACTAGTCCTCATGCAGCCCTTGTGGTGATTTGAGTTTGAGACTCCTGATCTAGATTCTAGATTATTCAGCCATCTAACTACAGCATCATTGAAGACAGCAAAGTGGTGCAGCCCATTCAGCAGTCATATAATTCTGCACCCCACTCTCACACATCTGACATCTGCATTGCTGCCTCACAGTCAGACAGTGAAGATTGGACTAGCCGTGTTCCCCAGATTTGCCTGAGGAAGAGAAACAAATGGTGCACAAGGGGGAGAAGGGAAACTTTTAGGCATTTCAAGAGTTTATTTTCTCAGCCTAGCAGAGTGATGAGTGTTTACCTGTAAAAAAGGGGCATTGTCTGCATCAGGAAGCAGAGCTGGCAAAGCCCACAAATGGGAGATGACCACAAAGGAAAGTGCTTTCAGGAGGCAGGAATATTTAGGGAAGAGGGAAAGGGTAGCGGTTCCTTCTTTCCCTTGGATAAGGCTGGAGGATTTATCAGAGTTTGACATGGTAGCAAAAATGTGCTATTTCTGTTGTGCCACTATTCATTCATAATAAAAGGTGAAAGCTTGGGAAGCTTCTGCTTCTCCCACAACCTGCTTGTCTCTCTCTCATCTGAGAAGTCTCTTTTTAGTGCCAAACCCATGCTGGGAAGTTGCTGTATTTATTAGATCAAATTATTTGTCCATTGAGTCTCCCAGCTCTGCAAATGGCAGCCACTTGAAGCAACTCCTGAGGTCCTAGCAATCAGAAGCCATTAGGATGTATGTGGAATTTTACTGGAGAAAATTTAAAGATTTAAAAATGTGCCCAGTCGGAATCATGCTTGTAAATACCTTTGAGAATTTGGCTTTTGTCATCCCCAGGAGCAATGCAACCCTTCTTGCCAACAACCAGCGTTACATTTTCACTTGATTGTCACTACTTCAGGAAGTAATTAAGTGGGGGTGAGTTGAAGGCAAGTATGTGCCCACAGTTTTGCTGCAGTGCATGTTGTTGGCTAGGCTGAAGGTCATAAAAGAAAAGTAGTTTTAATGAGTCTAATCTGGAAGAGATGTGAACAGCAAGAGTGAGACACACTGAACTGGTTACAATTCCTGTTGCCTTGGCCTGACAGATTTCCACAGAGATATACGGAAGGCACTCTGGCACTTCCGAAATCACATCCACCTCACCAGCCCTGAAGGCAGTAGAAATACAGACTCTCCAGGTACCTTAAAACAGGCTGATGCTTAAGCAATGGTCTTGTTGAGCTGCTACAGAGCACAGAACTTTGTTTAAAGTACCTACTTTTCTTTTGCAACTAGCACTTAGGATCCTAAGTCATTTAGGTGCTTTTTAAACAATTTTCCTTTTGGTAACTATAAGGAACTAGCGACTTTAGCTACAACTGAAGCAAGATGGTCTCTCTTAATAAATACAGTGAGTTAAAACTGGCCCTCGTTTACACCACTGACATCAGAGAGGTGCCATGGATGGAACTGAGGGTGATGTTGGAAGACGTGTGTTCTCTGTGTTCGATATAGAGGTGCAGGGGCTGGGGCTGCTGAGATGATATGATCAATTTTGGTGTCTCCACAATAGTATTTTGCTTTGTTTGAGGGGAGGGGTTCCAGATTATCTTTTCCAGGCTATGCTGTCAGAACTGTATTAATTCTTAAGAGCATGTGATTATTTAATACGACATGTCTCTAGCATGTGTATTTCTTCTCCAGAGCATCTTGCAGGAATGATAACATGGTTCTTCAGGTTTCAGGGTTTTTTCCTCCCCTTTTCCTTCCCATTTCTTTCTTTTTCCCTTTTGTGAATGTCAAAGAGGGAGGAGAAGGAAAAGGGTGGGAAAAAGGAGTATCAAAAAGAGAGAATCCAAGTTCAAACATTTTTCATTTGCAGGTTTCTATTAAAACAAAGAAAGAAAAATATGGGGAAAAACAATGATTATAATACAAAACACTTCCATTTCCTTAAAAAAAATTTCAGGCAAAAAAGTAATTGAAAAACTTTGACCCGTTATGGTGTAAATCCCCTTTCTTGTTTGAAGGTCTCTGTTTGTCTGTCATTTAATCATGATGCTGGTGAGATTAAAAAGAACACGCCTTTATTTACTGATAGATTTTGATACCAGAGGGCGCTGATAGCCCTTTTCCAAAACTTTGCAGGAGTGGATGATGTGGGACTAAGATGGAGTCTGTAAGAGATTCAAGAGGGTCATTATGAGTAACTGCCCACCCCCTTTCCAAAGAGCTAAAGTGTGAACTCCCACAGAGTTCAGTCCCATTATTGTTCCTTTCCAGTATCTACATAAGTCCCCTTGTAAAGATGGTGAGGTGCTATGAATTGAAATGCCATCCATATGCTGATATGCTCCAGCCCTGCATCACATTCTCTGTAAGTGCAAAAAAAAGTGGTTTCTTAGCTAACCTGCTGCAAGAGGGAAACAGACTCTTTGATGAAAAGTAGCTGCTCAGGGTAAGGCAGAGTTGTTCCTGGCAGAATGAAGGAACCATGCTGAGGAACCAGTAGGAGCTACATCCTTACTCTCCATGGATGATGTTCTTGACTTCCATGCCATGCCTTTCCACATCCCCAGAAATGTTTCAGTGTTGCACAGTGTCATGTCCCTTTGGATTCACCACTATTCTTAGCAAGCCAAATGACTAGAGTCTACAGCAGTGGTTCTCAACCTGTGGTCCAGGGACCCCTTCAGGTCCATGGAGTGATTGCAAGGGGTCCATGACTACATCTGGCTCCAGCCACTGCCAGTCAGCAGCAGGCAGCCTGGGTTCAATCCAGTCCCAGCTGCTGTCCACCAGCGATCCATATTGGAGAGGGCTCTAAATCAGGGGTATCAAACTTACAGCCCACAGGGCTGGATCTGGCCCATGGAGCTGCTGCCTGGGCTGTGCCTGCAAGCTCTCTGCAGCAGCAAACTCCAAAGACCAGCTCCTGGAAATCCCCTACACCCTCCCCACCCCCACTGTTCACTGTCAGCATACTAATTTGATTGACAGCACATTGCACCAATCACAAATAAAAAAGGAAAAAGTGGCTAGGGTCCATGTGGGAACAAGCCAATCAAAGGCCAGCATTCTGAATGACTGACAGTGATGGGGGAGAGAGGCAGGAGCCCAGCCTGGCTGCCTGTAGCTGAGATTGATTTTTTTTTTTTTTTGCTGGCCACCAGGAGGTAGGAGAAGTGGAAAGGGAAGGGAAGGGGTGCCTTGGAGCCAGCATGGGCAATGGGAGCCCACAAGGTAGGGGAAAGGGAAGGTGTTGGAGAGCCTGTGGGGCTGGGGAGGGGAAAGGAGAGCCCACGCCACTCTGAACATGAGGGGGAAATGAATGAGGAGCCAATGGGACCACATGGCCTAGGGCAAGTGTCCTGTCATCCAATGTCTTCCCTGCCCCCATTGAATGAGTTTGATACCTCTGCTCTAAATGAATTTTATTTGCCCACTGTGAGCAGCCATACCCTGGATATGTCACCACCCTTTGGGAGCAGGCAGGGGCCAGGTCCTCCACTGCCTTTCTGCAGCACCACTGCCTGCATTCAGGTCCTGATAATAACTATTATCACTGGGAGGGGGGTCTGAAATTTTTTGACATTAAAAAGGGGTCCTCATATGCAAAAAAGGTTGAGAACCACTGGGCTACAGAAATGCCTTCTTCCATGTAGGCAGCGTTCTTAATAGCTGCTGGCCCTTGAAGGCAAAATCAGACCCTACTACAATGGTATGTTTGTGACTGGGGCTGCTAGGCTGTATGTGTGCCTGCATGCATGTGGTGCTGCTTGCTAAACTGCACCTGTGACCACTGCTCCATCTTCAGCCTGGCTCAGTCTGTTCCCTAGAAAAATACCATATTAGAAAGGAAGGTATGACCCCCACCCCATCTTGTCAGAGCACTGAGTTGATGGACAGCGCCCAGAAACATGCATGGAGGGGGACCTGCTGTTGGAAGCAGTAGGTGCAGGTTCAGGAACACATCTAGAGCATCTAAAATGCAAGAGATGGTCCCTAGAGGACATGTGGCTCTACATCAGTGTTTTGGAGCTCAGGGCCATCAGTCTAGCCTTTCCTACCTGTTCTTCAAAACTCCATTGTGCAACTCCTAACAGACTGCACCTCTGCAATGTACTACATAAGCAAGGAGATGCCTGCTCATCTCCTTTCTGCCTGGAAGCCATCTAGCTTGGTGCCACCAACACAGGATAAACCCTGATGGCTCTTCAACTCCCACGTGTCTGAAACAATTGAGAGTTCCTGAGGAGGTAATCACCGAATCGTAGAAATGAAGGGGTGGAAGGACCTCAAGAGGTTATACAGTCCATCATCAGGCACTGAGATAAGACCAGGTAAACCTAGACCCTCTCTGATGGGACAGATGAACAGATCCTAATGAAAGGAATTCCACAACCTCTTTTGGAAGCCTATTCCATTGCATAATCATCAAAATAGTTAGAAAGATTTTTCCTAGTATCTAGCCTAAGCCCTAGTCTGTACTTAGAGCTCTTTTGGTGGCAGTGGACTGCCGTTTATGCAAGGAACATAAAATTCCTTGTGTAAATGGCAGTGAGTTTCTAAGCTGCCGTTACACATTGGGGAAAGCCAACCACAAATTGCTTATGGTCAGCTTTCCCCTACGCCCCCGACTCCCGGGCCTTCCAGGGTCAGCTTCCGGGAGTGGCATGGCAAGTTCATGCGCGCCACAATCTGTTCCCAGAAGGGTGAACTGATGGTGGTGAATTTGCTGCCATCAGTATAGACATACCCTAAATCTCCCTTGCTGCAGATTAAGCTGATTACTTCTTGTCCTCCATTCTAGAGATATGGAAAACAATTGATCCCTATCCTCTTTATAACAGTCCTTAATATATCAGAAGACTTATCAGGTTCCCCTCCCCCCACACTGCCATGTATTCACTTTTCTATATTTAAAATGCCAAGTTCTTTCAACCTTTCCTCACAGGTTAGGTTTTCTAAACCTCTGCTCATTTCTCTTCTAAAACTTGCCCTGATTTGTCCACAACATTCTTAAAGGCACCCCAAGCTGGATATGTACTCTAGGCTAGCTGAGGCCTCACCAGTGCTGAGCAGAGGGGTAGTTTTCTCCTTTGCATTACATACAACACTCCTGGTAAACACCCCTTGGTTATATTAGCCTTTTTTTTTTTTTTGGCAACTGCATCACATTGTTGGTCCCTATGCAACTTGTAATCCACTATAACCCCCACAACCTTTTCAGCAGTACTACCAACTAGTCAGTTACTCCCTACACTGTATTTTTCCCTACATGCACTACTTTACACTAATGTGTCATGGTCATTTTGAATTCTAGTCCTGTCCTTCAAAATGCTAGTAGCACCATCCACCTTAGTGTCATATGCAGATTGTATAAGCATGTTCTGCACTGAGTACCCCTGTCATTAATGAAAATATTGAATAGTACTGGCCCAGGACTGACTCCTCTGATACACCAGTAGATACATTTTCCCAGTTTGACAGCAAACCACTGATAACTACTCTTTGAGTACATCTTTTCAACACTTTTGCATCCACTTTATAGTAATTTCATCTAGGCACATACCCATAGTTTCTTATGAGACTGTTGTGTGGAACTCTGCCAAAAGCCCTAGTAAAATCTTGATGGATTACTTCTAAAGCTTCTACTGGCCTCATCCATTGGGCCAGTAACCCTGTCAATGAAGGAAGTTAGGCTGGTTTGGCAGCATTTGTTCTTGATGAATCTATTTTGGCTATTCCTTCTTCACTCTAGTTGCTTTCAAAGCAAGTAGTAATTTGTTCCATGCACATATTGAAGTTAGACTGACTGGTCTATCATTCCCTGGGTCTCTTTGTTCCCCTTTCTAAAGATAAATACTATGGTTTGCCCTTCCCTGGTCCTCTGGGACCTCACCTGTCCTCTGTGAGTTCTTGAAGATAATCACTAGCAGTTCTGCGATTACTTCAACTAGTTCCTTACATACCTAATAAATTTCATCACTCCTGATGTCATCCATTGTTAGCTCTTCTTTTTCATTAAGCAGAAAACCTTCACTTCCCTTTGTCTGTTTTCCACTCCTCATATATTTATACAACCTCTTCTTACTACCTTTTATGTCGCTTACTAGGTGAAATTCATTTCGTGCTTTTGGTCTGCTTTTGCCTCCTTACATGGTTACAGAATCCTTCGTACTCATCCTTAGCAATGTGTCCATGTTTCATATTTCTGTAGGATTCCTTTTTGATTTTTAGGTCATTAAAGAGCTCCTAATGGAGCTGTATTGGCCTCTTACTATTCTTCCTATCTTTCTTTCCCATCAGGAAAGAGCACTGTTGTTACCACTCAGTGACTGGTTGTTATCTTTCAGGAGGTCTATCATAGAGTTAATATTCTTGAACTGGGACACCCTGATGATAGACCTGTTCACCATCAACATCAATGCTGAGTGCCAGAACTTTTGCTCCGAAGGGGAAATGCGCCTCTGGTCATGCTCAGATATTTCCTTTCTGCAATGGTCTTGAGGCCTCTTTTAGGTCTTTCCACTGATTCCTCTGATGCCAAGAGTGGTTTCCACCGTTGAGATGACTGAGCTATGACCATTCTCATAGCTCCCTATTGGCCAAAGAAGATTTTGCTGACAGACCTGCCACAGAAGTCCATTCAACTGCCTATTCAGCTCTCCAGCTGCATAGACTTGATCTCACAGCACCATGACCAATAGTCCATCCAGACCCAAAGTCACTGCATTGCCTCTTTTACTCTGTTGTTTAGTCATTATGGCATTGTTTGGTGTTTTTACATTTCTGTTTTAGTTTTTAATTTGGAGAATATATTTAGTTTGAGCTTGTATTACAGTGTTATAAAAATTTTTCCATTCATCTTTCAGATATTTTACTCTTGTGGCTTCCCTTTAATTTTTATTTAACTGGCCTCCTCATTTTTGTGTAAGTGTTCTTTCTGAAGTTAAATGGTGCTGTGGTGGGTTTCTTTGGTAGTTACCCCCTACAAGTGTCAGGATGTTAAATTTAAATTACATTATGGTTGCCGTTAATGAGTGGTTCAACTATCTTGTCCTCTTGGACCAGATCTTGTGTGCCATTTAGGATTAAATTGAAAATTGCCTCTCCCTTTGTGAGCTGAGGACTAGCAGCTCCAAGAAGCAGTCCTTAATAGTGTCTAGAAATTTTATTTTGGTGTCCTGTTCACCAGGGGCTTTGCTGGCGCTGGGCATACCGGGGCATGTGCCCCGAACCCCGGGGCCCAGCCGCTGGCAGCCCCAGCAGCCCCGTCCCCCGCCGGGGATCCAGGGCCCGGCTGCCCACAGCCGTGGTGGCCCTGTCCCCCTACGGGGATCTGGGGCCTGGCTGCCTGTGGCTGTGGCGACCCTGTCCTCCACTGGGGATCTGGGGCCTGGCCGCCCACGGCCCTGTCTCTGGCCAGGTATGTGGGGCCCGGCCGCCCGTGGCTGCTGCGGCCCCATCCCCGGCTGAGGATCTGGGGCCTGGCCACTGGCAGCCTGGCCGCCTGCAACCGCGGCGGCCCCATCCCTGGCTGGGGATCCGGGGCCTAGCCGCTGGCAGCCTGGCCACCCGTGGCCGCGGCAGCCCCGTCCCCTGCCAGGGATCCAGGGCCTGACCGCCCGCGCCCATGGCTGCACAGCAGCGCCTGGCCCTGTCCCCGTCCCCGGCCAGGGGGCGGGGCCTGTAGGCTGGGGGCATGGCCTGTCAGCCCAGGGGCAGAGCCTGGACCCATGCCCTGGGTCCCACCCCCAGCCAGCGACGCCCCTGCTGTTCACAATCAATATGGGGACAATTGAAATCCCTCATTATTAGTGAGTTTTCTGTTCTTGTTCTGCTTTTCTCTATCAGATTGTTCTGCTTTTCTCTACTAAATTAAAGAGTCCTTCGGTACACAGGACAGAACAAGGAGCCGTGGTTTCAAGCTGCAGCTGGGGAGGTCTAGGTGGGCTATTAGGAAAAACTTTGTCACTAGGAGGATGATGAAACACTGGAATGAGTTGTCTAGAGAGGTGGTGGGATCTCCATCTTTGGAAACTTTTAAGACTCAGCTGGATAAAACCCTGGCTGGGATGATTTAGTGAGAGGAGTCCTGCTTTTAGCAGGGGGTTGGACTCGATGACCTCACGAGGTCCCTTCCAGCCCTATGATTCTAGGATTCTACTCAATATTTTCTCTACTTAATATGCAATGTGATGAAGTCACCTCTGAGTCTCCTTTTGATAAGCTAAACAAACTGAACTCTTTATGTCTCTCTCTATAAGGCTTATTTTCAGCCCTTGAATCATTTTTGTGGTAAAAATCATGTTTATTCTACAGTTCACTTTTCCCCTCTTTATACATCCATGGTCTGGATTAAAACAGGGAGCTAATAGTCACTTGTTTGCCCTAAATCCTTTTCAAAGTCCCTGCTTTCCAGTGACAATCCCCATTCAGTAGGTGTGATCTCCAGTCCTTGTTCTAAGATCTACAGACTTGCATGTGGCTGTATTAAAACACATTTTGTTTGACTGGGCCCAGTTTACCAAGCAAGCCAGATTGCTTTGTTCTCATCATTATTTACTTGTCTGCTATTTTTCATGTAATGCACAAATTTTTTTATCAGCAGAGAGGTTATATTTACTTCCTGATCAGATCCTAAAATGGGACCAGGTCACTGGCATGTACAATTAAAAAGGTCAAAGAGAAGCTTTCAGACTAAGGGTGGGGGAAAAGCTGACAGGTGCAGGGAGCACATAGTTTGGACAGAGACATCCTTTCAGAGAGGATTCATTAAAGGGGATTCTCTATATCCTAGCAAAGAGGAGAGGACAGAAGTTAATAAAGTATAGGTAGGAAATCAAAAGAACCAGACACAAAATTACATCACATAAAGACAGACATTATAGCTGAACTGCTCAGTAATAGCAACCATTATTAAATTAATTTAATCCTGGTTCCAGTCCCTGAATTCTGGGCAAGCATGGTTCCATCGAGATTCAAACTACATAGTTAACTTCCTTCTTCCATAATAGGTCAAAACAAAACCAGAGAGCCAAGACCCCCAAACTGTGGGGCTCTGATCCATCTCTAATTTCAGCAGAAATACATGTTTAGATACAGCAAGTGTAAATCAATGATTATTATATTACAGTATGTGTTAGACCTATACAAACATGGGTCCTGTTCTAGAGAGGATATAGCGGCATAGAGGTTTACCCAAGTTCATAAAATATACCCATGGCAGAACTAGCAATAGCATTTAGACTTCTGGAGTCCTAACCCTTATCCACTGGAATATGCTCTCTGAGACGAGAGCAAATAATATGAAGCTAAAAGAATGAGCCTGGCAGCTTTTGCTACCCTCTTACAAGTAATGAAGATAGTGCTATATTAGCTGTAGCATACCTGCAGCCATAGCAGGATGTGCTGTTAGCTCTTCCCAGCTAAACAGGGCCATATTGGGTCAAAATGTAACTGAGACTTGTATAAAAAGTGTGTGTGGCTCAATAGAAGTAAAACAAACAAGGAGTAATTGACTTCCAGGTACCCAGCTGGCTCTGTTAATCTGTTTCTTTACTTCCACAGGAGGGTACTGTAGTTTTAAGAATTCTTGATAGAGATCCTGAAGATGTCTGCTTCTGTTTGAGGAATCAGCCCAATGCGGTTATATCTTAGGGCTTGGCTGTAGATAGTAGATCATGTGGTGTGTCCTGGGTGGAAGCTTCAGGGATGAAGGTAACTATAGAGGTCTGTAAGTTTATGGCATAAGGTGTTGGTTTTTTTTATGTGTCTATTACTAAGTTCTACTGAAGTGTGAGGAAAGTGGATCTCTTGTGTGGAGTGTTTCATGCTAAAGTTGTGGAGTGGCAATTGTTGAAATCTCTGTGGAAATCTTCAAGGACATCCTTTCCGTGGGTCCAGATGATGAAGATATCATCAATGTAGCATAAGTAGAGGAGTGGTACTTGGGAATGAGACTGAAGGAAGCACTATTCTAAGTCAGCCATAAAAATGTTGGTGTATTGTGGGGCCATGCAGATGCCCATAGCAGTGCTGCTGACTTGAAGATATAAATTATCTATAGATCTGATATGGTTGTGGGTGAGTACAAAGTCCAGTCATGAGGTGTCCTGTGGCATCACTTGGGACTGTTCTCTCAGTGGCTTGTGATGGATTACACAAAAGCTCCAGTGGTAAATAAACTCATTAGTCTTTAAAAGTGCCACAGGCAGTGTTCCCGCTAGTTTTTTGTGAGCTGTGAGCACAAAAAATTTCTTTGTGTGTGCAAAAAATTTCTTTGTGTGTGCTAATATTAGCACTGTTGAATTTTTTTGTGCACACTTTATTTTGTTGTGTATGTTGGTTTCACATCCTGTGTGCATGTGCATACGTGCACACCTTAGAGGAAACAGTGGCCACAGGACTCCTTGTTTGCAAGTTCCAAAAGGGCAGCCATGTTAGTCTAGTTCAGCAAAACAAGCATGGAGTCCTGTGGCACTTAAACATTAACAAATTTTTTGTTTTGTTAAACTAGACTAACATGGCTACCCCTCTGCAACTTGTTATCAATAGAGGTAGTTCTTCCAGCCTAATCAGAACTGAATCTGTGCCACGGCACTGGCTGAGGCAGTGTTAAGCCTGAGAGCGTCTTCCTGTTGGTCTTTAAAAGTCCTGTGGCATTCTTGACAAAGTCAGGATCACTAGCACTGTCCTGGCCAAAGCTTAGTCATCCTGCCTCTTCAATTCTCCCTGCAGTTTCAGATAGGCTTGATATTCTATTTCACTTCCCTAGCCTGGTGTGCAGCTATATTGTGTTAAAGAGCTGCCAGATTCTTTCCCACAGCTGGGTGAAAACATTCCCAGTTCGTGTCTCTTTTAAGTGCTACGGGATCTGTCAGGATGAAAGGCACTATATCTTCAGCCATATCAAATTCACAGCTGTGAAAAATGCATCATGGACTGTGGAGTCTGATCTCCTCTGTGAAAACTGTTTATTGTAGGGACAGGGCAAAGCTGGGGGCATCTCAGATGGGGGGTCCAACTGGGTTCTGGGCTCCAACTGCTAATCCTGGGCCCAGGTGGCAGGGAGAGGGTGAGGAGGACTTCCTCTTCTCCTGAAAGGGTCACTCCTGAGGTGGATCTGACCCACCTCTGGGAGTCTCCCTAGAATGCAGGAAGCTCCATGGCTGCTGTCTGGGAGCCCAAATCTAAAGGCAGCACAGGACTGAGGGTGCCTGTCGCCCACCTGCCTGAGTGGGAGCCTGCAGCTTGAGCTGCCAGCCTCTGACCCAGGCAGGAGGCTGCTGGGAAAACCTGGACATTGTGTAACAGCCCCTCCACCCCTATACTTTACAACCTTCAGTGCTACCCTGATGTTGGCAATGACACTAGCTGGAGAGATTGGTGCCTGGCCAGCAGCCACTGCTGTCTGGCTACCCAGCTCTGAAGGCAGCAGCAGTGCAGAAGTAAGGGTGGCAACCCCATGACCTCCCCCTACAGTAACCTGGTGACGCTCCCACCTGCCTACAACCCCCTTTTGGTTTGGGACCTCCATGGTTACAACACTGAAATTTCAAGTGTAAACATCTGAGACTGCCACACTGGCTGTTTTACAAATCCTATGACTGTGAAATTGAGCAAAAGGGCCTGTGAATTTGTTAGGGTATTAGGTGGGAGCTGAAGGTGGCACATAGGGAATGGGAGTGGGAAAGTATTGTTATTTGATCATGCAGATGGCAGAAAAGGACAAGGGCAAAAAAGGACTAGGAGAGGTCCTGTAGAGCACAAATGAAGTGAAGGACTACTTGTTGTGGGACTTTCTCCAAAAGTGCTCCTGGTGCTTTGCTCAGGGCCTAGACAAGAGCTTTGGGGCTGGGAATGGAGAGGAGCTGTTGGATATTGAAGAAGTTGTAGAGGAAAATCCAGCAAAATTTAGTGATAGCGTGTCTGTCATGGGGGGAGGGAGGGAGAAGTCAAAGATGATGCCAAGGCTGTGTGCTTATGGGGCAAGATGCTGCCACACTCAGTTACGCTAGCATTGCCCCTTTTTGACCCGAGCAACTATTCAAATGTTAGTGCCTTGGGAATGAAATGGATAGTCTGGTATTCTTTTTAGTACAATTGTGTATATTCACGGGGAATGTACAAAGTCTTGTTTCTCTGCATGCAGGAGGAACCAAGAATAAAAGCTTCTTAGCTTACATCCTCTTCAGCCAACAGATGCAAAGGCTCTCTAGTTTTTCTCAGCACAACACTGTGCTCACAAGCCGTTTGCTTGGCTCTCTTGCTTTTTTGCCTCTGCATCATTCACTGTTCTTTGTGCTCTCTCAACCACACACAGTCCTATCATGGTACCCAGATGAATTCCTCCCTACCCTCCACCCACTTGGAGCTTGCTTCTGGGCAGACTCTAACAAGCCTGGCTTTGAATGTGGCCCTTAAACCTCTCTCACAACTATCTTAAATAAAGAGTGCAGTCACACATCATTTTGAAGGAGGTTTTAGTTCAACCCATCACAAAGTTTCACTGAGCTCCTACAGTAGAGCGTCCTGAAACAGGAAATCCTGGGGCACAGTGATGCTGAAAGAGATGTAGGGGTGAGACTACAGAGCAAGTTCGACTGGAGTTAGCCATGTGACTTGGTTGCAAAAAGACCAGTATAATTTTAGAGCTGATATGCTGAGATTCTACAGCTTCTTGCAGAAATTTCAATGGCACCATAACTGATCTGAACATGTGGTTAAAATCAAAATGCTACGTGCAGTTCAGTCCATTTTGCTGGAATTTTGTTTTGGAAGCAAACTGGGGTAAAAGTTCCATCGATGTTGACTGTTTCTTTTTAATGTTTTTTGGAACAAAATGGTTTTTTGTGTTTGTTTTAAAATTACTTTTTATTTTTCTTTTGCATTACATATTACAATCAATTTTTTAAAATAAACAAAATCTAATACAAACAACACAGTTTGTTTCAAATCAAAACCTTTAGATCAACCCAAAGCAATTTATTTTGGGGAGGGGCATGGGAGAGAGACATAGGAGTTTCTGCCGTGGCAAAGTTCAATTTTTTCAGCTTTCTTTCGGATTAGAAATGAAGCCAGATTTTGAAATCTCAAAATTCTCTGCTCAGCTCTAGTGCTGGCATGGCTCTGTTCTGTTGTCATTATACAAAGTGTTTCTACATATGGAGTATTGCAGTGACTTTTCAGCACCACATGGCTGAACAGATATTAACAAGTAAAGGTTGTTCAGAGAACAGCAAAAATGATCGGGGGCTGAGGGAGGACTAACTTACAAAGGAAGCCAGAATGAGTTATGTACATAAAAAGAGCTTGACTATTTGATGTCAATGGGGTTCAAGGAAAGCTTGCGTACACAATAAAATTATGTTGACCCAACTTTTTACATTGGCATACAGCCACTGCAGTTATTAAATCGCTTGTGTGTGTGTGCAGGAATGCGTGTGTGCACGTGCAACTGATTCCTGATGTCAGTGGTGGTCGTCTTCACCAGGAGCCAGTACCACAAAATGCCTTGTTTGTTTCAGCAGAAGTGTTTGTGTCAATTGTAGTGTCAGCGAGTGACAGCTCCAGAGAGTCACTAATGGTTTACATAAACAACTATCTGTCTCTTCAAACATGACTTGACTTCGCTACATCAAGCTTGATTCTACACTACTCAGGGAGGTGGTGTCATGTTACTAAATTGGCATAGAGAGTCACTTAAGTTGACAGCAACCCAGCTTAAGTGAAGACACCAATGTAGCTAAGCCAATGCACGTTAGCATGGGTTGTCCTAATCCTACAGTGTAAACTGGTGCTGCACTGCTTTAGTGAAGACTGTGCTGATGGGAGAGCTTCTGGAGAGACAATATCTACAGAGCCAGCCCATCCATATATGTGACCTAGGCAGTTGCCTGGGGCACCAGGCTTGAAGTGGTGCCAGATTATACAGAACTGATTTATTCTCTATTTAAAAAAAAACATTAATATGTTACCTCTTATAACATGTGTGTGGGAATACCAAAGTCATAATTTGCCTAGGGTACCAAAATCCTTGGGGTGACCCAGGGCCATCCCTAGGGGCAAGTGGGGCCTAGGGTGAATCAGTCTGTGCAGGGCCCCCCATTATTTATGTAGATCTGGGGTATGAAACTTAAAGCCTGTGAGGCAGATCCTGCACGCCAAAGGTGCTGATCCAGCCTGTGGAGCTGATGCCTGGACTGTGCCTGGGAGCCTTCTGCAGCAGCAGCTGCAAAGAGCAAAGACAGGCAACCCCTAAGCATTCTTCTGACTCACTCACATAATCTGAGTCACAGCACAGGGGAACAAAGAAAGCCCTCCAGCCAATCCCAGCCCAGTTCTGCTGTGTTCTGCCAACCAATCAGAGTGTCAGTCACAGCAGTCTGGGCTGGGCTCCCAGAAAACCCCACCCCATACTGCCCCCCCACAATTGTTCCTTGTCAGTCAGCATGCTAATTTGATTAACAGCACATTGCACGAATCACAAATAAGTAAAGAAAAAGTAACAAGCCAATCAAAGGTCAGCCAGGACTGAGCCCAACCAAAGGCCAGCATGCTGAATGACTGAAGTGAGTGGGTGGGGGAGGAGGCCGGAGCCAAGCCTGCGTCTGTCTGTGACTGTGACAGATAGATTGCCTGTCAGCACATGGTAGGGGAAGTGGAAAGGGAAGGGGAAGGGTGGGTCTGGGAGCTGCCCAGCAGGAGATGGTCTGGGAGCCAGTGTGGGCAAGGGGAGCCAACAGGGCAGGGAAAAGGGAAGGTGTCTGAGCCTGCGAGGTTGGGTAGGGAAAAGGGGAGCCCATGCCACTCTGAATGTAGCAGGAGAAAGGGCTGGGGAGCCCGTGTGGACACATGGCCCTTGCCAGGTGTCCTACTCTCCAATGTGCCGCCCCCCCCCCCCCGAATGAGTTTGACACCCCTGAATTAGATGAAATTGAACTTCAAGTAGCAACCTGTTTTCAGCCTACTATATATGATATGCCGCTTAGGCATACTACAAAACACAACACAACCAAGAAAAGTGAAATTATAGCTTATAAATAAAAGTATGTTAAAGTCCTCCTCCAGTCCCAATTCCAGCCTCAAATGCTTCCTCGCTTCTCAGTCATGCTGGAGTCGTATTTTTTCCGCTTTGACAATTAAATTCCATTCCTCTGAACTGCAAAAGAACAGACAGGAATCTTTTGCACTTTGCCATGTACAGTTATGGAAAAAATTGCTAATACTTGCTGATGATAATTGCTTATCATAGGGTGTACAAAGCCAATAGTCACACATAAATTGCCTAATTCCTAATCATGTTGCACCCATGAATGATCAGCTGTTTTGGTTACTATGTCTGCAACCATCCTAGTCAGTTTCCCTCTTCCTGCTCCCAAGCTGGTGACAGACAAGTTTCATTCACTTCTTTTGCTTTGTCTTATCCACATTAGCACAATCACCACCTCACCTGGCCAATATTCCTTGTAAGCTGCGGAGGCGGGCGGGTATGCAGCCCCCTTTGCACACCCATGCAGAGAACAATGCCAGCTATGCAGGGCTGGCAGCCACGGCCCCTACCCAGCCAGAAGACTCAGTCTTCCAGCAAGCAGAGAGCTTCCCCTAGGCTGGGAACTTTTAAAACTCCTGCCTTGAGCATGCTCTGACTTAGTCAGAGCATGCTCAGGGTGGGAAGAGTAGCCTGTGCTGTGGCCTCTGCTCCAGTGGCCGGGGGAGGGCAGGGATTGGGGACAGTCAGGCAGCCAGCGGGGAAAGGGTGTGGGGGATTAGGGAGGAAGATTGGTTTGGGTGGCTGTGGGTGACTGGGAGAGCAGGAGGGTGGGTTAGGGTGGGAGGAAGGGATCATGCCAGTGCAGGGCAGGGAGAGTGGGGGGGGGGCAGGTTAAGGATGGGATTAAATGTGTTTTAAACTACTCTATGAAATATATGAAACATGATTTTGTACAGTATAGTGTATGAATTATTATGCTGCAAAGCCAAACAGCTGCAAAATGTTTAAAAGAAATCACTGAAGAACTGTGTGATTAATAGATCAGTAGCTGGTTAGGTATCTTTGCATAGGATGGTATACCATAGATGGTAGCAATTCATGGTGACTAATACAGTGAATACTTTCAAAATACACAGCATTTATGTACAATGTGTCTGATCTTTAAATTTGTTAGTATACATGGTTTTGGTTAAGAAGAGTTTCACAGTATATCATTAATGGCTGCACATTTGGTTGCATGTAACAAGTGTAACAATCCTATTACATCATTTGTACATGGTTTAAAATAATTTCATTGATTTATTTCTCTTTTGGACATGGATATGGAAAATCAGGATATAGACATGAATGTATTTTAAATTTATTCTTGTAATGTTTAAGATACAATTTTTGTTTGAGGATTTGGTATATCAGAAGAGTTTTTTCTTGAAAATTATAGAGAATGAAGTGTGCTGAAAAGCAGAACTCTAAAACAGGTTGATATAAATACCATGCCCTACATTTGGAGCGTGTATATGTGTTCTCTCATTTGCACTGAACCAGCATACTTTCTCAGAGACTCATGTTTTTATATAAAAATAAAGGATCCATTTCAGGCACTAAGTGCTTTTAGGGTCTGATCCTATAAAGTGCTGAGTGTCATCGTTTCTTATTAACTTAATTAGAAATTAAGGGAACGTAACACCTTATGTAGGCTCTCTTCTTGGGAATAGAAGTATTAATGTGAGCCTGTATTCTGGCTGGTCTAGGTGCAGAACCCTGCCCAGCAAACCGCGGAAATGATTCATCCCAAGAGCATAAGAAACACCTCTTTTCACATGTCTGAGTGTAGCCTAAATTGTAGATTTCTGTTAGTCTTTTGTACTGACCCATGCTGAAAGTTTTTGAATGTTTATGGATTCAGCTCCATGTTATCCTCCTTCAGAGGACTGGACCATATACTCTGGTTCATGAATTGCTGTGTCAGAGGTAACTGTGAGGGGAAGAAATGGATTCAGAGGAGGAATAATAACAGTGACAAGTTCCACAAAGAATTTTTACCTTCTATTTGGAATTTTGGTCACTGTAGCAGAGAACTCTGGCCTTCCTTAGAGCCGGGGCCAGAGGAAGGGACTGAACGCCCTCTCTGGCCAACCCCTTGCACTACAAGCCTGAAACCTGGAAGCAGAGGGGTGGAGTTAGGACAGGTAGGGGAAGTATAAAAAGCCAACCCAGCAGCTCAGTTGGGGCTGAGCTTTCCTGGAGGAGGGATGCTTGTTCAGACAGGCTGCTAGCTAGGCAATATGATGGCTCTCTGGCTAGAGTGACCCCCTGTCAGTGAGCCAGAGGGCCCACCTAGCTTACTTGGACTGAAAGACTAGGGAGAAATGCTGTGGACTGGGGTGGCTCCCCTGGCCAGCTGCATGACTCTGTGAAGCTGCCCCTTCCAGGGGCCCAGGAGAAACTGAGGAGGGGCCATGCAACTTAGAGGAGCTACCCTCTGCTGAGGACCCTTTTGGGCCAGAGGAACTAACAGGTACAGAGGGCCCCTGTGACCTAGAGGAGCTGCTGTCAGTGGAGCATCAGGAAGGCTTTCCCAACCTGCCACCTGTGGACAGTGAGGGACTCATGGGGGTTCCCTGAGTGGTATACACCCTGGACCCAGAAGAGCCCCTTGGAGGTAGGTACCAAGGTACAGGATGGGAGGAAATGGCCTGGGGGAGTTGTGCCTGGTTTAACTGGAGTCTTGCTCCTATGAGTGTCAGTGGGTTGTGGTAGGAGCCCTGCTGACCCACAGACGGTGGTCAGTCCCTGATAGGGCCCTGGGCTGGGATGCAGTGATGTTGGTTGGGCCTGTGTCACCTTCCTTCCCCTCTTCCTTGTGAGCCTGTCCTTTGGCAAACCACCCAGGGTTACTGACACTGGTGTTTGCTTGCCTCACCTGGTGGTTGGGGCTACTGATTTGAAGGGTCTAAACCCTTGTAAGCCCCATAGGGGTTACACTCCCAACTGGTTGGGAGGAGTGAACTGTAACAGTCATAGACTAGGTGGTTTTGCTTCAGAAGAAATATATTTTAAGCAATACTCACTATGCTGTATTATCCATTATGAAGAATGAAAGGAAAAAATTGACAGTGCAAGTGTATGCCTTCTATTCACAATCATTCACCTTCTCTGGCAGACTTGGGTTTCATATGAAGATCATTTAAAAATCTGAACTGTGTAATATGCAGATAGCAATTGTACTTCCCAGTTCCTTTGTGTTCTTTTCTTTATCTGTCATCTTTCTTAATGTTGGAATTATCTGGTTCTCAAATGCAAAATATAGTTGTGGATTTTTAATTTTTGCAAACAAACCCTCCTAAATCTTCACACGTATGGAGTGGATATTTCATTTCATTATGGCCTTCTGATTTCTATTCCTTTACACACATTTTTTTCCTAGTGTGAAAGTTGAGTTGAAATAAGGAAGTTACAGATCTGCTGCCATCCAGACAGAATTTAAGAGGATAAATATTTTTGGCACTTCATTTTTAAAGACAAATGTTATAAGTTTCTTTAGTAATAGGTGTATCATGTTTGAGATTATAGATCCATCACTGGTATAAAATGCATGGCAGATTTTCTCATGCTGCATGTAACATTGCATTTTTTTGTTTTCAACTTCCATTGCTTTCAAAATAAAGCTAATTTTTGAGGGGAAAATGCTTGATTTGATGCAGAGAATGCAACTAGCACAAATTTTAACTTGCCTTGCAGTTATATCATCAAGATTAGTTTGGTTAAAATGCAAAGTAAAGCAGGCAACAGTATGAAGTTTCAGTGTCCTGAGAAGGAATTAAGAAATGTGTAGTGTGTTCTGGGGTACAGAGCTAATGTGGCAACATTTAGACTAGAGCAGGGGTTCCTAACTTTTGTAAGGCTGGGGCCCCCTTTGTGAGCATGAAAAAAAACTTGTGGCCCCCTTAGGGACCATGGTGGTGCTGTGGGCAGAATTTGGCCTGTGCTGCTGTCCTGCTGGGGAGCAGGGACCACTGTGGAAATGGCCCCCTGCCACTGCCCAGGGAGCTGTTGCAGCCATGGCCCCCTCCCCCTGCCTGGGAAGTTGTCATGGTCTCCTTCCTCTGCCAGGGAGCAGGGACTGCTGTGGCCATGGCTCCATGCCCCATGTTCCCTGCCTGCCAACCCATTCTTCACCCTCCCTGTCCCCAAGCTCCTCCCCCCTTACCTGGCCACCAGCACTACTGTACCTGGCCACCCCCTAGGCTGTTCTCCCTGAGCATGCTCTGCATGCTCAGTAAAGTTGGGAGTTTTAAAAACTCCCTGCCTGGGGGAAGCTCCCTGCTGACCAGAAGCCTGGACCGACTCCGGCAGCATCTGGCCCCAGCTCCCAGTCTGCCTATGGACCCCCTGGAGCCACTCTGCAGCTCAGCCAGGGACTAGAAAGTGCAGCATAACCTCTGCAGTCAGCCATTTCCTTACCCTGGCCCATTTGGGATAGGTTAGCCTCTGAGCTGGAGGCACTAGCTCAAGACAGCCCTAAAGCAGAGGCTGCAATGTTGCAACCTGGCCCCTATTGCCTGCCTGAATAGGTGTCAGATGTTTGTGGAGCTCTTTGAACATGTAAAGTGCTAACAGTTATTATTTAATTTATAAAGCTCTTTCATCCTGTTTGCACCATTGTATAATATAAAGAAGTTAAAACATAAGTCTATGATTTAATAATGTTCAAAAGCCCTGTGCTGCACGCCCATGTTTAAAGCTACTTAGGAAAGCATTACTTTGAATAGAAAACAAACAAGGAGTCCTGTAGCACTTAAAGACTATGAAATTTATTTATTGCATGAGCTTTCATGGGAGAAAATCCCACTTCATCAGACATTTTGGAGATGGGGGGAACTTAAAGAATGAGAGGAACTAAATGCAAGGACGTGTAAGTCAGAGGATCAGGTCACACTGTAACAGCAATTTGAAGCAAAATACACCATTCATGATTTTATAGAACTCTGTCATATCCTGCTTTGTCATTTCTTGTCTGAACTGAACAGCCCCACTATAAAATGGGGTGACCCAGGGGTTAAAGTATAATTTGGTGGCCCTGGAACCTTCTTAAATTGGTGGGACTCCTTGTGCTGGTCTGGGCCTCCTTCATTCACCTTGGCTACTGACCCCCAAATTCCTGCCCCCCACCCCAGCTACTGTACCTCACACACCTACCCCCCAGCTACTGCCCCTGGCCCACATCTCACCCCTGCTCCCTCCATCCTTCCCCAACCCCCTGCCAATATGGCACCGTCTTCCCCGCTGCCCTGGGCTGAACAACTCCCCTGTGTCCTTTCCCTACCAGGCTGGCTCGCCTGTCCCTGAAGCACCCCCCGCAAAGTCCCCTTATCTGGCCACCATGTCACTGCAGAGTGGCCCTGGCCTGGCCTGAGGCTCCCACCTGGAGCGTGCTCTGACTGAGCATGCTCAGTCAGAGCAGGTTCAGGTCAGAGTCTCAGCCTGTTTGGGGCAGCTCTCTCCACCCCAGAACAGTGTTCCAGGGCCTGCTATTTTTAGAGGCTCAGCATCAGGGGCCCCTAAAAATAGAAAATGGAGACAGAAAGCTGCACTCTGGGGCCTGCTGTTTCTCAATAGTGGGCCCCAGGAATGCAGTGTTTCAGCTCCACTTTCTATTTTGAGGGGCCTGGAACACTGAACCCCTAAAAATAGTAGGCCCCAGAACACTGTTCTGGTGTGTTTCAGCCTACTTTAACCCCTAAGGTGACCAGATCATGCAGTATGGAAGATGTGGCTGCATTGTGGTTTTTTATAGTGGCATATTTTCAGTTTTATTATTGATCCCTTTCCTAATAGTGCCCAACATTCTGTTTGTCTTTTTTTTTTTTTTTTGACTAATGCTGCACAACAGTGTTTCCTCTAAGCTGATGAAGCAACTGAGCAAGTTATGGATGCACTTGGGGAGCCAAAAGACAGCAGGGAAGGGGCCCAGTGGAGGTCGGGAACCAGTGGGGAACTTGCTCAGTTGCATCCATAATTTGCTCAGCTGCATCATCAGCTTAGAGGACACATTGTGCCCAGCCCTGACAAGCAGACAGCAGGGCTGTAACTAGGGTGGTGCCAATGGGGCTTTGCGCTGGGCGCACTGGAGCGGCTCAATAGAGCCACTCATTTTAAAGGCATGTTTCACAGCCCCGGCCGCAAGTGCACAAATAAATTTTAGTCATTAAAAAGTGCCCCTAGACACCTTGTTTGTTTTGCTGGACTAGACTAACATGGCTGCCCTTTTGGAACTTTTTTCATACGCACTCTCATATCCCTTGTCCCCTGGCTGTGCTGTTGCACCCTGTCCCCATTCCCTATCGCAGCCCCACAGCTCTGTTCGTGCCCCTCAGTCCCAACCTGCAGGCCTGGATTCCCTGCAGCTATAGCTCTGCCCATGCTTCTCAGTCCTAATCTTCAATATCCCCGTGTTTCCAAGTTCCAGCCTTAGACCTTCTTTGCACAGACACAGCCACAACAAACACAAACAGCTCTTGTCTGGCACCTCACTTTTCCCACTTTCACCCTAATTTTTCACCAGCTTTTCCACCTGAAGTCCTGGATAGAGTCCAAAGGCAACCACTTATGGCTCCCCCCCATCTTCTTCTTTGCTAGAACCAAAAGACCCCTTCCTCTTCCATACAAGCAGCAGACAAGTGCCATCCCTCCCCAGGGCTAAGCGGAGCCCCAGCATGCTCATTTTGGCACAAGCTACCTTACTCAGGACCTGAACCCAGTTTTCCTGGGATTGCTAGTGGCTCCCATTCCCCTCCCTGACACCTATACACCAGCATGAATGATTTGTAACGGGCACAACATTTTGGAGAAAGCTTTGTATTCAGAAATTATTTTTTTACCGTTACACCTTTACTGTGTCACCATAATCTTTCTGCAACTCTCTGGGAATCTCAAGCTGTTTTGTGGGCAGGCATGGGAGGGAGATGCAGAGTGAGGCTCTGAACAAGGGTGGGCATTTAACAGCCTTGTTTTGTGGCTGGGGAAACTGAGGCACAGAATGTTGATACATTCAATGATGAGCAGAGAAACGGTGAAGGAAGCCAGCTGCCCATAGGCCCCCCACACCCACCCTGAGGTTCAGAATCCAAGGCCCGCACAATCTCTGGGACTGGGCTCTGGGAATATCAAACATAAGCCATCCTCCTCCTGCCCCACCTGTTTCCCCCACCCCGTTCCCCTGGTACATGCTAGCTTGCAGTCTGAAATGGCCTCTGCTGGGGAGGATGGGGGCTCAGGAGGGATGTCAGTGCTGAAAGGCAAGTGTGAAGAGGGTGGGCTCTGGGCTGACCCTGGGTAGCTAGCTTGGTGAAAGAAGCTGGCTGTGCAGGGGGAGGTATGACTCTGGAACCTGGGGGTTACCTTGTGTTTCTGACAGTCAGTAGTAAAAGCAGTGAGAGTCCTGTGGCAGATTATAGACTAACAGATTTCTTCAAGCATAAGCTTTCGTGGGCTACAACCCACTTAGTCACAAGCTTGTACTTGAAGAAATCTGTTAGTCTATAAGGTGCCACAAGACTCTTGCTGCTTTTGCTATATGCAGACTAACATGGCTACCCCTCTGGAAGAGTCAGCAGTGTAGAGCAAAAAAAGTAAGGAGTTGGTGGCACTTAAAGACTAACAGACTTATTTACTGTATTGCATGAGCTTTCGTGGGAGAATATCCCACTTTGTCAGACACTCTGGAGAGGAGAACTTACAGAATTAGATGAAAATAAATGCAGGGGAGTGGAAGACATGGGATCAGGTCATACTGCAACAGCAAATCAAAGCATTTGTAAGCATTCAAACTCTAGGAAACAGCACACAGAGGGAGGTTGTGTCTTACACTCCCCTGCATTTATTTTCATCCAGTTTTGTAAGTTCTCCCTCTCTGGAGCGTCTGACAAAGTGGGATATTCTCCCACAAAAGCTCAGGCAATCAATAAATCTGTTAGGCTATGTCTACACTTGCCATGTCAGTTTGAATTACTCAATTCAAACTAATAATTAGTTCAAATTGAGGCCATTCAAATTGACATGGCTAGACTAGAAAATCCAATTCCAATTGGCAAGTCCATGGACTGCACTTGCCAATTCGAATTGGAGGGGGGCACCATGGGAAGTGTGGCATGATGGCCATGCAAAACAGCCACTGCCACAGCCAATCCCTTGCCAGGCTCCAGCACTCTGAGCCGGGGACAGGAAAAAGCATCCCCTGCCCAGATCTAGTGGCACTGCTGCTAGAGCTGGGGGGAGGATGCTTTACCCCATGCCAGGCTCAGAGTGCTGGAGCCTGGCAGGGGATGTTTCCTCTGCAATGGAGGGAGGAATTCCCCCTGCCTCTGACCAGAAGGGCTCTCCTGTGGGGAAGGGAATCTCTCCCACAGGGCTGGAGCCCCCTTGCTTGCTAGGGGAGCTGGAGCCGTCCTGGTGGCACAGCTCCATCCCTACAGCTGTCTGGTGGCAAAGCGCTCCCCACCACGAGGCTCGTGGCATGGGGAGGGAAGCAACCCCCTCACGTGGCTTCTCCCAGGCAGCCGCATGTGGGGGAAAGCATCCCCGTGTGCTGCGTGGCTTCTCCCCAGGCAGCCGTGTGAAGGGATGCTTCCCCCCGCATGTGTCTGCCCAGGGAGAAGCCATGGGGGGGGGTTGCTTCCCCTGTGCTGCCAGCTGCATGGGGATGCTTTCCCTTGGGGGGGGGGGGCCAGTGTACCTGCCCCAGGTGGCAAAGGGCTGCTCTTCCTTCCAGGATGCATGGCACCTTGGGAGGAAGGTCAAACCTTGTCAACTTGAACTCAGTGACTTTGCATTGACATGGCCACATTGGGTTGATTTGAACTACAGTACTGGGTTCGAATTGACCCTGACTTCAATGTCAAACAAGGTTCAACTAATTTAAAGTCAGCTTTCATCACTTCGAACCGAGTAAATCCTCAGTGTGAATTGATAAAAGCTGAATGTCCATGCACTTAATAGAATTCAAAGTAATGACAATTTTGAATTCTGCTCTAAGGCTGTGTTCAGACGAGAGTTTTATTTTGAAACAGCTGTTGTTTTGAAATAAAATTTCTTATGTCCACACGGTGTTCCGGTATTTCGAAACAATGGGACCTGTTTCAAAATAACAGCTGTTATTTTGAAACAGTAAAACCTTGCTTGAAATTGAAATAGCTGTTTTGAAATAATGGTGTTTGGAGATGTTGTTTAGAAACAACATGTCTGAACAGCCTTATTTCAAAACAGCCATTTTGGTAGCTTTCCCTTAATTCGAATCAACTTATTTCAAAATAAGGACTTTATTTTAAAATAACTTATTTTGCAATATCAGTTTGTGTGAACATAGCCTAAGTGTACACATCACTTCCCTCTAAGCTGTGTGGCTGTGTGCACGCACACAGGTCCTGAAACCCGTGCACATAACAAAATCAAACGTGCACACAAAATTCAATAGTGCTAATATTGCTGCTCACGAATGTTTTGTGCACACAGCCTACTAATAATTAGAAAGAACATGGCTAGACATACCCTTAGTCTTTAAGTGCCACACAACTCCTTGCTATTTTTGCTTCACTAGACTAACAGGGCAGCCCCTTTGGGACTAGCGCAGAGCAGTGCCATGAAGTTTTTTGGATGGGGGCTCAGGACTGTCCGTGAGGCGATTCAAGCTGTGGCCCAGCAGAAGAGCGGGCGGGAGCCAGGGGCGCAGCCGAGCCCGTGCCGGAGGAGCTGGCGGGGCGGGGGCTGTTTGATGCTCCCCGCACGCAGCAGCTGGGGCAGGGGGAGCCGGGGAAGGTGCCGGCCTCTCTCCTCCCCTTCCCGCCCCCGCCGCCGTCAGCTGCTCACTCGCCGGCCCGGGCCCCGGCTGCTGGCGCCTCCCGCCCCGCGCCCGGGAGCCGCCGCCCTTCAGCGCCCGGCCGGGACCGGGCACCTGCCGGAGGAGAGCGGCCGCCTGAGGCGTGAGTGGGGGAGTCTCCCCGTCCCGTCCCGTCCCGTCCCTTCCCTTCCCTCAGCCCCAGCGGGGTGGGCCGGGGGCCGGCTGAGTCTCCGCACCCTGCTGGGGGGCCCGGAGCCGGCCAGCCTCCCCGAGCGGGGGCCGCGGCCTCAGACAGCAGCCGGCTGCTGCTCCAGGCACCTGTGTGTACACACACACACACACACACACACACAAATAAAACCACCTTGCCTGCGCGCGCTCTTTCTCACACACACACACACACACACACACACACACACACACACACAAATAAAACAATGCTGCCTGTGCGCACTCTTTCTCACACTCACACAGAGAGACGCACACAAGGCTGCCTGTGCGCTCTTTCTCAGATGGACAGACACACACACAATAATAAAACCATGTTGCCTGCACGCACTCTCTCACACTCACACAGACACACACACACAATAATAAAATTACATTGCCTGCACACTCTTTCTCACACTCACACAGAATAATAAAACCATGTTGCCTGCACACTTTCTCACACTCACAGATGCACACGCACAGAATAATAACAGCACATTGCCTGCAAGCACTCTCTCACACACAGACAATAATAAAACCACATTGCCTGCACGCACTCTCTCTCTCTCTCACACAGACGCAGAATTATAAAACCATGTTGCCTGCACACTTTCTCACACTCACACAGAATAATAACTACATTGCCTGCACACTCTCACACTCACAGACAGACACAGAATAGTAAAACCACGTTGCCTGCGAGTACTCTCATTCACGCAGACACACACACGCACACACACAATAATAAAACCACGTTGTCTGTGTGCTCTCTTTCTCACGCTCACACAGACACACAATAATAAAATCACATTGCCTGTACGCACTTGCATGCATGCGTCCACACACACAAACCCAGAATAATAAAATCACATTGCCTGCACGCATTGTCTCTCTCTCACTCACACACACAGAAAATAATAAAACCATGGTGACCAGATGTCTCAGTTTTATAGAGGCAGTTCCAATATTTGGGGCTTTGCCTTATTTACATGTATCTGACACCTTCCATCATCCTGTCCTGATTTTCCATATTTGCTTTCTGGTCCCCCTAGACAGAGATGACAGAGAGTTGGTCATTTTTGCTGTGCTCATGGAGGGTTTGGCGCACCGGTTTATCTGAGTTAAAACCAGTGGTAAAAGTAGGGCTGCAATCCTCTGTATAGCCCTGCACAGGCACGGAGATCAGTGTGGAACCAGTTACAGGACCAGGGCCTAACCGCTTCCTTCCCCCATGTTAACAACAGCACAGGTAACTAACTTCAAGTAGTAGTTTCTTAAAATAGAGACTGAAAATCTGACTTTTCTAAACTGATGCTCATTGTTTGCTTCTTGCATTTCACTCAGTTTGAACAGTCAAGCTAGAATAATTGGCTCCGCTTATCAGTTATAAGAATGCCTATAGTGGGTCAGACCGAAAATCCATCTAGCCCAGTAGTCCTCTGAGAGTGGCCAAAGTCTGATCCTTACGAAGGAGAGAACAGAATAGGGAGATTATGGAATGATCCATCCCTTGTTGTTCAGATTCTGTGTTTGGCCATTAAAGGGTTAGGGAAAACAAACAAGGAGTCCTGTGGCATCTTTAAAGACTAATAAATTTATTTATCACATGAGCTTCTGTGGGAGCAAACCTGCTTTATTAGTCACTTTGGAAAATTTTTCTCCCACAAAAGCTTGTGCGATAAATAAATTTGTTAGTCTTTAAAAGTGCCACCACACTCCTTGTTTGTTTTGCTGAGCTAGACTAACACAGCTACCCCATTGGAACCAGAGAATAGAGTTGTTGGGTTTTTTTAACTCAGTTATGCTTCTGGCTCTCATTTTCTTTATCACTATTGCTGTGCTCCATACATTTTCACAGGGGAATTACCACTGCTTTCTTGACTCTGCTGTGTTAGCACAAGACTGTGATGTTAGAGCTGCAAATACTATATGTGAAAGTTAGCTTGATAATAGAAACAGCTGTATAAATTACTAAACCTGCATTTGAGGCCTCACTGGCACTTTTTGAGGTGACAATTTATCTTTTTTTTGCCACTAAGTTTTCTGAAAAAGCTATTGTGTTTAACTGATTATTTTACAATTGTGTTGACAGCACCATGGAAACACCTCAGATCTGTAAAAGGCAGTACATTAAAAGCATTTTTGCTTTATTTGGTATTTTTGTGGTGACACAGCTGAGTGCCTCACTGAACCATTTTTAAAAAATGGAAAACTATCCTTGGGAAAAGTCCTGTTTATTGTGGGATCCTACTGGTGCTTAGTAATTACAGGGACTTCTTGCAAGAAGGTTTAGTAGCAACATGCAAAATTACTTGTCTGTTCAACTACTTTTTTCAGAGAAGGCTATGTCCTCAGCAAGCCTGTTGGAGTATTTTATTACTAGGGTGAGGAAAGGCAATAAGATGTGAGCAAACCTGCTGTTAAAGTTACACTACAATCTACCAGCATGGGGGAAGAAAGAGAAGCTGATGTACCTTTCTGTACTGGACAATCATTATTGTTTTCTTTCTAAACAACCAGAACTATGTGAAGCGCATTGAGACCAAAGGCTGGGAAGGGCTGAGCATCTTCAACTCCGACTGATTTATTTGGGAGTTAAGGGAGCTTATCACTCAAACCACTGGGACCATTGTGTATTTCAGGGTACGTGGTTTGATTTTCCCCCCCCCCCCCAGTGTCTTTGCATAGGTCTGGATTTTCCATTGCAGAAAGCTTGCAGACTAAGGGCTGGTCTGTACTACAGAGTTCTGTGGACTGTTGTCGACAAAAATCTGTAGGTGTACATACTAAATGCGCCTCCTGCTGATGTTGTTCCCCTGCTATGCCACCATAATAAAGGCACCTCAGTGAGAGGCATAGGGCCTTTGTTGTAGTTAGGGTGACAGTGTCAGTGTAGACCAGGGGTGGCCAAACTTACAGAACTCAGGAGCCACACAAGTTCATTATTAACCTTCGAGAGCTGCACTGAGGCATATAGCCATATGCTTTTACCTACTTCAAAATTACTAAGTTTAAAATTCATTGCACACTTTAATTTTATTGTAAAAGGACAAATATTGAGCCTACTAATAATTACTTAAGGTTACCATGAAAACTAGGCCTATACAGAAAAAAAACTTAGCTGCTGCTTGATGTAGAAGACTGCAGGCTAGTGGAGAGCTTTTTAAAATCCCGACCATGCTGCACTTCTCCCCACTGTCCCAACTGCCTCCTGAACTGTTGAGGGCTGCTTTCCTAAATTGATTTGCTGACATTCTTCTGGCAGCCACAGTTTTTCATTCAAGAGCCACATGTGGCTCCTGAGCCGCAGTTTGGCCATGCCTGGTGTAGACACGGTATTCCTTATATCGGCTCCTGGCTGCCATTCTTGTCAGTTTCTCAGCTTCAAAGCCAGGCAGCTAGAGCTCAGTTCCTGCCCTTTGCACCCTTGGAAAGTTGAGTGATTGGACCTTGCTTCTGGCTGGGAGAAAAGCAAGAAGCCCAGGTGACAGGACCCCACTCCTGGTGGGGAAGGAGGAGGGAAGAAGCCCTAGGCAGCTTCCCCTTGGGGGGGAGTGAGGAGCAGCAGCCCACAAAGAGCCAGGGAGCCTGGGGGACAGCCATCTTCCTGTCAGAAAACTGCCAGCGGAGCTGGGAGACCAGGCTTTCAGCTCCTCGCACTTTGTCTTTTAGGTCAATGAAAGTGCTGCTGGTGAGGATGCACACCACTGATCCGAGGAGGATAGTGTCAGCATCAGCCACCTCAGTAATTAATGCAGTGGCTGTAAGGCAACCTAACATAGGTTGACTTACCTGTGTCATGTAGACAAGGCCAAAGAGGGGGCAGAGGAGTCGCCTGCCATTGAATCAGTTGCCTATAGGAAATCAGAGCCTAGGTAACACAGAGCTGTCTCTTAGAAGCAGTTAAATATTATATTATAGCTAGTGTTTCTTATGCATCCTTTGTGTATCTCCTCCATCACTGTACACACAAAATGCAGTTATGCCAGAGCCTGACAAAACTGGCTCCCAGCTAGGCACCAGCAGTTTTATTTTCACTCACCAGAGGGTGCTTCTCGATAGCATTTCCACTGTGGAGCTTGGAGCCAGGCTGTAAACCCTTTTACTGAGCCCTGAGTTTTGCTATGTGTAGATCTTTCATATATCCCCTCTTCCCCCAACACTATACAGTTAGGCC
Organism: Podocnemis expansa; assembly: GCA_007922195.1. NCBI lineage: Eukaryota > Metazoa > Chordata > Testudines > Podocnemididae > Podocnemis > Podocnemis expansa. The sequence goes on from ML682043.1 coordinate 3,999,136, forward strand.
CAGATCTTCAGAGGTTCTTAGGTGTTTGTGGAACCTTTGGGTGAGTTAGAAATCATTTAATTTGCCCTTCTCCAGCACCTCAAAAAAAAAACCAAACAAAAAAAACAAAAAACAAACCAACTCCTATAGATAAAAAGTTGGAGATCCAGGATTCAGTTTGTCAGAGTGACAGTGAAGATTGTTCAGTTACCTTCCCTACAATAAAATACTACCTAAGAACAGACATAATGAAATTTATTAACTACTAACTTGATAGATCTTGGAAAACGAAATGAATTTAAACAGAACAGTCCCTATAGAAACACTGTGAGAAAGATGCCCAAGAGTCCCAAGGTTTAGGTGGAGTTCACCCATATCTCAGTTGCAGTCTCTATTCAAGCCCAAAGGCTTGAGTTGCAAGACACAGCAATCCTCTTCTTTGGTTGCAGGAATCTTAGGTAGGAATCCATGCAGGCTTTTCTTTCTCTTCTGGAAGCAGCACCATCCAGTCAGTTTATTGGTTAACCAGCAATCGGTCACGTATGCATATGAGAAAACTCTGCAGCAAAATGCTCCACAGCAGGGAGAAAAACTTCTTGCTGTCCACTCCTGGCTCAGCTTCTCCCAGTCACACACTGAGCACATAAGCTCCTCTCATTGCAGCTCTGTGGCTGCTGCTCTCATGGCATCTGACCACAGCAGCAGTACCTAGTGGAGCATGATCAATACAACCACCCACTTAATTTCCAGATGCTTCTGGACGTGGGCAGCCAAATCTGCCTAGCAGCATAACCCAGCCTCAAGAAAAGATCCCTAGAAAAGATACCCATATGCCTGATTAAAGTAGTTTACACTTGTATACCTTTTGAGAATCTGGACTTGAGCTTGGGTGTTTAGTGCAACAAGCAGATATGGAGTTGATGCAGGAATCACTGGCGGACGGTCTATGGCTTGTGTTAATGCTGGAAGTCAGATTAGATGACTTCTGACTTCCAAATCTGTGCATCTGACTCAACTGTCACAAACCCATGTTTACTCCCACTAGGCCAGCATAACCAATAGAACTGTGGGGGATCAAGCTGGGCTACATTCTGCCTCCTGCATTTGCAGCACAACTATCAAATAAATTCCATGACTACCTGGCCCTGAAAAAAGATGTTGCACTTCCTAGGGTTACTAGCCAGTCTGAAATTGGTACATTGGATTTTTGTAGCAGGGCCTACCTCACTTGGCTCCAGGGGCTTTTTCCCTCACCACTCCCCATCAGGGGAAGCCGTGTGACAGAAAATGGGGAGTAATTAAAGATGTGCACATATGGTTTAAATGCTGCAGTGTTGTGAGGGATTTCATGAAGATGATAGCTCTGCCTTTAAAGCCTGTCTGGAACATTCTTAGAGCATGAATTGTGCTTTTTAAAGTGACTTATCTAAAAACAACTTTTTCTCTTGGGAATATCAGAGCCATAGCTGTTGACTTAAATGATTAATTATATTGCATTTTTAATGAATTAGCTAAGGCATCTGCAGTGCGATAGTTGCCTATTGTTTTAGAAATCAAATAATTTATCAGGTTTACTGCCTTTACTCTTGTGAGCACTATGGAGCTAGTATAGCTAAGACAAGGGGTTAAGAGAGGGGGAGCAGCAGGCTGTCCCTTCTTGTGCATCATCACACAAGGATCCTTGGGCATCATCGCATAATTATTACTATGCTCAAGTGCAACTCACTGAAGGCAATGGTGACAGGTGTCACAGGGAAGACATAGTTTATCCTGCAGAATCCTCATGGCTGCTGATGGGGTGACAGAGAGAGCCCAGCATGAACCTCGATCCCAGGATCAGGGGGCACGGTCGATATTTAGAAAACCCATCATATGATGTGCGCACTGTGCACACTTTGGTGTGGCTATCACTCAGAGACCATAAACTGGGACTCCATTGTAGGGCAGAAGCTGCTCATTCAAACACTGCATGTGCAGGGGGCGGTGTCAGCGGCCTCTGATGTACAGGAGGTCAGACAAGATGATCTGGTATGTATGACACTGTCCTGTCCTTGCGTGGCCTGTCACATACAGCTGGATGCTGCACAAAGGATGACAGAGCAGAATGTGACAGTTGTGCCCAGTGGCACAGAGGCAAACAACCATTTAACAGCCAAGCAAGTCCTGTCTCTGGGCCAACACAGATGAAATCTAAAGGACATCACAGGCAGGCTCAAAACACCTTGGAAGGTTATAATGCAAAAATGACTGTGCAGAGACCTCAGACATCAATACTGAAGCATGGTGATGAAATGGCAGCATGCTTCTGATGCTGCAGCCCACTTTGAAGACAACAGTATACATATGTTGATTCAGTGCTGCAGTGGACAAGTGTAAATGTGGAACTGCCCTGATACAGACAGCATCATGACATGTCTTTGTCCTGGAAGACAATAGAACACAGGTGTCTGCTCTCAGTAGCTATGATTCTCATGAGTATCCAGGGTTTTGTACTACAGAGAAATTTAAATATTCATGAGAGCAGAGAAGAGAGATGGCTAGTTCAGGTTCTGAATCTGCTGAAATATTTATTGGTTGCAGTGATGTTTGTCTTGCATGGGAGTAGGGAAGCATGAAGCAGTGTGGTGTGTCTCCTCTACTGGGTGGTGGGGAGGATGCAGAAACCGCTGTTAAGTATCTTAGAAGGTCGGCAGGCTCTGGGGGGGTGGTGATGGAACCAAGGCTGGGCCAGCAGTGTTGAAAAGTGGTCATCCTTTTTAGGGGTATTTGGTGACTTCTGTGAAATGGGTCTTAGGGAAAGGAGTGTTGATTCAGTTCCCAGTGAATAAGTTCCCACAAAACCACCATGACAGCTGTTCCCCTTGTAGGCATTCTCAGCAAAGGCAATAAGGACCTATAAGCATCAGAGGTAGAATGTGGTGGGACCAAGACATCTGATGTGAGACCAGAGGTGGCCTTTGGCTATTGGGGATCTTGGGCAAAGGCCATTGTGTGTGTTTGGGGGGGGGGCTTATAGGCCCACAGGTCCCCCTCCAGTGGTCTCAGCTCCTCTGCCACCAGCTCTGGCCCCAGCTACCTGCTGCCAGCCCCAGGACCCAGCTTCTCCTGCTGCTAAGAGGCAGATGCAGCTTTTGGGGTAGGCAAAGCAGGTGATGGGGCCCCTTTCTGCTTGGGGCCCTAGGTGTGCGCCTGCTTCACCTACCCCAAAAGCCACGTCTGTGTGAGACGTATTGATAGGCAGTAACATGGTGTAGTTTGCTCTTTTGCTCTTTGTGGCTAAAAACACTGTGTTCCCTTACAGATTTTTTTAAAGCAATAAAAGCTCTATATTTTACTCCATTATTTCCTTACAATGTAAAACTGACTCAGAGGTGTGGTTTTTTTTTTTTTTTTTCCACCCAGAATTCTTCTGCATCCATGCTACACAATGTACTGTTGTGTGCAGTCCCTAATTCTCTCTGCTGGATGGAGGCAGGGTTTGTGTGTAGGCCCATGTTCTCTGTCCTGTGCACTCAAATCTGGCTTTGGATTCGAGTCTGGTCAGATGAATCTGTCATGAAAGTAAGTGTGTCCCAGCATCATGGCATTGCACTGGCATAAGTTAACAGTCAGGCACAATGTTGGGTTTCAGCAACATCCCATCATATGATAAGGCTGCAAAAGAGATTTGGATAATTTGAAACATCCGTGGACAGTGAGGCAATTTGAATGTTCACATTAGCTCTGTAATGTGTAATAATTTTGGTGAGTTAGATTGCTCTTGGTGCCTCATTTTTTTTTTTTTTTTTTTTGGCTGAGACCTGAAGAGTCAGCAAACCCCAACGTTGCCTCAGTGATATTGACCTGCATTTGAGGGCATGGATTGTTATTTCCATTCTCCATGATATGTGGTTCAGATGAAAACAGGAATGACTCTGTGGCTGTGGCAACAGCCCTTCCTGTGGTTCCTTATTTCTTGTGTCATGGCCTGCAGCCTTTCAACCAAAGATTTTGGTCTGGGCTCCTTCTTTAATTATCCAGGTTGGCTGGAACTGAGTAATCCACAATTGTCCCTCTCCCCAAGCCATTTAGGGGCCAGCATATCAACAATGACCTGAAGGCAGCTCCAAACATGCCCCTGGACTGGGACAGCCAGGCTAATTTCTGAGTAACTGAACAACCTTTCTGTGGAGCCTCTAGGAAAGATCTCAGGGTGTTCACTGTCTGTGTGCAGAGCTTGCCTGACTCTTAGGGTAAGTGCTGTTAGGTCTGCCAAGCCTGTCGCCTAGAGCCATGGATTATCTGCACATAATGGGAAAGAGTCCAAACACGCGGACTTCATTGTTTTCCTGTTGCTTTTAGGAGACAGAGCTGTTTACAGTTTATTTTCTTCATTTAATCCATGCTGTGGATTTATACATGGCATTCAGAAGTCACCACAGGAGGGTGCACCATAGGGAATGGTTATTTAGATAGTATGGAATTATTTAGAGTCCATTACATAGCTAGAGAGTCTTGTCATGTCATTCGCAGCTTCAGCAAGTGTTTGCCAAATCTCCCTTTGCACTAAATATTCTTTTCCCATTCTTCTTTCTTTGGAGATCTATGGCATCTGTCTCTGTGTATTTCTCACTGTACTGCCAGTAGGATTAGGTAAATAGCCTACAAGGTGCAAAGTGCTCTCAACTGTGTAGCGTGAGATTTGTATGCCATGTGCTTTTTACATTGTCCTCTGGCAACAGATTTCCCAGTTTGTGTGTTGTGTGATATAGTACTTTCTTTTCTTTATTTTAACCTGCTGCCTATTAATTTCATTGTGTGACTGCTGGCTCTCGTGTTTTGTGAAGGGCTAAATAATAATTCCTTATTCACTTTCTCCATACCAGTCTTGATTTTATAGGCCCCATCATATCCCCCCCCCTTAGTCATTTCCAAGCTGAGTGCTTTTTTTGGTGCATATGTAAATATCTTGCAATGTTGACTGTGAACAGTAGATCATGGCATTAAAGGACCTGGATGGATAGTTAAGGGCAGGGGTGTGTGTGTGTGTGAGGTTTTCTGTATCCTAAAAACTTTAGAAAAGTGATAATTTTATATTTTAATACTAATGAAAATGCGATCTTTTTAAAAACATTAAAACCTTTTACTGTAGTGAGTAAACTGAAATGGAACAAGGCATCCCTCACTATGAAAATAAGGAAATGAAACTGGCTAACAACAAAATGAAATTGACCACTGTCCCAGGCTAAAAGAAAATGCAAAGAATAAACAAACAGCATCAGTGGCAAGAAATTAAGATTTTTAAAATTCATTGTTTTAATAAACTTGGATGTTATTGGCAAAATGGTAAGACATTTAAAAATTGAAAATAAAAGGAGGGGACGTCTTTTATGGAAATTCCCAATGTTGGGAGTTAATTCAGCGACTTCCCCTCACTGCAAAACAAATGGGGAGTCTAACAAATGTATTTATCACATAAGCTTTCAAGTTTCAAGCATTTGACAAAGTGGGATTTTTCTCTCTCAAAAGCTCGTGTGATAAATACATTTGTTTAGTCTTTAAAAGTGCCACAGGACTCTCCGTTTTGCTGAACTAGACTGACACAGCTGCCCTTCTGGAAATTCCCCTCACCACATTTCCTGTACAGTCAAGGGTGAAGGGTTTATGGCTTTCTGGTGGTTGCAGTGAGTGACCAATGTTGCCAATTCTTAAAGTATTTGATATTTTTTTCTTACAGCCCCAAGTGCCTGGAATCATGTAACAATGAGATTCTCAGTTTTCCTTTTTAAAATTATGTGAGTGGTTGCAGAGAAGAGCTTGAAAACATGAAACCTGAAGGTTTAAATATCTGAAGACAAACTTAAAAATACCCCTACAATATATTATTCAAAACCACATCTTATAATTTTTATTTCTAGAGGGGTAGCCATATTATTCAGTGTATAGCAAAATCAACGAGAGTACCTGTGGTATCTTAAAGACTAACACATTTCTTTGGACATAAGCTTTCGGGCACAAGCAAGTTGGTTGGAGCCCATGAAAGTTTATGCCCAAAGAAATGTGTTAGTCTTTAAGGTAATGCAGGACTCCCATTTTTGGATGATTTTTATATCTGTCTCATGATTTTTGGGGGGCCCTGACTCATGCCTCATGAACCTTTGAGTTTGGCAATACCGCAGTGGATCCTGGGAATCAAAAGAGAGGTGACCATTCGGGGTTTGCTGAGATTTTCACCAGACCAAAAACCCAGTGAGAAACCCAGACCCTGCACTAAAGGTTTTATTAAATGTAAAATCCATACTCTGTGATTCACATTATATACATAGTTACTCCTTAAACATGAAGAGGCACATACTAAAAATGAGAAGCCTGTCTTTGTGAAGTTCTGTAAATAGACCCATGAAGACAGCAACTGAGTCCCAGTTTCCTAACTAGTGCTACCTCTGAATTGTTTCCTTAGATGGTAACATGCCCTTTCCCATTTATTTGCTTTTTTAACTCCCAATTACAAAGTTTTTAATTTAAATGAGTTTGACTGTGTCAGAAACATGTTTGGTGCTGAGCTAGCTAGAAAGGAATGCAGGTTTTTAAAAACTGACACCATTCTGAATTCTGGGATTTTACTTTTTCAGTTTTCCAGTTGCTGGCTCATTGCACTGTAACACAACCTTCTTCACAAACACAAGAAATCTGGATCTTCTGTTTTAAATCAGCCATGATTCAAACTTTTTTTTTTTTTGTCTCTGACTCATGTATTTTGTATCAGTTCCATAACTTTTCCAAATGGAGTCTTGGTTGGTTGTACCTTCTGTGGTTCCATAATATAATTACAGTTTGGTCCTGGACCTTGTGAGGCTTTAAATACAAAAAGAGGTTTCTTCTTAGTGAAGCTGAGAGCTTTGAGAGCCTGAACAGGGATTTAAATGATCATTGCAGCTATTCTTTGAGTGAGGGCACTGAAAATATTTTGTATGTGGAATTGCTCACTGATGATCTATCTGGTCTTCCACTTCAGTTAGACAAAGTTTCACTTAATGATCTGGAAGAATCCAGAGAAATACTTCTGGAAGATTTCATGCACTGAGCATGGATCTTTTCTGTCTGCTACTTATGAACTTCTACATTTTACTTCAGAAGAATTCGGTGTTCCTTATTTCAGGCCAGTTAGTCACTTGTTTCCCATCAACTTAAGCCATGCTGAATCAGATCAATTCAGACACTAAGGGGTGGTTAATAAGTAAATGCTAATAACTCATGTGCTGTGTTGATTAGCAGCTTTCATATGTAGATGAGTTAGGATGAGAAACAGCAGTTCAGTGAATTCAGTAATGTGAAGTCCAAGGCAAAAAATTAGAGCTAACTAGCTTAGTATAAACCCGACCTTATCAGAGGCTCTGACCACCTTGTAGAAGTGTCTAGGTTCTAGCTGACTGAGCCTTCTTAACAATTCCCTCCCACTCCATCATAAAATCCTGTGCCGATTGAATCCATCCACAAACCACACCCTTCTCGCCAGCAATGACTGGGATGACTTCACTCCTTTCCCTTCCCCTAACTCATAAGCCTGGGCTGGCCCTGTCCCAGATCTGGCAAGAACCAGATATGGGCTGGGGCTGCCAGCTGCTGGCTGGCAGCAGCAGGAGTCAGATCCAGCCCTGGGCCGCTTGCTGCTGGTTGGTAGCACAGCGGCAGGAGCTGGATCTGGCTCCGGGCTGCCTGCTGCTGGCCAGGGGTGCAGCCAGATTAGTCTCTGGGGCCAGATCGGGCCCTGTCCTGATCCAGATCAGGCCCATGGGTGGGCAGGGGGTAGGGCCTGGTCTGGGCAGCGATGCCCCTGCCCTAGCTTATTGTTTCCTAATAGGTACAAAAAAACTTGACATTCTTATTGCTTTCTGGTAATTGCTTAAAAGAGGAAGATTTAATCCATAGAATTAGGGCAAGTCTGAGCTTAAAATGTCACATCGATGCAGCTGCAGTATTTATGTGCAGACATTCCTGCACCAATGGCAATGGGAGAGCTTTCCCCACTGATGTAGTTAATCCACCTCCGAGAGGTGGTCGCTATGGCAGTGGGAGGAGCCCCACTGTCTGTCTGCATAGTGCAGTCTACAGCAGGGGTTTAGGCTGGTATTGTGGTGGATTTTTCACACCCCTGAGCAATGTAGTTACACTAATATAGGTCTGTAGTGGAGACTCAGACTGAAACTGGAGCCTGTTAGTTTTGAGTATCAGAACTCTTTCATCTGTTTTCATGTAGCTGTGACAGTGACAGATGTTCAGAAAAGGGGAGAGGAGGACAACTCACAAACAACTGAGATGCTTTAATTTTGTGTCTCTCCCCCAAAAAACACATGCACGTAAACCTTGGCTACCATTGTTAATTTGACACTCTGTGGATATTCAACACTGACTTGGGGGAAAGGCGCCACCTGCTGCGTCACCACCAGCACTTCCTGTGACACTCTGGGGCTTCCCACAGAAGCGCTGACACAGCCTCATTTTGTGTCTGAGAGCTGACAAGATGGTGGCCTGACTAGCGCCGAGTGCAGCGCTGCCCAGCAAGTGTCAGGGCCCTGGCCCTTTTTATTAATCTGGTGTGATTAGCACTGCAGCACCAGCTGTCACGTAGAAATCTGCTGCTGCGGGCTGCCATGTCAGACCTATTGCTGGAGCCTTAAAGAACCTGTCATCTCCCATTCGCCCAACTGCGTTCTGAATCTTGATGGAGGCTCCTTGCATTCCTGGGCATGCATGAAAGGAAGTAATGCTGTTTCCACCGGCTCTAATTAGAGGAGGGAGAGCAAATGAGATGGCTGTTGCCGTTTGGCAATATTCACACCAGTGCTTTTTGCATACTAATGAGTGTTAATTGTCCTTGGTGACCAGCTTTTAGGGAAATCGCACTAATTCTATTTGCATAATAGCATGAAAGTGTTTTTGTGAGGCAAGGGCTATAGAAAGTTTTTTTTTGAAGAATCCCCTGTCCCCTGCAAAGGGCCAGCCACGAATTGGAACTCAGAGTTTGCTCTGAAGTTTGCTTTCTGGGCAAAGGCACCCCTGTCAACTCTCCACGTTGTGCCCTGAAGCAGAGCTCTCACAAGAGCTCAGGACTCCCCAGCTTTGGAAGAAAAAAATAAATAAAACAAATGCAAGGAAAGCATACAGAGAGCCTGCTCCTCTTTCTGTGTTGTCCCAATCAGAGTCCCTGTGCGCAGCAGAGTCAAGGATGCCTGGAGACCTCATGAATGATGTAGCTGTCTGCTGGTCCCTGTGTAAGGCAGGGAGCAAAGCACACAACTCCTCCATCTGTGAGGAGCGTGAGGCTCCCTTGTTGGAGGAAATTTTGGTCTTAGAACACAGATGTCCATATATGGGATTCACTTTGCAACCTTTGCTTTTCCTGCTCACAGAAGCTCATGGCCATCTGTCATTGGGTGTGCATGACTACTGAGGTGATTCCTTTGGGGAATTTGTAGAATTAACTTATTTCCTTTCTAAAGAGCTTGGCCCTATCCCTCAGGCCAGGCTGTACTCTGCTAGTGCCCCAAATGATATCCTAACTAGGGAAATCCCAAACCTCTGTACAGAAACTCCATGAACTTCTTGTTTTAGAGGTTCCTGTGAACTATTTTATAGTGCGGAGGGATGGAGTTGGCATCACTGTGGTAGAAATAGTGGCTTTGGTCTCCAGATCATACAGGTCTTCCAAAATATAAAAGTACTGAGGTCTTGGAGATCTGCTAGGAACAGTGCCATCCATGCAGTAGTCCTGTGTTTGCACCGGTTCAGGTGCTCCCTGCCTGCTTTCCGTGGCCTGGTCTATGCTGCCTGTAAAATCTGGCAATAGTTGATGGGAGTTACACAAGCATGCAAAGTAGCTTGCATAACACCCGTTGACTTTGTAACTTTCCCTAAGTGCTGCTGTGACAGGAAATGCTTTCCCATCGCCACAGTGCCATGCCACTTGAGAGGGTGGGTTTATTAGATTGACTTCCCAGGCATGATCTGGGCTATTAATATTACATAGGTCATTTGCAGTGGGTGTGCCTTTCTCCTTGTAGCTCTCTTGGTCCAGATATCACCCCTCTGGGGTCTGACATATTGTGAATTGGGTATATTAATTCCAGATCAAATTTTTCTTGCAACAGTATCCCTTTTGATTTGTTCAGCCTGTCATCTGTGCACTGGATTATAAAGTTCTGCACCGATTTACATAAAAAACTCAATGGCTCGCACTGGGATATATAAGGAGAAGATTCTGCAGTCAAAGTAGCAGTGGCTGGTGTTAAGCTGGCCTACAGTGACTCAAAAGCATGAGTACCAACCTCAGGCCAGACTGTTAGGAAGCATTGCACACATCCCAAGGTGGTTGTGAGTTCTATACTTAAAATTTCTCTAGTCCATTATCATGTGTGAACTCCTTAAGCATTATAGCATCCTTAATACAGAGCCAGAGACAGTCCTTTCGGTGTACTCTGATCTGGTAACTTTCTCACTAGGAGGGTGGTGAAGCAGTGGAATAGGTTACCTAGGGAGGCAGTGGAGTCTCCATCTTCGGAAACATTTAAGGCCAGGTTGGACAAAAGACTGGCTCAGATGTTTTAGTGGGAGTGGTCCTGCTTTGAGCAGGAGGTTGGGCTAGATGGCGTCGTGAGGTCCCTTCCAACCCAATGATTCTGTGATTCTATGCAAGCTTGCCATTGTAATAAATTGTCCACCAAACATCACAACTATGTTCAAGTTACTTTCAGTCCCACAGAACTAGGCACATGCCCAAGGTCAGTGGCATCTTAGATCTCACCTGAGCTTATAAAAAAAATTATCTGAAGATTTATTATAAAGGAAAAGGAAATACAAGTTATTTACAGAGTTAAAGCAGGTTAACATGCAGACATAAGTGAGTTCCAATCTTAAGTTTCAAGATTCTATAAGCAAGTTGTCTGTCCTTTTAAGTGCTAACCCATGCCAAGTGCTGGGGATCTTTTCTTAAGCCTAGTAATCCCTGCTCCTCAGAGTTCAATCAGTGTAAAATATAGAGCTCCTCCTTCTCTGGGCTTTTGATTCACTGCCACCTTCTGCTCTGAGTTGCCAGTTCAACTGTTGGGAGCAATTCACCTGCAAGTCTCTTGTGCATGGGGTGGGGGTATGCAGCGACCAATCAACAAAATCTTTGTCCTCTCATGTTAACACTGGTTAATGGTTAGGGTTAGCCTAATCCAGCAAAACAAACAAGGAGTCCTGTGGCCAGGGGCGCTGCTGGTGCTGGGCACCTGCGGCATGTGCCCCGAATCCCAGCATCAGTGCCCCAGATCTGGCGGGGCCACCCCACTCCCGGTCTCCAGCCCAATTGGGCCGGGGATCTGGGGCCTGGTTGCCCGTGGCAGCGGTGGCTCCATCCCCGGGTGGGGAATCTGGGGCCTGGCTGCCTGCGGCGGGAAATCCAGGGCCCAGCCGCTTCCGGCCCCGTCCCGGCTGGGGCCTGGGCCCATGCCCCAGGTCCCTCCTCAGGGCAGCAATGCCCCTGCCTGTGGCACTTTTAAAGACTAACAAAATGTATTTGTCACATGATCTTTCATGGGTGTAATCCCACTTTATCAGTTGCGTGAAATGGAAGCTGTAGCACCTGACATGCTGACCTGACTTCAGGTGCTACCGTTTCCATTTCATGCAGCTGGTAAAGTGGGACTACACCCACGAAATCTTATGCGATAAATACATTTTGTTAGTCCTTTTTAAAAGTGCCACAGGACTCCTTGTTTATCTCTTTGTTAGACACTAGTATTTCACATTTGTCGAAGATTCTCTGCTGTGTGGTGATTTACAATTATGGAGAAAACGCTTAATTTTTACATGGGATAAAAGTAAGACTAATACATGCAGCAATTTACAAGCATTTCATAAATTATAAACATGTGTTTATAATTAATACCTATTCAACTATGCTAACTCCCAGCTAAGCCAGAATGACAAATATACAGCTGTAATGAAAGTTCAGCTGAGACCTAGGGGTCTTGATGTGAGCTGTCACCTGGTCTGCCACATCACAGCTGGATGCTTGAAAGAACAGAATTGTGTCAGGGTTTGGATGGGAGATCTCAGAAGGAAAAACACTGTCGTGTACAGGTGTTGTGCATGAAACTGTTAAAAATGGGTTCAAATAAGACAATTGCTGAAAAAATGGCTTCTCTTTTTACTCAAAGGTACCCCCCCTGCTTTTTGGATGCAGATGTGTGGGACTGGAGTTCCACGCTGGAATAGATACTTCACCAACGCAGCTAATCCTGTGTAAATGTTTTAGCTTACTGGGAGCCAGATTCCTAGCTGATGTAAATCAGAATCTACATCAATTACACTAGCTGAAAGTCTGTCCATAGGTGGCAATGGCTGAATCATCTCAAATAAATCTTAATAACTGAAAGCCAAATCATAAGAACCTTTCTCAGTTTTTACTGAGTTCTTCCTCATACATTGAAGTAAATAAGTGTTTTGCCTGAGGAAGGGTCTAAGGATCTGACCATATTTCTGACCAAAAGGAATTAATTTTTGTATCAGGGGAGCTAGCAATGCTTTGGAGGAAATGAAGGAATGCTGTTGGATGAAGGGCTGCCTGCATCCCCTGATCTGTTTTTAGGCTACAGTTGCAAAGCTGTTAACAGCTTTGAGGAGAAAAATCCAAATTTTGTACTCACCACGCCTATTGCTGCCCTTCTGTCCTCCTTCTAGCTGCCAACTATTCAGGACTCATTTTTGGTTGTGGAGCGGAAACCAATTAAAGATGTTGACCATACTACTTGAATACGAGTGCTTAAATAGAGGCATGACCTCATGTTTAAAATGGTAATGAGGGTTATTAAAACCCCAGAACAAAAAATCAAAGAGGGAACAGAAACTAAGGTGATGAGAGAGCCATTGTAGAGTGACACAATCTAATACCTGGCAGCCAGGGCGCTGTGAGAGAGACAAAATGTAGGGAAGTTGGACTTTTAATCCTCCTTAATAGACTGACCCAATGTCGATAGCTCAGCTGTCACTCAGAGCCCTGTTCAGCACAGTACTTAAATATATTCATAGAGCTATAGATTCCAAGGGCAGAAAGGACTATTGTGATCATCTAGCTCAATGATCACCAAACCATGGGATATAGTCCCCTAAAGTAGCACAGAGGAACATCTGGGGATGAGGGGACATGGTGGGGCCCAGGCTAGCCCCCACAAGGGCATGGGGAGGGAGTACCAACTGCTCTTCTCTGCCTCCATAGCCCAGCTCCGACCCAGCTCCTCGCCCCAGCCCCTCTTCCTAACTGTGACTCCACTCTCAGCCTAGAGGGTGTGCGGACACGTTCTGTTACTAGCAAGAGGAAAAGTTCAGGGGTCACTGATCTAGTCTGATTCCTGTATGATATGGGCTATAGAATACCCCTAAAATAATTCCTGGCACAGATTTTTGGAAAAACATTGACTCTTAATTTAAAAATAGTCCATAATGGAGAGTCCTGGTAATTGTTCTGTTGGGTAATTAATCTCTGTCAAAAATGAACTTTATTTCCAGCCTGAAATTGTTTAATTTAAACATGCGAATAATCTTTTCCCTGTTTAACGGAGTGCTTAAACTACATTCTACTCAGGGTGATTGTGCTGCTGCTTGTATTCCTCCTTTAGTCATTTAATGATGTTGTTGTTTGCTAGAATGACCTGAATCACTAAAGTCAGCAGCCATCCCAGAAAGATCCACCCCAAATTTGTCTTGTTATTCTGCTGCTGCTAAATAATGAGATCATGGATGACCCCAGTCAGTTGTGATGCTGCATTGATTATAGCCATGTAATCTGGACAGCCACCTCTTCTGCAGGGGAGCAAGAGGAGTCATGTGACAAGGTCAAGATGTGAGCTGGGATGGGTTCTGCAGAAGCCCTGAGGGCCCTTTCTAGGCACTGTTAAAGGCCTCAGTAAGACGTCATGGGGAATCCTGCATACAGTTCTAGTCGCCCATGTTTGAGAAAGATGAATTAGAACTGGAACAGCTGAAGAGAGGAGCTACTCTGTGATCAGGGGAATAGAAGGGTTACCCGTATCTTATGTGAGGAGAATGGAAGAGTTTGGCTTGTTTAGATTTGCAAAAAGAAGGCTGCGAGGAGATATGATTGTTCTCTATAAATACATTAGGGAGTAAATGCCAGGTAGGATGAGGAGCTATTTAAGCTAAAGAACAGTGTTGGCAGAAGAAGAAACGGATACACGTTGGCTATGAACAATTTTAGACTGGAAATTAAAACATTTCTTACAGGTGGGTTGGGTTGTGGGGGCAAATGACTTCCATAGTTTTAAGAGAGGGTTTTATGACAGGGAGGCAAAGGAGTCAACAGCCCTGCTCACTTCGTTATGTCCTGTCTCCTTAAATTTCATACTTCAAGGTTTCAGCTAGCCACTGGCAGGGATCAGCAGGTAACTGGTTTTTTTTCCAGTATATTCTGGGAGGGGTCTTTTTAAAATCATGTTCTTCCTCAGCAGCATGAGGGATGGCAATGGCTAAAGATGGGACGTTGGACAGGACGGGCCAGGGCTTTGGGATGGCCCAGAGCTTTCCCACACTCAGGTGCTTAACTGGCTAGTTCTTGCTCACATGGGAGCTGGGGTAGAATTTCCCCCTAGATCACGCTAGCAATGATCTTGGGGGTTCACCTTGCTCTGTGGAGTGTGGGTACAAATCACTTGTCAAGATTATCTGATTTAATAATTTCTCTGACATTTAAGGGTTCTCAGGCACAGATGCTCCTCAGTCCTACCTGTTGTCTTCCTGGAGCCCCTAATTGTCTAGACTCTTATGGATCTCATTTTCTTTGGTTTTGTTTCCATCGCTAAATTTTGTGGGTGGGTGATAGTGGCCTGTGATATGCTGAAGGTCAGCCCAGATGACCTAGTGGTCCCTGGCTTCCTCAGCCTTAATCTCCATGACTCTCTTCTTTCCTTTCTGCAGTGCTAGAGTGAAATCCTCAAGATTTCTTTTCCCTCTTGCTTCCATCCTGGTGCTCTTGTTCCTACGCTGCACTTTCAGGGAAGTGCCCATTGATTGGGCAGCTAGACAGCTTTCTAGAGTTCTGCAGCCCTGCTAAGTTCCCCATTTCCCCTTCTCTTGGAAATACTCGCGGCTTTGAATGACTTAGCTTCTAGACAGCCAGTTGTGCCACTGGGTGGTGTCTTTGCATGAGCTCGTGCATAATAAAGGAGCTCAGTCCTGATCAGAGCCTCTGATATTTAGATGTTGTATACAGATCATTTAAATCTTTTAGAACCTAGGGTCATGGTGTATTTTACTACATGTGCCATCTGAAATAACCAGAGCCAGTCATAATTGCTCTTCTTGTTTGTCACTTACAGGGTTAATGGCAGCTTTTTGTCTCCAGGACCTAGAACAGTTTTGAGAGGTGGGAGAAGCTGGGGCCAGGTCCATATAACCATGGAAGAGGCTGCCACCTGGTGATGGAACAGTAAGATTGCCATGTTTGAGAAGGATCAATAAAACTGATTTCCTTGCGCCTGAATGGATGGTCACAAAGACACCTCCCTGGACACAGCTGTATGGAGGCAGAGGTTTGTATATGTGCAGCACAGGTTCCTGCTGTGACAGAGTGTGCTAAATGGATGCCGCCACACAATTGTGTTCAGTGCCATAGTTCCCTGGCTGCAAGCCCCCATGCACACCTGATACGTGGGGGAAATGAGGTGAATTTCAAGGTTGTTCCTGTCACCGGAAAAACCTGAGCTGCCGGAGCAACTTGGCTGCTGCGGGGCTGACTGCCATCTTCCCTTTTGCCCAGAAAATAGAGCTGAATGAAGGCTAAGGATGTGCAATGGAGTCTGGATTCAACTGCTCTGACCTGTGTGACACCTACTCCAGTTGGAACAGGCGGGCACGGAGACAGAAGGCCCTGCAGGATCTCTGCACGATAACAATTGTATGTACCAAGATGGGGACTGGGCTGTTCTGACCTTGATTGCCAGGTTCTGTGCAGAGGAGGGAGGGGGAGTACACTAGAAAATTTCCAAGGGGAAACTTCTCCAGAAGGAAATAGGTCTCTTGGCTTGTGGAACAGTCTCTCCTGAGGGAAAGGGCGGGAAACCCCAGTATTCAGGGTTGTTACAACTCGTCTGGACAACAGCCTGGCAGATATCACCATCAGCATGGGGGAAATAGCCAAGTAATTTTAAAGGATCCTTCCAGATGAGCTACTGTGAAAGTCCCTTTTAAAATGGAACTGAAATGGCCTTCCATCCCCTTGACCTCCCACCTTCCTTGGAACTTCAAAGTGCCTCTCAAATATTAATAATGAAGGATTTAATTAAAATCCACCATCCATAATAGATGGAACCTCCCCCTGCAACCCAGCAAGTCATTGAACACTTAAGGATGACGCAGGAAGGATCTTAGTTTGCTAGGTGTAGTCTGATATCACTTTGGAAGAAGAATGGGAGTCCCTGTTTTCCAGTCAGTGGCTGCTGCCTGCATGCCTGTCAGTGTTTGGATGGGCTCAGCTGAGTGTGGGTCTGCTGAGGGCCTTTCTCCTCAATCCTGAGCTGGCCTTTAATTAAAAGATTAAAGCTCTTTGGCTCCCCTAGCTCTCACTGCTTTATGCAGCCATATTCCCCTGTCTAGGCCATGATTTATATACCACTCACCTGCCACTGAAGGTGCTCCCCTAGCCACAGAATTCAGAGACCCCTGGCCTCTAACAGAACCATGATTGTTTTATTCCACCTGTAGCGGAGGGCAATATTGCATGTGAAGGATAGCTTGGCTTCCTGCGGGTGGTTCCGGAGAAGAGTTTGCAACAATGCATTGGGCAGAGGCTGCTCAAGGCAAGCTGCTACCTAGGCAGAATGTCTGTACCTTCCTCCCTGCTGCAACTGTCTCATAGCATCATGCTCTTCAGTAAACAGACTCCTTGGAAGGGTCCCCGCTGAGATCCACCACTCCAAGAAGTCAGCAGCCCTGCCCAGCCCCACTTCGTTAGGGATCTAGACCCAAGAGCACAATGTAGTAGGACTTGCATCATGGAGCCCCATCTGTCCTCCTCTCCCTGCCCCCCATCTCAAGTGAATCCCTCTGTGTGTCAATCTAAAGGGAACCCTAGACTGCACCAGGATGGGGAGAGGTCCCTGACATGAGGCTGGGGAGCGGGTGGCTATGCAACACATAGGAGGAACAATGGGGGACTGGATTTGGAAGAAGATGTGGCGATGCAAGTCATGGAATAAGGAGAATCAGGACATGGGACAAAAGGGATGGGTTTCAGGACATATTGGATTGGGGAAGTAGGACATGGGGGAAGGCAGGGTACTAAGAGAATGGGAAAGGGAGTAGCTCCTGGGGCAAAGGTTGTGGAGTGGAAGCTAGGATAGGACATGGGGGACAGAAAACATGTGATGCTAGATAAGGGGACTGATAGCATGGAGGGGAGGATGCCATGGCAGCCAGAATTGGGGGGGGGGGGGGCAGGACAGGACCTTGCAGGAGTGGAGGTAGAAACACCGAGGAAGGGGGCAAATGAGGTGAGAGACAGGAAGAAAAAGGATCCTGGTGGAAGATATGGGCTAGGATGTGGGGAGAGAGAGACTAGGTAGGTGAGATTAAGACATGGAGAGTGGTGGGAAAGTAGGGGCATCTAGGGAGGGGATAGGATAAAGAAAGGGGCAGGTGCCAGAGGGGGCCCATAGGGTGCCACATACTCGGTTGCCTCCTGCCCTGGAGGGCTCCTTGTCCTGGAGCTTGCCCAGGGAGAGGCCACCAGCAGCTGGACCTGGCTGTGGGCTCCTGCTGAGTCACATCCTGGCTTTCTGTGTACTAATCTAAGTGTTCTTATAGAAATCTGCCACCTTAGGCAGCTGTCTGGTTTACCTGTATCTACAACAGTAGTTCCCAACCTTTTCTCTGCTGTGGCATATGTTTAATTATTTTGAGGCATACCACCATTAACTCATAAATATTCATGAGCCACTGATCAGAAATGCTGCTATATGTGAGATGCTGGGGTAGCAGGAGAGCGCTGGCAAGTGTGGGGTGCAGAGCTGGGAAGAATGGCAAAGCAGGGCAAGGGTGGCCATGTGGGGAGCAGGGTGAGAGAGGAGAGGGGAAGGTAGCACAGGAGTGGCTATGCAGGGTGGCAGAAGGAAACATGGGGAGAGGGAGAGTAGGGCAGGGGAGCGCCCCTTCCCCTGGTAGCCCTTTCACACTGAGCACCCTCCTCCCCAGCAGCTCTGCCTGCTTCCCCCAGCATCTCTGCCACCCACAGAGGCTGCTTTACTGATGACACTCTCTCTCTCTTCCCCCAGCTCCAAGCACCACCACCTTCCCCCCCACCCCCTTCTGCCAGTAGTTCTGCTGCACCCCCTCCCTCCCATAGCTCCCTGCCTCCCCAAGGGGCCCCTTCCTACCAGAAGCCCCCTCCCCTCCATAGTGCCCAAGAGGGCCCCTTCCCCATGGCTCCCTACAGCCCCTGCTGGGCCCTGTCAGCTTCACCAGGGAGCCCTGCATGGCCCTCCCAAGCCTCACCAACAGTGGTGGCATCCCCAGTCTCCAGCCAGCACCGGATCCTGCCACTGCTGACAGCTCCAGGTCCCAAGCTGGGCCTGCTCCCATGAGCAGCAATGTCCTCGGATCCTGGCCAGGGCCAGGTCCTGCTGCCACTTGCAATTACTGGACCCCAGCCATGGCCGGACCCTGCTGCCACAAGCGGCTCTGGGACCATGGCCAGGGCTGGATCCCATTTCCATTGGGAGTGGCTTGCAGACCACTGCCGGGGCTGGATTCCACCTCCACCGGCAGTGGCTCACAGACCCTGGCTGGAGCTGGACCCTGCCACGCCACCCCCGACACCTCTGGGATCATGGCCAGGACCGGATCCCACCACTGTTGGTGGCCAGTGGACCGCAGTCGGGGATGGATCCTGCTGCTGCCAGCAGCCACTGACTAGTGGCCCCTGTGGCTGGAACAGAGCTGTCCTAAAGCTGATACAAAGGGCCAGGGAAGAATCACACCAGTGTGGGAGGGTTTTGTCCCTGCAGCCAGTCTAGGGGACAAGGATTGAGTGTCATAAACTCCCCTAGCTACTGTATCGGCCTTGTGAGGTCTCAGCACAGCTGGAACATCTTTACGAGTGCTCTGATTTGTGTAGGGTGATCAGCTTGTGCACGGCTGGCCATGAATCAGAAGAGTACAGGAGTGACAAAGTCCCTTTCTGTACTTGGGGCTGCACTGTGCTGTAACACCTCTGCTGTAGCCAGGGATTAGGGCCAAAGTGCTGTTTATGCTTTAGAAAGTGACTGTGTGAAGGTGGCTCCTCAGTTCACAGATAGGTACCCTGGATATCTTAATAATAAAAGCTGGTTTTATAGATCCAATTTGATGCTCATTCACTCCTGGTAACTCTGGGAGACAGAATGAACTGCTATTGAGGAGTGACCTGAGCTTCTCTGCCTTGTGTGCAATTGGCTGACTAAATTCTCAGCACAACACTTTTTAGTCTACTAATGTTGGAGGTAGAGAGAGCCCAGCCTCATTCTGAGATCTGAGGGGGAGAATTTATGACAGCAATGTTTGGAAAACTAGACTTCTGCCTTGTAGATTAAGGACACGTGGGCCGGAATCTGGGAACCTTCCTTGTGGTGTTTATTTCCTGCTCTCAAAAGTGACCTTGAAAAAATGTATGGCTTCATGGTTGTCTCATGATAACTCCAGATCAAATGTGCAAACTTTCAAAAATTTTTTTTTGTTCTAACCACAAACAAACTCATGGGCCTGAGAGTCAAGCAGGGCTCTCCTTCTTCCATGTTATCCTCAGGAATGAAGATTCTATAGGTCATATTAGGGTCTTAGGGTATGTCTACACTTGTACTTTAAATCAAAATAATGATTATTTTGATGTAAAGTAGTGCATGTCTACACTAGCTTTCCTTATTTCAAAATAAGGAACAGTCATTTCAAAATAATAAAACCTCACTTTATATCGAAATGACAGTTAAATCAAAATTATTTTGAAATAACACAATGTAGCTGCATTATTTTGATTTAACCGTTACTTTGATTTAACATTTTTTGCCCTTTTCCCTCACAGGGTGCCTTCCTCTTTCTATATATTGGGTGGGGACATGGCCCTTCTTGGGGCCATCCTGCCAGACCTCCCATGGTGCCCCCTTCCTAAATCAAACTAGCAAGTCCTGTGCCTGGACATGTTAGTTTGATGTGGGTTTCTAGTGCGGACATGTTAAATTGATTTAACTTAGGTCAATTTAATGATTTTTATTTTGATTCAATTAGATTTGATTTACGTTAAATTAATTTAACAATCTAAGTGTAGACATAGCCTAAGTTACATCTCTGTAGTCCTATTGCCTTCATTAAGTTTGCACATTTGTAACTAACAGGAATTTAATAAATAAGTCTGCAGGTAATGCACAAGAAGGTGTAGCCTCCCCTTGCTTAGCTGTGTCTTTATTATTATTTTCCTTGTATCTTTTAAAGGAGAACTGAAGTGTCATTTAAATAAAAGTAAAAACTTTTAAGATCTCTGTGGGTAACAGGAAAAAAAAAATATATATATATATATATGATACTTACTGCACAAATAACTCCATTAAAGGTGTTGGAACCATAACTTGCATCTAACTTTTTTGGTTTTAAAAGGGGTCAGTTTACACATTTAAAACAAGGATATTTAAATGATTTTTTTAAAATTCTAATTTGATTTTAAAAAACCATGAACAGAAACAAAAACACCTTTCTTGTGTGTAGTGTTCAGGGGAACCAGCAAGTGGAGCTAGCTGGTGCAGTGTCACTGTTCAAACTGAGTGAAGTACAGAAAGGGAGCAAAGAGCACCTAGGATGAAAAACACCCTTCATTCATTCCCTCCTAATAGGTGACTGTGTCATTGGCCACACATTGTGAGGGGGAAAGCCATATGTCTGTTTTTTAACTGGACAATTCTTAGTAACAGGCCTTGGTTCTGGGCTAGTACTTATGTTCAAAGCAATTGGCAAAATTTTGCCTGGGAGCACACAAAGGACGAGCATGAAGCCTCCCTCTCCTTTTGTGCCCCACATTCTGGGCTCAAGTGCAGTTGTGTTCCATCTTATCTCCTGAGCTCAGGGACTGCTCCCAGCTGGTGCCCCTTGGGGTGCAAAAGAAGGTGAGGCCAAGTCCTTTCCCTCTTGTCTGATTGCACAGTTCCTCCCAGCTCTCTTGCTCTGTGTCCAGTGCACACCAAAGCCCAAAAGTCACAATCTGGCCACAGATAAGCATTTTCCCAGTCCTGTTCCTCCTGCCCATGTCCTCAGATGTTGCCACAACTGGCTTGTTTGACTTTTTTTTTTTTAATTCACATGCCCATCAATACTCCTCCCGATCTCTTCATCCATCCTCCTTGCTCCATCTCACCCTCCATACCTCACCTGTCCCTACTTGAAAGCTCCATATTATAACCTGATTCCCTCCCACTGCTGTTCCCTGCCTGATGGGCATCCTTGATTGCTGCCCTCTGCCACCTCCTTCAACTTCCCACTAGCTTCTTGCCTGAATATCAAGGAGTTGAGATCCTTACTCACCTCTTCAGCCTCCCAGTGGCTCCTGACGCAGCTTTGTGCTGAAGAACTAGAGATGATGTATGTGGCATCTGCTTGCTGGGGAATTGGGACAGGAGTTTTCCCACCATATCAGAGTTTGTTCAGAATGGGACTTTTTCCTTGCAATGTGTAGCCCTCCTTTGTGCCCCAGCTAGTGTCCCAAGTCCTCAAGGCTGGTTTTTAGCTTTCTTTTGTCTAACAGCTGGTCATGGTGAGATACAGCCCTGGCATGTATGTGGCTGTTCATCGGGTGTAACCCTTGTGAAAAAGCATTCACATTCCCCTGCAGCCTCTCAGCGTCCACTGGATACTCTGCCCTCACAATGAAATCAACCTGCCTGGTTCCATGGTAGGGACATGGTAAAAAGATGGCCTCCCTCAAATGCCTGGCTATGTGCATCATACTTCTTGAAGGCATGGCTGACAGGAGGATGCATGGCTTTGCTGTCCTTGATGGTGCTGGCAACTAAAGGAACACCAAACCCGTCCCCTAAGGTCTATTGGACTCCTCTGAAAGACAGTGGGGGAAAGTGAGAGACTGATCACAACAGCTGCAGGCATCTGTGTAGATTCTAATGATGGGTTGTTACCAGCTTTGCCCATCAACTTGGGGTCTGCTCATTTATTAGGGTTACTTCCTCTGGGAGGGAGGAGTTGCAATTCTGTTAGTGTACTGCTTGTGTCACTTGTCTCTGTGTGGAGCTTATTTCTCCCATCTGTAAATCCCCTCCCACTGGAACTACCCTTGCAGGACCTAAATTTCCCAAGACTAGGTTTCTAAGTGTGACTGAGCGGACTGGGTCTATCAGCACTCTCAGCTGACCCCTTAAGTGTCCCTGAACTGTGTGCCCCTGTACCGCACCGGATTAGATTGGAGTATGCATCTGAGCAGGCTGGGTTAAAACAGCATTTTCAGCTGCCACCCTTCTATGCCCCTGGACTCTACTGGCTCTGTCAAAGCAGCACTGTCAGCTGTCACCCTTATATGCCACAGGTTCAGCACGCTAGTAATCCCTTAATGAGCAAACCTTACAAGAAATTAGGCATCACAAGGATATTTGGCTAGGTAAAAGGAGTGTTGCTGCAGAGCAATACAGAGGATGTCTGGCAACCAGCCTGATTAGGAAAGTTACTTTATTGCCAGGCACATAAAACTTATGAATAATTATAAAAGGAAAGAAAAAAGTCACAGTATTGATAACCATACAAAAGAGGAAAATGATCAAACAGTTACAGTATTACCCAGTTTCAATTATAGTATTGGGGAAAGCTAGCCTAAGTGGATTATAAAAGATCAGGTTTAGAGAGCTATAGTTGAACTAGGGAAAAACAAAGAGAGAAGCAAGGGGGAGAATGTCTCACCACTCAGTGCAGCTCAAAGGTACCCAGGAGCAAGGTTGTTCAGTTTAGGGTCTGGTGTGTTGGAGACAGGCAGAACCTACACCACGATCAGCAAGGAGAAATTGAAGTCCCAGTGGACCTGAGGCAGCTTGTAGGTCCAGGCAACAGATCAGGAATCAGAACAGATTCAGAACTAACTAACTCTCTCTCATGTGGAACTTGGGTAGGGAGTTTTGTAAAGAAGAAACAATGGTTCAAGGAAGAACACTGGGGTGGTTTTGGGGGTAAATAATGACTTACGGGAGTATTCCAGAGGTTTCTGGTTAGGTGGACAATAGGAGCTGATCATTCCTGGTGATGGGTGGCATTCCTGTGGGGGAGTGTACAATGCAATCAGGAAGATTTAGTACATTGGTTATCAACTGAAGATCTATTGACTAGCATTGGTCTGATAACTGCTGGGCTGGGTGTGAGCAGGCATGAGTTCATTTGTCTCAGGAGCAGAGATCCCCCATCATGTAGTGCTTCTTTGCTTTGCCAGTCCCAGAGTTAAGTGCAACTCCTGCCTTGGAGCTTCGTTCTCCATTTAGTATGCTAATTCTGGTTCCATCCTTGATGCAAAAGAGGTTTCTGCTGTCCATTCAGTGTGCTAATGGTTCACAGCTTCCATGTAGATGAAGCTAGAGGAGTTGCCCTAATTCCAGCACCCTTGTTCAAAGGGGTTTTTAGGTGTGTCTCCCACTGCCTTTCATTGTTTCTGGTTTCTGGTTCAAGCAGAGGCTGAAGATGATGGGGGGTGGGGTGAGTCTCAGTGGCTCGATACTATGCCCTGATTCTCCAAGAACACAGAGCTAACAAGTAACAGGGTCATGGAGGCGCAGGGCTCTGTGAGGGGACCTTTGTAGTGAAAGCTTCATGCTGATGGAGATGGGATTTTCCTCCATTAATCACAAACTTAGTGTGTAAGTTTGGTGGCTGGTGACAGAAGGCAGACCTCGGTTGCAGGAGGGTGAAAGGTGCGAGACTACGAGACCTACAAAATGAAGTCTATATCCTCAAAGCAGATAGCAGCAGAACAAGGGTCTTCCCTTTGAACACCTCTGTTGCCAGCATGCCAGGCAGGTCACCTGTAAAGGTGAGATGGGAATTAAAGCTTCTCCTTTGAGTTGTGTTCCCATGGTTGCTCCACCTTGAATGATGGTGTGTCCACATGACGTGGCTCAGAGAATCTTCTAGCAGTGCTTGTCTGGGTTGCGTGGGCGGCCAGAAGCAAACTCATTGCATGATTGGTACTCTCTTGCTTTATGTGCGACTTGACCTCCCTTAGTTCCTTCTTGACCATTCATAAACTCAGGCAGAACTTTCACTGTCTCCTCAGCTTGTTTTTTTGTTTCCTTCTATCCTCTATAATATACCTCTCTTAAGTTGAACTTTCCTCAGTTTTCTTCATTCCTTACCTTGTTAGTTCAAAAATTTTAAAAAAAGAAAGAAAATAGAAGTTAGTGAGTTGACCGTTATCCCCTGTCCTACCAACCTCTCAGGGATTCAAGTGCTTGAAAGCCTGTCACAGTGCGTTGCCAGCATCAGACAGCCATACGGATTGTATAATATGTTTAGGAGAGAGGCAAATCTCTTCTAAATTCCCATATTGCCAAAATCTTAGTGTAAGAGCATGCAAGGACAGAAACCTCCATCTAAAATTAATCATGATCGAGCATTCTCTCCAACCTGTCCCAGACCCTGGAAAAACAATGTCTACTCCTTGGGAATGCTCTGAGAGACATCTGACTCCACCTCATTCCTCTAACAAGAGAAGATGATCATCTTTGCCAAAATCCTGTACTAAAGAGGCTTCAGGTTCCTGTAGTATGTCTGCCTCAAAATCCCTGAAAAGGTATTCTTCATCTCATTCCGACCATAGGGAAAAGGTGCTGCATGCCTCAGGAGGACAGGTCTCAGAACCCTTAAAAACTGTCTCCATTATGGCACCAACCACATTGCAGGATCCAAAAGACCCAACATTGGCACCGTCATCTTCCATGGCACCGATACTTCAAACAGCACTGATGGACCCAATATTGCAGGGATTTCCCTACCCCCTCTTATCCCCCCTGATTTTTTTTAACACCCCCCCCAGCTGTCAGCTAGCTAGTAACATAGTGATATACCAATATAGTCATTGGTTGGAAATGACTGGGCTGAACTGAAGTCACTAAGATATAAGGAAAGCCAACAAGGAGTCTGGTGGCACTGAAAGACTAACAAATTTAAGTCCATATCAAATTGCTTCTCAGCTGGGGGGAAATGGGATGTCGATGTTGCTGTGGGCTCTCCCTTACAAGCAGTATGTGATTAGCAATCAGCTCTGTCTTTTTTAAGAAGTATTGGGCTGGTCAAATAGTGCTCGGTTCTTAGTCAGGCTCTGTACAGAGTAATCAAGCCTGCTACTCCATCCAAGGCTCATTTACCTGCTCATCTACTAATGTGGTCTATGCCATCATGTGCAAGAAATGCCCCAACACCTTATATATTGGACAAACAGGACAATTCCTGTGTAAAAGGATAAATGAACACAGCTGATATCAGAAATCACAGAACAAAGAAACCAGTTGCTGAGCACTTCCATCTTTCTAATCACTCGATGAATGACTTGTTAATGACTGTTGTCCAGGATGTAGCTGGGACATCAAGACTTCAAAGAGAAACAGCTGAACTCAAATTAATATGCAAGCTAAATTCTGTGAAAGCAGGACTCAATCGAGACTATGGGTTCTTTTCCCATTACAAAGGGTAATTTGACTTCAGGCTTCCCATGGTCTGAACCTAACAACTGCTCTGATTTGCTGTTACTGTATGACCTGATCCTATGTTTTACACCCCGTTGCATTTATTTTCATTCCTTTCTGTAAGTTCACCCATCTTCAAAGCATCTGAGGAAGTGGGATTTTCTCCCACGAAAGCTCATGCGAAAAATAAATCTGTTAATCTCAAAGTGCCACATGACTCCTTGTTGTTATTTTAAGTGACCATTATACCTTAAATCATAGATACTTGGATGGTCTAAGTAGTAGTGCTTAGACCTGGAGTGTGGGGAAAGTAACCATGTTTTGTGGAGACTAGAGACTTCCAGCCTGCATCAGCATAAGTTCCCCCACTGAGACATAAAATCACAGATGCAAAGTGTGGAGGAGACTATATTCACAACAAAGGTGATTGAGTGAGTTAGTGAAGAAAAACTGACCAACAGTTGGAGGACGAAGCAAGGCTCTCTTTGTCCTCCTATTCCCCGGAAGGTGAACTCTTGTGAAAGCACCTCTGAAATGTGGGTCTCTTCCCAGTACGGACAAGGAGCACAACAAGGTGAATGAGGTATGGAGAAGAGATACAAACACATTAAAGAAATATTTGTTTGATGAACACACAAGGAGTTTAGTAGCACTCTTAAAGATTAACAAATTTATTATCTCACTACGTTTTAGTGACTTTGCTCCAGAATGCTAGATTTGTGACTGGGAAACTTGTATAAATATTTCCTAGTAGGCCAAGATTATTAAAATGCTTTATTTGCCAAAGTCATTATCCCACATCATCACTACCTTGAGAGGTCATTATCTTGGATACTTTCTGTAATAAAAAAAATTTTGTGTTTTTTTTTTTTTTTTTTTTTAATTGATTTTTAAGCAAGAGCATTAGAATGGCCATCTGACCAATGGCCATCTAGCCCAGTAACTTGTTTTCTGACAGTGGCCAATGTCAGGTGCTTCAGAGGGAATGAACTGAATAGGCAGTCATGGAGCTATCCATCTCCACGAAAGCTCATGTGAAAAATTAATCTGTTAGTCTTTAAGTGCCACAGGACTCTTTGGTTTTTCGTTTTTCTTCTGGCAAAATCAGAGTAATAACATTTCAGAGCATGGTGTTGCATCCATTCCTGCCCATCCCAGTGTTATGGGAAGAAATACTTCCTTTTGTTGTTTTAAACGTACTGCCTATTAATTTCATTGGGGGACACCTAAGTCTTGTGTTACAAGAAATATTAAATAGCATTTCCTTATTCACTTTCTCCATACCAATCACAGTTTTATAGACCTCTATGTCCACCCTCAGTCATTTCTTTTCCAAACTGAAAAGTCCCAGTTTGATTAAGCTCTTCTCAGAGGGAAGTTGTGCAATACCCATAATCATTTTAATTGCCTTGAATAACTTAGTCAGAGGTTAGAGATTTATTACAGGAGTGAGTAGGTAAAGTTTTGTTTCCTGTCTTGTGCAAGAGGCCAGGCCGTCCTTTCTGACTTTAGAGTCTGAGTCTCTCTCTCTCTCTCTCTCTCTTTCTTGAGTGGTAACAGCTAAGTTAGATCCCATTATTTTATATGTATCATTGGGTTTGTTTTCAAATATGCATTACTTTGTCTGTATCAACATTGAATTTCAGTTGCCATTTTGTTGTCCAGTTACCCAGTTTTGTAAGATTCCTTTGTAAAACTCTTTACAGTCTGGTCTGGATTTAATAATCCAGATTTAATAATCAATTTATTCTTGAGTAATTTTGTACCATCTGCAAAAGTTGCCACCTCAGTGTTCACCCCTTTCACCTGACCATTTCTGAATATATTGAATGGTATTGGTCCCAGATCATTAGCCAACTTTGTGTGATTAATCTAAGAAAAATGGTCATTCATGAATAGGGTTACCAGATACCAGAGCATGGAAAGGAGGACAGGGAAGTACAAAAAGGAGGACGTTGGAGGAAATAGAGAAAATGTGGTATTAATATAACTGTCATTACCATATTATATGATGGAAAATTGGTAACAATCAATGAATGCAGCATTAAAACTGTACAATGTCATGTGTTTTTTAAATTTATTTTAAAATAAAAAATCAATGTTTTCTTTTACTGATAACTGGATTTTTTCAATAAATGACAGCTTTTCATGGCCCTTTTATTAATGTTCATCAGACTTGAGAAAGTTAAACTAAATTTGCAAATATAAACTTGAAAAGCACCTAAAAAGTTTTAAAAAAAAAGGGGGGGGGCAGTTAACTCATCTCTCATTTTTTCATTTTCCACAGCAGCCCATTTTACAATATAAAAAAAATTGGCCAAAATTGTTTCTATTTAGTTCAAATGTGCCCCTGTACTTGTTTTACTTAATTGGTACCTGTTAGTAATTTTATTTATAGTATACTTTATTTTCCTTCATTTTATTAGTTTTGCTATATTTTTTCCCCAATTTAGCCCTTTCATAGGGAGCAACAGCCAAAAATTAAAACACCCAATATAGGGCTCAAACCCACAACCTTGAGCTGAAGAGTCACCTTCACCACCACCTGAACTCCTGTTAAAAGGGCTAACTGCTGGAGGAAGGTCCTTCTGCTGGGCTCAGAAACTTAGCTGTCATAGGGTGGTGTGTGGTTTTTTTTTGTTTGTTTGTTTGTTTTTTTTTAACGTGCTTCCCATCAGTAAAAAGCCAGACAAAATCATCTATTTTTGAAATACCTGCTGGATGGAGGACGTGAATGTAAAAAGGGGGACATGTCCTCCTTTTGCCAGGCGTCTGGTAACCCTATTCATGAACCACTGTTCAGTTTTTACTATCGTGCCATATAACCCCTCTTTACCACCACAGTCTCACACCTCATTGGCCCTTATGCCACCCCTGAAAATTCCAACAGCTCCCCTAATTCCAGTTCCTGGGGCGAACCCTGTAATATCGGCACTGTCCATTTGCATGCCCCCGACTCCGGCACTGTACGCTTCCATGCTGCAGCGCCGTCCACCTCTGCACTGTTGCCTCCGGCACCGGCTACCTCCGCACCGCTTCCACCACACTGACTTCAATACCAGCATGATTGGTACTGCTCCATGTGGTTCAGTTTAACACTTTTGGCACTGAGCCAAACAGGAAATGGCAAGGCACTGGGGTAAACATTATGAAAAGCATAAACATCAGGAACCACCTGAAAAATTTTACCTGCCTACTCCTACCTTGAGCCAGGACATCGGTGACAATGGCTCACATATTTGTCCACAGTTGCCAACCATCTCAACTATTCCCTTTTCCAGCAACAAGGACAAGAACACTGAGCCACTTTTTCTCCACAGCCTCTATCTCTGTTATATAGAGTCAAAAGATCCCATGAACCACTGCTGTACCCACCATATCCCTGGTACCCCCCACCATGGTACAGACATCCACTCGACTTACAATATCAATAGCCTACATGGGATGCCTGATCACACTATTTCGTCCCTTCATCCAGGCCCTCCACCTCGCATCATAAACCATGCCCTCAACTAGCTACACATCATATGACATTCAAGATACTATGGAGGACAATGTGGAAGACACAGAGGATTCAAATTCACGATCCCTACCACATAACTCATCTTCTTCCCCAGATAAGGCAATCGGTCCATCCTCTGTCTCCATTGCAGATGATTTTCACCAGTTTCAAGATCTATTCTGGAATGTCACAGACTCATTAGAGATATCGTTACAAGATGTTCCCAAATCTCAACATTCTGTCCTCTGTATCCTTCAGATGAAGGTGTCCACCTGTATAACTCTGCCAATGAATTCAGCAGTCATTGATCCAGCTTTGGACATTTGGCAAACCCCAGACTCCATTCCAGCTGTGTCTAAAACAGCTGACAAAAACTACTATCTACCAAATAAGGGATTAGAATGCCTATTTAGTCATCCACCATACAGCTCTCTAGTGATCAAGGTGGCGAATCAGCTTCACAAACAGCTAGAACTACTCCCCATGACAAAGACAACAAAAAGATGGACCTGTTAGAGAGAAAAGTTTATGCCTCATCTACCCTTCAACTTTGTGTAGCAAACTACTTGGTGCTTGCGGCAAACTATGATCATAGCCATTATCTAAAATTAGCAGATTTTATTGAATTTATTCTGGATGATAAGAAACAAGCCTTCCACTCCATCATCAGGGAGGGCCAACTCACTTCCAGAACTGCCTTGCAGGCAGCTCTCAATGTAGTGGACATAGCTTCCCGATCTATTGCCACAGGGGTGGTCCTCTGTAGATGCTCCTAGCTCCATTCTGCCAATCTTCCCAGGTGGCTACAGTCAACTAATGAAGACTTGCCTTTTGAGAAAAAGGAATTGTTTTCAGATAAAACATGCATGGATCTAAAGACTCTAGGGCCACTCTTTGCACTTTTGGCATCTACGCCACACCAACTCATCGTAGATCATATCAGAATCAGTCCTACAACTCTCTTGGTATCCATTCCAATACAACAACAGATCCCAACTTAGACGGCCGGACACACAATCCTGTAACAGACAACAAAATCAGTGATGACGCCAACCTCCAAATCAGCCCACAACAACCCAGGGACCACCTTCCAAACCCCCAGTTTTGAGGGTAATGTCGAGGGTAGTATTGCTTCCCCTCTCTTGCTGGAGGTGGATACTCGTCTACTTCATAGTGAACACTTGCAACCATTTCTCACCAACCAGATGCACGTGACATCAGATAAATGGGTGCTAGATACAATTCAGTTTGGATATAGCATCCCCTTCTCCGTCTCTTTTTAGGGACACCTCTCATGTACCTCTCCTTCAACAGGAGGTTCAACACTTTCTTTATATTGGTACAATTGAGAGGGTGCCTGAGATATACCGAGGCAAAGATTTCTATTCCCTCTACTTCTTTACACCAAAGAAGTCTGGGGGTTGGTGTCCCATATTAGATTTCAGAAAACTAAATAATTTTATAGTGCATCAAAAATTCAAGATGATGGCTTTAGCAACCATTATCCCAGCTCCGGAACAGAGACTGGTTTGCTGCCCTCGACTTGTAGGATGAATATTTTCATACTTCTATTCACCCTGCTCATAGAGAGTACCTCAGCTTTAAAATAAACAATTCACACTACCAATACACAGTTTTACCTTTCAGTCTCTCTACGGCTCCTCAAGGTCTTTCCAACGTTTTATCAGTCATGACCACACATCTTCACAGACAGAGTATAATGATCTTCCCTTACCTCGACAATTGTCTTCTAAGATCTACTTTAAGCTACCAGGCCATCATAGATATAGATTCCATAATATCACTGTTCCAGTCTCTGGGTCCACTCATAAACAGACAAAAATCAAGTCCTGTCACCAAGTCAGAACATACTCTTCATAGGAGCTCATGTAGATTCAGAAACAGGATGAGCCTTCCTAGCAGATCGGAGACAAGACACAATCATAGTACTAATAACTTTGATTATCCAATCTGTCACTGTCTTGGAATGAGACTGTCTTCAGCTTACGCTCATTGTAAAGAATGCCAGATTACACATGCTCCCATTCCAATTATGCTTCACTACAGTCTTCAAACCAAGTTTCCATTCATTACACAAACTGCTTTCTATCCCTCAAAGAATGAAAGATTCCCTGCCTTGGTGGACCACTGCTTCCAACTTGCACAGTGGTTTACCCTTCCTACAACAGCCTTCTCTTCTCATGACAGCAGCTGCATCCCTAAAAGGGTGGGGAGCACACACTCAGCGGCTTACCGCCCAATGCGCATGGTCGCTAGTAGAATCTGCCCTACACATCAATATTCTAGAACTCTGAGCAGTACGCTGCGCCTGTCTTCATTTCCAATCACTTATTTATGGTTGACAACAAAGGCTATATGTTTTCCATTAACAGGCAAAGAGGAGTCTGCTCCAGACTGCTCTGTCTAGAGGCAATTCATCTGTGGAAGTGGTGTCTAAAAAACAACATCATTATATCTGCTTCGTATCTGCCTGGAAGACAAAATATTATTGTTGATTTCCTCAGTTGCTCCTCACTACATATTCACAAATGGGAAATGAATCAGAGAATCCTGAACGACACCTTGCTTCTCTGGGGTTATCCACACATGGACCTTCTTGTGACGTTCCACAACTGCAGATGCCCACCATACTACTCATGGGCAGGGATCGGTCCTCATTCACTGGGAGACGCATTCCTTCTGCCATGGGTGAAAGGTCTCTTCTATGCCTTTCCGCCCTTCCCGCTAATCTATTGAGCCCTCATCAAGGTACGTCAGGATGCTGCAACAGTGGTTCTGATGGTGCCAGCATGGCCCAGACAGCCATGGTACACGCTTCTGACAAAAATGTCAATGAGGACTCCAATGACCTTGCCTTGCATATGGAATCTCATCACACAACACAAGGGCCTCAGCAATTACCTGGACCTCAACAGGTTCCACCTAACTGTGTGGTTCTGAATTGATTATCAGAGGAAGAACTCCAGTGCTCAGAATCAATGCTAAACATCTTCTTAAACAGTCATAAACCATCAGCTCGTAAAAGCTACCTTCAACAGCAGTGGAGATCCCATCACTGGTGCTTCCGAAAGGACATTCTCTTGAGGTCAGCACCCATTCTATTCATCCTGGACTACCTTCTAGATTTTAAAAAAATCAAGGCTGTCTGACAATTTTATTTGAGTCCACCTCGCTGCTGTCACAGCATTCCATGACAATCGAACCTATGCTTTACCCTTTTCTCATCCTATTATATGAAGATTCCTTATGGGTCTCCAAAATCTTCACCTCAAAATTCGCACTCCAACACTGACCTGGGACTTAAACTTAGTCCTCAGGGCACTAACCAAAGCTCCCTTTGAACCAATGGCATCATGTTCAATTAATCTTTCCTCACACCCTGTCACGTCAGTGAACTTGCAGCTCTCATGATATCCCCACCTTATGCAATTTTCCACAAAGAAAAGGTGACCTTAAAACCTCACCTGAAATTTATTCCCAAAATAAATTCTCATTTTCAACTTAATCAAAGAATTTGACTTACCTCTGTTCATGCCAAAGTCTCACTAGAAGTCTCATGACACTAGTCTTCACACCTTAGATGTCCACAGAGCTCTGGCAGTCTACCTAGACAGAACAAAAGTCTTTCAGAAAGAGCAATCGATTGTTTGTTGCTACTGTAGGAAAAAACAAGGGTAATGTGTTATCCAAACAAAGACTCTCCAAACAGATTTCTAATTGTATTTCTATGTGTTATGACTTATCTTCGGTATCATCTACTGATAATGCCAGATCACATTCCACAAAAGCAATTTAGACTTGAATAGCTTTCTTGCACAATGTTCCTAGTCTAGAGATCTGTAAAGCCACAACATGGTCCTCAATTCACACCTGCACCGCTATGCAATAGACCAAGCCACAAGGTCCGACCCCTCTATTGGCCCTTCTGTCTTTTCTTCTGTCTGCAACAATGACTTGGAAGTACCCCTTTCTCTCTCAGGACACTGCTTTGTAGTCACCCAAGATGGAGCAGCCATAGAGACATGACTCAAAGGAGAAAGGAAGGTTACCTGCCTTGTATGGTAACTGGAGTTCTTTGAGATGTGTCACGGCGTAAGCTTACCTGTGGCCTCCCACATGACCCAGACGAGCACTGCTAGAAGATTCTCTGAGCAGTGTCACATGGATGCACCATCACCCAAGGTGGAGCAACCACAAGGACAGACATCTTGAAGAACTCCAGTTACTGCACAAGGTGGGTAACCTTCCTTTCCATGGCCTATTTAGTCTCTGGCACCAGTACTGACACTGCCATCAAGGCATTAGTCAGTGCTAGTTGTAGTGGCATTTTTCTAATGCAGTCTCTCTTCTGGGAACTGCCAAAATTTCCATGCACACCTACTGTCTCTGTTCTTTGCTTTTTCTCAGACAGCCTATGACAGCAGCAGTAAGGCCTTCCCCTCTTCAGCTGTACTCCTGGGAGTTGTGTGGACCTTCCTCACTGGTGGAATCCTGCTGGCTCTTTTCTTTCTTGTCTTCACAATTTACTTCAGGAAGAACAGGTAAGAAATGCACTGTATTCCATTATGGAATTCCACACTAGCTGGGAAAACGATTTCCAGGGGTCCGGATCATCATGCTCCGGGCTACAAGCTGATCATCAGCTGGGGCTCAGGAAGGCATTACCCCTTTGGGTTAGGATTAGGTTACCAGAAGCGGTTATGAGGGTCCTACCTGCTTCTTTAACATCGAGCATGGACACAGCTGGAGATAGAATGGCATGAATTGAAAGTCTGTCCTGGGTGGGTAAGGAGAGGTGCTACTGGGCAAGGTGACTGTGTGCCTGATGGGCTGTTGTGTCATTATAGTCTTTACTATTGATGTGAGTATCAGCCTAGGAATGAAGGGGCTCCATCCAATTTCTTCCTTTGGTGGGGGTGACCTCTCATGTTGCTATCTCTGAGGTCTCCTTGGGGGTAGCAGAGCAGTCAGCAGAGGTGGGAAGAAAGAGAGGGGTGATTTAGACCATCACATCAGTCTGAGGGCATTGCATCTGTTGTACATCTAAGGGAACAAAGACGTCCTGATTCCAAACTGTAAGAACATAAGAATGGCCATAGTGGATCAGACCAATGGTCCATCTTGCCCAGCATCCTAGCTGCTGACAGCGGCCAATGCGATGCTTCAGAGGGAAGGAACAGATCAGGACAATTGTTAAGTGATCCATCCCTCGTCGTCTGGTCCCAGAACCTGGCAGTCAAAGGCCTAGGAACACCCAGCGCATGGCGTTGCCTCCCAGACTATCTTGGCCAATAGCCACTGATGGACCTGTTATCTGTGAACTTATCTAATTCGTTTTTGAATCTCCTTATAGTTTTGCCTTTCAAATCATTTCCTGGCATCAGATTACACAGGTTGACTTTGTGTTGTGTGATGAAGTGTTTCCTTTTATTTGTTTTAAATCTCCATTATGTGATCCTGGTTCTTGTGTTATGAGAAGGGGTAAATAACATTTCCTTATTTTCTTCACAGCCATGACTTTATAGATGTTCCCCACCATCACATCCCCTCTTGGTCATCTCTTTTCCAAGCTGAATAGTTTCACTCTTTTAAATCTCTCCTCATATACAATTTGTTCCATACTCTTGATCATTTTTGTTGTACTTCTCAGTACCTTTTCCAGTTCTAATTTATCTTTTTTGGAATGGGGTGGCCAGAACTGCATGCATTTTTCAAGGTGCATACATACCGTGGATTTGTATAGTGGCGTTATGTTTCCTGTCTTGTTATCTATCCATTTTCTAATGGTTCCTAACATTCTGTTCACTTGGCTTCTGCATATTGAGTGGATGTTTCCAGAGAACTATCCGTAATGATTCCAAGATCTCTTTCTTGAGTGGTAACAGCTAATTTAACCCTATCATTTTGTATGTATAGCTGGAATTTTGTTTTCTAATGTGCATTACTCTGCATTTATCAACATTGAATTTCATCTGCCATTTTGTTGCCCAGCCACCCAATTTTGTGAGATCCCTTTGTTGCCCAGTCACTCAATTTTGTGACATCCCTTTGTAACTTTTTGTAATCAGTTTTGGACTTAACTATTTTGAGTAAGCTTGTATCATTTGAAAACTTAGCCACTTCATTGTTTCCCTTTTTTCCAGATCATTTATGCTTATGTTGAACAACACTGGTCCCAGTACATATCTGTGGGGGTAACCACTATTTATCTCTTTTTGCAGTCTGAAAACTGATAATTTATTTCTGCCCTTTGTTTTCTGTCTTTTAACCAGTTACTGATCTCAGAGGACCATCTCTCTTTATCCCATGACTGCTTTGTTTCCTTAAAAGCCTTTGCTGAGGGATCTCTCAGAGACTTTCTGGAAGTCCAAGTACAATAGATCCCTTGGATCACCATTGACCACATATTTTTGATCTCCCTCAAAGAATTCCAATAGATTGGTGAAGCATGATTTCCCTTTACATCCTGTTTTCCCACACCAGGTTTCATTCATGAAACCAGGTCATTGATGGTATGGATATAGGTTGCGTTTTATCTGGGGCACTGTGTACTGTATTAGACCAGTATATATTCAAGACTCAGGCATGGGATTATATGGCAGAGCAGTACTGAATTCTGCAGCAATCTGAATTGATGACAGAATTACTTACAAACCTTCCAAGAATGTTTCTAGTGGAACACGTGCACAATATTTATTTGCCCTGTAGGAAATAAACATGGGCATGGCTGTTGAGCCTAGGAAAGCAGAAGGAATATGCTCCCATATGCAGCTAGAGGAAGTGGGCTGGCTAATATCCTAAGATCTGCTGGTGTGGAGGTTTGAGGAGGCGAGTGGGGTGAAAATATCTAGAATATTATATTTACTTCTGAGCTCCATGGCTGTGTCTACACTAGCAAATTAGTCTGGAATAAGCAAGCTTAGTCTGGACTAATTTGAACCATGTCCATACTAGCCTTTGGCTAGTTAAAACTAAAAAAATTTTAGTTCGAGCTTGTCAAAGCTTAGTTCCAACTAGTTAGTTGGAACTAATTGCTTAGTATGAACTTGCCTCTTTGGCTAGTTTGAAATAAAAAAATGTGGTTAGTTTGAACTAACTTTGAACTGCTTAGTTCAGACTAAGCAAGTCTGAACTAAGCTTTTTAGGTGTAGACATAGCTCATGTTACCTCAAAGACAGTGAGAAACTGGAGAGAGTTAATAGAATCATAGGGTTGGAAGGGACCTCATGAGGTCATGTAGTCCAACCCCCTGCTAAAAGCATGACCACTCCCACTAAATCATCCCAGCCAGGGTTTTGTCTAACCAGGCCCTAAATGTTTCAAAAGATAGAGATTCCACCGCCTCCCTAGGTAACCCATTCCAATGCTTCACCAACCTCCTAGTGAGAGAGCTTTTCCTAATATCCAACCTCAATTGTCCCATCTGCAGCTTGAAACCATTACTCCTTGTTCTGTCCTCTGTTATTACTGAGAACAGCCAAGCTCTCTCCTCTTTGAAGAGCCCCTTCAAGTAGTTGAACGTTGCTGTCAAATCCCACCTCAGTCTTCTCTTCTGCAGACTAAATAAGCCTAGTTCCTTCAATCTCTCCTTGTAAATCATGTGCTTGTGCCCCAACCACCTAATCCTTTAAATTGCCCTCCAGTGGACTCTTTCTAATTTTTCCACATCCTCTCTGTAGTGGGGAAGCCAAAACTGGACACAGTATTCCAGATGTTGCCTCACCAGTGCTGAATGGAGGGGAATAATCACATCCCTCAATCTGCTGGCAACACTCCTACTGATGCAGCCCAATATGCCATTGGCCTTTTGGCAACAAGAGCACACTGTTGACTCATATCCAGCTTCCCATCCA
This sequence comes from Podocnemis expansa, assembly GCA_007922195.1. Taxonomy (NCBI): domain Eukaryota; kingdom Metazoa; phylum Chordata; order Testudines; family Podocnemididae; genus Podocnemis; species Podocnemis expansa. The sequence goes on from ML682043.1 coordinate 4,036,209, forward strand.
CCATAACCCCTAGGTCCTTTTCTACAGTGCTGCTACTTAGCTGATCGGTCCCCAGTCTGTAGCAGTACATTGGATTTTTCCATCCTAAGTGCAGGACTTTGCACTTATCCACATTGAACCTCATGAGATTTCATTTGGCCCAATGCTCTAATTTGTTTAGGTCTCCCTAGAAGAACAATAAGTATGATCTGGGGCTTAAAGAGTTATAACGTGAGACTAAAGGAGCAAAATCTGTCTTAGAGCAGATCTATCTTATTTGTTCTTTTCAGCAGCAGTCGAACTAAGATATGCAAGTTACTTAAAATAACCTGTGTACCTTAGTTCGAATGCATAATTACCAGCTTGTCCACTGTGCTGAGTTGAAGGGAGGGCGCCTCCCTTTGACTCAGCACTACCTAGTTGCTGGGGTGGTTTTCTGGGATCAAACTTCCTGATTGACTGAGCAGATCTATGCAGACCCAAGCAGTAGATCAGGAAGTTGGAACTAGCGGCAGTGAATTTGGCACCATCAGTAAAGACTTGCCATTAAACTGTGCTGACTGAAGAGGGGAAAATGTTAACAATCTGCAAAAATCTGAAGAGGAAGAACATTGGGTATGGAGATGAGTTATTTATGGTTCAATGCAGATGCTCGACTAAGAGCAATGGAATAAAATTAGGGAAGAGGAGTTATAGATTAAATATTGAAGGAAGCTTTCTGAGTACGAGATGTACTCAGCTGTGGAATAATTTCCTGTAAGGTAGAGGTGGGAATGCCATAAATGGGGATATTTAAAACTGGACTGGACAAAGCGCTAGAAGTACTCAGAAATGCTAGTGATGAAAGCAGTGTAAGACCCTGTGTACCACAGAATAGAACAGGCAGTGTACAACCTGACATTCTTGCACTGCCCTGGGAGACGGACTGGATTATCTAGTAGGTGTTTGGTATCACCAACCTCTATCATTCTATGCCAGACAAGGATTGTCCAGTGGTTAGGACACTCACATAAAACTGGGGAGGTTGAGATTCAGTTCCAGATACTCCACCAGGCACTTCATGTGTGACCTTAGGCAAGTCACTTAATCTCTCTGTGCTTCAGTTCCCCATCTACCAGAAGGAGATAATATCCCTGTCCTACCTCACAAGGCATTGTGAAGGGAAATAACTAAGGCTATGTCTAAACTGGCAAGTTAGTCTGGATTAAGGTGGCTTAATCTGGACTAATTTAGTTCATGGCCACACTACGTTTTCCTTAGTTTGAGCTAAGGAAAGCTTAGTTTGAATTAGTTAGTACCAGCACTTAGCTTGGACTAACTGCCTTAGTTCAAACATTAGTTCGAACTAAGTCTGGCCAAGACCTGAACTAACCCTTAGTTCGAACTTATTAAGTTCGAACTAAGGCAGTTAGTTCAAACTAAAAACATGTTCTAGTTCAAAGTAAGCATTAGTTTGAACTAGAACACATTGTTATTTTGAACTAAGAAGTTCACAGTTTGAACTAAGCTCAAACTTATTAGTTCGGACTAACAAGTCCGAACTAACTTTGGCTAGTGGAGACGTAGCCTAAAAGATTTCGAGGCACTCTGGCCCATGGTGATGGAGCTCTATAAGAAGCATAGGTAGTGGGTGATAAAGTTTCTAATGCGGGAGGTGCATAGGAGGATGTTTCAAGGAAGCATATCCTGTGGCTGTCACGGGCAAGGTAAGAGGAACTGGCTCCTTACCAGTATGTCATAATGCTGTGCGAAGGCGGGTCTGTATTTGTTGTGTAAGCTTCTCTTTCACTGACTGTCACCCCCTCGCTCTGCTTTATTTCCTGGAGGATTGTGAAGATGTCCAGCCCCAATCTGAACATTGTGACACTGCTGGGCAGTGGCTTGACTTACACAAGTGCTTACCTCTTTGGGATTCCGGAGCAGAGTTTGTCATCCTGGGCCTCGATGTCAATGCTTGTTCAGGTGAGTGGAGTGAGCCAGAGGGGTTGTCGTGTTCCTGATTTGTAGGGAAGGGTCTCTAGTGTACACTCCCCCTACGGAACTGTGACAGTCTCCTCAGCCTGGCTGCCTTGGCCACCGTATGCAAAGACCAACCAGCCTCTTCCTGTCTGAATGGTCTGTGCCATTAAACAGATAGAAAACATCAGACATGCAGGAGTCTGCTTCATTGTCTGATGGGGCAACTGCTACACACACAGTGCTCTCTCCCAGAGACTTAATTCGTGTTCTCAATAACAAGAGAACACAAATAAAGGCTCTGGGAAAGAGCACAGTCTGTGCAGCAGCTGCCCCTGCAGCCAGAGAAGCAGACTCCTGCACCTTTAAAGGAGCAGTGGAAAGGGCATGAAAAAAATGCATAGCAGTTCATTATCTACATATAGCACAAGGTCCATGGGCATCAAGACAATGGGCTCAGTTTCTACAAAGTAAATATGACTTGGAAATTTTCATAAAAACAACAGTCTATAGAATTAACTCCTGACTTCTGACCTGGGCATCTCCCCTACTGGCCAGGGTCCCAGTGCAGAGCAAATGAGGTGGAGGGTGGTGGCAATGGAGCACTGCAGAGATAAAAAAAATCCAGTTCTCAAGGAGGCAAACACTGTGGAGAAAGAGTCAGGGAGCCCATCTTCAGCCACCTGGATGAAGATAATTAGTGAAGGTGTAAGCTACTGCTCTACTGCTACAACATCATGTATGAGCTTCAGTCACTCTTGTGCTGCTTTGGCCTGTTTACTGCCAGCCTGTGGAGGATCTGAAGGAAACTGTTAGGGCAGCAAAGTCAGGGATTGCATGCTCACAGCCTGCTCTGGGCTCGCTCTGCCTCAGATATACATGTGCCCATGACAGTGGCACTGGGCAGCCATAGGCATGGCCCCTGTCCCAGGTTGGATAGTGCCACCTCCCAGCCCTGTGATCCCTATCCAATAACATGAGCTGTTTGGACAGCAACTTAGCTGTTAAAGTGATGTCTTTTTTTAAATTGAGCATTTCAGTTCCTGCAGATGGAAGGCCACTGCCATGTGTTGAGTGAGAGGCATCCTGTACTAGGTTTGACTGGACTTCCTCAGCCCAAAGTTTTCTGTCAACAAGCCATGGGCTGGCTGGCAGACATAGGGTCCCTATTTCCTAGTTTCCTTTCCTTTCTTTGGGTGTTTGGATACCATTTTGCCAGGGAAGAGGGCAAAGCTCCGTTGGGGGTAATGTGGAAGTCCAACACGAAAGTGCTTCTTGTAGCTGCCAGGTTTCATTGCCTGGTCACAGGGCCCTCCACTCCCATCTCTTGCTCTCTGCCTCCTGTCTGCAGGTGAGACTCTGCTTGCTGTGTGTTGGGAGCTCCCTTGTCTTTGGGCCCATCCTAGGGAAAAGCTGGCGACTGTACAAAGTGTTCACCCAGCGAAGTCCGGAGAAGAGGGTGGTGAGTACTTGCATCACATGCTGCATGCACTGAAACACAGAAATCAAACTCTGTAAAGTCCCTGGGTGATTTGCAGATTGTGGATGGGCTTGAAATGAGAGGTAATCGGGAAGGTGGGGACATATGGGATTGGCAGTGTGATATAGAGCTTCAGAGTTGCCTGGTACTGAAATTAGGTTTACTGGCCTGTAATTGCCAGGATCACATCTGAATCCTTTTTAAAAAATTGGCTTCACATTAGCTACACCACTTACACTTACATGGCCTCCACCTACATCACGGAAGTTGATTTAAATGATAGCTTATGAACTACAGTTAATAGTTCTGCAATTTCTCATTTGAGTTCCTTCGGTCTAGCATTCGTTCTGACAGGTGACTCATTCCTGTCTGGGGATAATCACTGGTCTCTTTGTGAAATGAGTTGATGGTTTTTTACATTCTCTAAATGTCCCCATCACAAAACCCACCAGCAGCATTGCCATTATTTGGTCTTTTTGTCAGTAGTTCGCAGGGGCAGAACTTCCTTCTTACACCTAACACAGTCTCTTTTAGTGAAGAATTGAATGAGGGAAGTTTTGTTTTGCTGTTACCCGTACTTTCTGCTCATCTTGTGAATAATCAGAGGTCATCAGTTTCCAAGAGTATTGGGTTGGCTCCTTTTACAACATTAAATTAATACACAAGAAGGAGAAAGAAAATATACCTCATACAAACCAAAAAAATACCTGGAAATCATCTCTACTTTCACTTACCTGATGGCCTGAGTTCTGGATTCAGTAACTAATGCCATAAGATACTTAGTACCAGCTTTCTCCAACAGTCTCTCTCTAGAATTAGGGGTTTTATGAAATTGCTAACTTATGCTGCTGGGGGAAAAAACCCAAACTTAGATCATGGTAGGTAAAGTAAAAAAAATTTTCAGCTGTCATTTGAGCAAAGATCTCTGAGTGCCCTAGCTCCCCTGGCTGTGACTAAAGTTTCCTTCCAACAGAATTCTCCAATCAGCCCTATTTCAAGGCACTACTGTTATATCTCTGGAAGTGAGGATGTAAGTTGTGTGTCTTTTCCAGAGTGCAGTCTCTGGAAAAAAGATGCCAAGAGGCCACAATCAACTCCTGAACCTTGTTCAGCTTCCAGAGCTCAGACTCTGGGTTGGTGGCCTGGCTCTTAGTTTTCAGCACCACTGGGGGAAGCCCTAAATTGAAACACCTGGATCTTGTTCTCAGACTTTGTTTTAACCATGTTCTAGAATTTCATTTTTGGATAGGGTAGAGAAAGAGTCAGATCCAGGGATTTGGATCAGCCTCTTATGAGAGAAAGCCCATGGTGAGATTTTGTTTTGGATCTGGCTTTGCACCTCCAATCATACCTGTAATTTGGAACTGTTTGAACCTGGGTTTTTGTGCAGCACTGTAGCAGAACAGTGACTCTGCTATGGCCCACACAGGGTTAGAACGGTGTGTGTGGCCAGCAGCCAATCAGGTGGGAGGACTGCAGCAACCGATCAAAGAGAGGCTGCTGATACGAAAGGTAGCACAGCAGGGCTAGTTGGGTTAGTCTGCACTGGGAGCTGCAGGGGGAAGGTTGTCCTCCTGGCAGGCTGGTTGGGGCAGCCAGCACCCTGGAGAGCTCCAAGTGGGAGCAGGCACTCGGGGCTGGCAGGAACTGGGGATCCCACGGGAGCTGTGGTGGTGGCTGGAGCAGAGGTCCAGGGCACGGAGGCCAAGGAGTAGACAGTGGCTGGACTCCAGTGGTGAGACTGCGTGTGGCTGGGGCTATGGGGAAGTGGCCCAGGGAGTCAATGTGGCCTGTAAAGAGAGACTGGAGGGAGGCGGAAGCATCAATGGAGGCGCTTAGAGTCCCTGGCCCAGGTCCTGGAGAAGTGGGTGGGCCCAGGTCCCTCCCTGCTCCCCCAGTGTACCGGGAGCAGCATGGGTGCCAGGGTTGGCGCAGGCTCACTGGACATAGACTGTTAGTGGCTGGGGCAGAAGTGAGCCGTGGCCGTTGACTGTTTTAGTGGCCAAGATGCAGCTGGACCATAGACTGTTTCAGTGGCTGGTACTCCGGAAGGGGTGGACTAGAGGACTTAGCTGGAGGGCTAAGGTCCCAGGACTGGCCTTGGGGTAGAGTTGGCATATGAAGAAGCAGAGCACAGACCACCTGGAGGGTGACCACTTGAGCTAAGTGCCCCAGAAACACCACCAAGAGGCACCCTGCAGGTGGGTCTGGTGCTGCACCCATTTACAAGCACTGTTTCTGGTTATTCCATCTTTGTTTTTAATATAAGAACAAATTAAACAAAAGCAAATTCCTGAGCCCTCACATGTTCAGCCACTTCAGGGAGGCTGGAGCAGATCCTTGGTCTGCAGCACAGGAGAAGAAGGGCATGCTGACTGAAGAATGTGGGAATTATCTATATTAATTTTTATGAATGTTACTTACAGAGCTGTGTGGACATGGGGGTTGTATTTTGCTAAGTAAAGGGGAACTAAGAAGTTTGAGCTAGCTTTGGACTAGGTACCAACAGCAAATGGATGTAGATAGCCACATTCAAATGTACAACAGAGGAGGTAAAGCCTTTGAAGCAAATAGGGATTTGACTTGTCCTGCAGGCGAAGGTTAGTCTCCATCCTGAAATCCAAAGGGCTTTGACGTGGGAACTTTCAGACAACAAGACATGAAGTGGTTAAAAAACTGAGCCTTAGAGGAAAGGGGACACAGAGGGTCTCCAAGGAGACTGACTGTAACATGGTCCTCATATGCTGTGGTCCCAAAATAAGTGGGGGACCTGCCTGAATTGTAGGGAGGCCAAGCTTGGGTAAGACAATATGCATGTATAGCAGGGTGGCCCAAAGTGTGGCCCATGGGCTGCATGCATCCTACAAGTGCTTTTCTGCAGCCCACAAATGCAAAACTTGAACCAGGTTGGAGCACCAGAAATCTGGCACTGTGGCAGGGAGCAGCCCCAGCCCAGGCTTGGAGTTTTGAAATCTCCTGCCCTGAGCATGCTCAGAGCATGCTCGGGGTGGGAGCCTCAGCAAATGGCATGTCTTCCAGAGCAGCCAGGTAAGTGGGTCTAGGTGGGGGTGTTAGCCCGGGGGAGCCAGCGTCAGGGTGGGAGTATAAGGGAAGGGGTCAGGGAGCAGTGAAAGCCACTGGCACAGGGCAGGGGTGTAAGATAAGGTGTTGGCGCCTTGGGGAAGGCAACCGCATAGGGCAGGGGTGTCAGGGAAGGCCTTGAGGAAAGTGGCGGTGCAGGGCATGGTTGTAAGAGAAGGTGTTGGGGACTTGGGAAAGCCAGCAGTGCTGGGCAGGGGTGTAAGGGAAGGCATTAGGGACTCGAGAAAGCTGGTGGTGCAGGGCAGGGGGGTTAGAGAAGGGGTCAGGGAGCGGTGAAAGCCAGCTGTGCAGGGTAGGGGGGGTTACAAAAGGAGTCAGGACATGCAGGAAGCATGCAGAAGGGCAGGGGGAACTGGATCTGGCTGGTGGCAGGGATCTGGATCCATCCCTAACCACTATGGTTTGGGAGCAGGAATGTTTTGGCCTGCAGGCCTGTACCTATCAGGCCCTGCAGCCCCCATGTACAAAAGCTTTGGGCACCCCTGGTGTATAGACTTTTGTTATCTTTATCCTTTTGTTCAGCTTGTGCTGTTCCTATGGATAAATAAATCCTACCCTCTTTTGAACAAGCTGTTCTCTGTCACTGCATTTACCAGTTGGCCACTGCTCCCATGGAGGATTCTGGGGCAGGGGCCAAACTAAGTTGGACCTGCTGCACATACTCTGGCTGGAAAAGAGGAGGTGCTGTCAGAAGTGGTCCAGTTTAAAGTGCAGTGAATCGTGGGATTCCACTCTTGACCTCTCTTTCTGTCTTTTCATAGGCTCTTTCAAATGACAGGTCTAAAGTGCATCTTATCCCTGAACCATAATGCTGATCTTCTGTGTGTTGCAGATTATCAAAGACCTTCAGCTGCTGGCGATGGTTGTGGTGTTGGTGATGGCAGATGCCACGCTGCTCACAACGTGGATTTTCTCTGATCCAGTTCAGTGTTTCCGAAGCCTCAGTGCATCCTTGAGGGTAAGGACAATGGTAGGAGGCTGAGCACTACACCTTTGCATTTGTCATGCTATGGTTCTGCCCAACAGATGTCTTCACGCATGATAAACGGATGGTCGTGTTACAGAGAAGTTCCTAAGCCACAGAGCTCGGAGCTGATCTTCCTCAAATATCTGTATGTTATAAACTAGTGTTTGGCTTGGGTCCTTACAGAGACAGATGCTGTTTGCAGAGTTCCAGCCAGTAATACCTGAAATTGTACAGGGGGATTTGGATCTAGAACTTTGATTTGTTACCATTATAATAAGTTCTAGCCAATGCTCTTCCTACTCTGCAATGACTGTGACCTGGGCTCTGCAGCTCTTCAGCCTGGAAGACGAGATTCTATGGCAGGTGCAAAGGAAGTCGAAAACTGAGGTTTAATGTGCATGTTGGCTGATGTTCCCTCTAACTATTCATAGACTGTGTGCGCAAACAATTTCTTTGTGTGTGCAAAAACATTTCTTTGTGAGCACCAATATTAGCACTATTCAGTTTTTTTGTGCGCACTTTATTTTGTTGTGTGCGCAGGCTTCATGATCTGTGTGCACACGCACACGCGCACAGCTTAGAGGGAACAGTGCTGATGAATACTGAAGTTGGCTGTCGTCCTTTAATTCTCTACTCTTAGCAGCATTGTCCCAGTGATCAGACAAGCTTTTACTCTTCTACTTTGAAAACTGTATTTAAATACCCCTTAAATCAGAGGTAGGCAACCCTGTCACACATGCCAACAGTGGCACACAAGCCCATTTGGAGCGCACAGCCCCCTCTGTGGCACCACCAAAATGGGCACTCCTGCTACCAAAAGCCACTCCAGGTGGCTTCTTTTGGGGGTGACTGGGATGTGTGGGGGGTGCCCACCATGCCCATGACTAAATATGCTGTGGAAAGATGCCTCCTGAGGTAGCTCCTCTCATCGGCATGCTGCCACTGAAAAGAACCACTTTGGGCAGCTTCCTTCATCAGAGTGCCTGGGGACCACTGAGAGGAGTCAATCTGGGCAGCTTGTTTCCATGAGTGGCTCCTTTCAGCAGTATGGCTGGGAAGTGTCTCTCCAGCCATGGCCACTGCCAAATTTTCAGGTGGCAGCTGCTCTCTTCTGCAGAGGTGTCACCAGCAGTGGCTGATGTTTGGGGAGGAGGGGCCAGCACAAGGGCTGGCAAAGGTTGCTGACCCCTCCCTTAAAGCACATATCCACCTGTCTGTCCATTACAAAAGGCAGGGGCAGGAGCCTTCATTTCTGTATTCTGATTGCCTCCTAGGTGACTGAGGAGGGCGTGACATGTTTGGTGAGTCGGGTGCAGTTCTGTGCATCTCTCTACTCTGAACTTTGGCTCATTCTTATTTTAGGGTTTAAGGTATGTAACATCTCATCATCCTTGACCTCATCTCACCTCCTTCCTGTCTAGCTACAAATTGCTGCTGCTAAAATGCTCCTCCTCCCCGAGTACTCTGCCCATTTCACTCCCTTCCCTGGCTGCCACTCACCTTCAAATTCAAGGTTCTCTTACAAGGTTCTTCCCCACTCTCATCTCATCCTCTGTTTGTGTTCTCCTCCCCCGTTGTCCATCCTCCCGTCACACCTCCCTCACAAAAGTCCGCTTTGTGTCTTTCTCCCAGTTTCATCTTGCTGCCTCTTATACTTGGAACCATTTCTCTTTCTGTCTGTTTGGCAAACAACTTCTCTCATTTCATGCAGATCTCTCCTTTAAACTCACTTCTGCCATGAAGTTGTAGGTGACTGTCCACCGTGTGTATAAACTACACAGCTGAGGTAGGAGACTCTGAGCCTGTGTGGCAGAACTATATTAATAAGCATTTAAGGTTTGTCTACATGGGGAAACTTACTAGCATAATTGTATCACTATATAATTATTCTGCTCTGATTATACTAGTGTGACTTCTGGTGTGGCCATTCTTCTTCCAGAATAAGAGTGCCATGCAGGAAGTATGTAGTATGGGTATATAAGTGTAATTAGAGTGATGAAGTTCCTTATGTGGATCAGTTATTACAGCTCTTCTCATTTTATAAAGATACTATTAACCCCATTTTACAGATGGGGCCTTGGATGCCTTTGTTTTCTCTATTTTTAAGAGTATTTAGGCATTGCTGAGGTGTTTAGGAATTTAGTTAAAGGTATCCAGGAGACTTAACCTCATATTAAAAAGAGATTTAGACACTTACAATCCAAAATCCCATTGACAGTCAGATTTGCTTTTATTGCAACTCCCTTTGTTATACAATACATGAGCAATTACCTGGCTGATCACCTTGGTATTCTACATGTAGATGATCTACATCAGCTGCTTTGCTCCTGTTCTGTATTAAAATTTTCCCCAAATCCAGAGGAATTATTTTAACAGCTTCAGCCTCTATGAACTCTTATTGTTCTTGTCTTTAAAAAGAAAAATCTTTCCTGATGCCAGCTGCCCATCAATAATAGTGTACCTGATTCTGGTCATCTTCAGGGTTTCACACTCCTGTAACCCTAGTGTTTTCCCTGGGATTAAGCCTGATTTACACGAATGTAAGTGAGAATAGGGTCGATCCCTTTGAGCATGTATGTCACTGTTTATCTTCAAGGTAACTAACATTCTCCACTTCATGGGAGGCAGATAACTGTTATTCCCATTTTACAGGCACAGGGGTGAAGTGATTTTTTCCCAAGGTTACACAGACTCAGTAGCAAAGCATTTTCAAAACTCCTGGAGTGTAGAAGCTTAGTCCTGTGCTTTTCCATTAGAGCAAAATACCAGTTTACCACAAGGTAATATTTTAATGTCCTCTGAGCTTTTCACCTTTTTGTCACAAGTTCACAGGTGGCTTGTGGCTTAAAATTGTGGTGCCTGCTTGATGGTATATATGAAATGTGTTTGGATCTCACTCCAGCTCCTAGTGAGGCAGACCTCAACATCACAGAAACACCATCAGAGCCAAACTAGCTGGCAATCCCAGCAGGGTGGCCCCAAGGAGTCATGGACTATGGAGGCTGAACTCCTTTCTTGTCCATAATGTGGACCCTGCAGGAAGATGTTTATTGCAAACAGTGTGAGGCAGCAGTGCGCTGTTCTGTGGACAGTGCCAACTGACAGTGTGCTCTCTTCAGCTCCTTCCACCAACATCCACTCAGGAAATCTCACAGAAGGAAGAGAAAAAAGCTGTACTCTACAGGCTAATAGCTTCCTGCATCTCTCCTTCAAATATGCACCATTTCCCACTCTTAGTAGAATTAACTTCTTCTGTTTTTCTTCTTTTAAGGAATTTCAGTCTGTCTTCATCTGTTCTTTTTCCAGGCCTTCTTTTCATTTTGAGATGCTTTACAGTTCTTGCTATCCACCTTGGTTCTGATCTGCAGGGTCCCCTGTCAATCTAATCTTGGACTCCCCACTCACAATTCTACTAATACCAGTCAACCCTGACCTGCAGTTTTGCTGGCTGTTCCTTTCTTGTTCCCATCACCATCCAGCTCTGCCTGTGCACCTCAATGCTGACCTGCAGCAGCATGCTGAGTATTTACTGCTCAGCTCCAATATCAAAATGAATTTCTGCATTATAGATCAAAGTGTTAATTAGAGTTGCACAGAATGTACCAGAGCTTCATTGGCTCGGTATGGGCTGAAGGAAAGACTGTGACATGCTGTAATTTTCCACACTCTGAAAATCTCTAAATCCTCTTCTCCTAATCCAAACTTCTTATCCCTATTTTTTGATTCCAGAGTGTTCTGCTGATATATGGTACTTACCTGGCTGGTCTGACAGATAATGTCAGTGCTCCTCCGGTCAATCAGTCCTTAATCCTCATTGTTGGGGTCAACCTCATTTTCCTTGCTGCTGGGACAGTTTTTTTAGTCAACCGTTTTTTCTACACTTGGCACAACTTGGTCTTTGGGTCTACATCTGGAGGGATCTTCATCTGTACAACCACAATCAATTGCTTCATCTTTGTTCCACAGGTATGAAACCAACTCTGTCTTAAAGGTGTGGCCTGAAATACCTCCTCAACTTTGAGCACACATAGTTACTATATTAAACTCTTTTTTCTTTGGGATAGCACAATGATACAAATACATGAGGTCTGGGATAAAGCACTGACTGGTTCAGTGTTGTGATATGGAACCTTTCATCTTTGACAACTAGTTTAAATCACTGGTTCAAATCCAACCAGGGTGGCAGCAACTAAAAAATTATTCCAGTCTGACTGCTCTGTGGCTTGTGTGAAATGAGTTTTCAGGCCTCTGGCTTAAGCATTTATATTACACTCATTTATACTGGACTCCTTGGGCTTGGTTCCATCTCTACTGAAAGCTGAGAATCTGGCAGGGACCGTGGTGATTTGGGGGAGGAGGTGGTGCTTTGTAGTGCTCCTTCTAAATCTGAGCCCTGCCAAGAATATAGGAATTTCCCCCTTATGGAACATAGGAGACTGGAATGTGTTTGCCCAGCAGCACACAAGCGGGTAGTGGAGGAAGTTGAGGTATATCCCTGTCCTTACAAAGCATTCTTTGGGATATGTGGTATCTTTGCAAAGCATGCAAACTCAAATTTGAGATTTTTTTCAGGGAATGAAAACTTGTGCTTCAGTTTTTGAATACTGGTTCAATTAAATGTTGGTCAGTGTTGGCTAAAATATCACCCCCCAGCACTCATGCTTTTTTCTTGTTTTTGGGCCAACATGTCTCAGAAGTTGAAGAATGGAGGTGGCCCTGGGCTGAGTGTGGGCATTGAAGCTCATTCCAGAGAGCCTGGGCAAGTGCAAATCCAAAGGGCGCCTTTCCTTCCAGTTCCTCCTGCCACTCCCCCAAAGATCTAGGGGAAATTACACCACCATCTGCTTAGCCCCCAGTAGCTCTTTCCCTTTTGTCAACCCCAGGAATGCAGGAGCTCTTTCTACCTCCAGTTCCTAATGACTCCTTCTTCCATGCATGTTCCTCATGTACTAACCTCTTCTCCACTCCCACAGGTGTTTCCTTGGTGTGTCTGCTAATCTTTCCCCATTCCCTCTCTGTGGCTCTGCCTCTTCACGATAGGGCTTGGTAAAAGAAGGGGTCACTGCCATCTGCATCCCTTGAGTAGGTAGCCACCTTCCCACATATTGCTCCCATGGCTAAACCGGGGTGCTCTTGGAGCCACCAGAGGAGTTGGTGGAGGGTGAGAAGAGCAGGCAGGTGGGTGAGTGAATATCAAAGGAGCTACTAGCTATTTTCTTAGCTGTTTGGTAGGAGTGGGTTCTTCCTCCCATAGAAAGGGTAAATTTGGCAGTCTTCCCCACCTTACTATTCCTCTCCATTCTCCCACCCTGGCAGTGATGGGAGAGGCCACTCTTGGAGTCATCCCCAGACTTGTGGCTACCAAGCACCGCTGGATAATTTGGTCAATATGCATAGTGGTGGTTCACTGGTGATGCTTTGACATCCTCTATGGGCAAGTGACTCCAGCACTATACAAGGGTGCAGAGGATATGTCAATGGATTGTTGCACGCATGTCTGGGTCTGTGCTACTGCCCCCTGGAGTTGTGCCCTTATGGCACTATATCTATGGCCCACTCAAATTTCCACCTGCCCTTATTACACATGATGGTTGCTGGAATGTCTGGTTGCTCTTGCATGTGCAAGTAGTTCCCCAGTGGACTTTTGTGTCATTACCTGTAAATAGTTGTTAGTGTATATAGTGGTTTTGAGCAAGTCAGTGTGTAGCTAGGACCTATCTTATTGGAGTAATTCCTTTTTCCCCCTCACACCACCCCAGAACTGGGGCATGCCTCTGCCTTCAGGTTTTAAGCCGTCTGGGGCTTGCCATAATCCTGTGGCAATAAATGACCCCCCACTCAGTTTGCCTCAAGTATTTGGGAGAATCCCATCACAAGACCCCTGTAGGATCTGCAGGGTAGTCCATCCCTGAACCCAGAAAGGATCAGATGCTTACATTTGTCTTTATGGAGGTGGCTCTTTGCCGTCACTTGGAGCCAAGTCTGGCCAACCCACTCTTAGAGTCCTGTGCTAAAATGGGACTTGTCAGGGAAAGACTCTTGGCACCATCAGGACCCTCCAGTTCTGAGGATGTCAACTCATGCAATGCTCAGCACTGATCTGAATCCCTGGTACTGCATAGAAAACAGTGGAAGACACAGGGAACATTCCCCTACACCAAGGCCGGCCAGACACAAGGACACTGGTAACATGGCCCATGCTGAGTCACTCAGGCTCTGTGCTGGCCAGTGTGTACTGCTGACTCCAGCCCTAGAGGGGGGCCCATCCATTCTGGTACCACTGGACTTTCCTCCAAGAGAACCACAGAGATTAATGCTGGTACTATCTTCCATGCTGGAGGTGTTCTACACAGCTAGAGAGCTACAGTGTTATCCCTTCTGGCATGGCTGTCCTCCACTAGGAGGGAACAGGTGCGAGGTACAAGAACAGCTGCAGTTGCCAAGACACAAGGTGCCATAAAGACAGAAACAGGCAATGGTGACGCTGCCCTGGTCACCCCTTTCCCAGCCCCACTCTCTGGCTCTGTCTGGGTCACCATGGAGAAAGTCTTCACGTGTGAAGCCAGAATCATACACATTATGGAGAAGCCAGCACCCATCCAAACAGAGGTACTTGCAGTCAGAGATGGGCCTGATTTTTTCCACATGCGTCCTAGTCTATGCAGTGGTAGGGACTGGGGCAATGGTCTTTTGGACCTTGTGGGCTTTTTCATCTGGGCTTTCTTTTTCATCAAGGTCTCTGTATGACATCAAAGGGTAGAGCTTCCCTAACATGCTGCTCTTTAGAGAAGTCTGGACACAGCATCACATCTGGCACAGTGGGTCAGTCTGGACATCCACTTCCTTTGATGAGGCAGTGGCAGGGATCTCCACAACACCCATGCAAGATGACAGCTGAGCTCATTGAAATTTATTAAGGATGGTGGCCCAGAACCTGGAAATCCAGGTGGAGGAAGTGTCAGAGACCTCCCAATCCTGGCAAACAGCCTGACTCCTTTGGGCCTTTCTTAAGTGGCCCGTCCACTAACCAGTGCCATATTGAAGCCCATTAAGATATTGTAGCAGACCCAGCTTCTTTAGACTCTACAGCAAAGAAGGCAGAAAGAAAATACTCTGGACCCTCCAGTGGCTTTGAGCACTTATATACGCACCCTCTCCCAGGCTCATCAGTAGGTGCTGCAGCAAATGAGCAGGAGAGACAGGGCAAGCAAGGATCCATGCCTAAAGCTAGACTTGCCAAGAGGCTAGATCTCTTTGGTAGGAAAACATATTCCAATGGGGCAGGGGATCCAGCTTTGAATTTGAGCCATCAGGCACCACTCAGCTGATACAATTTTAAGTCTTGCAGGATTTTAATGAAGTTCACTAAGCTGTTCCCAGAAGAGTCCAGGACTGAATTTTCAGCACTAGCTGAGGAAGGCAGGGCTGGGACAAAAGCCTTGCTGAAACCAGTAGTAGAGGTGGCTGACTCAAGGGCTGACTGTGGCTTTGGCAATGGCAATGATGAGCTTATAGCTACAGGGTTATAGAAGACTGTGCAGGACACACACACACACCCCTTGAAGGTACATTCCTCTGGTCTGACTAAACGGATTCAAAACTTCATGGTTTGAAGAACTTGAGGGCCATTTTCGGGTATCTAGGGCTTCACACTCAGGCCTCTCAGATGAAGCATTACAAGACTCAGCCAGGGCTGGATTATTGCAAGAGCTTTAGGAGCTGCAGCACTGGGGGCCCAAGTTAAAGGGTTTCAACTGCTCTGCTAAAATCCACCCCCCCCCACACACACACCAAATGCTACAGTGCTAAGCCTGGAACTCCCAGCATGGTGGCTTGACAGCTGTACCTGGTTGGTCTGCCACAGCTGATCCCAGACCTACTGGGACAGATCAGCCATCCTGGACCACCCCTACACCAGCCAGGCACCCCTCGCACTAAGCATTAGCTCTCCTCGCAGCTGGCTGGTCCACAGGTCCTGAGTCCTCCCAGGGCTGACTCCCCACCCCCACCCCAAAGCACTGAGCACTGGCCAGCCCATGACCAGTCTGCAGGCCCTGGACCCCTTGCTGAGCGCTGGGGTCGGGGTGGAGGGAACACAAAAGAAGGCAACCCCAGAGCCCCTAGGACTCTTAATCCAGCCCTGGCCACACTCCATGCCTAGTTTTTATCTGTAGTAATTTAGGCAGGACTATAAGAGGAAATGCAGCAGGAACTATGAGAGAAGGCCATCTTTTTCATCTACCCAGGGACCCAGGCCTGTGAGGCAATCATCTGGGTCAAAGCAAAACTTTTGGGGGTGGGGGTGTCTGAGAGTGACTTAACAACTCAGAATCTGGGTCCTGTTCTCCTGTCCTCCTCCCACAACTGTTGGGTGTGGTCCCAGGTTACTTCATATTTGTGGGCACTATGTATGACAAAAGTGGAATACTCCATACAGTTCAGTTGTTCCCCTCCTTCCATCCCTGTTCAGGGATCCTTTTTGCAAGCAACTTCTAATCCAAGAAGTGTGAATGCTTCTTCAAATGGGAGCAGTAGAGGAGATGCAGGGGTAGTCTGAGACCAATCCTGGACCTGCAAATTCATGAGGAAGCCGACGTTCTGCATGGTCTCCTTAGTCTTCATTTTCCCATCTCTGGATCTGGGGGACTAGTATGCTACCCTCGACTTGAAGGACACATGCTTTCATATCTCAATTCTTCTGAGCCAAAGAAAATTCTTACGGTTCATAGTGAACCAGGTCTACTATCAAATTACTGTCCTCTCATTTGGCCTATCAGCAGTTGTCATAGATTTCCTGAGGAAGCAAAGCGTCCAGCTTTACCCTTATCTTGACACCTGGATAATCAATGACCACACCAGGGCACAGGTGGAGTCAGACATAAACTTGATATGAAATACTTGTGACAGGTTTCACCTTCTGATAAATGTACAAAAGTCAACTCTTATCTGTGCAAAGGATTAAATTCATAGTACTTGACTTGGGCCAGGCCAGAACCTTTCTGCCAGAATCTTGATTCTGAGCTATGGGAACCATCACAGAGAGTCTTAGAAGCCAGCAGCATTGCTTGAAACTTCTGGGTCATATGGGCAGCCTGTACGTATGTCGTACAACGTGCACGACTGAGGCTCAGACCTCTCCAATTGTGGTGAGTCACAGGATGCTGAGGTGGTTTAGAATTGGTGGACACATTCCCTTCCTCTGTGGCTCAGAACTGAGATGTGCAAGTGTATATCCTTCAAAGTGAGGAGGGCAATACCAGTGTCCAAGATCCACAGAAGGGGGGTCCCTTTCTCCAAACAATGTCATTCACTCTTCCTATGGGATGAGAAGCTCATCTAGGGAGGCTTAGAACCCAAGGCCTCTAGCCCCAGGTAGCGCTCTCACTGCACAGATGGAAGGCAGATGTGTGTCAGTCATCATGGACAACATGACAACAATGTTATAAATAAACAGACAGGGCAAAGCACACATCTGTCCCCTGTGCCAGGAAGCCCTCCGCTTGGGGGAATTCTGTATATCCCACTCAGTACATCTCAAGGCCTCCTTTCTCCCAGGATCTTGGAATGAGTTAGTGGTTTGTCTCAGTAGAACTGTCTACAACCCTGAATGGGCCGTTCACGAAGAGCATCTTCCAACAGTGGAAGTTTCCCCATATAGAGTTGTTTGCAACAAGACACAGTAGGAAGTGTCTTCAGTTCTGTACCTTCATGAATCATAGTCTGAGCTCAGTCACAAACGCATTCCTTCTCCCTTGGAAAGGCCATCTATCCCTGTTCGTTCCCACCCATTCCACCCATACACAAAAGTACTGCTGAAGGGTAGGAGGGAGGGGATTTCCATGCTCATGATTACCCCAGCCTAGACACATCAACACTGATTCCCCATCCTTCTGGATCTTTTGAAGGAGACTCCACTTAGCCTGCCCCTTGATTTGATTACCCAGGATCACAGTCACCTGCAGCGCCTTAACCTTGAGTCCCTACACCTCACGGCATGGAAGCTCCATGGCTAAATCTCCTGGAGGTAACGTGCTCTAGACCTGTTAGAGAGGTCCTCTTTGGGAGCAGAAAATCATCCACTAAAGACACATCCTTGGCAAAAATGGAAGCTCACTCTGATCTATGCAGAAATGTGTTTTATTGATGCAGTCACGAATACTTTTCATCCAGGACTACTTGTTACACTTGAAACAGCAAGGGCTATGGTATCATCAATCAAAGTCCACCTGGCTACGATTTGAGTGTTCCATCCCTGGATCACCAGCCGATAGGTCTTTGCCAGCTCAATTGTCAGCCATTTTCTCAAGGGTCTGGACAGACTGTACCTTCAGATGCAACAACTCATCCTTCCTCGAGAGCTCAACTTAATCCTATCAAGACTTATTGGGTCTTCATTTGAGCCCTTTCCAGTATGTTCTTTGTTGTTTTTATCCTAAAAGGTGGCCTTCCTTGTAGCCGTTACATTAGCCAGAGGAGTCCCAGAGATCAAGGGCCTCAGCTCCAGGCCCCAACATGTGATCTTCTTCCAGGACAAAGTCCAACTGCATTCTCATCCAGTCTTCCTTTTGAAGGCAGTTCACACACAAACCATGACGCATTTCTCCTGGTCTTCCACCTGAAGCTGTGTGTCACCAGCCAAGAGCAGAGACTTCACTCCCTAGACATCAGGCATTCACTTATCTTCTACAAAACTTTTAAGGAAGACCACTCAACTTTTTGTTGCCATAGCTGACAGGATGAAAGGTCTTCCAGCCTCGTCCCGGAGAAGTTCATCATGGATCACGTCCTGTAACCGCACATGCTCCGACCTGGCAATGGTCTCTATTCCCTCCCTGACAGTGCATTTCACCAAGTTGCAGGCATTTTCAGCTGCTTTCCTAGCACAGGTCCCCATCCAGGCTGTCTGCGGGGCTGCAACATGGTCTTCAATCCACATTTGCTTCACATTATGCAATCGCTCTGAAAGCCAGAGATGATGATGCATTTGGCAAAGCAGTGTTGTGGTCTGTGTGCCAATGAACTCTGATTCCTCCTTGGGCACAATTGTTCTAATCACCTACATTGGCACTGACATGAGCAAGACCTTGAAGAAGAAAAATGGTCATTAATCATCTGAAACTTGTTTTTCAAGATCTGCCGCTTGTGTCCGCTACAAGACCTCCCCGTTTGCCCCTCTGCCGGAGTCAGCTGGCGAGAAGGAACCGAATGGTTGGAGGGTTGGCAGGGCCCTATTTACAGTGCCATGAGGGTGTAGCTCCAAGGGGCACTGGAGATGACTCAGAGGATGCTACTAGGGAAAAGACCTTCTATAGTGAAGCATGTGGTGTTGGCACACCTGCGTTAGAAAGGATACAAGCAACCCATCTTGGAGAACAACAGTTATGGAAGATTAATGACTGGTTTTTTCCCTGGTGGTGAGTCTTTTCTCAGGTTCTTATACTGTGCACATCCCCATAGTACTGCAGCCTCTACTCCATTGCTTTTGTCCAGTCCCCCCTCTCTCTTTACCCCTAGTATTTCTCTTCCAGAGAAGCAGGACAGTGAGCATGTCTGGGTGCTGCAATGCAGGCACACATCTTCACCAGGCTCTGATGCTTTCTCAGCTGACAGTGGATTTTGCTGTCCTCTGGGACATCCGCTCTTCTCCACATGCAGATAGTAAAGCCCAGCTCTCTCCGGTGGGGGAGGGGAAGGAGCCGGAGCTATTTTAAGAGAGGCTATTGACAGGGCTGTGTTCATTGCTTCCTGTGTATTTCAGGAGAAATCTAATGTGCTAGGCGACAGACTCTGTTAAGAGACATCGTCTCCCTGTTGCTATAATGAGAGGGGAAAGTACATGGATGGTTGTTGGTTTTTATGTTAGAGCATTTAGGGCTCAATGAGATGAGCTAGGGGTGGGGGAAGAGCTAAGAAAACTGCCTTAAGCCAGGCATAGGAGAGAGTGGCTCAATCCTGACCTGTGGGGGGGACCCTCCCCCATTGCTCCATTCATTAGCCCCATACAACTCCATCAAAGCACTGCAGTCCTACCCTACAGCACCTCTGTATACCCAGGATTCTAGCGACACAACTCATTCCTGATCTGCATTATGATTCCTCAGTCTGGTACTTGCATCACTTCCCAAAAGCAGTTCAGTCTTCTATGAAATTCAGATGCTACCGAGAAGGGTGAAACCTACCTTCCCGTTCTGTTCAGCCAGATGGTGGGGCACGTTGGCTACCTTTCTTTGTGTTCCCCACCTTGTGACCCTTCTGTCTCAAACATTAAATTCTGCTACTTTGTAAAGAATCCAGCCACATGGTACTTCGCTTTCCTCTAGCACCTTCACTCCTGAGCTTCTTAACGAATTTTATCAATATGAATTAAACTTCACAAGGTTGGAAAGGTCTATGAGCCCCATTCTACAGAAAAGGGAAGTGGAGGCACAGAGGGAAGCAGCAATTTGCCTCCACACACTAAAACCATGTCAGAGCCAGAAATATAACCTGGGACTCTTGATTTTCAGTTTCCATCTTCTACCACTAGATGACAGTTTTCCCTATAAAATCACCTGACTGAATCCTGCCTTCACTCCTCTCTTTACCTCCCCCCAATTGTGTAGTCTGTCTCCCTGGACTTCCAGTTCAGTACACTGCAGGCTGCACTGTTACCTCATGCCTGTTCTGATAAGGACACTGGTGGTCAGATGATGAGGAAGAACAGGTGGAGGATAATACATTGCTGTGAGTTTGGGGCCAGTGAAAAAAAATGATCAAAGTGGTGGAGAGGACACAAGAATATAGGAGCAAGATTCCTGGGACAGGGGAAAAAACTGAGTAAGGGTGTAAGAGAACCTGTCACTTGTATGCTGTCTATTTTAATTTGGATTGAGCTCTAGTGCCAAAGGTAGTCTCTGGTGGTCCATTCAAAACTAGTGAACAACAGACTGCATCACTAAATACACCATCACAACTGGTGCTTGCAGTCTCAAGGGGGGAAGCACTAAGTGGACCAACTGAGTTCCCCTGTCACCCCTGGGGAGGGTACCTTTTTGTTTAAGGCTGAGGCATATGGTGGGAATAAAGAAAAATTGACCTACTACTGCCTGGATTGTTCATGTTCTCTAGTTTAAGGTAGTCACTCTCCAGGGCTGTTGATCTATTGCCTTTCACCAGCACTACAGTGTATGTAAAATACATATTTAAGGTTACTGCAATTTTTTAAAATAACTGTTTTGGATCCTATCTCATGGTGGTGGTACACAAAATAATGAAGTGCAGAGAAGGGGTAAATCAGGTGCTATTCTTTATTCTTTCATAATACAGGATTAATACCACTGATTAATAGAAAAGGGTTTGTTGCTCATCCTATGCTTATCCCATGGAACTCACTGCCACTAGTTATTGCAGAGGCCAAGAATTTAGCAGGATCTAAAAAGGATTAGCATGTAAGTTGGTAACAAAAACATCCACATTTACATCTGACAAAGTGGGATTTTCTCCCACAGATGTGCAATACATAAATTTGTTAGTCTTTAAAAGTGCCACAGGACTCCTTGTTTGATTTGCTGCCTGTGATATATAAAGGTATAAATTGTCATGCTTCAAGGCAAGAGCCAGTAACTGACAAGGGTTAGGCAGAAACTTTTACAATAAGCACATTATTGCATAATTATCCATTAGAAGCTTTCCTACACTTTTCTGAAATCCTTGGTACTTGCCATTGTTGGAAACAAGACAAGGGACTGGGGCTGATCTGTGCTGGCAACCCTAATGTTCCTCTCAGAACCAGAATTCATGTGCAGACTGCAGCATAACAAATAACTACAATGTATACATAAATATCAACTCTCCTAATTTGTTGTGTGTATATGTGATGTGAGTGTACCACCTGACAGGCCATTGTGATGTCAGAGGTGACTCAACCAAGTGCTCCTTGGAAGCAATTGGTTGAGTCACCTCTGACATCACAATGGCTTAGGCGTCTTGGCATGGCACAGAGATGTACCTAATTGTAGCTGCGTGCCTCATTGTAATTCAGAAAGGTGAAATGGCTGAAGATTTAAAAATTGGACAGTAACAGTCTGTGAAACGCAGGGATGGTTCACTCTGGTGCCACAGCTGCCACTTTGGAACTTGTCAAAATTATAAAGCTCTCAGCTGTGCTTTTAGCTATTTCCAGTATCTCATTCTGGCTCTTCAGACAATTGTATGTGGTGCTCGCTCGGGGAAGAAACCATGAAAATCTGAAAGTTTATGTGAAGGATATGAGGTACCAGGGAAAAGTTTTAGCTGACCATAAAACTTTTGCAAAAAATGTTGTAATTAAAGAGGTATTAATGAATTAAAATAAATATTTCATAAATTCCCTTTTGATTTTCCCCAGTCACTTTTGACAGGTTACAGCTAGTTTGTGAATAATTCCCATTTTTACTTCTTCCTGGCATTGTGAGATCCGCTTAGGTGCTTTTTATCTCCTTCAGGAACGCATGTCCTCAATAACTTTGGGTATGGAGGGCTAGAAGTTGCTTTAGCTCTGTCAGGGATCACTTGCTGCAATGAAATTGCAAAATCCCGGTTAGCTAGAAAGTGAACTCTTTGAAACAGGGAGCAGAGCTTCTCTGTAAAGTGCCTACCGGTAGTATTCTCTTGGTGCTATGCAAATACTGTAATTCCAACTTCCAAGTAGTGAAGAAAGAGCAGATTTTCAGCTATTTCACTGCATTGTGCAATTCATCAGAATTTCTGCATGCATGTTTTGGTGCCAGACTGGGAGCCTGAGCATTTTATCTTGCTCAAGCTTTATAATTCACCTTTTGTTTTGTCGGCTTGATTTTCCTGGTAGTTTTGCTCTTCCATCACTGATCTGAAATAGATGAACAGCTGGAGCCTGGATGCACTAGGTTTTCATTCTGACACCAGTTAGAAAAAAAAAAGCAGCTATTGAGTGATGTTGGTTTTCAATATGTCATTGATGATTCAAGATTAAGATGCGGTGTGAGAGACATTGACTATTTCTGCGTCAAAGGGGCCCTGGTTTACAACATGGTTAAAGATTGTAGTATGGGCAGGATCGGACTATCTCTGCATAAACTGCTAAAACAAAAGGCACCACAAGCTTTATTTCAGATACATGGAAGTGAGTAAGTCCAATCTACACTACACCTTTGAACTGTTATCTCTCGTAGGCTACACAGGGGTGGGGGCCAGAGGGAGGATCAGGAGCCATGTGTGTGAATTTACCCTTTTGTCTCTGTCTCTCAGCATGTCTGTGTCACGCCCTCTCTTTGTCTCTCCCTGCTCTTTGTGTGTGTGTGTGTGTGTGTGACTCTCTGCATCTGTCTGTCTAGCTCTCTCTGTGTATATATTATTTATATATTTCATGTGTTTATAATGGATGCTTGCCCTCAACAGCTCAGACAGTGGAAAGCCTTTGAAGATGAACAGAACCAAACCATTAGCCAGATGGCAAAATATTTTACTAGCCCCAGCAAGAGCTATCACTCCACGTACAGTGAAGAGCAGATCTACCAGCTGATAGGGGAGAAGAACTCCATGAAAAGACTGCTCACTGAGGTAATCTGCACTCACAGGCAGCTTGGGCTTGTGGAGAGAGCAGTCCCAGCTATTGATCTCTCTGTGGCTCAGTAGGCAGCCTCTGTTGTCCTTCCTCTGCTGTACTCTACTCCCCCCCCCCACCTCCTTTGTCTGCTGAAGGATTTGTAGGGTCCAATGCCCTCTGTCACAAACAGATCAAAATGGACACTTTACATTGTCAGCTTTCCTTGAGAAATATTTCACGGAAAGGAATTTTTAAAAATGATTTTACATCTCTTACCAGTTTATCAAACTTATTAACCTGGGGCAACTGGCAGAAAATTGGCCATATTTTTTTCAGTGCTCTCACAAAGACTCAATTTAGAGAGGAGGTGTCCTGTCCCAAAAGGACTCCAGCTCCCTCTCCCTTACAGTTTTCTCCAAATTATACAATCAGAAGTGCTTTGGCTGGTAGAACGCCCTTAGGTTCCAATGTAATTGCTGCATGTGTTTCTGTATGCAATCTCAAACATCCGCTACTTCAAATGTTCAAGGACGTGTTGAGGTGCAGCTGGGAACGAAACAGGCTGCATATGCTTCATGTTCCGTTTTAAAGGTCTGTTGTTCTTCCATTTCACATCTGTATGATTCTTTTGAATTCTAGAAGCTAACGGGGTGGAACTGGCAAGGCTGGAATGCTAGAATTGAGAGTGAAGGTTCTATGTGGGCCTTCGAGTGATTTGCATCTGCACCTGTACAAACCAGTGCACTTTTCGTACTGAAATCATTTTACTTCCCAGTGAGTAGCTTCCAGTAGACCAATATTTCCCTGTTGTATGCTGGTTTTTTAATGTCACCCTTCTTTGGCTCTAAAACACTCACCTATTCTAAACTGACAGCTAAAAGATGAGGCCTACATTCAAAAATTAAGTTGATCTAGGAAGACTCCACACGCTACAGCAGGGGTTTCAAACTCAGATCACCATGAGGGTAGTACAGGACCGCATGAGGACTTGTATGTTAGCCCAAGGGCCGCACCACTGAAACCTTTTCATACAATGATATTGCAAATATTGGTAATAACAGTGTCATTGCGGGCTGCAGGAAATAGGGTTAGAGGCCGCATGTGTCCCATGGGCTGCATGTTTAAGACCCCTGCCCTAGAGTGATGCAGTTAAATCAACCTTAACCAGTCAACCTACCCAATCAACCTAACCCTGCAGTTAGTGATAGGTGAGTGGAAGAACAGGTCTGTTGACCCGCTATTGCCTCTCAGGGAAGTGGATTACTTACCTGTCATGGTAGTTAATATCTACACTGCAGCATATCTGTGGCATCACTGCAACTATGTCACTGCAGTGTCAAGTGCAGACAAGCTCAAAAACTGCCACTCTAGCATTTCCTCTGATAACCAGACTGGCTTTCTGATCTGTTCGCCTTTAAATTAGTGGTTCCCAAGCTGTACCTGAGGGTCAAAAGTGGCCCAGGGGGCTTTTCAAAGTGGCCTGCAGCTCCTTTCCTGCCAGCTGCAGAAGGGAGCCACTGCCTAAGGACCCATGCGGGGTGCGTTTTCACCGGCCTGAAACACCAGTGCAGGCTGCTTGCTGCAGTCAAGAGGATGGGAGATCAGCACTCCTCTGCCCTGGCTGTAGTGGGGAGCATGGCAGAATGCCCTGCCTGGTTCCATAAGTATTGGGGTCTCTGCAGCAGACAGAGGGAAGAGACCACTAATCTTTCATCCATTGGCTGCAGAAGAGAGCCAGTGCTTAGAGACTAAGGTAGAGCACAGAGGGCTATAGGATGCAGGTGGTTTCCCTGCTGCAGCTGGGGAAAGAGATCGGTGAGAAGACGGCCTTCTAGCTGAACTCTTTCTGTCTGGCTGCAGGGGGGAAGGGCCTGCTGGCAGAGACTGGTGATCCTTCAGGGTTGTAAAATTGTTATCTGTGTCCCTCAAGCCAAAAAGGTTGGGAACCACTGCTTTAAATCCTCCACATTAATGTAGTGTCAGCATTGTTTTCTGCACCAAATTTGATATGTATGTTTATTTTTGGTCTATTACAGAAAAATGCTGTAATTGAAAGCCTCCAGGAGCAAGTGACCAGTGCTAAGGAAAAACTAATGAAACTGATGTCTGCAGAGTGTGCCTGTGATTCCAGGGCCCTTCCCGTTCCTCGTGCATCCATCTCTGTCTTGCCTCAGAACACAGATAAGCATGTTGAATTCAATGGTTGTGCCATCGAAGCTGAAGAGCTTCGTGGAGACTGTTTTCCCCCTTGCCAGGAGGAGAACCCGTGGCGATGTGACAATCTCCCAGCTATACAATGGAGTCCAGTGTCTGTTGGTAAACGAAATTGCATCAGTATCATTCAGATCCCTACACAACACACTCCACCAGATCTTAGTGGCTACAGGGCGCCACTTTGTAACCCAGTGGATATCTCCGAATGCTCTAATGAGGTCCAAGAGCAATGGAGTGCTCCATGCAACAAGAAACGTATAGAAAATCCATTGGTGAGTGAGAATCTTTCAGCCATTGATGGGAGAGCAGAGCAACCAGACAGCTCAGCGGCAACCAAGGAGCAGCCTTCAAAGGTCAACTACGTGAGCAATGAAAAGTTGCTGGAAATCTTGGAAGATCTGAGCTTTGGCCACATGGTTAATGCCCAGGCTTCACCCAGGCGGCCCTCACAGCCCAGCCATGGTGTAGAGCATGAAAAGAGTACAGCATGGACACCCTGGGAAAGTTGCACAGGCATCTGCACTTACCTTAGTCCTTATAGGACAAGACGACGACGACGACGAAGAATCTCAACCCATGCACCTTCCACCTACTTACCTGCACCCATGACTCCACAGGCTTGGTGTCTCATGAACAAGGCAGTCCACAGGACAAAGAGTGGACAGAGTTCTTGGAGCTGTGATAGACTAACACAAGCATCTCGGGTTAAACCATGCAACTCCAGTGATGGAAGAATCCATTGTCAGCCGTCACCTTCTGTATTAGTCATGGACAGCGTGTCCAGCTTCCAGCAGGAGGATGGGAAGAACTGGCCTGAAGACCAAAGCAGGGAGGGGAATGGCCAGGTTTCCAATACACACCAAAGCTCTGTCCAAGTAAAGAATCACAGAGCTCCGTGGTATCTCCCCAGTCCATTTAGCCTGCAGCAACAGCAGGGGGGTGCTGGGAGGGAAGTGGAACAATCTCTTGGGCCCTCCCTGTCCTTTTACCCAGATTCTGACTCCAGCAGCAGCTCTGAGGAGATGTTCAGCTACTGTCATGAGCCTCACTGTGAAATGTGCTTCCACAGCCCTTGTGACTCCAGTGACAGCTGCACCACTGACACAGACCCCGAGCCTGATGGGTCCTTAGGCCACTGGGCCAAGCTTTATCACAGGTCTCAGCCCATTGTGAACTTCAAGGTTGATTTGAAGCCCACATTGGTGTAAATGGAAATGAAGACGAACTATTCCAAAGGCTGGCATCCCATCCGACACACAGCATTTTAAACAGGGTAAAAGTAGTGCACCACCTGAGGGAGTGGGAGTAGGACAGAGGCTGGTGCTGGGGCAGGGCCAGCAGGGGACAGGAGATGCTTGGCTTTTGCAGCTCCAGGCCCCATTGGAGGATGGAGCGACCAGAAGGGAGCAGCTTCAGCACCAAAGGCCCAGGAGCCCTGCATGCTGCTGTGAATAGGTCAGCCAGCTTTGGCACATATGCCAGGGGTTGCCGACCCTGGAGTAGGCTATAAAGGCCCAGATTCACAAAGCTATTTAAGGGCCTAACTCTCATTGAAATCAGTGTGTGTGGGGGGGGTTAGGTGCCCAAATACCTCTGTGAATCCAGGCTAAAGCCTGTATCTTTCTAGCTTGCTAATTCAGATCTAGCCTATGTCAGGAGTAACTGATTGTCACAACCATCAGACAGCTGATTAGTGCTGTTATGTGAAATGAGTTGGAGGTTTTAATTTAGTTGCTATGGACAGGTGCTCACATCACATACAAAATCATCATGCTAACTCTGACCTTTGTGTTGGGACTGTGCAGAGATATCAAGGATTGAATTGACCATGCAGACTATACTTACCTGTCATCTTAAAGGTTTCGTTCTGGGTTGCAGAGACTTGCACAGGTGGGGAGCAATGTGTGGGGAAAAACTTGAATAGCTTGTACCCATACTCTCCCTGCTCTGTATGGCACACAGCCAAACATAGATCGTCAGGTCCCCAGAATCGGTTGGAAACCTTTCTCCCCTACTACATTCAATTAAAAAGTGAAAATGAAAGTTGAAATTATTTTCACTTGCACATTCATCCTTCATATACGCATCTCTGTACACTGCAAGAATCTGGGAGTAGCAGAAAACACTAGACTTTCTGTTTTGTTTTGTGGCCTCTGAGCAAGCTAATGAAATCCAAGGTTGATTTCTCCAGATCTGACTTTGCATTTCATTTAGTTTAAATATACTGCAGCAGGTAGACACTGATCAGAGTTGAAAGTGGAAAGCTTGAAGTTGTTGCAGATGATTTTTTTTAGAATTCTGTTTTTGCCTTTTTGTCGTTCTTTATGGTGGACACAATAGGCTTTTGAAAGGTTTGGCATGTCTTAATATTTTCTGCCTTTTTTTTTTCTTTACCTCAGATGTATCAGGAATATCAAATCTGGCATCCCTGTTTTTGCTGTAAGACCTTCTTGGGGAGACAGTCTCAAATAATTATTATGAGCTTCCATGCCTTTCTGGGGTGGGGCTGAAATTTTGACTGAAGAGAGGCCTGTATTATACAGGCATTAACAAAAATCAAACAGCTTTAAACAAGGTAAGGGAAATTCTGCCTTCAGTTGCTCTCTTTGTGGTGTCAGAATTCTGCTAGTGTGCTATTCTGCATAAAATCTTCTAGGCTTGACAAGGTCTGGATATCCAAGGTAAAAACAATTCAAAAGATAACTTTTTTAGAAAAATATTCCCCTTTCAACTTTCCTTTGTCCATCATAAAGAAACAAACAAGGACACTGTTCCAATTTTGTTTTCCTTCACTTGTCACCTCTCACTAACAGTTAAAGGGAACCAGTTTCCCTCCAGCTGTATTCATTCTCAAGCTATCTCTTCCACTCTTGTCTAAGCAAATATTTGGGACTGCTCAGTGTGACAGTTCCACTGGTGATAAAATGCACTGAATTGGTAGAGCCTTCTGACACAAAGCAATTACACAGTGTGGCCACACGTACAGGTGTACAAGGCAAGAAAGGAACAAAAGACTTTCCTCCCATCCCCAGCACTGAGCTGGCTACTAGTTTCTCTGGCACACAAGGCACCCTCAGGAGGTTGGAGGAGACAAGATTATGGTTCAGAAAAAGATACAACATTGTGCATTCTTCCCCTGTTTGCTTGGGAGCTCCAGCAAGCATAAATGAAATGCACAGAGCCTTCCAGTGCTTCCCCAGGAGTGGTGCAGAGCTAATTCAGGTCTGAGGCTACAAGCTCCAGCTGAGCCCTGCATGCACTGATGTGAAGATGCTGGAGCCTTGTGCAAGTGCATGGTGCATTGAACAGAATTTTCCAGTAGATGAGTTCATGCTTGCTGATCTTTTATTTACAGCCATTATTTCTGTGACAGGCCTGAAGCTCAGCTCAGCATAGTTAGAAGTCACTCCAGCTCTATCTCTTGTAGAGCATGGATGCCCTAAGGGACAAGTGAAGCCTGCAGAGACCTAACCAGTGGCCTCTGGCTGTCCTTTTCCTGCAAGTGCAAACATGCACACATCTGAAGAACTCAGACCAGACAATGTCTGTTTTTCTTTGGCTGCTTGCTCATGTCCATTCCAGTGGAGGGTGTGTGCTCACCCTGAGGATGACCACCAGAAAGCTTTTCCCTCAGTGCTATCTGTTGGATTGGCTCCCATTCCCCCTGGAGTCACATGCTCACGTGAACTGATATAAAGGGCACTGCCAACCTGTTGCCCCTCTGTTCCTTCTGACTGCCTGTGACAGCCGCTGGAACTTCAGCTTGTCCTTCCCTTTCCTGAAAGTACCTCTCTGCATGGCTTTTGTTTTTATTACTTATACATAGTTATTTACAGTAGTTACGTTTTAGTTAGTTAGTTAGTAAATTGGTTAGATTAGCAGATCCTGCTTAGCAGAGTTAGCCCTTCTCTGGCATGGTTTGGTCCCTAAAGTTTGAGCTATGTGCATTATGCCATAAGCCAGTGGTTTTCAAACTATTTTCCTGGGACCCACTTGAAAAAAATCATTTATGCTCATGACCCAATAATTACATCTTTGAGCAATGCGTTCCAGTCTTCAGTGGGGGCCATGACCCAGGGTCTGAGTCCCAGTACTGGGTCCCAGCCCTAAGTTTGAAAACCACTGCCATAAGCTGATGCCTGTTAGTGATCCCCATTCCAGCTGCCTCAAGTCTTTGGGGGAAGCCCATGTGTGAGAGTGCTGCAGAATCTGGAAGGGGCACTGAAATAAGACAGGGAGACCAGCCATAAGTTCCTCCTTTGTCAAGGAGGCAGTGTTGGAAACACATACAGCACCTTTCCAGGATGATTACAGGGTGGATGAGGAGCTCCTTGGTACCTGGGATCCAGGTAGAGGAGATCACAGAATCCTCCCATGCCCTGATGCATATTCTTTTGTAATCAGACCCACTGTGAGTAGCTTTGCCCCTAAATGAGGCCATTTTGGACCCCATCAAAGTATTATGGCAGATCCCAGCATCCCTGCAACCAACAGTGAAAAGAATGGAGAAAAAGTACTTTTGTTCCCCCATAAGAGTCATTATTCCTCTGCACCCACCCATCAGCAGCTTTGCTGGTGATTTCAGTGAGTGGTGAGTGGGAATGGCAAGGTCAGCAGGGTCCAACTCCCAAGGCCAGAGAGATCCCCCCAAAAATTAGACCTTTTGACAGGAAGTTCTAGCCAACTGGTGGCCTTCAGCACAGAATTGTAAAACAAAGTCATTAAGATTTTAATTCCCATTACCCCATGGCAAAATTTAAGGAACTATTGCCCACATGAGTGAAGGAGTGAATTCTCAGACCCAGCTGAGGAGCAAAATCAGTGGTGAGGGCATCCTGTCAAGCAGGGTTGGAGGTAGTGGACCATGCAGCCTGGTCCATGGTTTTAGTGATGGTTGTGAGGAGAAGCTAATGGCTGAAGTCCTCAGGCTTACACTAAGAACTGCAGCAGGCACAGCAAGATTTTCCCCTTGAAGGCACATCACTTTTCTCAGAGCAAACAGATGTCAGACAGCACAGCCTGAAGGATTCAAGAGCCACCCCGAAATCCTTAGGGCTGCATACACTGGCTTCTTCTAGAATGCATTATAAACCCAACCAGTGGTTTGCCTCTTCCCGTCAGAGTCCAGACAGGACTGTAATAAGAGGAAGAGTACAGGCTATAAGAGGAGACCTCCACCTAAGTCATCATCTGTCTGTGTGCCTGTCTCCTCTCCCCCTGACAATCAGCTGGGCCTTTTAAGCAAGCCTTTTGATGGGACACTCAGCCGGCATATCATGACAATGATTGGATCTGATTTGTCCAATTTTTGTGGACCAGCTTCTATTGGGCATATGTCCTCATTTCCTCAGAGCACTGGGACACACCTTTCAGCATAGCCGTAATGCTCTGGTTTGGCGCCCAGGGTGCGTTCTGATCAGAATGCACGCCTTCTAATTAGCAGTGCTTGGGGCCAGCAGCACGAAATGCACCCTTTAATAGAGTGGCTCTGGTGAGCTGCTGCAGGGTGCCTGGGGTGAAGCCCTGTTTGCCCCATCATAGTTACAGTCCTCCCTTTCAGTTCAGTTCTTTCCATCCCAATGTCCCGTCCCTCTTCAGAGACCTTTCTTATGAGCAAGTTCTAGCGCAGGAAGTGGGGGTGGGAGCAGTGGAGAAGATACTGCTGGAATTAAGCAGCCAGAGGTTCTAGCCCTGTTCTTGCCTAATCCCAATAGCCAATTGTGGTCTCAGGTTGACTCTGGGTCTGCAGAACCTCAACAGATTAATGAAAAAGCTGAAGTTCCACATGGTCTCTTTTGGCTTCCTTTCTCTGGATCCAGGTAAGTGGTTCACCACCCTTAATTTAAAGGGCACTTACTTTCATATTTCAATTTTTCTGGCTCACAGAAGGTCCCTCCACTTCATTGTGAACCACGTGCCTGACAAATTTACCATGCTCCCATTTGGCCTGTCAATGGGTGTTCACAATGCGAATGGCAGTTGAAGCAGCCTTCCTGAAGAGACAGGTTTGAGTCCACCTTTACTGCGACAACTGACAATTAAGTGGTCAAACCAGCATCCAGATGGGGCAAATGTAAAGCTAATACAGTCAACTTCAAAAGACTTCGGGCTGTTGATACATATGCAGAAGCATATGCTCTCCCTGATTCAAAAAATAGAATTTATCAGGGCAATCCTTGACTCAGTCCTGATCAGAGCCTTCCTCCGGTAACTCTTATTTCCAGACTTAAGGTCTGCGCATAGAGAATTGCAGAAATCACCCCGTTACTATGGCAAGAAACTGCCTAAAGCATATGGCATCAGGAGGCTACGTGGTACAGTATGCAAGACTATAGTTCAGATCTCTTCAGGCCTGGCCGACGTCTGAGTGCACACCATGCTGACAGCGTCTGGACACAGTCATCATAATTCCCCCATCAGTGATCGCCTCCCTTCTTTGCTGGTTAAACCCACTGGCAGCATGTGCAGGGATCCTATTATTGATTCCCAAACCATCAATGTCTCTCCTCACAGACACTTTGGTGGTGGACTAGGGCGCTCATGTGGGGTCTCTCAGAATGCAAGGCCTCTGGTCTTTGGAAAAGCACTCACTATACATCAACATCAGTGAGCCCACGGCACATTGCCTAGTCTGCCAAGCATCCCAACCCCACCTGAAGAGCAAGTGGATGTCGGTTCTTAGAGACATGACAGTGATGTTTTACATAAACAGGCAGAGTGGGCTGCACAGCGTACTCTGCTCGCATGTGCCAGGAAGCACTTTGCTTGTGGGAATTGAGCATAACCTACTTGATCCACCTCAAAGGCTCCTATTTCCTAGGGTTGCAGCACAGCCTAGTGGATCACCTCAGCAGATTGTCCAACAACCACAAGGCATCCCTCAACCAAATGTTGTGGAAGGCATTTTCAAGAAGTGGGGTCCTCCCCAGATATATCTGTTTGTGACAAAGCAAAACAGACTACAGGCCAGAGTTGCTCGCAGACACTTTTCTTCTCTCTTGGATGGGACATCTTTTCTACATAGTCCTCCTTGTTTGTGAGTTAGCGAAGAACATAACCATTATCACATGGAAATCAAAAAGCAAGTGAGTGATAGGTGTAAATATGCTGCTTACACCCAGCTATGGTCAGATGATCTCTATGGCTATGTCTATACCTAAAAGCTTCTAAATCCTTACAAAATAGTTTGAACTAACACTTTTTTTTAGTTTGAACTAAAAAAGCATGGCTAGTTCAAACTAAAAGTTAGTTTGAACTTATTTAGTTCGAACTAGCATGTCTCCATTGGGCTAGTTTGAACTAAAAATGCAAATTAGTTCAAACTAAGCAGTTAGTTCGGACTAACCAGCAGAATTAATTAATTCAAACTAAGTTTTGCTTAGTTCAAACTAAAATATTTTTTAGTTTGAGCTAAGCAAAGCTTAGTGTAGACAGGGTTCAAATTAGTTCAGACTAAGCTTGCTTAGTCTGTACTAATTTGCTAGTGTAGACATAGCCTATGTTAATTGTTCCTGTTGCTGAGCTCAAAGTCCATTCTGTTCATTGCATTTCACGTATGTGCATGTCTCTCTGTGTGTGTGTGCTCTCTGGTTTTCTGTTATTGGAATCTTTACCCAGTAACTCATTGCAATCCCATCTTTTTCATGCTGGGGTTCTATAAGTCTTCCACAGTGTGGCGAACATTTTAATAGAGAGATTGTTTCTTCACACCACTTGGCAATTACAGCGATTGCTTACATTGAAAAGTAATGTGAAGAAAGTAATGTATTTTTAGTTTCTTGTAATGTAGTCTAGCAGCTGGAAATGAGGAGAGGCAACTCTTTGAGGTCCACCTGCTCTCTGCAGGCCACCAGTGGTTCACAGACCACACTTTGGGATGTTGTGATCCATGCAGTCCCTTATGTGCTGCCACCCTTTTGAATGCATCAGATTTTGGACTGTCTGTGGAGTCTGGAACAAGCTGAGAGGAAGATTTGTTAAGAGGCTATGGCACTTGTTAATTTTGTCCAATTAACTTGATTTATACTTTATCTTTTGCTGATTTGTACTTATTTTTCTAACTTGTTCAAAATGTTGGTTTTGATAAAAATGAAAGGTGTTTTCACCACAATCTCTTGCAGTGTCTCTTGTTGTGCATCTGATGACTCTGAACAGCTGTAAACCTATGGAATGTTACCTATGAACCCTATCAAGGAGTCCTCTGGCACTTTTAAAGACTCAAATTTATTTTTTGCATGAGCTTCTGTCAGTGAAGTCCCACTTCATCAGATGGTAGAAAATTTCCTAGCATCTGACAAAGTGGGACTTCACCCACAAAAGCTCATGCGAAAAATAAACTTGTGAGTCTTCAAAAGTGCTACAGGGCTCCTTGCGTGTTTCACTGAACTAGATTAATATGCCTACCCCTTTGGAATTTGTCTATGGATTGGAACCTGTGGCTTTGTATTTACCATGGTAATCTATGTTAACCCATGGATTCTTATTCCCCCTGATTTCTAGTTCTTTTAGCTTGTTCAGAATGTCATCTTTGAAAAAATGGAAGTGTTTGTACCACAGTCACTTGCTATGATTCTTCTTGTGTGTTTTATGCCTCTGAACAGCTGTAAAGCTATGGAAGTTAAAAGGCTTACTACTAATAGTAGCAAAGGAATGTTCCAGGTTAGCTCAGGCAGCCAGGCCTTGTGGCTGAGAAGCAGATAGCCCTAGGTTCAGTGCCCATTCCTGCAGTTAGGAGCATAGGTGGAGGTCTAAACCATGTGTGTCGTTCCTGATGTTGGGCAAGTCTCTTCAGTGTGCTGTGCCTCTAGTTCCCCATTCTATAAAAGGGGAATAATTCTGACCATGGGGTCGGGGTTTGGAGGAATAATTCACTGGTGTTTATATCATGCTTTATTCTGTTTAACAATTTAAACATTTGTTTGCGATTTATTGATTTTATTCATTATTTGATTATGATATAACTGGTGACTAAGGATATGGGTAGACTGC
This sequence comes from Podocnemis expansa, assembly GCA_007922195.1. NCBI lineage: Eukaryota > Metazoa > Chordata > Testudines > Podocnemididae > Podocnemis > Podocnemis expansa. The sequence goes on from ML682043.1 coordinate 4,070,436, forward strand.
TTGTTCCTCTCGGTAGTCCCATTATATATCTCTTGGTGGAAATGAATTACTTCTCTATAGTCCCCATTGCACTTCACATGCACCAAGTGGACCCAGGGTCCCTGCCCCTTTCCCAGCATTCTCTGTCTGGTGCCAACAAGCCTATACCCATCCCAGCGTGGCACTATCCAGCACTATTGGGCAATCCGGTGCAGGGAGACAGTGGTTAGAGCTGAGATTTTTTAGAAGGATGATGTCTAGGGCAGCCAGCTCCCCTGTGTTTCTGCCGAGCAGGATTTTCTAGAGGAACCTGATAACAACACCTCCCCCTCAGCTGGACAAGAAGAAAGAAGGGAGAGAGAGAAGCACTAAGGTAAGGTGGGTCCTCTGCAGTATCCTTAAAGCAGGGGCTTTGTACATAGAACAGGTTATTAATGATAACTAGCATATCCGTAGCACTCTGCATCTTCAGAGCACTTTACAATCTGTCTTCTTATCACCCAGTGGTAGATAAGTTATTATAGAACACTTACGTTACTTAAGTAACTAGAGTAACTTAAAAAGCAGTGAGAGTCCTGTGGCACCTTACAGACTAACAGGTTTCTACAGGAGTAAGCTTTCATGGGCCCCAACCCACTTCGTCAGATGCATCTAACGAAGTGGGTTGGAGCCTAAGAAAGCTCATTCCCATAGAAATTTGTTAGTCTACAAGGTGCCACAGGACACTTGCTGCTTTTGCTGTACACAGACTAACACGGCTACCCCTCTGGAAACTTTTAGAGTAACTGAAGTGTTCTATAATAATTGGGAAACTGAGACTGAATGGGAAAGTGACTTATCGAGGACCGAACTGTGAATCAGGGGCAGAGATGTGAATAAAATCCAGGAGCCCTGACTACTTTCAAATCCTACATCTTGGAAGTAAATTCTTAACATCCAAAGCTTGCCACCATTACAAGGACACAGTCGCCAGGGGAACTCAGAGTCATCCCCCTTCTTTCTAAAAACGAACATTTTTTGGAGGGGAGTCCTGCAGGGAATAGTGGTAAGGTTTCACTTTATAAGTGAATTTTGACCAGTTGGATGAGATGGGCAGGCGGCATTCACACACTAACATTAAGGATATTTGCTTGGATTCTTGAGAGCTTATGTCTCAAAAATAAAACCTACTGTGACTCTGTTTAATGAAACTGCCTTTATGCCCATTATGGCAACACACATAGCAAGCTGTGCAGGGCAGAGTCCTGTCTCATATTTTCTCTGAAGCACCTTACAAACCGGAGAGTACTGTAAACCACCAGTACTATTGCCTAACAATAATGTTGTTAAAAGTCAGAAGCCATCACTGGACTCAGGGGTATGTGTGTGGGGGTGACCCACAGGACTAGAACCTCTTTAATCTAAATGAACCCCACAGTTTATTCAAAGTATATCTTTTATAGCAAATTCCATTTTATAAAATGATAAGAGAATGTTCAGGATGCCTCTTTAAGAACTAAAAAGTCAGGAAATGCTGAGTTTACAGTGGCATATGCAATCTTCATTCTCCTCTTGTATGGATGCATTACAAAAGTGATGCACGGGCATTATCAGACAGTAGATCACATCTTGCTAGAGCAATTGTGGTTTTGATACCTTGCTTCCATCCATGATCACAACTACAGCAGCTGTTGACATTGAAAAGTATGATGAAAGCACTGAGTGAGTTAGCAACTGCACAGCCAAAGGAGCACCATATCACACCCCTCTATACAGCCTGGCAGCAAGTGTTTCGTGGACCACAGTTCTATGGTACAACACAGCCTTTATTATTTTCGCAAGAGCCTGGTTTCATTCACTGCTCAGTTTTTGTAATTTATACAGATCTAGTACTTATGGTGATGGATTCACTACAAATCTATATAATGGTAATTGCCATGTGAATGAATGCACACATCTTCCTCTCTGACCCATCTCATTCTCTGTGTTCACTGCTTCATTCACGGTGCGCATGCTGTCTTGTTACTAAAACAGCTATTCATTGCTAAATTGGGAAAATCAGAATGGCATGTCACAAGCATCGGCTTGCCACTCTGCCATAACCACTCCACTGGCGCAATGTCTCAGCCCTCAGGTGTGTCAAGAGCACCTCAGTGTCTCCAGTAGCTGAGAGTCTGTCAGTACCTGGTATAATGAATGTATTAGGAGGCTCATTGGCACCTGACTTCACAGTGTCTTAGGGGCTCTGCAGAAAGGGAACATGCAGAAATGAATGTTGCAGTGTCTAATGCATCAGGATGCAATAATCTGATCATGCAGAGCAAATATAAATGGCAGGGAATCCTATGAGGTAAGGAAAATACTTGTCAGTTATTAGGGATGGTACGAAGCTACCTACATGATTTATTTCAAACAAGCAAGGGAGATACTTAAAAGCAGAGAGAGTTACAGGAAGTAATGTGGGCTAATGCCCTGTGTCATGTATCTGTAGAAGTGCTGGGCAGGGCCTTGAATAGTGGGATGCATTATAAATGATTACAATAAATAAAGCCCTTGTTAGTGAACAGCTATTTTTGAACTCACCCAAATAATAAAGATGCTGCATGAAGACTAATTTTCCTCTGACAGTTAAATCTCTCTCTGTGATGGATTATAGGGTTGTAAATATCAGCTTATTTTAGCTCCATTACAATGTTTGTTGTACAAATAACAACTATTACAAGTACTTTCCTACGTCTTAATCCAGCCCCATGCTGCTCTGATGGAGAGAGGTATTTCCTAGTCCTCATAATATGTGACATCCATGGCCTTCAGTAAATCCTTTATGCAGTCCCTCCTGTCTGTATACCTTCATTAGCTGGTTAATGACCAGCTAATGCCACAGGATAAAGCATTTGGGGTAAATTCAGCCCTGCAATGCAAAAAACCCCAGCTGTCATTAACCTGTATTACAGCTACATGAATATATCTGCAAAAACAAACAAGGAGTCCTGTGGCAGTTTTAAAGAATAAAATTTATTTATTACATGAGCCTTCATGGGAGAAAATCCCACTTCAGATGCTTTGATGAGGTGGGATTTTTCTCACATGAAAGCTCATGCAATAAATTTATTTTTCTTTAAAAGTGCCACAGGCACTTTTCTGTTTTGCTAAACTAGATTCACATGGCTACCCATCTGGAACTTAGGCGCCTATGTGAGAGCAGCATTTGGGCCTCAAAATAAAACAACAACAAAAACAGTCCCTGGGGGCGAAGTGCAGTCTGTTGGTTAAAGCAAAGACCTGGGTATCAAGAACCTTGGTTTTGCTTACTGATGTGTGTAACACACTCACTGAGCTTCAGTTACTATCTGTGGGACTGTGGATAATGATGCTATCTATCTCATAGAGCTAGCTGAAGCTTACTTAATACACATTTGCCAAGCATTTTGAGGTCCTCAGCTGGTGGATGCTAAATATGTGCCTCACATAAGGGTAGCATGAGAGGACATGTTCTTGCTCATTACAGATGACAGCCTTTGGATCAAAATGCGAAACCAAAACTTCTGCTCAGGAAATGAATAAGCAACCAAAATGCATGAACTGGTGGAGACATGAACAGGGACAAAAAGCAGAGGAGAGCACTGTCTTCTCTCCAGAGTTGTTCCAAAACAGCCTGATTTTAGATTATCGCCGTTCACACTGTGAGGATCTGTCTTTTATACTGATTGGTTTCAATGAATGCAAGCGTACTTCTTTGTATGGTTTTATTATGTATTTGCACACATAAAGAAAACTGCAGTTACAAGGGTCAAGATAGCTGGATCAAATTGGAACATAACCATCAGCTAAAGAGCCTAAAGCCCTTGTCACTTTCAGAAATGTATCTGCTACAATAAATCTAGGATTTCTATCATATGTAAATGAAGATTTTGCAACCACCAACAGCATTGAAACAACACCAACAGCATGTCAGAAAGATCTGGTAAAGTATTCCAAAATCTCTGTCTGCCTGTGGGCTTCACTGTGGACTCAGATTGCAAGTAGCAATAAGTCCTGGAGATAAAACAGATGCTGGATGCAGCAGATTCCTGTTTATTTTGTGGTCCTGGACAATCATCATCCAGAAAGTCAATACTTTTGCAGCAGCAAGGGGAAAGCTAGGTTTCACTGTGACCAAATGCTACTACCGTACATATTCAAAAGCCAGAAAAAATGCTATTTGAAAAAGAATTCAGAGAGCATAGGAAGTAGTTGTCAACCTAGGCACATCTGAAACCTGGACAACAGAGATTTTGCCTCTCCTTTTACAGGATTATGATAAAATAATTCCCCTTTGGGATGAGTCTGGGCTGTTTTGATGCAGAATCAGAAATGAAACGCTGACTCTTAAAGATCTTCCTTCCCTCAGGGATGATGGATGAAAGAACAGGCCACAGTTTTGTTCTGCTGCAACATGTCCAGAACCGTTGAGAGAGATGTTTTCGTTATAGCAAAACCTGCAATTGCTTTTTGTTTTTCTAGGTTTGCAACCTATCTGTGCCCCATAGAAGTAACAGGAAGGCTTGGTGACGGTAGCTGTTTTAGCTGGCTTAAAAATAGAAGTTAGCCACCAGCAGTTGCTTTTGCAACTTGTCGGACACACCACCTACCTGTCCACATGCAGCTTAAATATTGTGGATCTTCCTACAAAATCAACAAACCTGAGACAGCCCCAAGATCAGATAATCAGAAATGCATTTAATAGACCAAGTGAGATGATTGATGGGAGAGAGCCACATGAGTTCTTGACTGGGGTGGATGTCATTCCACTTATTTCTTTATTTGATAGCCCCCCCCCCCCCCCTTGTACTTTTGTCACTGCCTGTGATTCAAGTCCACAATGGAGTAACATAAAGCATTTTTAATGTGTGGGCTATTTGTGACTGATCAGTTGATTAAATCACTTAATTTTAAGCCTCTAAAGCTGAAGAAATTGTGCTATCTACACTAATCATTACATAATTTCTCTACCAATAAGAATGTCATTGTGCAGTCTGAGCTCTCATCCTGGGGTAGAAATGGTTAAAGGCCAGGTAGCCTCACCTGCTGCACCTGCATTGGGTTTGGTCTCCAAAGAGGGGGGGAGACCAGCAGCATTGGCCGGAAGTGGAAGAGCACGTGGGAAGGTAGTTAATGACAGTCAGACACTAGAAGCCTTGCTGGGAGGCAAGATAGTGCCTGGGATTGTGTCTGATTGCTGAAGGAAAAGCTCAAGCCAGGAAGTTAGTGACTGAACTTGAGCTAGCTTTGTCAGTGGTATGAAGCACAGGTGTAATGGCTGATGATCACATATGAGGACTTGGTATAGTCATAGATTCCAAGGCCAGAGGTGACCATGGTGATCACGTACCCTGATTTCCTGTATATCACAAGCCATTAAGCTTCCCACAATAATTACTAGAGCAGAGCTTTTTAGAGAAACATTCAGGCTTGACTTAATAATTGTCAGTGATGGAGCATCCACCCACCGCCCTTGGTAAGTTGTTTCAATGGTTAATTATCCTCACTGTTAAAAGTTTATACCTTATTCCCAGACTGAATTTATCTAGCTCCAACCTCCAGCCGTTGGCCTGTGGTCTACCTTTCTCTGCTAGCTTGGAGAGCCAGTTGTTTAATATTTGTTCCCCATGTAGATTTCCTCAGACTGTAACAGTCACCTTTTACTTTGTGAAGATAAATAGCTTGAGCTCTTTGAGTCTGCTGTTCTAAGGCATGTTTTCTAATCTGTAATCATTCCCGTGACTCTTTGTGGAATAATTTCTAACTTATCAACATCTTTCTTGAGTTGTTAACACCGGAAGTATATGCAGTATTCCAGCAGTGGTTGCAAGAGTGCTAAATATAGAGGTAAAATAATTGCTTTACTCCTAGTTGAGATTACCCTGTTTATGCAGCCACAGACAGCAGTAACACTTTTGGCCAAAGTGTCACACTGGGAAGTCATGTTGAGCTGATTAGCCACCGTGACCCTCAACTATTTTTCTGAGTCCCTGCTTCTCAGGATGGAGTCCAGTGTAAGTGAGTCGTACATACTTTGTTCCTAAATGCATAAATTTACAGTTAGCCATAGTAAAATGAATATTATTTTCTTATGCCCAGCTTACCAGGGCATCTGGGGTCACTGGATGTCATGCCTCCCCCCAACTTTTGTGTCATCTGCAAACTTTATTAGTGGTGATTTTATGTCTTCTCTCAGGTCATTAATAAAAAATATGTTAAACAGAATAGGACCAAGAAGCAATTTCTGCATGACCCAGTTAGAAACACAACCATTTGATCATGATTCCCTGTTTTTATATTTACATTTTGAGACCTATAAACTAGTCAGCTTTTAATCCATTTATTGTGTATAATGTGAATTTTATCCTTCTACTTTTTAATCAAAATGTACACAATGCCAAGTCAAACACCTTAAAGAAGTCTAAGTACTACATACATCTATATTTACCTTTATTGACCAAATTTGCAATTTCATAACAAAGAAAAAAAGATGGTCAGTTTGAGAGGCTTTATTATCCCTAAATCCATGCTGATTAGCATTAAATATATTACCCTTCTTTAATTCTTTATTAATGCATCCCATATTAGTCACTCCTGTATATTGCCCAGGACTGATGCCAGATTCACAGGCCATCCTATTTACTCTTAAAATATTGGCACAACATTAGTTTTCTTCCAGTCTTTTGGAACTTACTTAGTATGATGTCCAGATAGACCACAGGGTGTGGGAGGAAATGGAGGCAGAGTGCGCTTGAGAGGTTGTGCAATGTCATAATAAGCCCCCTGTACCAGATGAAAGCAGTTGCTCTCCGGCTGGGAGGCAGCTGACTGCCAGCAGTCCCCCTGCTGGCCTGAAGAGACTCTATCTAAAAGCCTGGTCCAGAACCAAAGAGATGGCCGGAGGGAAGGGAGGACTATATGAGTGTAAGGCAGGCTTAGAAGCTGTGCTTAACAGCTTCTGGAGGGGGGGGACAACTAATCTGCATGGGTTCTGTATTAGCATGAATATGAAGAGCACAATTAGCTGATTAGCATACAGCTAGTCCTCACTTAGTGACCTACTCGTTTAGTGACCCCTCAGAGTTATGACCGGCTCTCTGATGAGTTGGTATTATGGTGATGTACGAGAACTCGCATCAACTCTCTCAGATTACCTATATTTACAGTACACTATGCAAACTAAGTTCAGTACATTAGAGCTTAAAACATTTAAAATATATATTTAAAATGTTATAAATGAGGCAAAGGTGACATTAAAACTATCTACAGATGGTTGAAAAACCCACTACCAGTAAAGTACATTATGCCTGAAATACCAGTAAGGGCTGCTCCTCGTTTAGTGACCAATTCGTTTATCAACCGGGTTTCAGGAACGGAACCCGGTCACTAAGTGAGGACTACCTGTACTCGGTATTTGGGGTTAGTCTGCTCACAAATCTATCAATATCTGTAATTCTACTAAGGGGAAATATGAAATACTGTCTTTTTGTGAATTGCTATGCTCTGCTTGTTCCAAATCTGTTTGGGTTAGTTAAGGGGTAAAAGCTGCACTTAGTTAAAAAGAGACCTGTAAGAGAGGCCACTGGCTATTTCAGCCTGAAAGGTTTAAGACAAGGGTAGGGTTTTGTATAGATTCTTTTGGAGCAAAATGGCTGAGGCATTCTGCCTCCCCCTGTTCTCCACTGCTGAATGATAGAGCTGGCTGGGGTTCTTGGAGGCCTGTTCTTTGTTATGGAAGTGGCTATTTGCAGCCACTTAAGGTTTAAGAGCTGAAATCACTAGAGGGAGCAAACTCCTCTCTCTGAGCTGAAGAGGAGCAGTGATGGAGTGACCATTGGCAGGCTGGGCGGCATCAGTGGACAGCTGGTGTGAAAGATACTCCCTAGGGTTGGTTGGGAGCCTAGGTAACACTGATTCTCCAGATTGCTGCCAATTTTGCTAGTGACTTTACCTTTGCAGTTATGATATATGGGATCTTGCTGAAACCCTGATAAGCACTGATTCCCCAGATCTGTGCTGGTTTTGCCATTAAGTCTTGTACATCCTGTTATGTGGTGTGGGTTGTTGGGAACTTTGCTCTGTACTGATTTGCTAGATCAGTGTTGCTTTCTGTTATTTGGCCTTTTTATCCTCTGTTTTACTACTATTAAAAGCTCTGTGTAGTACACTCAGACCTGTGCTTGCGAGTGGGGAAGTCTTACCCCTTTGGGGTGCCCAGGGAACACTACGGGTATGGCCACACACACTTATTTCAAAACAACAGAGGTTGTTTCGAAATAAGAAGTGCCATGGCCACATGACGCACGGCCATTTTGAAACAAGCAAACAGCTTGTTTCAAAATGGCCGTGGTTATTTCGAAACAACTTAAACCTAGTTTGGTTTCGAAACAGCCCTGTTCGGACATGTTGTTTCGGAACAAAGTGTTCCAAAACAACATGTCACCTCCCTCCCAGGGTGCT
>ML682043.1:4079274-4281648 GCA_007922195.1 Podocnemis expansa
GTGAGCGCCGGCCGGAATCCCCGGCAGGATGCTCCAGCCAGGGATTCCGGGGGCGTGTCCAGGGGATGCCCCGGACACGCCTCCTGCAGGAGCGTTGCGCCAGGGATTTCACGCTGGCGCTCACTCTGGCCCTGGTGGCAGCGGTCTCCAGCCGTGTGCCGGGGCCGCGCCCCCAGGTTTGGGGGCAGCGGGGGCTTTAAAGCCTCCGGGGTGAGGCGCCCCGCCGCCCCTCTCCTGGCGGGTGCCTGCAGCCCCTGCAGGTACGCAGGGTAAAGCGCCCAGCTGCGCTTTACCCTGCCGGTGCCTGCAATCCCCTCCCCAGGCGGAATAGCATGTCCACACTGTGGACGTGCTATTTCGCTGCCTTATTTCGAGGACGCAGTTTTTTGTCCTCGAAATAAGGTGTTTCGAAATAATGTTATTTCGAAACGTCTTGTTTCGAAACAAGCATAACCTGTGTGAACATAGCTTACAGGATTTCGCAGAAATTTGGGGGGGGGGGGGGTTTCAAGCTGGTTGGTGGTGTTACATCGTTGGGAAAGCCCTAGGTATAGAACCTGGCCCTTGTCTAGCAAGCCCAGCCTGGCAGAAGGGTTACATAAGGAGATGGACCAGCCAGCCCAGGGGGAAACAGAAAGGGAGATGCTTGCTGGAGGTAGCAGGCCTCCATCCCCAGGAGAAGCAAGGGAATGACTGCTGGCAGGACTCCCCCCCTAGATCAGTGGTTCCCAACTAGTGTGCTGCGGCAACTCCTCTGGTGCACTGCAGGAAAAATCCCTGAGCCGTGGCCACAGGCAGCTGCCCTGGTTGCAGGGGGTTCCCCAGAGCCAGAGCCATGGTGGTGGCCCCATGTGGCCCTGGTGGGGTGGGGGGTTGCCAGGACGCAGAGCTGCAGCAGAGGCCCCATGTTGTCTTGGTGGGGGATGAGGTTCCCCAGAGTTGGATCCACCATGGCAGCCCCACCTGGCCCCAGCCGGGGGGGGTGGGGTGGGCGGGCAGGGTTGCCTTTAGGGTAGGGCAACAAGGTGGCTGCCCAGGGCCCAGTGCTTTGGGGGGGTCCTGCGTGGCCGCTCCGCTGCCCCCTCCATGACAGAACGGGTGAGTGGCCAGAAGGGCAGCCCAGTGCAGCACTGCTGGTCTGCCCCCCCCCCCCGCCATGTGCACTGCTCTGGGTGTTATACTAGAAAGGGCGCCCAGGAGAGCACCCCCCCTAAAGACTAACAGGATCTTATTCAGGGGGACAAGGCAATGTGCCACATTTATTGTAAATAAGTAAGGATAGCAAAAAGTGGACGGAGATGGAGACGCACACGCACACGCACACGCACAGTTCTGCAACCTGGTATGATATAATTACTAGTCCTTTCATGTGTTGCTTGAGCCAGCCTAGTGGCCAACTAGGCTGGGCACAAGGAGGGAGCCAGGTCTCTGTCGGTCATGATCCGATGCTCCAAGATAACAGTTGGAGAATGAGACCCAAAGTTTTCATGTGCTTGCCCATCTTTTATACTTGCTGGCCCTCAGGCAAGTCTATGGGATTTGCTGTGTCATGTTGCCTCAGGGTTCCTGTGAAATCATTGGTCACCAGTCACTTGCAGACTTGATTGTATTTTGTTCTTTTCTTTCTGGGATGGCTCCTTCTGTTTGCTTTAATCAGCGATGTCCGCACTGTTCAGCCAGTTAGATGGTACTTATGGTTCATCAGGACGGGTTGACAGTTGAGACTGGCCTCTTCACACACACACCCTTCATTCACACATTTAAATGAACATATACAGCATACGCCCAAACCAGGTTTCATCAAGTATCCAAAATGGAGTTCAGTGTTTAAGCAGGAGTTCCAAATTGACAATATGGAGTCTTGTTGGACATTGGTTATAATGTCTATTACACAGGGTTGCAGAATTATTTTACTTATGACACTGAAGGACATATACACAACATGAAATAACATATACTTTAAAGGTAAATGTAATTCAATATCTGTCTCCCCCCCCATTATTTGTCTGTCCCCCTCATGGGCTCCATTCCAGAGCAGCGGGCAGGGGGGGCGGGAGGCAGTGTGGAACCAGGCTCGCTGCCTCCTGCCCCCCCCCCCCCCGCCCCGAAAAAAAACCCCAGACCGCCGCGCGGGGTTGGGGGGGGGGGCGGCGCTGACTGGCAGTGCTGCACTGGGCTGCCCTTTTGGCTGCTTGCCCAGTCCCCGGCATGGGGGGGGACAGTGCAGGGGTCTGTCCCTCCCCTGGGCTGGCTGGCCCCACTCCCCAATGACAGGGGGGAGGAGTGGGGGGGGCGCAGAGGGCTATCTGCCCAGGCTCTGTACCCCCCAGGGATGGCTCTAGTCCCCGGAGTCAGAGCCCAGGCAGAGGCCCCATGTGTAAGGCTACCAGATACCAAAGCTTGAAAAGGGGGACAGGGAAGTACCAAAAGGACGACTTTGGAGGACACATGGAGAAAATATAGTGTTAGTGTAATATTCTTCTGTTTTTAGGGGGCCCTGGAATGCTTTCCCCTAAAAATAAGATATTTTGTGGCATTCCAGCATACTTTAACCCCTATAAGTAAAAAGCCAGACAAAAATCATGTATTTTAAAATGTCTGCCAGATGGAGAATGTGAAGGTAAAAAGGAGGACGTGTCTTCCGCTGGCAGATGAACTAGACGAGTTACCAGCACTGCTGCCAGTCAACAGTGAGGACCTGACTGGGATGCCCTGGGTACCTATCCTGAGGACCTGGAGTACAGCAAGGTGAAGGTAATCAAGTGGGAGGAAGCAGCCCAGGGACAGCTGGTGAGTGCCCAGCTGCTTTGCGGAGGTCAGCATTTCAGCTGGAGCCCACTGACCCAGTGGCAGTACACTGCCATCAGGGTCCTGAGCTGGAACGCAGTGGCGTGGGTGGGCCTGTGTTCCCTTCCCTTTCCCCACCGCTGTCCAGGCTAGTAGTTGTGTTACCTTATGTTGCCTTACCCTGCCTGAGGGGTTGAAGGCCAAAGACTTTTGGACCCTGCCTCGCCCTAGTAAGGGCTAGAAGGCCATGGAAACAGGGGAGTTGAGTTGGACCCTGCTGCGGGCCCAGGCCTGTGCACCGGGAGGTGGTGCGGCTGAGGGCCGTGCCCATTTACACACCCATTAAGATTCTTCATGTCACAGACCCAGTTCAGTTAGTGAGGCTCTCACAGATTTTGATATTGTATGAGAATTTGGATCAGAAACACAAAAGTGTGAAGAGTAAAGCTGAGATTGCAGAAAATAAGGGGGATATTTTTATTATTATAATAACTAGGAATGCTAATGCTACCTGTAACTAAGTTTGCTTAATTCTTCTCGTTATATAACCTGGTTTTCAACTACTTGTAAGTATGCCAAACTTTAATCATTTGGGCTGAAATTTCCATGCTGGGTGTCTGCCTCAAGCTAAATGTTTTCAGGAGGATTAAACTGACCTGGTTCAGCCATTTCCAAGAACTAGACTAGGGAAATGTGCATTGTTTGTTTTAAAAAGAGTCCTGGTGATATTTTCTCTGAGAACCTCAAGAAGCCCATGCTTTGGAGTTTGAAATTTAGCAATGACGTGGTATTTGTACCAGATTTGTGTCTTCTGCTGGTCTTGTAAAAACCTACCTGAATTTGGCCAAAAATCTGTTTCTGCATTTTAAAGGCTAAAAATCTCTGAAGAGTATAGGTCTCTGGAGCGTATTCCAGCCTTCTAGTGTTGGCCAGACTGCATGTGTGCCAGCCCCAGAGAGTGACAGAGCACACTCAGACCAAAGCTACAGGCTGGGGCAAAGCCTGGAATTCTTTGTAATTTGCTGCTCTGGATCACTGTGGTGCCAACCACCAGAAATGAGAGCGCAGAGACGCTGTTTCTCTTGTGCTTTCAATGACACATGTTCCACCCCAGCCCCTGCTGGTGCTCAGGCAACGTGAAGGGGGAAGCTGCCTGACTTGAATACAGAGAGGACAAGAGTCAGACCAGGAGGAAGGCAAAGGAGGAGACTGAGATGAAGAGCCTGGTGGTGAGAGTGGGACTGAAGGGTAGGAAGAGAGAAAGTAGGCAGTGAGGTTGGGGGGGGGGAGTGGGAGCAGGTGAGGGAATGGAGAGAGGAAAAGCACTGAGAATGAATGTGTCTTGGGGAGGGGAGACTGGTGGCTGTTGAGGACTCTGGGGAGGAAAGCTAGATCTGACAAGGAAATAGAGCGTGCGGAGCTGTTTGGGAAAAGGGATTAGGAAAAGAGCTATGTAGTGGGTGGAGGTGAAAGAGAGTAAGATTACATGAGGCGCCTGGAGAGGGACAGAGGGATGCAACAAGGAGAATGGGGCTGGGAGGATGAGCCCAGGATGGGGAAAAGACAGGTCTGGAACAGGACAGAAAGGGTGAGTCTACACTGGAGCCTTAGGTCAACTTAAGGAAGGTTAAGTCGACCTACAGACTCCTGCGGCCAGACTGGGATTTTATTAAGTTGACTTAAGCGCGTCCTTAAATCTATTTAATAACACCACCGCTTAGAGTTGACAACACTTAAGTCGACCTTATTAAGTCAACTTAAGCCAGTGTAGATGGGGAATATCTTAATTGGCTTAACTGGCCTTCAGCAGAGCCGTAACTACTGATTATGGTGCCTGCTCGAAACGTGCCCCTTGCCGGGGGTGTCGCTGGCTGGGGAGGGATCCGGGGGACGGGCCCGGCCCCGCCCCTGCCCCACAGGCCCCGCCCCTAGCTGCAGGCCCCGCCCGCTGGCCAGGGCCAGGGCCAGGTGCGCCGCCGCGGACAGCTAGGCCCCGCGTCCCCAGCTGGGGACGGGGCCAGAAGCGGCCGCAGGAGGCCGGGCCCCACATCCCCCTCTGGGGACGGGGCTGCTACAGCTGCGGGTGGCTGGGCCCCGCATCCCCGGTGGGGGATGGGGCCGCTGCAGCCGGCATCTGCCAGGCCCCAGCTCCCCGGTGGGGGACAGGGCTGCCATGACTGCTGGCAGCCAGGCCTCAGATCCCCGGCCAGGGATGGGGCCACTGCAGCCATCGGCAGCCGGGCCCTGGATCTCCAGCCCGATTGGGCTGGAGATCCAGGGCACTAGCACTGGGGTTTGGGGCACATGCCCTGGAGTGCCCAGCGCCAGTGACGCCCCTGCCCCTTGCAATGATTGGCACCTGGGGTGAGCGGAGTGGAATGCACCCTTTAATGGAGTGGCTCAGTGGAGCCACTCCATTGTGCCTGGGCCAAAGCCCTGCTTCCTCTGCTGCAATTATGGCCCTGGCCTCCAGGCCCCCCTCAGAGTTCCTGGCCACCAGGCAGGGTTGACCTAGCACCTGCCAGCATGAATGCAAGCAGTCAACAGGTGTTTTCAGTGTGGACACTCTAAGTTGACTTAACAAGGTCAACTTAAAGGCAACCTTGTTAAGTTGACTTAAGAGTCTCCAGTGCAGACACACCTGAAGAGTCAAGGTTGGGTGGGTGGAACAGATAAAAAGCTCTGTGCCGTCTAGCCTACACTTCCCTCCACAGCCTGAAATGGAACCCAACAATCCCTCAGTCTCACATTCCTCTGTTATCAGCAAACAGTTGTGAAACGCACAGCACAGTATGGCTTGTATCCATCCAGTTCTGGTCCCCAGGATAACATCCTACTACAGGTATCAATTGCGCCATTAATTCAAGTGGCAGAGGTCCGTGTAGTGAATTAAAAGGTTCTAGCCCTGCTGCTGACCAGAGCAGTTTTTTTTTTTTTTTTAAGTTTCCTTTAAAAGCACTAAATCCAAAAATGATGCTAAAAGAGCATTAAGGTTCCAAAAATCAAGCCCTCAGAAGTTTGCCAGTGCACCCTTAATTTGGCCTCCTTTTGCATATGCATTATTATATAATGTTTATGTGGCCACATTTTTTTTCTACTGTACTCCTGTCTCATTTAGAGCATGAGTGTTTCCCACTTGGCTAGAGTCATTTACAATCTGTCTCAGGACCAATTAATATTAGATTATTTATACAAAGTGGAATAGCTTCAATAACAGACTTTGAGAGAAACCTGTCAGAATAATCCCATGGTCCAGAGGTTTGCTCACATCATCTGTGAGGTGGGAGAACTTTAACTCAAGAGGCAGAAGGAGAAGTTGAACAATAGTCTCCCACATCCTCATTAAGTATCCCACTCACTAGGCTGAACATATTAAAGGAGGCTGAGTCCTCTTTTGGCTATCTTGTGTGGAGCCAAGCACGCCTATCCCATCAAACCCAATAGGCAATTTAGATGCTGCCCTGCCTCTTTTCACCTGTCTTGAGCATCATGATGCGTGTTAGGTGTGAGGTAGGCATCTGGATGCATTCCTGACAGTAGGAGTCATGCTCAATGCAGAAACTGTAGAAGGTCCACACCTATTGGCGCTTTTACAGCAAAAATGCAGGCACGAGATGTGGATTCCTGTGATGCCTAAAATTGAACTATAGACACCTAAATCAGGGCTTTAGGTGCCCAGCTGCCTTTCTGGATCCAGGACTTAGTTCTTGGTGTCAGGGACATTCTGTATCAATGTGTTCCAGTCTCTACTTACACATTATGTGAAAAGTATTTCCTGCTTTCATTTTTAAATGTGCCCTCTTTACAGTTAATAGAATTGTGCCCATGGTCCTGTGTTATGACACGGGGAGAGCAGAAATGGTTGGTTTTAAAGAAACATTGCCCACTTGATTTTTTAGATAAAACATCTTTTATCATGCATCTTGAAATGAAAAAGAAATTATAATTACAAGGGTTTTTCTACTTCCTTACTGCGTTTAAGAAGGTCTATTGGGAAAGGCCCACGCTCAGCAACACTAAACACAGCCATCTCTTCTTCTTCACCCTTTCCCCTCTGTGCTCACCCATGCCTGCTTATTGCCTGCTCAGTTTTGGCTTTGTTGCTGCTCTTAATAAATGTCATCTTTCAGGGACTGAAAAAGAGTGTGCTGCTCAGATCTTGCAGCACAGTGTGTGAGAGTGATGTTACCAAGTTCGGTAATAAGGAAAGAAGTGCAACCAACCATCCACAAAGCAAAGCAATGTACTATAGACCACCTGCTGTCAAAGGCACAGACCAGGATCACTGAGAGAAGAAAATAGTTTTGGTTGCTAATATTTTGGTTATGGAAAAATTTGGTTGTAACTTGTAACCAGCGTAATTAAAAAATGTTCAGATGAAAATGTGATATATATTTTTTTTGATTTAGTGTCCCTCTTGATGCCTTTTAAAAATAAAGGAATTGTTTCCAATTTCCCACTGCTTAAGGCTCTTTAGCACTAATGTCTTTTTAGCTTATTTATCCTTCTCCCCCTCCTAAGCCCCATCCAGTGGACAGACTTCCTAATCATTTTAATTGACTGTGACAGAGACAGCAGGGGGTGCGGAGTCTGATCAAATGTAGAGGTTTCGCCTTCTGTACTCACTCTAAAAGACAGGCAAGACAGGCTTGTTAGGATGAGCATGCAGCACCACAACCCTAAATATTGAGCATCAACCCTGAATCTTTTCCTTTGAGTTCCACACCACTGATGCTATCAGTGCAGTTACGGTTGATATTTTAATTATGCGACATTTTTTTCAGAAGAGGTCACAAAAGTGGGTATTTGGCAAAAATTGAACCAGCAAAATGCAGACATCATTATGCTTTTGACTGTTTCCAGATTATTGTTACAATGTTCTAATATACTTATCTTCTCCCCATTCCACTGCTTTTTAAAATATACTGTAAATAATCTTGATTCTGGTGAGAAGCACCAGAAATTAAAGCCCCCTTTTCACCCACAACAGCAGCAACACTAATGGAATATTCTACCACTTATAGCACCTCTGCCATTGTGCCTCAGATGATCATTTGCCAGAAAAAGTGTGTGTTTCAGTCTCCACAACTCCACTCCATCATCGGCCTTTTCACTGAAGTAGTAATTAATATCCACTGCGGTGATAATTTTATGTTGTTTGCAGCTGTGTAGTAAGAACTGGACAGAGACCAACCAGTCCTTTCATGCTGTGGGATTGTAGTCAACAAGTCACTAGTGACTGAAAGGTGTCCTCATGCACCCTGGGCTGAGTGTTAACTGGCCCCTGGAGGTGAGGAATATGGCCTCTTTTTAATTCTTTGAGTCCTGTGGTCATCCTGCTTCCTTTTCAGGATGGTGCACAGAGTATTGGCGACAACTCTCAAGAAAGACTAATTGCTTTAAGAAGTTCATGCAGTACATTTTGTAAAATTCTGGTAGTGATTCTGCTTTCCAGCAACTGGGTCCCTAGTGCATAAGAGACCTCTTACTAATAATGACTGGAGGAGCTTTTCTTTAGCTGAAGAGGGATATGTTTTCCTAGATGAAGGATCAGAGTTAAAGAAAGACAGTGTGAGTGAGGGAGACATTTACAGAGAAACTGAATCTTCTTTGTAGACATGGGTCCATTACACCTGTTGATGTCAAATATTGCAAAACCTCTTCAAGGTTTCTTTTTCTCTTCCCATGTTGGATTAGTGCTAGAGGGAAACTTACTTCTGTGGCATTTGTTAATATAAAAATAAACCAAGACAGTTAAGGAAACCAGTCAAATATTACATTCCTGCTAAACACCATTGTCATCTCTTTGTATGACAAACATTAAAAATGAGAAATCAGTCTGTACATTGGGCTTTTATTAAGTCAACTTAAGCCTATGTAGATGGGGAAAGCCTTCAAGTCAACTTAATTGGCCTCCAGGCCCCCTCCGTGCACCACTCCTCCGTCAACCTAGCACCTGCCAGTGTGGACGCAGGCAGTTGACAGGTGTTTTCACTGTGGACTCTTTAAGGTGACTTAAAGTTGACCTTGTTAAATACACTGGAGGCTCTGTTAAGTCTAAACATACCCAAGGAATGCTTTCCAGACCTTAACTAATGAATCCTCTCATTATACTTGTGATATAGGAATGGTAAGTGTTGGTAACATGGCATAACAGGACCAACTGTTTAAGGTAGGATGTGAAGAATAATCCCATATCAAAGCTGTCATGCCAGAGCCCTTGTAGACATTCAGCACTGGTGTAAAGGCCTAAAATGCTAGACTGACTCAGCAGACCATACTCACAACTCTATCAAGGCCCTGTTGAACAGTAGGTATGCCTTCCTAGCTCAAACTAAGCCCCTAAAACACTTTTCAAAATAAAATGAAGAATGTTAGGCCCACATTTAGTTCTAGGATGGTTTCACTATGCATGGGGATATATGTCTCTGTCCTTGAGCTAATGTAAAAAACTTGCTTAGTAGTTCAGTCTTCTAAATTTAATCCCTTATTGGTTTCTACTCCAACTGCCCCTAATCATAGGAAGTTGATTAACACCACTCAAAACCAGCCTGATACAAGTGGCTCATCTCACTCCCCAACTCTATCACTTGAGCCCTGCACTTGGGGCTGACCCACTTAATATCGCAGGTCTTGTTTGCAGCACTAGTTTGGGGTGATTTCTCAGATTGCCAGAATTGTTTCCAGCATCACAGGACTTTTCATGTGACATCAGCCATCACTGCAGCAAGAGCCCTAGCTGCAACAGCCACAGCTGTGAAAGAGGCATCAAATAAATTTGAGGAACAAAGACCGAAGTCTTGCTAAGATAGGCTGCAAAGATAATAGCCCGTGAATCCTTGATTCCCATTGTTGCCAGAATTAATTTATTATCTTTTCCTGCTCTAAAACAAAATCATTAAAATTCTTAGACCTGTTATTTTGAATGGGAGAGAGAAATCTGAAAGTAGAGATGATGGGGGAAGAAGCTGGGAGATGCAGAGGCATGGGGGGGGGGGGAAGAGGGCCAAAAATAAATCATCAGACTTTCCAGTTTTCCATTCTAGACGGATGTGACTGAGGAATCTGTCAGTACCTCCATTTCTTCTGTGACTAGCCCCTTTTAGTAGGCGTCATGTGGCGCTCTTTGTCATCAAAATCAACAGCCAGTCAAATCCTTCGATTAGATTTGCCTTCCCTTTTGTCTCCATGACTTTAGAAACAGCAATCTCTGTAACACCCAATGGCTGAAGTAGGCTAGGGACAGTCCAGAGTTGTGGATGGTCAGGTAGGCAGAAGTCAGCTGGTGTCAGAAGTAGGCTGGGGTAATAGCTGATAGCCAGGAGAGCCGATCCAAGGAACTGGATCAGTGGGTTAGAGGCAAGGGTGGGCAAGGCAACAAGGCAGAGTCAAGTAAGGCAGCAGTGTGGCAAGGTAAGGTTTTGCAAATTAGCAAACACGACAGACAAGGCAGCAACCAACAGCAATAGCCTGCTGCTCAGACCTATTTCTCTTCCTTGGCAGCGGGGTGTGCGTGCGTGTGCATATGTAAGTAATCCAGATAGCCAAGCAGAATGCTGTCTGTCCATCCAGTCAGACACCTGAGTTGTGACTACAGAAATTGGGCACAGTGACCCAAACGTCAGGTCTGCAGGTCAGGTTTGTTGTGAAACAATCTTTAATTATGACATGTTTCTTGACAGAAAATTATTGCAAAATATAGAGGTAAATTTACAGCAATGTTACAAACTATTATTTTTTAATTTTTATTTGTATTACCATAGTGCCAAGAAGTCCTAGTTGTGGACCAGGACTCCATTGTGGTTGGGGCTGTACAGTACAGGTCATAAGAAAGAATTTCTGCTCTGATGAGCTCACTTGATTCTTAGTTTGGCATGATAATCAGTAAGCAGATTTGGAGTGGGTGGATATGTTTGGATTTGGGTTGGAAGGAGGGGCTGGGGTTCCTAGTGGGTAGATTTTGTTTAGATTTTGAGTAAAGCGGGCAAAATCTTTTAAAAAAGAGCAACCCTTAAACTTCATAGTCAGGTAAAGTGATGTTTTGCTTATGTTATGAGATTTCAGATGTATTAAGCAGTTGTTAAATGGCCATCTTTAAAGAGATAGTTAAATTAAATACATCTGTATGGATATTTTTAATCTACTATTGTTACAAGTAACAGCCAATGTTACTGTAATTTAAAAAGATTAGAGAAAAAATGTACTTGTCTAGTTTGCTAATTTGACAACACTTGGCAAACAGTCAATTTCACTGTTTTTCTGGACAGTCAGTCAGTCAGTCAATTCCCCTGTTGTTCATGTAGGCCTTTGCCACAGCAACAAAGGAGAGAAAAACTTTATAAAAATAGAAAAACGTGGTCCTAAAAATAAAGTTGGCAAGGCACAGACAAGTGAAATACCCAAAACTATTTGTAACTTATTTTTAAACAATTGGCTGGATTTTGAGATGAAGTTCTTTTAATAGAGACCTGAGCAGTGGATAGTCATGTACAAGATTTTAATTTAGTTTAAAAAGACCATAACCAAACCAATCTGCAGCCCAAAACTCATAAATAAATCTTCCTGCTCCTGGCTGAGATAGGGCACTATTGGGAGGGGCTTACAGCACAAGGAAAGGCAGGAGGGGGAAGTTCTAATTGGTGAGCTGTTCAAAGGATTGATTTATGAATGGTGGTTTCTTAGGAGGGTGGACATGAGGGTGCCCCAGAAGAGAGGAGCTTGGGTAATGAGTCTGGAGGGTACTGATGCTCTATTGCTGTGATTTTAGGAGGGCTGAGATACCATTTAAAAATTGGGATTCCAAACTGGCTTCTAAAATCATGAGACTTACAGCTTTTCAGTTACAGAGGATTATAGTTTCTATCTGTGCTAGTTCACAAGATATCAGACTTTAAGCAATCTCTGGTCCTTGGGATTATGTAGAAACATAGATCATTTCCCAGAAAGGCCAGACTGCTTCCAGCACATATCCTTGGCTGGATTGCCCTGGGGTAAGTAAACTACTGAACAGAACCATTTTAAGTTAATGGGTTACTAGAGAACCTCAGAGTTATGAACACCAGAATTATGAATGGATCAGTCTACCACATACCTCATTTGCTGGAAGTATACAATCAGACAGAAGTAGAGGCAAAAAAACCAAAAAACAAGAGCAAATAAAAAAAGCTACTTCCAACCCAATGAAAACCAAAAAGCAGCAAATATAAATGTAAAATACTAAAAGAATAGCATTTTCCTTCTGCATAGTAAAGTTTCAAACCTGTATTTTTGAATGAACACGCATAAACATTTTGTTCAGAGTTACAACCAACCTCAATTCCCAAGATGTTTGTAACTCTGAGGTTTTACTGTAGTTTGTTTTTAAAGAAGCATTGCTAATTAGAAATAAACTTGTTGTAAAAGATAGAGTTTTAGTTACCTTCAGCCAGATCTGCATAGAAAAGTTGCTGATATCAGGACTTTGGTCACAGGTGTGTGTGTGTGTGTGGGTTCCCCCCCCAACATTTATATGCTGGGAACAGTCTAGAAGAAACCGACTTATACTGGCAAAAAGGTGCTTTTGTTTTGTTCAATGAATCAGTATAAGCTACACTTGCAAAACCACTTTTTTTGTTAATAGTAACTATATGTACATTAAGGGGGGGGGGATTTGTCATATAGATATGCCAGCAAAATATAAACTAGTCCTCACTTATCAAGTTTTCAGTAAATAGATTTGATAGATGGGTAGGTACCATGCTCATGTGATTTGATAGTCATGGGGTAAAGAAATGTATAAGTGTTCCCTGTGCTCTGAGACGAGCAAAGTGCTGAACAGGACCAGTCTGAAACTTTATTACATGGTTCAGCAATGTAATAGTATCATTTATGTCAGTCCCCTCTGCCTGATAATCCCAGACTACTTTCAACTTTCCAAACTAACAGCATAAGCAGCTTGAAGTGGTCATCTTGTTTTTAAAAAAAAGACAACCTGTCACAGAAATGTCTCCTCACCCCACATATGGAATTTTCCCACAGAAAATTGCCCAAGACAGGCAGGATCCACTACAGCAGCAGTGATAAAATGAAAGCATGATCTTTTGTAGCTTGGGAAAGACGGGAATGGTAATTTCATGCTATCATGCCCAGTAGCTTCACAGTTTCCCCTCAGTTGCTTCTTGGAAATTTTCAAACTGCTAAACCTTAAATCATGACATTTACACATAACTCTTTGTGGACATTTAAGAAATTTTTTTTTTTTTTTAAATGAATCTCACTGAACCCTGGACAGCTAAACTCAAAGTAGTTTAGGCATTTGACCTCAGAATAATCCCAATAACCTTCTAAAATGTTTATTTCCATTCTGTCACAGTGAACACACAAGCGTCCTCTGATGGCCGGGCTTTACTAAGTTCCAAGGGGGCAGCCATCTTAGTCTAGTCCAACAAAAAAACAAGGAGTCCTCTGTAGGGTTACCCGATGTCAGGCAAAAGGAGGACATGTCCCCCTTTTTACCCTTCATGTCCTCCATCTGGCAGGTGTTTTAAAGATACATGATTTTGTCTGGCTTTTCACTTACAGGGGTTAAAGGGTGCTGGAACGCCTTGGAACACCCTATTGTTAGGGGGAAGCGTTCCAGGGTCCCCTAAAAACAGAAGTATGACATTAATACTCCATTTTCTCCAGCTGTCCTCTAATATCTTCCTTTTCCTACTTCCCTGGGGTTACCAGATACCAAAGCATGGGGACAAGGAAGAATGAAGGGGAGGACATTGGAGGATACCTGGAGTATTAATGTCATATTTTTCTGTCATTAGGGGGCCCTGGAACACTGCCCCCTAAAACTTGGGTGTTCCAGCATCCTTTAACCCCTTTTAAGTAAAAACCCAGACAAAAATCACACATTTTGCCATGGCACACAGGTATAGTGTAGTGGCTAGCACTTCTGCTTAACATGCAGATGGTCCTGGGTTCAATGCCCAGGAGGTTGGACTCGATGATCTCACGAGGTCCCTTCCAGCCCTAGGATTTGATTTGATTTTTAAAATGCCTAGAGGACGGAGGCCGTGAAGGTAAAAGGAGGACATGTCCTCCTTTGGCCTGACACCTGGTAACCCTCGCCTTTCCAGGCTTTGGTGTCTGGTAACCCTAGTCCTGGCGCACTTCAAGAGTAATGGATGTATATACTAAATGAGAGGCTTGAAGTGCCAGAGGACTCTTTGTTTTTTTGCTAGGCTTTACTAGCCCGCGGCAGGCAGGTGTTGCTCACCCCCCGGCTACACCCTGACGGTTGGCCAGCCGTGACGGGCAGGGAGCAGGTGCAGCCGCGCGGGGAGCGCTCGCGGCTCACCCAGCAGGGGCCGGGACGCTATTTTTTAGTCTCCAAAAGCGCCCCCGGCCCGGGGCTTGTGTGGCCGGGCCGGACAGACCCGCCTGCCCCTTTGCGGCGTGCTGGGGGGGCAGGGGTCAGGCGATCGGGGCGGGGCCCAGGGCCGGTTGTGGCGCGGCAGTTTCACCCCGTCACGTCACCTCACGAGCTCGGATTAACGATTCACCTTCATCTGCCGCCCAGGAGCCGGAGCTGGAGGCGGGCCAGCCCCACTGCCGCCGCCGCCCCACCGGAAAAGGCTGGGCCGCGCCTCTGGCATGAATGGCCTCTCCGGGCGCCACCCCTCCCTTCCCTTCGGCCCCCGCGCGCCCGGCCAATGGGGACGCCCCTTACAGGCAGCCGGTCCCTGGGGAGTGCGGCGCCGTCGCCCGCGCAGAGGGAAGCGGCCGGCTTCGCTTTCTCAGCCAATGGGAGGGCAGGGTACAACACCGTGCCCGAGCCGCCAATCACAGCCTCAAGCCTCTCAGCGCCCCGCGCTGGCGTTGGAAGCCCGGGCTGCAAGGAGGCTCCTGATTGGCTACTCCGCTTGCGCTGTCGTCGGCAACCGCCGGCGGTTGAAGGCGCTTCCCATTGGCTCGGTCAAAGGGGGCTACTAGGGCGGCGACAGCGGCTGTCGATTGGGCCTCCGATCATCTTCGGGAAAACTCGGCCATGTCCGCAAACGCTCGCGATTGGCTCCGAGGCTTTCCGGATGTTTCCGCTCCCGCTTGGTGATTGGCCCGCAGCTGGTTAGGCTATGAGCGTCATCGCTGCCCGATTGGCCCCCGATGTGCTTCGGGTGTCGCCGTGCGGGGGCCTCGGGCTGGGGCTGGCAAGTGCGTCGGGCTGTTGGACTGGGTATTCACGGAGCTGCTTAGGGCCGTTGCGCAGCGTAGGGCGGCGGCGGGGATAGGCGGCTGCGCGTAGCGTTAGCGCACACAGCCCAGAGCGCAGCAGCGGCGGCAGCAGGCGCCCGGCGCGGAGCGGAGGCAGCGGCGGGGACAAAGGGACTGATCGGCGGAGGCGCCCGGCAGAAGGCAGCGGCAGCCGCCGGCGGGAGGCTCCGGCCGGGCCGGCGGGTCCCATGTGCCCTGGGCGCCCGGGGGAGCAGCAGCAGCAGCCGCCGCCGCCAGGGCTCTGAAGCCGGCTGAGGAGGAGCTGGGGCCGGGAGCCGCCGCCATGGCCTGTGCCGCCGCCTCCGGCCGCCGCCCGCACTGCAGCCGCCCCAGCGTGAGCCGCCGCCAGCTGCCCCTGCGGGCGCTATGAGGAGCCGCGCCGGAGCCGCCAGCTCATCCCCGCGCTGACTGAGGTGCCCGAGCCAGGCCGCCGGCCGGGCCGCTTCACTCGCTGAGCCCCACTATTCCGCCCGCCGCGGATCCCGCCGCCCGCGCCGGAACCTCTTCGCCGGCCGCTTCGCGACTAACGAGCGGCCCTGAAGATCCTTACGCCGGGAAAAATAGTCCCGGCGCTGCTGCTGCCGCCTCCCGAGCAGGAGAGAGGGAAAGGAGGAAAGGCAGCAAGGGGAGGAGAGGGCTGGAGCCTGTGCCCCATGTGACTGGCTGCCAGGGTGGGGACAGCGAGGCCTAGCAAGTGCAACCCACCCCCCCTACCCGGAGCAGGAGCAGGATCGGGGCCAGCTGGTGTGCTGGGTGAGGCAGCTTTTGGACCCAGTGGTGCTGCTGGGAAGGATGGTTTTGTAAACGAGGCGTGAAGCCACCCTGAGAAAAGAGACGAGGGGAGGGGGTTTCCCCTGGGGGGGAGGAGGGGAGCTGGAATTTAATGTTGCAGCTTTTATCCCTCTCTGCCTGAGAGAGAGGGGCACGCACCCAGCACCGGGAAGAGGAGGAGGCGAGAGGAAGAAAGGAGGTGATCGCAGGGAGAGAGAAAGAGACCATGTCAGGCCGGCCCAGAACCACCTCCTTTGCAGAGAGCTGCAAACCAGTGCAGCAGCCTTCAGCGTTTGGCAGCATGAAAGTTAGCAGTGAGTATCGATTCCCCACCCACACCCCCTGCTGATTAAACATACCAGGTTTTTTAAAAGAGAATTTGCCCTGTTGTGCGGCGGTAATTGTGTGAGGAGAGTCCCAGCCGGCCAGCGAAAGATCATCTAAGGTTTCTAGCCCTGGATGTGGCAGCTCCCTTTCCCCTCCTCCTCCTCCTCATTAACCTTGAATAGGCACACCGTGGTTTCCATTTGGGGCTGTTTAGCCTCCCCCCAGAAAAGAAAAAAAAACGTTTGTTTCATCCTCTTTTCTTCGTCCTATCTATGACAATAACGTTGTCTGTCTGACCGGCTGGTTAAAGGGAACATTTCTGTTGGAATTTGGTTTGAAAGAGCTGTGTGCTTGCTACTCTTCTGTCTGAGTGGAGGGAAAGAAATGAATGTCATGGCTATGTATACTCATTTCACATATTTGTGTACGGTTACCTGGTTCTAAAAAATTTCAGTTGTGTGATCCAGCAAAAAGTACTATACCCATGCGGCTACAACTGGGGTTTGAGCACTTTTTTGGTGCAAGCTTACCAGGAGGCTTAGAGAGGCCCGTCCCTGTAATATCTCGTGTTTCAGGCTCTGTTACGCATGCTGTGGGGTGGGGAAAAAAAAAAAAAATTAAAGCAATGTCTGAACATATTGAACTGTTGGAAACACAGGCTGCCTTTTTTCCCACAAGCTTTCAGAACAGGAGGAATTCTTTGTTTTTTTTGTTTTTGTTTTTGTTTTTGTTTTTTTGAAGGATGAGGCCTGTGATCCTATTCTAAAGAGTAGTGTTACATACATGTTGTAAATTGGGTAAGTGGTTTAATATATGCTCATCCTCGATCTCCCAGCTTTGGGATTTTGAAGTGAATCTGAAATATACATTTAAATCCTATTAATCAAACCGCTAAAATGTTGGAAGATGAAGACTTTGTTGTATCTCTCCATAGATCAGTTTCATGTACATACTCTGGAATTTGTTGATTCCTGGTTAAAATAGTTTCGTATGCAAAAGACAAAATGATTTTGTTCATCTGTGTGGATAATTTCCATTCAAAGACACTTCAGTTCTACTCTTGCAGAACTCTGCTTGGCTTTATTAAAGGGCCTTGAACAACTGACACACATCATCACTGTTGTTTAAACTGATCACTTGGAGACTTACATTTTGGTATTTACACCTGGCAAAGCTGTATTTATATCGTATTGCTTTATTGTACGTGTGTGGCCTTAGTTTTCAAGGCTTTAGGCAATTGTGAGCTTTCAAACATTGGTCAGAAATTCTTGCATAGTCTGGACCGAAATGCCTTCTACTGTGGTTAGGGCTTTGAAGAAAACATTGGGCTCATGCTCTGAAGTCTACCTTGTCACGTCTGTGTCATCACAGTACCTGCAGTACTTATGGGCTAAATGTATTCAAAATTTTCATATTAACTGTATAAGACCGTTCAGTTGATTAGATGTGGTAATAACACGACACTCCCCTTATATGTGGAGAATGTTATATGACTACATTTCATCCCCATTTGTTCTCTATATGTGAGTAGCATAGGAAGCAAGAGGTGTTAATCAATATTTCTGCATGTGGCTATGTGTAAAAGAGACCCAGATCTAGAGCTGTCATGATCAGAAAATAAATGGGCTTATCCAAGCTTTCCCTCTTATTGCTGCAGAATTGGTTTGATGCTCTCTTCCTATGCGAGGTCAAAGTCTAGGCATGTGCATGCCTATAAGGAAGGAGCTAACTGATGCAGACTAACAAGATAGCAAATGTGATTAAATTCCAAACCTATAACACAGTGGGGAAGCAAAGGTTGTAACATAAAGCTCCCACAATGGCCAAAACCCTTCCTGCTATTGTGATCATGTGCTTCAAGTCCTTCCGGTGACTTGAAAAGGATGTAAGAACAGAGCAACAGAACCAGAGGCAAAGACTGTGGACTAGGAGGCTGTGTTTTGTTCTGGAGGACAGCAAGACTGCCATATGCCAAACAGGGTAACTTCTAACGAGCATCTGAATTTATGGTGGTGTCATAAGATTTGATAAAGCATGATTTAAATAATCAGAATTTAGGGCTTGGAAAAGTAGATTTTAATTTTTCTAATGATGTTTCAAGCCGTTGTGGTTTGTCAAAAAACTTGCTTGTGTGTACTGATGCAGTGCCATTCTGAAGTCTGCAGGCAGCCCTGGTGCCTCTACGAATGAGCAGGACTTCCCAAATTGTAACAGCATGAAAACTGACTTTTTTGGGGTCTGTTCACTGCATCTGTTCCTAGTTTTTTGAGTGGTAATGAAGCTGAGTGATCACACACATTTTGCTCTGGTGCTGTTGTGAAAAGCCAAAAGGAACAGCAGTCATCTGACACTGGACTGACCTTTAGGAAGAGATGACTCAAAAAGTGGAGGCTGTGGGAAGGGCATAATAGCAGAGACTCCCCTGACCAGTCACAGCAGACAGGGTGGGAACATGGTGAAAGTGCCTACTGTTCAATAGCTGGGAGTGTATGCATATTTTTTTTCCTGAACTTATCAGCTGCTTATTCACCAAATGGCTGATATGAAAGGATGAGCCTTATGCTGGCTCCAGGTTCGAGATTCGCAGTAACCTCTTCTTTCCTAGCATTTGTAATGGGTTCTTGTCATGTATGCTTCACTCTGGACAAAAGATGCTGCCCACCCCCCTGGCATAACAGTTGTGGGGAGAGCAGAGTCACAGGACTCTTTCACCAAAGGTACAGGTGGTAGGTGTTGAGTACATCTTCAAGCCTTGTCAGTTTTAAGAGCATGTTCTGAGATCCACTGGATAGTTTTTTTTATCTTGGTTTTGATTTTGAGAGTACTTCTGTTCTGTTCTCCCAGATGTGCATATTTAAATTTTGTTGATGTCAGATGTCTTCCTTTCTGTGTTTACGGTTCTTTAATAGTGGGTTTGCAAATTTCTGCACAAAAATACTTTATTTGTGTTACTTATAAAGGCCTGGTGATTGGGTCTGTACTAGCTCCTAGGAACAAACGGAGGGCAGTGTAACACTTATTAGGTGTCTTTTTGTCATTTTGAAAGGTGTAGCTGTGATCTTAATCACATTTAAAAGATCAGTAGATTAGTTGGTGTTTAATTGAATGTTTAAATAGGAACTTGCAACTTTAGAAATTCTGGGCTGTTTAAATTGATGCTTGCTGGTAAAATCCTGCTGAAACTGAGGTATGGTGTTAACAGTGGATTGTGCTACACCTAGTTCTTTTTATACTGGGATGTGAGGTACAATAGGAAAAAATAAGGGATGAAATTATCCTCAGTTGGCAGATAGCCTTGCAACAGAGAACAAAAACCGAACCTCCTTTGAAAAGTAGAAGTCTTAAGTGGGGAAAACTTGCAAATTTAAAATGTAAAATTCAGTGGCTGTGAAACTGACTTCTGTTGATTAGCAAGTAGAGTTTAAGGACTTGATACAGTTAAAAATACTTTAAATACTGCTGTCTTCAAATTGTTACTTTGTCACTGCCCACAGTCCCTTAAACAGGCTAATTCTTTTCAAGAGGTGCAATAAACTTTTCACTACATGTGTATATATTATGTACTTGTCATAACTGCTTGTAATTTTTAATAAAAACAGTTTTAGTGACTGCTGCACAGACGCTCACTTTTAGGTTGGGGTCTCAAACTCAAATCATTGTGAGGACCTCATGAGGACTAGTATGTTAGCCCAAGGGCTGTACCACTGAAGCCTTTTCATACGATATTGCAAATATTGATAGCGATAGCACCATTGTGGCTTGCTAGAAGTAACTTTAGGGGCTGCATGTGGCCCACAGGCTGCAAGTTTGAGACCCCTTCTCTTGGTGAAATGTCCAGCTCCAGCTGTCTTCCTGAATGATGTGAGCTGAAGGCTTCTTGATTTTTCATAGTTCAGGCTATGTACCAATTTATTCTGTGACTTGCTGAAAAAATTCTGCTCCCAAACTGAACTTGCCTTTTGTTCAGCTTGTTTCTGCTACCAACTTGAACTTAGTGGGTTGTTTATTCTTGTGGAAGAATCCAAAAATGCACAAAATCTTCAGTATATATGAGTTCGTATTACTACAGTGCTGAAATTCAGTCACCCATGAAGTGGAACATACCAACTGCTTGACAGATGCATAGCTCGTTTAGGACAGTAATGGGACCAAAATAAATATACAAGAAAGGCTTTTGCATCAATAGGCTTTGGAAAGAGGCAATGACTTGTTGAAAAGCTTAAGGTAAATTCTTTGTGCAGTCCTTTTCCCAGCTCTCTTAGCTGAAAAGAAATGCTGTTCCTTCGTCAGAGCCTCTAAGAGTTACGTGTGTGAGTTTTAGCAACCCTGCCCCTTATCTGCTTTTTTGGCTACTTCTGGGAGGGGGAGTTTTCTCAGTCCAACATCGGAAAAAATTGTGAGTTCATGTGAGGGTGATAAATGCTTTTTTATATTGTCATGCCCCAAAGTTATACTTCTGCTATTTTGAAAAGGGAATATAACAACTGAGTGCTGTAGAATTCTTGTATCACCAGTCAATTTCCGATTTTATGCTTTTCAAAATATTGCGGCTGTGACTAGTTGAGCAGAACAGATAGATATATATTAATTAAATAAAAATGGATATATCTTCATGAATGACAGCAATGAAATTTGTTAAATATTTGCCAAATAGAGTTAAACTTTTTCACTGTCTTCTTTCCCTTTCAGGTTTCACGTGATTGGGTGGTTTGTTTGTTTGTTTTTTGTTTTTTGTTTATAAATATGACATATATTGTGGTGTATCTTTTCATAAAGTCTCTTATTTTTGTTCTTTTCTCAGTCTTAGCTTCCTTGACCTCACACTCCCCCCTGGCTGTCTCATTGCATCACCCCCTCCCCCATCTCACCCAGGCA
This sequence comes from Podocnemis expansa, assembly GCA_007922195.1. Classification (NCBI taxonomy): domain Eukaryota; kingdom Metazoa; phylum Chordata; order Testudines; family Podocnemididae; genus Podocnemis; species Podocnemis expansa. Next base: position 4,100,278 of record ML682043.1, read on the forward strand.
AAATACTCTCTTGATACTGTGTTTCCATGTCATCTAGTTGACCTTGTCCTCTCTCTCTTCCACTCATCTTCTGATATCCTGGCATTCCAGTGCATGAACCCACATATTGAATTTGGAAATTTCATCTGTCTGCACTCTGCCTGGTTCTAGTTAGTGAAGCTGTTTCCTTGCCTTTAATAAGGAGGTCACAGAGTGTACTACAGTATCATTCTGACACTTGTGGTGGCTCCTATCTGCAGAACTTCAAATTTCTTTTTTCAAACTAACATCTGTATTCCGTCAAAACAAACAAGGAGTCTGGTACTTTTAAAGACTAACAAATTTATCACACGAGCTTCCTTGGGAGAGTGGCTGATGACGTGGGGTTCCCTCCTGTGAAAGCTCACATGATAAATAAATTCCTAAGTCTTTAAAAGTGCCACTGGACTCCTTGCTTCTTTTGCTTGACTACCCCTTTGGAAATTGGCCTTTATATTAGAAGTTCTTTCAGTGCATCCTCCTGGTGCTACCTCACTGTCTAGCTTAATTTCTTCCTCCAATTTATCCTCTTGCTGCTGATTCAGTACTGATGCAAGTGCTAGGTTAGGTGATGCATAGACGGTTTTTAAAACAACAATCAACTGACCTTACTCAGAGCAGGTGGAGGTGATGGTAAAAATGGTGGCTACTAGTCTGAGCTAGTTCTCTCACTGTTAGCACTGATGAAATTGCACCACTGCTAGAGCAGTGGTGGGGGATTTAGAGAAAATTCTCAAGGTAGATGAAGGCTCTGAGTCTGCAAAAATCTTTCAGTAATAGGTTAAAGAAACATGAGTGGTCTCCATTTGTCTCAGTGAGACATTAACACTAAGGTCTTCAGTCCTTAGAACACAATTTAGCTACAAGGGGTAGCCATGTGAGTCTAGTTCAGCAAAACAAACAAGGAGTCTTGTGGCACTTTTAAAGACTAGCAAATTTATCACTTGAGCACTCTTAGGAGAAAATCCTACTTCGTCAGATGCTTCAAGTTAATATACTTATTTGGTGTGGCTGGATGTAATAACTTTTTTCTACCACTTTTGCATACTGAGGAGGTTAGTCCAGTTCAAGCTTAAGGACTTAAGATGTCATCATGTTGTAGTTTGAGGGAACTATTATGAGATTGAAAAGGTAGATGAGATGATGAGGTCTTTTATTGGACCAGCTTATTTTAGGGGAAAGGACAAGCTTTTGAGTGTCACAGAGTTCTCCTCAGGTCAGTAGAAAGAAACCAGAACGTGTAAATATATGGTGGGACAGATTAATTGTAAGGGTTTTTACATATGCTGTTGGGAACCACTTAAAGTGAAATGGGCAACTAAAGGGTAGCAGGCAGTAGGCAGTGTTACAGATTGCTGTAATGAGCCATAAAACCAGTCTCACTGAAGTCCATGCTCTTTAGTGTCTAACAGAATTAAATACTTTACATTTCTAGGCTTGTCTTTTGAGGGAGTTATGCAAGTTTCCTTTGAGAATGAGGACTGAGAGGTCAGGTATTAGTGACTGGTTTATTAAAAGTGGTCACCCACAGGTGATAGGATGTATTCGTCTTTTATGATGTTTCTTGAAGTTCATTTGAGAGCATAGTGATTGTCTTCCTTCACCCACATATATGGGACATTTGATGCACTGGTGAATGTTGAGCATTTTATGATAGAGTATGTTTAGAACCCATGGATTTTTAGAGGTTTGTCTTGGAGGGTATTGATAATCGTTGCAGTGGAGTTGCGTCTGCAGGTTTTACACCTCTTGTTTTGGCAGGATGTGGTTTCACTTTAAGTTGGCGTCTCCTGGTCTGTGGGGAGCTTGCTTTTGTTGATGAGCTTGGTGAGGTTGGATGATTTTTTCAAAGGCCAGAATTAGGAAATTTGGGAAAAACTTCTTGCAGGATGTAATACCCATTAAGTATGGGTTGGTAGATGACAGTAGAGGTGTCAGTAGGGTGTGGTGTTTTTTGTCTGTGTTTGAATAAGGTTCTTCCAGGATATTTGGTGGTCCTTGTTTAGTGAAGGTGGTTTTAATTGTATTTAGATGTGTATCCCAGACTTTCTCTTTGGAGCAATTTCTGTAGAGTCAATGCCTGACTGTAGACAACAGATTTCACAGTGTTCCTGGGGTGGCAGCTAAGTTTGTGAAGGTAAGTAAGGAGAGCCATGAGAATTTTTGTATAAATTGACTGTAGCTCCATTATTGAGGCTGATCCTTGTGTCCAGGATGTTGATGCTGGTACGGGAGTGTTCTAAAGAGGGATGGGTGATGGTGATCATTGATATTGTGGTGGGAGATCTCTGAGCCAGTTAAGGCCAGCTGTCCAGAGGACAAAAATATCAAAGGCAACTCTCAGATGTACAGTTGGTGTTGCAGTTCATTTGTCCAGAAATGTTTCCTCAAGGTGGCTAAGCCTGTGGTAGCTGACCTGAAACTGCCAAGGGCAGGGCAGACTGCAAAAAGGAGAGCAGATTCTCTCAAACTCATTGTAGCTGCAATTTGATTCCTCAACCAGTGACAGACCATGCTTCTGATTGCCTATTGTGGTTAACAGGAAGTTCCAAAAAAGAAATATGGTACCCACTTTATTACATTTGTATGTGGGCCCCCAATTAGCAGCCAAGATGAAAGTTTTATTAAAACTCTGTTCCCCTTACCTGAAATGTTCTCCTGATCCCCAAAAGATCAGCCATGTTACAAATCTGTATAAGTTTGAATCTCATCCAGAATATCACACTGCCAGCCAATCCTTTAGGAACTAAAATGAAAGGTTTCTTACAGAAGGAAAGAAACAAATGAGAAATGTTAAATGACCACAGCAATCAGATACATACAAATGACTTCAAAGTCCATATTTATCAGGCTCTCAGCAGAATTGTGCTGTTTGCAGGCTTGTACAATTCCTGGTGTACATCCAGGGCCTGGATGGGCCTCTGTCCTTTGTTTATAGCTTCAGTTCTAGCAGATGAGTTGATCCAGCAATAGGAAGCAGGAATGAAGACACGATGGGGATGAGACAGCTGCCTCTTAAGTCTTGTTGTCATCTGCTGCCTTCCAAACACAGGCACGCAACATGTGACAGACAGGGAAAAACCTTAAAATGTGCTAGGGGACAGGGAACTCTGACGCGTCCTGGTGACGCATAACGTGCAGCCGCCCTAGATTCTTTCATTGGTTCATTGTACCTTTGAGCTTCCTTGATGGCCCACGAAGTTGTTTTAGTTTTGCTACTACTATCCTGTCTGAGGTGTGACCCAGAAACACAGCAGAAGTTTGAAATACAAATATACCATACATTTTTAGCGCTTATGATACATAAGTGAGACAGGCACATAAACGTGCTTATAGTCTGCAAATTGTGACTTTTCCAGTGGTACCAGACATGTCTTGTATGAATTACTCTAGTTTTGCCATATTGATATCAGTAGTGTAAACAGTCCACCCGAATCCCCAAGAAGGGCTTCCCATATCGGGGAACCATCCTAGTACCAGTGGCTGTTCCCAGTCTGCAGATTGAAGTCAGGAAAAAATTCCTGTAGGTTTTTCTTTAATTTTTTAAAATTCATCTTAATACTTTAACTCTGCTTCATCATATAAAGTCAGTCACAGTGGGAGGCATCAGAAATCATAAAAGGCTGGCAGTAGCCTTCTGCTGAAATCCTACAGCAGTTGGAGTTGCCCCACTTCACGCTTGAATATAATGAGCAACGGTCCGCATATATTTGAAATAGTAGTACAGCATTAAGGGGTAGGTATTTGGATTTACACAAAAATAAAAGCAAGCCTATAAAGAACCGTGGGGGCATGTGATGTAAGTTACAAGAACAAATGGTGAGAGAGCAGCTTATACACACCCCTTGTCTTTAGGGCTAACGCAGCTAAATCTTTGTGAAACTCAAACTTCATGTAGACTTAGTTCTATGAACCCCTTTCTCTGGCAGAAATTTGTGGTGTGTCTTGAACAGAAATGGGCTTTTTTTGGTCTGAGGGAAGCTGGTTCCAGATTTGTGGGGCTCTTAGAACAATAGTCTGTCAACAGTTTTGTCTTTAAATCAAAAGGATCTAGTTTAAGTGTGTCTGCTGATCACATCTTTGGCAGCATGGCATAAAGAAAGAGGCAGCCTCTCAAGCCACAGATACCCAAACCCAGCTTTATAGGTCAAAGCTAGCACCTCTAATTATAATCCAGAAACCCACAGGCAGGCAGCACAGAGCACAGGTGTCATTTACCCCACCGGGAGCATAATTAAATAGGTGGGCGGCACATTCTGCACCAGTTCAAGATTTTTGAATTGATTATGGTGTAGCCCCATGCAGAGTGAGTGCATTGCAGTAATCCAGTCATGAAGTGACAAAGGCATGAGTCATGGTAGCAAGTCTGCAACTGAAATAAATCACTGCAATATCTCAGCGAGGCTCAAATGGTAAAGAGAGTTCTGAACTCCGCTACTGTGTGATTGGTTAGCAGTAGCTGGGAATCCAGTACCACTACCAGAATGCAAATGACGCGTGGCAGATGCACAACGTCAATTATAGTTGGGGGAAATTTCATCCTCGCCACATCGTTTGGTTGCTTTCCCCAGCCTACTAGCATTAAACAATGTTGTCAGATATCAACATCAGATACTGTGCCATGTGTTCAGCAGTGCTATTTGGATAGTGTATAACAGAGCTGTCATCAGAATGGTCCCAGGCATGTTGAACAGGAAAGCAGATGAAGTGGATCCCGGCAGAACTCCCCATGTTAGTGTCCTGAAGGGAAAGAATCGATCTATATGTGCCACCTTCTGAGAAGGCTGGCTCAAGAAAGAACAGAGCCACGCAAGATTTTGTTATCAATCTTAACAGATCTAACAATATTAGCATGGTCACTTAATCCCCATCCATTGCAAAGAAGAGATCATCAACCACTGCAGTTTCTGTTCCATATCTAGGTCTGTACCCAGCCTGACAAGGGCTAAGTTTTGAGACAGCCAGCATGTTTTCGCCCTCAGCCATCTCTACCGTCTTCCGGGAATCATCTCTTTGGCGACAAGATCCAGTATTATTTGTTAACCACATTGCTAGTGTCAAGTATTGTGTTTTTCTGTGTGTTTTTTAAGAATGGACATAATTTTTGTTGAGAAGACTAGACCTGCTGTTTCTAACGGAGGCTTTGACGTTCTTCTATACTCTACAGTAATGGACCCGCTCCTTCTCCATTTGTCTCCATCAGCCAAGGGAAAAGGTACAAAGGATAGATTATGTGATGAAATAGCTCCAACATCTCTATCACAGTGAGCATCTTAGGCCTAAACTTGGCTGAGGACCTAGTACTGTAGGTCTTAATTCACCCAAGGGCAGGGCCTCAGTGAACTTAACCTGTAGAATATCTTAAAGATGTTTTCTTAAGTTTCTGTACTGGTAGCATGAAGTCAGCTTTTTTGAAAGGATTTTACTGTGGAATTCAGGAACATTCTGGGTTCTTACAATAGAAGACTGACTCTGGGCCTCTAATGTTGCAGAAACAACTACCTTGTTGCCAAGACATATGGTTTGCTCACTCCATTTAAGTTTAGGTTCCTGACAGTCTCTGTTTTGAGTTGACACATCCTCACAGTTTTTAATAGGTCTGAATGTAATTATGAGAAGTTGTAACACTTTGGTTTTGCAAGCTTTAGTAACCATAGTAATCCTATTGAATATAACAAACTTGTGCCTCGCCAGGCTTAGTTAAAAGTGTGACTTGAATTTAAATAGTTAAATATTGCATTCTTCAGGCAGAGGATCTTTGGGGGATCAAAGGGAACAGTAAAGCTGTGATGATGAGTGTCAGTTTATTTAACTCTTTAATGCGCAAGTAACTTCTTCAGGCTTTTGAAGTGGGATTTTCTCCCACGAAAGCTCATGCAAAAAATAAATTTGTTAGTCTTTAGAAGTGCCACAGAGGTTCCTATTTGTTTCTGGTAACTTCTGTTGACTTTGGTTTTGCATCTGGAAACAGTTCCTAGGCTTAAGAGTTCAGAGAATTAAATGGTGCGTATAAATAGATGGTCTTCCTGCCTCCAGTGAGTAGGACAAATATGGAGAAAGCTCTTCTAGTCTGCAGCTTTTGAGAAGACTGTCTGGGCAAGAACAAGCATTGAATTTTGTGCCTGATTGCAGTACTGGAACAACAGAAGCAGCTTGGGTAGGCTGAGCGATACTGGGAACAGCACTATTAAGCTGCTGGTGAGCAGTAAGAGGGAATGGTCTTAGTAAAAACAGCTATGCAAGTAAAGCCTTGAAAAAGGGTATGGGATCAGTGAGAAGTGCACTGCTGAGCCTTTGTTTGGATATATGATTTCTTCGATCAGATGTCTGATGACAGGAGAGGCAAGCAGGAATGTGGGCTCTGAAGTCATAACTAAAAGGGAAGCAACAGTTTAATTTTCCGCCAAAGATAGAGTAGGTTCTTCTAGAGCTCCTGCAACTGCTACTACTAAAGGACATAATTTGTTTTGACTTTCAGTGGGTGTGTAAGGCTTAGAAGTTGTAGGCCTTGGCCCTATAGTTCAAAGGCAGTATGTTTTGCCAGAAAAGTAAACAATAATTTAATTTTCCAACCAGGCTACATGTCTTCTGATAAAATAAACAGCAATCCAATTATTTGCTGCTACAAAGCATAATTTGGTTTGTTTTTAGGAGGGAGGTGACTTCACTCTAATAATACTTAACTGGTATTGCTAGAGCAAGTCCATTTAGTTTCCTTAACTTGCACACTGGTCTGAACATATTATGTACAATCTGTACACATATATTGGGTTGATTTCAACTGGAAAAAAATCACTGAAAAATGTCTGAAACATATCAAACCATCCTTTGTGGTGGTTTGGGGTGTGTTTTTGTGGGGTGCAGGTAGGTTGAATCTATCAGCCCAAATTGCTAGCAAGAACTTGGTTGTGGGCTATGTAAATGTGAATCACCTGACACATCTGTGTATCTTAATAAAAGAAAACTTAGCCATAAACAGACTTTCTAAAATTTATGGAAAGATATATAGACATGTCAGAAAGAAAATTATTTTTTGGTAACATGCCAAAAGAATAAGCAGCTTTCTTGTAAGTGCATCCCTTTGAAAGTGAGTGAAAGACTTAGTTCGGCATCAATGTGTGCAATACAGTTTGTCTGAAATTTTTTGGAAGCAGAAACTCACTTTGTTCACAGGCAACTTCCATTAGTTGATTGTTCTAAGAAGAATAACACAAAGAGAAGCAACATTTGTCACCGTATAACAGTGGCTCTCAGCGTTTCCAGACCACTGTACCCCTTTCAGGAGTCTGATTTGTCTTGCATATGCTCAGATTTCACCTCACTTAAAAACTACTTGGTTAAGAAATCAGACTTAAAAATATCAAAGTGTCACAGCACACTATTACTGAAAATTTTCTTACTTTCTCAATGTATACTTATGAAATAAATCAACTGACATAAATATTGAACTTATTATTTTACTCTGTTTAATATACAGATCAGTATAAACCAGTCATTGTTTGTATGAAATTTTAGTTTGTATTGAGTTTGCTAGTGCTTGTTATGTAGCCTGTTGTAAAACTAGGCAAATATCTAGATGAGTTGATGCACGCTGTCCTCCATGTACCCTTAGTTGCATGTACTCCAGGTTGAGAGCCCCTGTCACATGGAGTATCACATCTGTCATTATCGATTATAAAAAATGGCCTCAATCTTAGAACAAACAGATAAACACTTCTGGAGTGAGAAAGCTGGGAGACAGTTACAAAGTGATGTGAGGAAATTTCTTAAGAAGACATATAGAAAGCCAGGTTTATTATTGTACTTGCTGATGGATCCACCAAAGGTTGCATGGGTGAGCAAGAGTCTGTGTGTACGTGGGGTTTTGCAGGGTGGGGAGGGTTTATACTCTTAATGGAGGTAGTAGACTTGGAATCTAAGGCAGCTGGTGGCATCACTGTGGAATTAAATACAGTTTTGGTAGTTGAGGATCAATGCAGCACTAAAAGGTTGTTCACTACATTGAATTCAACATTTAGCTTGCTTTAGCTTGTTATTAGGCTCTCAAAACTTATAAAAAGCCTGCATTTATTTTGAGTCTTAAAATTTTGCTACTTAAGTGACCAGGAAGTGGCCACTGGAATCTCTTTGGAAGCATTTGTTGGACTGCCTGCTTCTTCAAGGATTGCCTCTAAAATTGTATTTAAATATCTACTCCTCCTCCCCCTATATATATAGGACACTTGTTTTCCAGGATGTATGGCTCTTGGTGGAAATCCTGTTGTCGTCTTTCTTAGAAGTGTAGTGGTAGAATGTCTCCTCCTCTCCCCCACCCTGCCCCCAACAGTGAACTTAGTTAAAGAAAAGCACTTAAGAAAACCTGCCTCTTTCCTAAAAGCATTATCAAAAGAACTGTACCTTGTAACATATTCAGAATGTTAGCTATATCATCCTGGCAAACCAAGTTGCAGGGAGTGAATGCCAGTTAAGGACCCCTCAGGGAAAATGCCCTTTTGGCAACCCTTTCATCTTCACATTGAAAGACCTTGATAACTGTGGCCGATCACAGATGCAGCAGTATAGCATAGGAGGAAAACTAAGGTGTCCGGTACTATGGACATCATAGCTGTCACCTGTATCTCTGTTTTATGTGGATAACATTTAGACATTTTTTTCCTGCTAAATCTGGGCTGATACTTGACCAAATCTTGTATAGGAAATTTCTGAAGAAAATTTACTGGAGTTGGATGACTAGGAACTAGATTTTCTGCTTCTAGAAATTTTGTACACAGTTCAAAATTGTGCAGCTTTTAAACTTGCATGGTCATTTTCCAAGAAAGAATGAATAGCAATTACAGTTGGTCCTCGATTTTCCGGACCAAAGTGGGGGAGGAGGCATCCGGATTTCCCGAATGTCCGGGAAATCGAACACCTCCTCCCCCCCAGCTCAGTGCCAGCCCCTTCCTCTCCTGGGGCGGCGCGGCCAGCTGGGGGTCAGCTGTCTGGCTGCTCTGCCTGCTGCGGTGAGGCCAGGCGGGCAGGCGGGTGGAGCAGCATCTGGCCCCCGGGCCCCCTACCCTTCCTGGGAGCTGGAAGGGGGGGTGGTTAGGGCCCCATGGGGGCTGGAGGCTGCTCTGCCCGCCTGCTTGCATGGCCTCACCGCAGCGGGCAGAGCAGCCAGACAGCCGACCCCCAGCTGGCCATGCCTCCCCGGGGGAGAAGGGGGATGGCACTGAACTGCGGCGTGCAGGGTCCAGCGCTGCAGTGGCCCACCCTGCACCCAAACAGTTTGGGCGGCCGCGCCCCCCCCCCCACCGCCCCAGGGCCTGCTCATGGCCAGGGGGCGGGGCCGGGGATGAAGCAGGCCAAACTGTTTGGGTGCAGGGTGGGCCGCTGCAGCACCTGACCTGCATGCCGCAGCTCAGCACCAGCCCCCTCTTCCCCCGGGGAGGCGGGGTCGGCTCTCTGGCTGATCTGCCCACTGCGGTGAGGCCGGGTGGGTAGGCCAACAGAGCAGCCTCTGGCCCCTCGCCCCCATTTCCCAGGAGCTGGAAGCGAGGGCAGTTAGGGCCCCCTTCCCTGGCCACCAGAGCGAATCTTCTGAAGTCCGGGAAAGTGGGGTCCGGCAAATCGAGGACGGACTGTGTGTGTTTGGAGCAGAAACTGATGGAATTAAAAGAAGTCATTGTTTGCAGTGGTTGTCTAGCCTTGTTCTCAGGATATTAGAAACAAGGTGGGTGAGGTAATATCTTTTGTTGGAGCAAATTCTGTTGAAGGAGACAAGCTTTAGAGCTTACACAGAGCTCTTTCTCAAATCTGGGAAAAAGAACTCAGAATATCACAAAATATAAGGTGGAGCAGATTGCCTAGTATAAGGTGTTGTCATGTTGTTACTCAACCTTTTTGGTACCAGAGACCAGCTTCCTGTACTGTGTCAAGGAGGTCTCATGCTTCCTATAGCATGTCAGAGAGATCTCAGGACCAGGTGCCAGTCCATGGATCAGTCACTGAGAAGCACTGTTGTAAGAGACTATTCAAGGTGGAGTGAGTTATGAACCCTGTGGTTGTAGGACAAAAGAGGATTAATTAGGGGGTTATAAATTGTTGAAATGAGTCATCTTGGTCCTCAACTGAGTAGTGAGGCCAGGTGACTACTTTCTGATACCACCCACAGCGAAGAACTTGAAGTCCCATGCGACAGTTTACCCGGGAATTTAGATACCCTCAGATCCTCCCCAAACAACTTCAAGAAAACTCTAATCTCATTCCCTATACACCAACTCCATGGACCTTCTACATGCTTGCCAAGATGTACGAACAATGCGTCCTAGTATTATGGGGGCATTCATCCTTCACTAGCCTTTGTTGGGCTAATATAGGCAAAAGAGGCCAGTTAGCCATGAGCTGCACCTGAAGGGGAGCAAGGATCCAATGAGGTGTAATTGGCAATGAGGCTCAGTTGGTTAGAAACAGGTGGGGCTTCTGTACAGACAGGGAGCTGGCAACAGAGGAAGAAGGCCTGCAGTGACTTTCTGAGAAAAAGGGGAAGGGTTGGTGGGAGCCTGTAATAGGCCATGTAGGTGGAAGTCCAGGGGAAGAGTAATAAGAGCTGGGGGAGCAAAAACCTAAGCTGCTTGGTTGAGAGCCTCTGGATTGGAATCCAGTATGTAGAACAGTCCTGGGTTCTCCTAAAAGCCACTATAGGAGTGGCATGTTAAAGTTTGACTATTTAGGGCCTGGGAGGGACCCTGTGGACGAAGACTTTGATAACACCTCAAAATGGGGTGGGGGACTTCAGCGTGACTTGGCTGGAGACTGAAGCTCTAAAGAGGAAAGTGGTACAGCTTTGGAGTATGAGAGGAGGCCATGAAACAGAACAGTGGGGTGGGATGAGTAAATGCAGAAGGGGGCATCAGACCAAGCGGCTAGCTAATCCCCAGATACACCACTAGACAGTACCAGAGTTCTACAACTAAACCCTGCCACACCCAGGAAGACTCTTGTATCTGGCTACTGTACTCTGGGATCGTCCTCAAACCACTTGCCATGCCCTGGACCATTTTCCTCTGGGACACAACAGATTTCTCCAGAAATGTCACAACATTAACAGCCTTCCTCAGAGTGGTGTCCTTGCTGCCACAGATGTGACTTCCCTGTACAATAACAATCCTTAAAATAATAGCGTCACTGCCTGCTGAAAACATCAGCAAGACAAGAACTCTTAGAAACTTGCCCCAAATGCAATATTGTACTCATCCATTTCATTCTCATGGAACAGGTCTACGTTTAATAACACTTTGTTCAAACCATGAAGACAGCAGTGGGTTCTGGGGTTATTCCCCAATATGCCAGTGTCTTCACGAGCTAGCTTGAGGAAGAATTTCTGGACAAATGCAGCACAAAACCAATTGTATACCTGATACATTGATATTTTCATCCTCTGGACAGATGTCCTAAACTTCCTCATAGGTTGTCACCACAACTTCAGCAACCATCATCCATTTATTCATTTATTTCTGCAGAACATTCCCACACCAGCATCAACTTTCTGGATACCATAGTTAGCGTCAGTAACAGAACCTGATGGACAGCTACATACAAGAAACGCATTTATCTTCACAGATTCAGCAAACACCCCAAGAAATCTGTTGTCTACAGCTAGGCACTCAGATACCACCAAATATGCTCCAGAGAGAAAGTCTGGGTTACACACCTGAACATGCTTAAAACTGCTTTCACCAAACAAGAGAACAAACACAGAAGTGTATTTTTTTATGCAATATTCTACAATACCCAATAACTTGGGAGTACCTGCTTCAGTATGGGGGAAGTGGGAGCACCTTCCAGCTGCATACTCCCAATTCTCATTTACAGCCTACAGTTGCAGCTCGTACTCTGTGGGGAGCACATTCTGAAATAAATGTTTCCCAAAGCTCCTTTTTTCTGACTTTCAACAACTATCAGGTTCACCTTCAGAAGCCAGCTCTCCATAGACAAGGATATACCCACATGAAGTGGCATCAGACCCTACCAGAGCAACCAGTATAAAACTTGCATGCGTATCTCTCTTGCTTTGATTGATTTATCCCTCATGAGTAATCTTTCCAGAGCCATAGTTCCACACATGCTTATGACAAACTGTGATGTAGTTAATTCAGTGCACTAAATGGCTCAATAACAACTTTATAGATCAAAGATGATACTTATTATGCTGTGGAATGAAGTCTCAGAAAAATAAGACAAACTGCCGATCACTGCGAGTGAATGCTTTTCATAAAATGACTGCTCCGTATCTGATCTCTCAGTCCTTGTTCTCAAAGGAACTGATCTCTCAGTTCTCATTCTCAGAGGAAATCAGAAAAACCAAATGATGAGTGTGGAAAGTTAAGTTCATAACTTTGTTAAGCATTAAATGTTAACGGACTTAATAAAAATGTTAGATATATGGGTCATTACAATTTATAACCCTACCGTCCTTTTTATTATGACTGAAGAGATGTTAAACGTCTGCTTCATCTTGAATGTCCAGCATCTTAACTCCTTGTACTAAACAATCTGTTCCACCTTGTATTTGGCTGTGACAATGTACCTTCCCCAGATCTGAAGAACTCTAAGCTAGAAAGCATATCTCTTCCACAGGCCAGTTGGTTCAATCAAAGATATTACGTCACACAACTGAAGTCATAATCAGCTTTTTAAAAAAGGTTACAGTGTATATGGGTTTTAAAAAAAATTGTAAATTGTCAGTTTGGAGTGGAACAATAATTGTATATTTGTTGGAAGATGGAGATATACTGTGGTTTTCCAAGATTTATTTTGCTGGACTAGACTAACACGGCTATCCCTTTGGAAATTGACAAGATTTATTTGCATAACTTCATAGTTCAGTGGGTGCTGTTGTTTCAATTGAAAAAAATAAAATGAAAACCATACATTAGTTCAATGTTACATTTACCAGTTCAAGCACCAAGTGTCAGGAAAGGAAGATGCTAATGGGGTCTTACTAATTTTCCCATTTTAGCGACAGCATATGAGTTACAATAAACTAACTTGTAAGTTAGGCTCTTGTAAGTTCTATACTTTTTTTTTTTTTTTTTTTTTTTGGACTCTATCAGTAGTATTGCAGAATTATGTCAATCAAAACCATAGCTGTTTCCCATCCTGACTTTTGTGTGTGGTAATCTGCATCCTTCACTTTGCATTAGTATAGGCTTTTCCATTAAATATTCATTTTCAAGCAAGCCCAGGAAATCCTTCCCAGGATGAGCTTAGAGGTTAATTTCAGGTTGGGTGGTTAAAATATTGGTGTATAGCACTAATATCCTGACACGTTCTGGTCTGAAAATAATTGTGATGGAGTATAGTGTGTTGGTGTTTTACCTTTGCCAAAGTTCTTGTGTGGAACTGTGCTTCCCAGTTTCTTCAGTCACACTTAAGGCTGGCTGGCTATCTAGGAGCAGCTGTGTTGGTATAAAAATGGAACTAGCAGTGAAGGGAAACTGAGGGGGAGTGAGGATGGTTCCTGTGATTCTACTTGGTTTTCTTGTGTAGTCCTTCCAACTGCTGTTGCTGACCCTGTTAAGGACAAAAGAAAAGACAGAGTAAAAGTACAGAGTGACCAGAAGAGAGGGCAAACTGCGGTTAAAAGAGATGGAAGAGATAAAGATGATGGAGGAAATGACAAAAGGACAGAAATAATGTCTGTGTCTTATTCTAGCACTCCATACTCTTTTTTTTTTTCTTTTTCTAAATTCGATCCATTTCTCCAAAAAAAAAAAGGGGGGGGGGCAAGCAAAATAAGTATTCTAAATTATCACATACAATTTCCCCCTTGCTTACCTGTTAAAGCCTTTGGTTACACAGGGAGCACTTGGTCAATATCTTTCTCTTTGAGAGGGGGGAGGATGAATGACAGTCCTACTTTCAAAAACACCTGCTTGTGCCGTAAGTGTTCAGACAAAATTGACTCTGTCTGGTGTCCTGAGGTTGGGAATTAATTTGTCTGTGTTGTAGAGTTGATGTTACTTTATTCTTCTGCAAGATTAAATGCTGATATGTGCAGTAAACCAGCCTCTATCTGGACATGATGTCCTTTTTGCCTTGCAAGTTTTCCAGTCTGAAGAAATCTCCCCCCCACCTCTTCTTGGGGGAAGTGAGGCATAGAATAGGGAAAAATACTCCCATTGCTTTGCATTTCATTTATTAAAAACTTCACAATTCACTTCATAAACATTGGTTCTCATGAATAACAAAGTATATGCATTGTCCAAAATGGAATCTTTGAGTATGCCTCAATGGACGCTACGTTTCAGGTGCACGTGCATCTCTGAAGTCCTAGATCACAGAGTTTCCATTGGCAGTGTCTGTCTGGCCCATGCGCGTGCTCTATATCAGTGGTTTTTGAACTTTTTTTTATCAGGACCCAGTTGAAAAATATCATTTATGTTCAGAACCCAACAATTATATCTTTGAATAATATATTCCAGTCTTGTGGCATAGGCAGCAGGGGGTGCTGTGGCCCAGTACCTGAGGGTCTAGGACCCAGTACTGGTTCCCAACCTATAGTTTTAAAACCACTGCTTTATATGATCTTGTGCAACATGCTGAGTGCATGTAGGGCAGGGCTTGACAAACCCTGGGTACCAGGTTGCCATGGCACTTGGGGTTTGTAGCTTGGTGTCTGTCTCAGCTGCAGCAATGGAGTGCCCTCTGGCTCCTAAATGCACTGCCGATGCCTTTAGTGGCATTCAGGAGATGTGGTGGCATTTCCATGGCAGGGACATCCCAGCTAGCCACTTAGCTGGGTGGCAGTTTTCTTGAGCCCTGATGGAGACCTGCATAGGCAAACTGTCTTTAGTTCCTTCTCCAGCTCCTCGATCTGAGATGGAGTGGAGCTAGTGTGTCCACCTCATGCTTGTCTAAGTGTGTTTTGTAGTTTAGTGTTCTCTTTAGTGTTAACTCATCATACACTCTCAACTATGTAGCTGTAAGCAGTTTCAATTTTCCCTATCCGTGTCTCCCCCCCCCCCCCAATTTTGTCTGAGTGGACATGCCTGGCTTGTCAGTTTTTGGACACTGCCTTTCTTGTTGCAGAGGTGTCCTAGTGAGCAACACCACTCTAAGTGCATTAGTTGCTTGGTGGAGTTCCCAAGTGAAACTTTTGCCTGGTTCTAAAATCCTGTGCTGGGAAGATTTGGCAGGCCAAACAGAAGCTGCTGCTGATGGAGTGCGCCCTTTGACTTACACCAAGTCATCTCAGGAGGTCTGTCCCTCCCCCTTTGTCTGTCTCTGGACAAATGCAGTGCCCCTTCACTTTTGGGAAAGGTTGTGCCTAAGAATGAGTGAGAGATGGCTCCAAAGAAAAGATGAGTGGTCTCCCACCACAAGGAGTCAACTCTCAAGAAACATCTTGGTAGGTTTTTGGTGTCAGAAGCCTTGACCTCTCAACTCTATACCAGAGAGGTGAAAGTCTCTTCATCTGGTACCGGTAGAATAAGGTTCTGGTGGATGGAGGGAGAGGTCACAACCAATGTTCCCTCTAAGGGGCGAGGGCAGCTGAGCAACTCATGTTGCTCGCTGCGCTCCCCCCCTGCTCCTGGTGGCATGACCCCCCCCCTGCTCCCAGCATCACTCCCCCCACTCCTGCTAGTCCCCCTGCTCCTGGCATGACGCCCCCTGCTCCCGGCGGCAGCCCCCCCTCCCGCTCCCGGCATGACCCACCCCTGCTCTGGGCAGCACTCCCCCCTGCTCCCGCTCGCCCCCCCCCCGGCATCACCCCCCCCGCTCCTGCTCGCCCCCTGCTCCTGGCAGCACTCCCCCCTGCTCCCGCTCGCCCCCCCCCTCCACTCCCGGCGGTCCCCCCAGCCCCCACAAACTTACCTCAGGGCTCCTGGGGCCAGAGAAGCTCTACGGAACATGCCCAAATTTTCTGGGCATGCTCCGTTAGAGCTTCTCTGGGAGGGAGTTTTGAAAACTCCCAGCCCCAGAGGAGCTCTATCCAGGGACTCTGGCTGCCGGCGGTGCGCTGCCAGCAGCCTTTGCTGTGCTGGCGGCTGCGGCGGGCTACGCTGCAGCGCGCCAGCGCAGCTTACAGGGAACATTGGTCATGACCTACTTCCCTTAGTTACTTTGTGCAAGTTCCTTCAGTTTGAGGTGTAGTCCTGCTAATCCAACTGCCTTGTGGCTGTGGCTTTTTTGCAGGCTCCCTGTAGGCAAGGAAGTCCTTACTTGTTTCAAGTGGCTGTGCTGGCTTACAGGTTGTTAGTCTGACCTTTTGAACGAGCAAGCAGAGACCTCCTACCTCCTTATCACTCAGCACCGAACTGAGCCGGAGTCCCTTCTTTTCTTCCCATATCAGGACTGGCCTTGGTCGCAGGCATAGCAGAGTGGGAACTTGCTGAACCCAAAGGTTTTCTTTAATTCCTGGTGTGCTAGACATTAGTTTCTCTGCTTCCTCTCTGCTCCCGTTCATAATACTAAACTAAGTCAAGACGTATACTACTACTTTTTGTTAGGAGCAACAGAATGGCTGCTGTCCCTATACAGAGGAAAAGGGCATTATACAAAGTATCATCTTGTGCTAAAGAAGGGTAGCAGATAGAGAGAGATCTTGGGTCTAAGACGAATGAACACATTTGAAAATTTTCTATAATGATTGACTCTGACAGCAACAGTCCTTTTATTTAGAGGCAGAAGACTGTCTCTTGGTTCCACACAGCAATATATCTTGTGTGCAGGAGCTACCCGTGCTTTGTCAGGAGCAAAATTAACTTTAGTGGTGACTCCTTCTAAAGCAGGGATCTCAAACATGGTCCACAGGCTGCATGCGGCCCTGAAAGCTATTTCCTGTGTCCCGCAATGACACGATTGTTACCTATATTTGTAATATTGTATGGAGAGGTTTCAGTGGTGTGGACCTCAGGCTACTGTGCTAATCCTGATGTGGCCCTCGTGGTGGTTTGAGTTTGAGACCCCTGTTCTGAAGACTGACGAATTTATTTATGTCTCTAAAAGTGTCACTAGACTCCTTATTATGGCTACCCCTTTGGAACTTTTCAATACAGCCTATTATCAGCTGCCAGGGTGTTCTTAGATGTTTTAGAGCTAGAGGCTGCTTACCTTTGTCAAAAAGCAACTTTGATGTCCCTGTATCTGGGCAACTGACTACTCAAGGACTGATTTTTATGAAGCGGTTCTGATGTCCAAGGAGTGTAGATTTATCAAAATCAGAGAAGTTGAAGAAAGGTGAGAAACAACTGACTGAACTTAAGTAATTGCTAGTAATCACTAGAGGTTCATCCCATGTTTTCTGTATCATCAGGCTTCACATTTGCTAAAGATAGAAAGAGAAGCATCACCTCTTCAACAGTTTCCACAAGATATTGGCTCTGTTAAAGAGGAGGATGTGGTCTCTTAACTTCCCAGGTGCAAGGAAAAGAACAGGATTATGCTTTGGAAGATGAGCAGTGCTAACTCCAGTATTCTCCTGGTATTTTTAAGGGTTAGTCTACACTGGTAATTTACATTGACATAGCTACATCTCAGGAAAAATCCATGCACCTGAGAGACAGCTATGCCAGGGTAACACCTATCCTTCCTCCAGTGTAGACAGTAATAGGTGAATGTAAGAATTCTTCTATCAACCTAGCTACCACTTTGTTGGGAGGTAGTTTAGCTATGCTGATGGGAGAGCCCCTCCGGTTGGCATAGGTCAGGTGTGGCCAAACTGTGGCTCGGGAGCCGCATGTAACTCGGGAGCCGCATGTGGCTCTCGAATGAAAAAAAATGCGGCTCGCAGAAGAAAGCCAGAGGAAAGCAGCCCCAGCCTAGGAGTTTTAAATCTCCTGCCCTGAGTCGGTCTGGGGGAGCCAGCATCAAGGCCTGGGGGTTAGGGAGGGGGTCGGGATGGCGGGGAGAAGCAGTGGAATGGTCAGGACGGTGGAGAGAAACTAAGTTTTTACTGTATAGGTAGGCCTAGTCTTCATGGTAACCTTAAGTAATTATTAGAATCTGACATTAGTAGGATCTGTATTTGCCCTCTTTTTATGATAAAATTAAAGTGCACAATGAATTTTAAACTTAGTAATTTTGGAGTTGGTATAAGTATATGGCTATATGCCTCAGTGCGGCTCTCGAAGGTTTAATATTAAACTTGTGTGGCTCTTGAGTTCTATAAGTTTGGCCACCCCTGGCATAGGTAATGTGTACATTGATGCACTACTGTGGCCCAGCTGCAGATGTTTAAGTGTAGAGAACGAGCCTGAGGGTATGTTTCCACTACTGGCGTTATAGTGGTGTAGCTGCAGCTACACTGCTGTACTGCAGTCAGTACTATGATGAAAGGGGTTTTTCCATACCCACTTGAGAAGCAGTCGCTAGGTCAATAAAGGAATTCATCTTTCAGCCCAGTTGTGTCCAGGATTTTGGTTAGCTTACCTACACCTCTCTGGGCATAAATTTTTTGCACCTCTGAGGATTGTGCTTAGGTCAACCAAAATTTTAAGTGTAGTCCTGGATTGAGAGTCTGGAGTGTCTGTTTTGTAGAGTGCAGGGAAGTAGGCTGATTCATTTTCACGTCTGACTTTCTGCTATATCATGTAATATTAAGATAAATCTCTCTTTTTTTGTACTTCAGGAAAGGACTTTCACTTACTGAGGTACAGGTAGTTTGAAAATCCATCAGAAGATATGCTGTATTAACTTCAAAACCTGGTGATGGGCATCTGAAATGTTCATTTTGAAATTATGCCAGCAGGTGTAGGAAGGAGTGGGTGGCTCCTCACCCGAGTCCCTTTTAAAAGGAGATTAGACTTGAAACTGCCAACAAATGGACTAATCAGGACAGAATTAAAGAGCGTGCTTAAAGGGAAACCATAAAATTGAACATCTTCCTTAGTTTTTGAACTTGTTAGCTATAACTCTTAAAGGGGAAAATAAGCAAGATTACTGAACTAAAACACTGGTATAATTATTTGTTTTTTTTTCTTCCACTCTGTTTTATACATTTGATAGAACTTTCTGTTGAGCCAGACCAACACAAACATAGGAACTGGACAGAGGAAAATAGGACAGTGTGATTGTAAAATCACAAAAAATAGGAGAAGGATTAGGGAATAGGATAGGATATAGTCTGAAAAGATTCACTGAATTTGAAAACAAGTTTTTAAAGATGTGACGTTTGCATCCCTTTATTATACTAGACTGATACTATCTAGCATGGTTTTTGTTTTGAATTTAGAGCAAATAAAGATATCACCCTAGTTCCCTGTAAGTAACTGTTAGGGCTCTTAACTGTTTTTGCATCTGATAGTAGAAATTCTAGAATTTTTTTCTAGCTAGAAGCTTTGAAAAATTCGTTATCAAATTCTTTCCTTTTGATGTACATTATTTCCATTGAATAGTTGCTGTGTGGTAAAATGGTCCTTTGCTGGAGTTTAGTGGAGATTGAGTTAGAGCTGTAAAACTTTCCCCACATTCAACTAGTCAGTGGAGCCTTGGAGTTGATTTTAGGTCTTGTTTATGTGGAGTTATTCCAGTATAGCTGTTCCTCATTAACTTCATGTTAGGGTGATCTTATTCCAGAATGAGTGCTTTATTTCACATGGTCTTAATTGAATTAGAGTAACTAAGAATGAGGCGCTCACTATAAAATTAGAGCATCCACTCCTGGAGGAAACCAGGAATAGATAAACCACTTTGAATTCACATGTTACCTTATTCCAGATAATTTTCATGTGTAGATGAGTGGTAGACAGAATTTTAATTCCAGTTATGATAAACTTAGTAAACTTGGTTTAAGAAGAGGCTCATTTCAGCTCTGAAGGACTTTCTCCTATGGTGACAAAATCCTTTTAGCCTTGGAATTTAGTTCAGGCAGAGATCTATTTCGGCCTACGTGTAGAGGCCTGCATCAGCCAAGAAAGAGTCTGTTTAACACAGAAGCTTAGCTCAAATGAAAGCTTGTTCAAACTCTGGGATTTATGCTTTATGTGGGAGCCATATTAAGAAGTTTGTTATGGAAATCTCTGTAATGTACATTGTTAGTTTCTTTGTGACCCAAAATAAGTAAATTATTCAAAAACACCAAATAAAACTTTTGCGTTTTTCTGCCTTTCGCTTCACTGAATCAGTCTGACTGACATTTACTAACATCAGATTATTATAGTTCTTTTGTATGAGTGTTATTACATTCAGGTGCTCCAGACTGTGACCCTGTTGTGGTAGACAGACAGGAAAAACAGTCCCTGCTCAAAACAGCTTGCTATCTAAGTAGATTAATTAAACTGGTAGGTTGTCCCTGTATGAGCAATATTTGGCTACTACTAAGGCGCTTTCCCTCAGACCTTAAGAATTATGTGGAGCAGGCTTAAACGCTGCAACTTTGGTACCCTGTGCAGTGTCTGAAAAAGGAAAATGAAATGGTAAATCTAGCTAAAGCAGCACAGGTATCTTTAGACTCTTTATTTTGTTCATCTGTTTGCTTTTTCTTCAGTTTGTTGCCTACATGCATGGAAGACATTGGGTGTTGTCATTTATTTAGTTTATTGGATAAATAGGCAGTGTCGTATGAAGCATTTTGTTGAAAGCACAGTTTGGTTTTGGTCCAGTTGAAAACTCACATAGGGGGTCAACTTAGATTCTGAAACAGACCCATCACGGATGAGATGTCAGAGATTTGTTGTTCCTCTCAGCTTTTGTGGAGTGTCTTTTTGTTGGAAATACTGTTTTGAAGGTGGGGAGCTGAATCTCTGATCCGTGCAATTGAAATGTTATCCTTTGTGTTTCACTGACTTTTACTGTATCCCAGAAGCGTCATGTAACTTCTCCAGATCCTGTAAATTTGCAGCATTTTTATGATTGACATGTACCATATTTCACCTCTTTTTTTTAGCCAAATTAATGTACTGAAGAGAATTCTTTGTAGGCAACAGAAGCATAATGCTGCAGAAAATGACTTGCGAGAGTGGATTTGTCCTCAATTCAAATAGATTGCCTTGGTTTAGGGTTCTTTTGTGCAGGAAACAGATATGTAACTTTAATAGAAGGGTGGTTTCAAATCACTCTCCTTTCATGTAAGAATGAGCTGAGGTTTTTCTCAGATTTTGTTCCTGAAGGCTTTTTGCAAGTAGTGA
Source organism: Podocnemis expansa (assembly GCA_007922195.1). Classification (NCBI taxonomy): domain Eukaryota; kingdom Metazoa; phylum Chordata; order Testudines; family Podocnemididae; genus Podocnemis; species Podocnemis expansa. The sequence continues at coordinate 4,121,406 of ML682043.1, forward strand.
TTTGTTTCACTCTCTCACAGTTCAAGAGGAAGAACCCGGGCACCAAGTTTTTGTACCAGAAAAATATTTTTTTTAAAGCCCTTGAAGCCTTAATATTTGCACATCTGTTTTCTGAGATAGTGAGTGGTATGTCATGCTGTTAGAGCTGATATGATGAACTGATAGAAGTGGTGGTTTTGCAGCTTGTTTGACTATGGTAGGAATGGGTGGAGTCTTTTCATGGTGGCTTCCTCTGCTTAGTTTAAAAATTGTAAAAGGTTGTATTGGGTGAATCATATCTTTTCATCCCCACCCCCAAGGTCTTTCTCCATCACATTCAATATGTATGTGGAGCTGTTGTGAAATAACTGAGACTTTGATCTACTTTTAGTATAACTTCTTCCATGTCACTGACTGGAGTGCAGTTCTGTATTTGCCATGATTTCCCCACATCTAGCCAAGGGTAGGGTGTGAGAACCAGTTAATGTTAAGATCTACATAAAGAAATAGATATGATGTTGGTTGGCAAGTGATAGTGATCTGAGAGGATAAGAGGGATTACGAGGCTCTGTCTGCTGTCTTGTTAAAATGGCTTGCTGTTCCAGGGTCTTAAATTCTGCACTTTTTTTAATGGTGCAGCATCTCTTTTTTCAGTCTTTGGCTGACGATTTGATTGCCCACATTTTAGGTGTTGACTGACCAATGTATGGTCCCAGGTTGGTTCCAATTGTAGTTGCAAGGTCCTTGAAGCCCAAAATAATCTTAAACTTTTCTGTCTTAGTGAACAGTTGTGCTAATTTTGATGTCTCCCTGGTATCCTTTTTGATGATTAGAATTGTTTGGAAAACTTCTGTTGTCATTCTTTGAGGTTGAAGTCTAGTAGCACAGATCTCAGTGGAGTGTCCTTGAGAGTACGCCAGGCTTTCAGAAGCTGTTTTAGGACAGTGATTCTTAACCAGGGTTACATGTACACATAGGGGTATGCAGTGGTCTTCCAGGGAGTACATTAACACAACTAGATATTTGCCTAGTTTTACAACAGGCTACATTAAAAGCACTGTCGAAGTCAGTACAAACTAAAATTTCATACAGACAACGACTTGTTTATTTTGTACTATATATTTACTATATTCTGAATGTAAATGCAATATTTATATTCCAGTTGATTTGTTTCATAATTATATGGTTAAAAATTGAGAAAGCAAGCAATTTTTCAGTAATAGTGTGCTGTGACTCTTTTTGTATTATATGTCTGATTTTTGTAATTAAGTGGTTTTTAAGTGAGGCGAAACCTGGGAGTGTGCAAGACAAATCAGATTCCTGAAAGAGACACACCAACCTAGAAAGGCTGAGAGCCACTGCTCTAGGTTTTAAACTACTCCCCACACTCTCGATTAGAGTCGTTCAGATGAGTGCAATTTTCTGATTGGCTGTGGAAAGCAAAAGGTGATATTTAATTTTACCTATACATTCCTATGACTTTAATTTTGTGTTCTAAGGTATGAAATAGATGTGATACTGTTTATTCAATGGTGTTCCATCTGTAACTTGTAAAGAATATGATAATCTCAATCCGAAAGCAACTCTCTCTTCCTCCCCTACCAAGTATAACTTTTTATCTTTATTGACATCTAGAAAGAACCCATGGAAATGGGGAAAGAGAGTAAAGGTGTGTAAATATGTCATTTAAAAAATAAATCTTTTCAACACTTGTATGACAAAATGCTATTTTTAGTGCTCTACATTCCATCCCTATAGCCTTCACTATAGAGTAGCTTGATGTACTAGAGAAATTTAAGGATAACTCAAACACAGTTAATGTTTGAATTACGTGGAACCCCAACTCTGTTGATGGAGAGCTTGTAATAGGTGGGATGGGTTGCTGAAGAAAGTTTGGTGGTTACTTTTTATAATTGTAGATTTTCATGGATGTACTGTACCATGTTAAAATTAAATTCAGATCATTGCTTTGTTCTGGCCTTCAGCTTTACTTTAAAATGAGGAGATTCAGTTAGCACCATGATACTGTATGTAAGTTTACCTTTCTACCTCAGAACTAGTTAGAAGAACACCCTTGTGCACCATAACTAGATATGGCGAGCATGGCAGGGTGCTTCCTTTGCCACACTGGGGCACCTGGGTTAAATAAGACCTACTCTGGAGAGGAGTTGTTCTTAATTTGGGTTTGTATTCTGCAGGTTTACAAGGAGTACTTTTCAGCTAAGCAGAAAGAAACAAGGTCATGATACAAAATAGAGACTACTTTCCTCTGCTCCTTATCGATGGTGTTTCTTTGTTACGGTGACCCCTGTGGGCCAGTCCTTCTCCCAAACAGTCCATTAATGTGGTTATTTCCCTATAGGAAGGAGAGTAGTCTTCCTCTCAGGAGAAGCCTTTTCCTTTTGCTGCCACTAGTCCTGCTGCAGCTTTTCCTCCAGTCTCTCCCCAGAAAAGGGTTTTTAAAGGTTACAAGCAGCCCATAAATAGCATAGGTTACCTCTTTTCAGCTCATGGGGGAAATGGACCTTTCCCATTCTTGGGCTGATATGCCTGTCTGTATTCTACCTTGGTCCCATGGCCAGGCAGAAATGTCTGTTGGCAGCTCCTTCACGGAGCCGTGCACATGGGCATGTACCTAGTGTGGTTCACTTCTCTCCTGACATCTGCCCATTTTGCTGCATGAGGGAGCCCCTGATGTATGTCTGGAGTGTGCCATGTTGATGTTCCTTTTCTAGCTCCTCCAGATTCTTCTATGGTTGTTTTCCCACAACAACTTCTCATTTACACACAGCCTATCTGTGGTCCCCAGAATTTGGAAGACCTTACCAGTTTCCTCATGATGCTGGCCAAAGTGGTGCAAGAACACCAGGGAGAGGATTTTGGCTGATGGAGTGCTCTGTTACTGTGGGACTATTTCAGTACCTCTATTTGTTCATTCATCTGGGCAGGGTTCCTCTGGGCCATGTCCTTTGGCTCCCTAGATAGCTTTGAATAACAGTGGGCAGTATCTGTGGTCTCTTCAGGTTCCCACTTTGGTTGACACTTTGACCTCCATGCTTGTTTCTGTGTCCCCGTCCCCCTCCCCCATTTGTTGCCCCAGTAATTAGATGAATCCTGGGCTCAGCAGCTGGTCCTCTTAGGCTGGAGGAGGGGCCTTCAACTGTAGGTAGGCTTGCAATTGCCACATCCTGGGGCCCTATGAGGCCACAATCTTTTTAGTCTGGCTTTGTCACAGGAGGTGAATTAAGAATGGCAGCATCCTTAATAACCTAGTTCTTACTGATTGTTTCAAAGTACTTTTATGTATGATTTGTTTTAAAACCTTTTAACAAATTGCTCCCAAAATATTTTGCAATAGTATCAATCAAGGTGCAATTTCATTTTGCTGATAGCAATATTTTTCTAGGACTTGACAAGACTTTGTTAATCTTCAGTTCTGTATCAAACTTGGAGGGCGCTTTGCTAACTTGCAGTTTATTAACACATGTACTGTATTTGAAGACAAAAATTATGCCTGTACAGAAACAAGTGGAAAAGTTGCCCCTTCATACTAGGACCTTGTGTCCTTAGCAGCAAGCTGTTTTTGGTCTCCTAGAACTGTTTTCTTACACATGGATTTAGGAGACCCTCCTCACTAAGTCCATCTCTGTCTGTTCTCTAGCTGTGCTTATAGTTCAGTGTGATTTACACTTGAACTCCAAAGTGTTTGATGGATTGAATCTTTTGAGGAAGAGGGGAGCCAGTTACTGTGTGATCTGCTTTTGGTAGCACCTGTGTCTAGTTTGACTTTCAGGATCTTCTGGAATGGAGCTGGTTGCAGGGTTAGTCAAAATAGTGGTAGTTTCATGGTAAGATCATGGAAGATTCTGAACTCTGATTAAAGGTGATGATGGTGGAGATACCAGGTTCACCCGAAGAATCTCCAAATGTAGGTTTTTTTTCTCCACACTAGGCCAAAATGTAACCTGTTTTATGTATAGCCTCAATAACTGGATGTAGTTTATGATGTCAGAACAATCTTTTTATCACATAGTCAGTATGGTGGATTTATACACCTCAGAAGCAGCAGCACTGGGGCTTCCAAAGGAGCTCTTTTTAACGCACATGTACTACAGAAAAAAGTTGATGTGAACATACAAAATTTTTGAAAGAGCGTTAGATAACTAGGTATAGTTTACACTTCAGCTTCTCCACAAAATATCCTTGGCAAAACCATTAGTCTTCATCAAGAAGAGATGCTAGATAAATCAGCACATTAAATATGAGAACCAGAGCCCTTCCCCTCTTCCTCAAAACTGTGTTTTTAAAAGAACTACTTGTCTGTTTCTGCCTTTCAGTGCATTACTTATGTTTTAGAAAAATTGTTCTTGATCTTTGATTTCTGGACGGTGGGGTTTTGTTTGGAGAGCAAGGAGCTCTCCCTTTTCCTTCTTGTCCTGTCATCTCTTTGATGTTTTCATGTAGAACAGAACTTCTTTAAAAAAGAAAGGAAACTACATGTCTAGTCAAAATGCTCCACCTATTTCCACTGACCCTTACATTTTTGACTCACTAGCAGAACAAAAATGTTTTCTTCAAAGTTTATTTTTATTTCGTACATCATGGAACAAAAGGTCAATTTTAGATCAGCTGAAATCAGACCTAACTGTTAAAGCTCTGAGTAGCCTTTGGTTTGAAGTTGGTTTACAATGTTTCATTTAAATGAGGAGACTCAGCAACGTGAGTGCTCTAAACCAGGACAAAACCTTTTTCAGAGGTATTAAATCTAATTAATTTAAGCAGTAAAACATGATCAGCATGTACTTTTGTGCCACATTTCTAGACATGTGCAGAAAAGTAGGCTGGATCAGCTTTCATTCAATGAAATAATGGTTCTTTCTAGACAACTTTTTTTTTTTTTTTTTAAATTAGGATCTTCTGCTGGATTGTATTTTTTGGCTGCCTATTTTGATTTTTCTTTAATTGCTAGTTATTTAAGCACTTGCTTTCTAGTTTCCAAATTTTTTTACATGACTGTCAGTCTGTAAATCTGTGTCTCATCTTACAGCATTCCCCAGGTATACTGTTGCTAATATCTTGATTCCATAGTATCACCTTGTTGGTAGCGTTTTCATTAGCAGTGTGTCTACATTAAGAGTTTATTATTGGATTGCCGTTTTGTCAGTGACGTACCCAGTTTGTGAAGTGAGGAAGTAATCTTTATCCCTGTGGGTTCTAGTTATGTGTTTGTTCGCGCTGATTTGGAGAACATCATCAGTTGCTACTGGGAAAAATAGAGGCAATTATACAGAGATATGTTAAACCAAAAAAGATCATATTGATAGCAGGTGGGTATATGTGTTTTTAGCATCATAATACTGCCCACTTCTTTTTCTTTCAGCCTGATTTGTATGTAGTGCTCCAGAGCAGATGCTATTCCTTTTCTGTAGAAATTGGAATGTGTGACAGACAGTTGAGTAGAGTGGTGTGCACCTGGTTGGCATTTATCATCCTTAATGGTATATCAGGCTATTTTAGTGAATGCCTGAGAATATGAATGTATGTGAGACTCCTTAATTGAGTAGCCAATTTCATTCATTTAATATACAAGTAACCAGTTCAGCTGCTTACTGGCATGGCTTTCTCACAAGAGAGAGCAACCTTTTATTTCATTTTCAGTCACTTAATTAACTACGAGGTTGAGAGGTAGTGCTCAGGTAGGAGTCTTGGCATCATCCTCTGTCCCTTTTCAAAACTCAGCTGAGTACTGGTTTTAGCTTGGGGTAGAAGTCAGACCTCAAATGATTTATTTAGAATGGTACTAAGCAGACAGAGCACATACTGTCTGGTTTCTTCCAGCTCCTGGTCTTCACATTCCCTTACATATGACCAAATACTAGTTTTCCTTCCATCTTGCCCCCGATGTTTCTCCACCTACACACCACAAATTGCTCATCAGTGGCTGTTAGAACTCAAACTTTTTGCCTTCAGCAGATTTTAAGAATAATGCTTTTCTACAAAAAATTCCATGAAGGACAATATAGTTGCCATTTCTTGCTCTCTATATAAGTGAAGCTTTAGAAAATGTTCTTTTTCAAAGTAGCTGCTGCTTCCCATTATCTGCAAAGTAGTCGTGCACCCGTTGCTCTTCGTTGCTTCTTACATTAGCAGTAGCTACTATCTTATCTGAAGCAAGCACCATGGCTTCATTTCTTTGGCGTTGGTTGGGAGTGGCGGTGGTGGTCATGTGTCTTGAAAGGGAAGAAGTCTTTATGAAACTTTCTGTAGAATAATACTATTTGTCAGCCTTCATGGAAGAATTAAAATGTATGTATAATAGTGCAAAATGACAATTCTGAAAGTTTCTTCAGCTTTAGCCAATACTTGCGATTTCAGAGTGTTTCACCTTCATGGGATTTTTGAATGATCTTACTCTCCTGATTATTTGGGACCAAAAAAGGCATGACACTGGGTACTAAGGTTTTAAAAGACCACCCCAGGGGGTTGGACTAGATGATCTCATGAGGTCCCTTCCAACCCTATGATTCTATTCTATTCTAGTCAAAAAAAAAAAAAAAAAAAAAGAAAAATTTACAAGGACCCTGCTTGTAGATTTTCAGAAAATACATTTTTAAGCTGAAAGTACAGTAATTTTTGGGATGGTATGCTATTTTTCATATATAACAAAACAGTGAGTTTCTGCTTTAAATATGAAACTCAAGCTTAACTAAGGAACATCAGGTGGTGCATTCTTAATAACTTTAAATATCCATGCGTACATCTTCAGATAGTGTATGTAAAAGTAGTACATTCTAATTTATTTCTGGATGAAGACTCTTTGCCAGTGGTACCTTATTATAATCTAGTAAGTAGAGTATTGAAATACATGGCACATTTTGCTTTGATTCCTGTATGGAAACATTATCTTGGGGCAATTTTTGGCCCCCGCCCCCCTCCATTAGCTGCTGCTTGCATGGTGGCAACTATATAGACTTTTTAATCCTGAGTAGCTACAGGACTGAACAGTTTTCTTCACTAGTACCTAGGTAGTTATGTGATGATTCAGATGTAATGATTGACAAATACCTGAATGCAGATCCAGATGTTCGTTTGTTGCTTAGTTCCAGAAAAAAGTTGCCTAGCTGCATTTTCGTTTTCTTGACAATTTCTGTAGAACATATTGTGGAAGGTTTCTTGTGATGAGCACTCAGAGTGTATTGCCTTGTTATTGTTATACAATAATTTATGCAAAATCTGTGCAAGAAGTTAGTTTTGTCAAGTCTGGAATTGCTGTACCACAAATTACAGGATTCAACACTGGAGAATTAGCTTGTGCTTGCTACCATTGGAACCAAATTTAGTGAAACCACACTACTGTCTGTCACTGAAACAGTGGTTATTTTGTGAGATTAAAAACAAAGTTTATTTAAAAATTGGAAGCCATTTGTTTAAACTGTTCAACCTTCACTCTGGGCTATGGAAATAACTTGACTTTATCTTATCTTTTTAAAATGGTTTTAATAATTTTTTCTGATTGAAGTCCACTCTTATTTTCTTGAGCAGTGATCATCTGTATCTACAGCTCAATCCTACTAGATTAGAAACTTGGAAATGCAGTTTATTGTAAACTAACCATTCTCAAACCCTAGGACTATTGAGCTCTACAGTACGGGTCTCAAACACGTGGTCCATGGGCCGCACCCGTGGAGTTCCCACCTGTGGCCCCTAACATAAAGTTGTAATTCAGGGGTTCCATACCCATGGCTGCCTTTTCAAGCTGCCTTTATTCCTGCTGGCTTGGAGCCAGCCGCTGAGCTGCAGCTGCCTGATTACTGCCCAGGGTCCTGCCGCTGACCAAGCTGAGCCCGGCATCAGAGGCAGTGCTTCTGGGCCACAGGCCCTTCCTGCCCGTGCACGGCCTCAGCACTGGCAGTCATGCTGTTGGGCAGCCAGGGAGGAGATGGAGCCTGTCGCTGCCTGGGAACCATGTGGCAGCAGAGCCCTCCAGGGCTGCCTTTTGGGGGGGATGGGGCTCAAGACCAATTGGAGGGGGGTGTGGCAGGCCGGCCTGCTCCATTCTCCAGGGACCCCAGTCGTCTCCCCACGGGCTGGGAACAAGGCTGCGCCACCTGCGAGCGCTGGACCATCACCTAGCCCCTGGGCCTTTCTTTCTTTCTTTTTTTTTCTTCCATCTCTTTCTTTTGTCTTTTCCTTCCTTTCTTTTTCTCTTTCTTTCTTGTTTCCTTCTTTCTTTTTTACGTCTCATTTCTTTTCCTTTTCTCTTCCTTCCCTCTCTTCCTTCTTTTTTCCATCCCTTCCTTCCTTTCCTTCTCTCCATTTGAAAAAAAAAACCTGTAAATTTTTCTAATTAAAAAGCTTTCTAAAAATTAAATTTCAGTTAATTCATACAAATTCAATTATACCCAATTAATGAATTCTATTTACAATCACTTTGAATTCAATTCATTTTAAATTTAATTTTAATTAAATAAACTGGTGGCTCTGCTGTATGAAGAAGTTTCAGTAATGCAGCCCTTGGGCCAATATCCTAGTTCTCATGCAGCCCCCCATGGTGATTTGAGTTTGAGAACCCTGCTCTACGGAGAGCTGTCTTGTGGCAGCGTACCTACTTTTTTCCCCCCAAATGGTAAATCTCTCTACACCCACTTTTACTCTCTAAAAAGGCTAAGAATGTTCAGCGTCTTTGTAACATAGTAATCTTTGAGTGTTTGCTCATGTCCATTCCAGTGTAGATCAGTGGTCACCCTGAGCCCTGCTGCTTGAAAATGTTTTCCTCACCGGTGCCTGTCAGATTGGCTCTGGTGCCCCCTGGAGTTTTGTCACGAGGCTGTGCTTGTGAGTGGACCCCCCCCTCGCCCCCCAGCTGCACCCTGGCCATGTTCCTCTGCCACACCAGCCTTGGAATTGGTGATTGGACTCTGGCTTTCTTTGTTTCTTTCTTTTCACTGAGAATGGGAATAATGCCTGGGGAATTGGGGAAGCTCACAGGTGGGAGTGGTGCAAGATCTGTAGGAACTTAAGCCTGTCTTCCAAAATGATAGATAAGACTCCACCCTGTCCTTCTGTAGGCAACATTCCAGCCTTCCTTGGAGCTAGGTCACTTGGACTCAGCACTGAATTATTTGGCCTTGGTAAAAGCACTCAAACTATACTTAGGGACACTCAACATCGTTCTCGATCTGTGGCACCAAGATGAGATGCTTTGAGGCACCACAGCACAATCAGACATCCCAGAAAGGCATGCTGGTGAGAGAACCGTCGCCAGTGCCTAGAAAGACACAAAGACTGACAGAGGTTGGTGTGACAGAGAGATGCTGCCTGGGTGGGCCATTCTGCAGCACTGACAGCATGCACCTTACTTTTGATTGCAGCCCCACAGTGGGGCAGCTGAGTCTATTGTTTGTAGACTTGCCACTGTGGGAGAGCAATTAGAGCCCTCATCAGTACCAGAGTTCTTCACAACAGCAAGAGGCTTACTTGGTTTACCTGTCCCGCTGGTTCCAGCCATACAGGAGTAGTCAGCAACAGTAGCAGTGGTAAAGGTTTCTGTGGGCTTGAGGCCTAAAGGAGAAGGTGGCCATGATCTCACAATCTTGGTCCCCTCTTTGCTGGCACCATTAACCCCTGTTCCTCGTCTCCAGAGGAATTCACAGAAATGGACTCTGAGGGTGGAGTCATGTCTCATGCGGGAGAAGACATCATTCCGACCAGCACTATTGTGCTATAGATCTGAGCCAAGGAATCTTTCCTGTGCTGTGGCCATGGCAACAGTGGCAGTTCCCTGTAAAGTGGTTTTTCTGGAACTCCTGGACTTTGCAGTCACCACCAGGACCACACTTCAGACAGTTGTATTTAGTGATTTTTGGAGCCCAGACCTCTCCAACCTCCCCTGGAACAGCATCCAGGTTCTGGTATCAAGGCTCATGCTGTGTATCGAGAGACGCCACTGCAGGACCTGTCTGGTGCCAAAGGCAAAGAGCAGGGCCCGGTGTCGCTCTAAGCATCGTTGTCTTCTTCCCTAGATGGGGCGGTTGTGGGAACTAATGTTGCACTCCATAGGAGGATCATAAGGCATATCAAGAGTTCTTAAGGAGTATAATTCAGAACCTGGTTGTCCAGGTGGAAGGTATCAAAGGGTCCTTCCATTCCCTTGTAGACTTCTTAGCAGCAACAGGCCTTGTGAGAGTGGCATTACCCCTGAGTGGTGCCATTATGGTTTCCATCAAGGCTTCATGGCAGACCCAGCCATCTCTTTAGCTAAGGTAAAAGAAAACTGAAAAGAAATCTTTGTCCTGGTTTAGAAGTTTAAGTTCCTGTAGGTACACATCTACCACCGGGGTCTTAAGTGTTGTCCACAGCCAATGAGCAAGAAAGGAAGGGCCAACACCCAGGATCAAGGATGCCAAAAGTCAGACTTTTTTGGGAGGAAGCTCTATTCAGCTGGTGTTCCAGCTCAGGATCACCAATCAGTAGGTGCTCCTGAGTGGGTACCATTTCAACTCCTTTTGAACTCTGAAAAAATTTGAGGAGTTTCTACCATAGAAGTTTGTAGTCTTTGTAGAGGAGGGCAAGTCTGTAGCTAAGGTCCCCACAAGCTGCCCTAGATGTGGCAGAATCAGCAGCCTGATCCATGGCTTTGTCTGTGACAGGATAGAAACTTGTGGTTGCAATCCATGGACTTGCCACATGAGTTCCAACAGTTGTTACAGGACCTCCCCTCCCATTCAAGAGCATATCACTCTCTTTTCTGAGCAGATGGAATCCAGACTTCACCATTTGAAAGACAGAAGGGCCACGCTTATGTAGGCCTTTATATACCTGCCCCCTTGAGGAAGCACTATAGACCCCAGCACTGTAGCTGTTGGAGTAGGCCTTAGCTACAGTCTGCACCCATGTCTCTACCTTGTAGACACTAGGCATTCAGTAGGCTCAGAGGAGAGTTGTTAATGGGGGAGATTTGGGGATGATATGCCAGGACAGTTTATGGATCCAGATTCCTCAGTTATTGTGAACCGGTTATCCCACTTCTATCAGACATGGGTCCACATTAGCTCAAACCACTGGGTGTTGCACACACAATTTTGCACCAGTTCAGTTCTGTTTTTCCCCTTCTTGCCCCTCCCAGCCCTTCTTTAGGGTCCCTTCTCATGAGCAGCTTCTAGCCCAAGAGGGTGGGAGTAATACAGGAGGTACTTCAGAGCTAAAGGGTTCAGGGGGGTGGGGCAAGGCTTGAAGGTTCTTTTCTTCCTATTTCCTAATCCTGAAAGCCAACCATGCTCTCAGATGGATTCTGGATTAAAGTTACAAAGATGCTGAAGTTTCTCATGATTTCTTTGGCCTCCCTGGATCCAGATTGCAATTTTTCAGGGACACAGAAGGTTCCCCAGATTCATTGTGAACCATGTGCACTTACCAGTTTATGGTGCTCCTGTTTGGCTTGTTGGCAGACCCTGAGGTGTTTGCAAAATGTATGATGGTCGTCATAGCCTTTGGGAGGATACAGGCAGTTCAGGTTTGTCCATATCTCAACGACTGGTTAATCAGAGGTCATTTCAAAATTCAGGTAGAGGCTGATTTGAGGCTAATGCAGTTGATCTTCCAAAACTTAGATCTGGTATAAATGTGCAGAAATCCATTTTTTCTCCAGTTTAGAGGACAGAATTCATTGGGGGCAATACTAGACTCAATACAGCATCTTCTCAAACACTATCTGTAGTTGTTTCTCAAGTGACTTGACAGACTGTACCCCTAGGTATAACAACCCATCTGACCCAGGCATCTCAACTTGGTATTCTCATGGGCTCTCCATTTGAGTCACTGGCAGTGTGTTCTCTGCTCTACTTGTGCTGGAAGATGGCCTTTCTGGTGACCATTATTTTGGCTAGAAAGGTCTTGGACATTAGGGCTTTTACTTCAGAACTTTCATTCATAGTATCCTTCAAGGACAAGGTCCAACTCTGTCCTCACCCAGCCTTCCCCCTGAAGGTGGTTTTGCAATTTCATAACAACCCACATATTTTCTTCCCAGTCTTCTATCTGAAACCAGGAGTCAGCAAATAGGAACAGACTTCTTTCACTATATATTGTGTGCATGTCTTCTGCAAAGAAGGGACCCAGTCATTTCAGAAAACAACTCAACTTTTTATGGTGGTGGCAGACAGGATGAAAAGTCTTTAAGTCTTAGGTCAGAGAATTTCATCATGGACCATTCTTTTATTAGCATATTTTATGATCCTGTGAAAGCCCCAACTCCAGCTCCAGTGGCACATTCCACAAAGATACTAGGATCTTTAGTTGCATTTTTGGCACTGGTCCCTATTCTTAACATCTGTAGAACAGCACTGTGATCTGTGGCCCACACTTCTGCGTCGCACTGTGCCATTACTCAGCAGACTTGAGGGTGGTGCTGTAGTCTTTGTCAATGAACCTTGAACTGTTCTGCTCCTGTTTGGAAGTCACCTAGGGAAAGGGCATGAGCAAGCAGTTGAAGAGAAGAATGTTACTAACTTTTTGTAACTGTTGTTTCTCAAGATGTTTCTCATGTCCATTCCAAAACGTTCCTGCCTGCCACTCTTGCGGAGTTAGCTGACAAGAAGGAACTGAGGGGGCACCAGAGCCTATCCAACAGATACCAATGCAGGAGAAGCCTTCTGGCAGCAGTGAGTACACACCTGCATTGGAATGGACATGGGAAGCACCTCTCCAAAGGCAACAGTTAGGAAGGTTAGTAGCCATTTCTTCTAGTAGTAGGTTATATGCTACAATAGCCAGTGTTGTATGTATTCTAGACAGCAACAAACTATAAGGGCAAGCTACTACAGTTGGAAAATCTGCATCCTTTAACACGTGTCCAGAAATTGCATGAAACTGTGATTGGTTTATACTTCATTCCCTTTCCACATAGAGATGGTTCGAGAAAATTATGCAAGTCCCAGCTGGACTCCTTTCTGTATGGAGGATGGGACTTTCAGTCAGGTTTAAATCCTAGTGAAAGTCCCTTAGAGGTCAGTATGTGCTGGTGTCTTTCTGAATGGTATACAAAAGGCACTGGCCATTCAGAAATGTATTTTCTCAAAAGTTTACTTGGCATTGTGGAGTAGGCTCAAGACATTAATTCATGTCAACGCCCCTCGTTGTCTTAGAAATTCAGCTGGCATATTTGTCCTTGCTTGTGTGTAGCACTTACATTTGCATTTCCTTCCATTTTTGTACTTTATTTATTGTTCAAGAGCCTTTACTTTTCCATCCATGTATTAACAGAACATCTAATAACTTTTATGTCCATAATAAAAGCAAATCAGTAGGACCAAGTAATGGCTTTTTGGCTCTGTTGAGCAGGTCAGGATGGGACTGACTGTTTGTCCTACCTTAAACATCATAAGAATACTTGCCAAGGGTACCCCACGTTCAACCTAATTTTTACTATTCTCCACAGTAGATAAACTCTTGCGATGAGCTTTATGTTGTGCCTTATTACTGGCACATAGCTGTTTATGAACTTAATTCACACAGTGCAGTAAACAGTATGGCTTTTCTTACCTGTTGTATAGAGACATCAGTGGTGAGCAACCCAAAATGAAGGCATTCCGAGTAAACTCAACAACCCACACAAAGATTTTAAAGTAATTCGTGGGATAGAATAGATTTATGATGTAGCTAGGGTTGATGGAGTGAGAGAACCCATTTTCAGTGCCCAGGCCTTCCTTCTGCAAAATGAAAGCTATCAGAGAGTAGAAGCTATTTTTTTTTTTTTGAAGTGGCCTAATAACCCAATTTCTCTAAAACCACTAGTACTTCTTTTCTCTTCTGCCTTCAAAACACCATTAGGGTGTAGAATTGACTGTTTCATGGTAGTGAATTGACATCCAGGTGTAATCAAATCTCTCTGCAGCAGCATTAAATTGGCCACAGCTAGTGATGGGAGTGTCTGAGCTTATGCCCTCCATGCAGCTCTGAGAATGTGCTACAGCACTGGCCCGTTCACAGTTTAATCTTTTCTATCGAATTACACATCTTCCCGCAGAACATCTGCAAAAGAGAGTAGCAGTGTCAATAGAAAGAAATAAAAAAGGTATTGCGCTGGTGTGTATTGATTTTAGTCATGATTTAAGTCAGCAACTGAAAAATTCTGACTTTAAATTTTTTTTATATTGTGGTTTTATTTGTATCTGTTATTTTCCAAATGAAAATTCTCTCTCATTGGTTACTAATCATTTAAAATTAGATGATTTGCAGATAAATATGGATATTACAGTGAATTGGTATTTTTTACTAACATTTAAGCATTTACATCTTTTAACTTACATTTTTTCAGACTTTTAGTTTTTACATTTTTATTGTGTTAGGAAAAGGTGAACAATATATTTACCAGCTTCATTTTTTACCTGTGATTTATTTAAGGTCTGCTTGGATCAATATTCAAATGCAATTACATTCACAAAAACAACAAATAAAAAATTAAACTACCTTGAATGTGCTAGATAAATAAGAAAAAAAAAAGTTTATCAAAAAAGTGTTTTGCATTTAATACTGGTTTATTAAACAATGGAGTTGTCATCTGTAGTTAGAGAACTGAACTGATAATTCCTGGTCATGATGTCTGTCTAGATTTTGGGATGAATAGATATCATCCTCTTACACCTAGCTTTTATTCCCAGCATGGAAGAGGATAATAAGCTTTCCACTTCTTGTTTAGCTCCCAGTTGGCTTAAATTTGAAACAACTTGTCACTGAACAGAACCAGCTGAATAAATGGAAATAAGAAAATATTGTCTCTGCATCTGTGGAAGAGGCTATTGCTGTCAAAAGCTGGCTTAGCTTTTCAGTGAATGCTGATTCCAAATGCTTAGTTAGTTCAGTGGTTTGAGTTTCTTAAAAATTTGCCAGCAGTTTGTCTGCTTGATATTATTTTAGTATTCAGCTGAAATGATTTTAATAGGTTATAGTAAGTTGAGGCCTTAACATAGATTGTTAAATCTATTTAAAATTTAAAATTAATTTTTTAAAAAAAATAAGCTTAATTAAAATAAAAAGCTGATTTTAAATTTTTTTTAAACTGTCTTTTAATCGATTTCTCTTCTTCCTCCCAGTGCTTCCTTCTCCAGCTTTAAAGCAGTAATTCAAATGCTGGTTAAATGTTTACCAACTTAAAACAGAACACGTGTTCAAATTTATTTTTAATGCCAAGATTAGAAAACAATTTTTATCTTGTCATGTAACTTATCTAATTGATGAAGGGCAGCTGGATTGTTTAATCTGGGAATCTCCTATTTAATGGATTGTTAAAGATTTCTTTGCCTTATTTAGAGTGTCTTCCTGTCGCTAGTCTATTCATGGACTGCAAATATGTGAAATGACTAATGCCCCAACTTGTGAGGGTGGCTCGTTTTCTGTTTTGCTTCTGAAGTAATTCCTGCAGCTGAGTCTGGCGGTGGTAGTAGGTTAGTAACTTAACCATTAAAATGACAGCAGATCGCTAAAGAAGAAAATGGGTCTCGTGTATTCTTCTGAAGATTGGATGACTGTCGTCTGAGGAATGCTCTTGAATTGTCTTTATGGGAGATGGAGCAAAAGATTCATCATATGCTTCAGGGGTCTCAAACACGCAGCCCGTGGGCCTCATGTGGCCCCTAAAGCCATTTCCTGCAGCCTGCAATGACACTGTTACCAATATTTACAATATTGTTGTATGAAAAGGTTTCAGTGGTGAGGCCCTTGGGCTGACGTACTAGTCCTCATGTGGTCCTCGTGGTGATTTAAGCTTGAGACTGCTGATATACTTGACTACTGTAAAGTTCTTTACCTTCAGTTATTACCTTTTTGCTGCCAGATATTAAAAATGTCAAAGCAAATATTATTTGTATCACATGTAGGATGTGGTTAATAAATAAGTACCAGTGTTATAAATGATTTGCCTATTACCTTTGTCCCCGCCGTCGGGCACTGTGCCCTCAGTCTGTCTCTTCCAGGACATATTCTAACATTCCAAAGTGCTGAGCAGCTTTCAGTTAGCCTTTTTATAAAAAGTCTGATCTTAAAAAATTTGCTTATCTATGTAACATTTCTAGCTAGGGTTGGGAGAATTCAGTTTGATCTTTAATAATAATGGTTAATCAGCAATATCAGTGTTTTTTAAAGCTTTTTTAGATTCTTTCTGAATTTTCATAATTGTGGGGAATTATGGGGAGTCAGACATTTAGTAACTGATATTGAGATTCAAAAAATTAAAGTTTTATAAACACTTAAACACAAACTGTGAACATCAAACATCTAAATATACAAAAGGAAATATCCTTAAATCAAACTCCAGGAAGTCTTCGAACAGCATTTTCTTTGCCTATGTGCAAAATTTCAATTTCCTGTTGATGAAAATATGTTTTTCTTTGATTTGCATGTACAGCAAAATTGATTTTTGCTGGCATTTACTGATAAAAAGGCAAATCCTTGCAAACCTACTTGTAGCCATAGATGTACAGTTGCAGCCTGGAATAATAAACATGCATAAGAGGAGGATTTTTTTTTTTAAAGAGGGATTTGAAGTAGAGGGAAAGCTTTGGTATGTGGTGTTGATTAAAAAGCTTGCCCAGACTTAGTATGAGGTTTGTAGACCAGTGGCTCTCAACCAGGGGTAGACAGAGGTCTTTTAGCCCATCTAGCTCTTTGCCTAGTTTTACAGCAGGCTACATAATGTCTTGTTTATCATGCTCTATAGTGTACACTGAAATGTAAGTACAGTATTTATATTCCAGTTCTCTCATTTTTACTAATTATAAAATAAATCATGTGATAAATACATTTCCTGCTATTTAAATGTGCTACAAGACTCTTTGTGTTTTCAATGTCTGGTTTTAAGGAAGTAGTTTTTAAGTCTGAAAAACCTTGGGAATATGCGGGAGAACTCAGACTCCAGAAAGGGGTACAATAGGCTGGGAAGACTGAGAACTGGTGGGGTGGGGCTTTAGGGGGGACAGAGGGGAAATGAGGTTCTTTGACATCTTTCTGTACTTCAGTTTGCAGCTGTCCTTATTTCATTGGTTTTGCTAAGGCACTCATTGCTATAATGAGTGTTTCACATTAACATACCAAAGCATTATCCCCAATTTATAGATGGAGGAAAAGGGCACAAGAAAGATTAAGTAATTTGCTCAGAGTCATGTAGGAAATCTGTGGTAGAGCTGGAAGTCTTATGGCTGGTCTCCGCTACAGGTTAAGCTGATATAACTTGCGTTGCTTGGGGTATGAATAAGCCACCCTCCCAAGTGATGTAAGTTACACTGACCTAAGTGCTGATGCGGACAGAGCTATGCTGGCAGGAGAGCTTCTCCCACCAATGTATCTACTGCCTCTCATGAAGGTAGAGTTGTTATACCTACAGGAGATCTTTCCTCTCTTGGAATAGAGCAAGGAAGGCTAAATTTATTGACCCTCCAAGCTCATGTGGTGATCTTCAGAAACTTGAATCTGTGCTCAGGGCGTCATCCTCATTGCTCCTGTCCAACCTCCCCCTGGGGTCTGTTAGGCAGAGACAGCAAGGGATGCGTGGAAGGCTCAGTAAGCTGCACTTTAACTGTAAAAGAGCTGCTGCATGGGGCTCTTCAGCTGTGGTTTGGCCACCCCTCGCATAGAGCATCTTCACTAGATTCACTACAGCAGCCTCACTGTATCAGTGCTTCTGTGTAGACTAAGCCACAGTTCACTTCCTTTGCTCCAAGGTCATTCTTCCCCACTGTCTGTAGAGTGGAGAGAACAAAGGGTCAGGCAGCTTAATTTTGCTGTTACGTGGTAAATGTCTTCAGAGGCTCTGCTTAGCACAAAGCTCTTCTTAACACTTAATTTAGTTCCTTGTGCTGATAAACAGAAGCCCAGCCGTATCTTGAGAGGGAGGGATAGGCCAAAGGCTAAGGCCTTACTCTGGGTCTTGCAAAACTGCTTTCAGTTCTTTGGCAAAGAGTTCCTTTCTGATTTTGGGCAAATCACATTGATCTGACCTACGCTAAGGTTTTTCAGGTACAATTATTGCAGGTTAGAATCTTGGCCAAAATAATTATACTGTGATAAGCGTCTGTTGGGGGTGAGGTTATACTGTACTAGTGAAACGGTGGCTCAGGCTATGTCTACACTAGAGGCAGCTGTGCCACTGTAAGGTCTCGTGTGTAGCTGCTCTATGCCAATGGGAGAAAGGTCTCCCACTGGCATAATTGAATCACCATGAACGAATGGCGGTAGCACATATCCTGCTGACATGGTGTCCACAGTGAAACTTAGTCAGGGGTGAATGTGTGTGTGTGGGGGTGTCCACCCCTTCGCCTTATTAACAAAAGTTTTACTGGCAAAAATGCTAGGGTAGACAAAGCCTTATACTGCAATAGTTATTGCTGTTTCTTATTGAGAGTAGCTGTACTTGTATGAACTACCTTTACACTGACAGAATGGCATCCACATAAAGAGAATTGTACTGCAGTAGATGTATATCTGACAAATGTAGTTAACAGCACTTCTTTACCTCAGAAGGTTGTTATGAGGTTAAATATTTTAGTCTGTGAGTCATTCAGATGCTACTTTAATGGGGAAAGAGAGGCATACAAGTATTTAAAGTAGATGGAAAATAGGTCCAATCTAATTCAATTTCTTTAGATTCTTTGTACCAGTTTGCACTTTTCTGGGAAACAAGTCTTTCCTTTTTTTCTCTCTCCCCCCCCCCCCCAAGCAGATTTCTCCCTCTTGCTCCTCCTTGGCTTTACTCAGAGTCTTTGCCTTTTGAGAGTGGCTGGGAACTTGCCTAGTGTAGCAGCATATTCCCAGCCTTTGTAAGTGGTTGGGCAGTGGTATTATTAAAGGACTCCTACTTCACTACTCAAAGGAGGAGTTATGCATTTGGCATGGAATGCAGCACCTAAGGCACATTGCCTTTGCATCATGGGTTCTCCCAGATTTTACCTCCCCTAAGAATATGCCAGGGTTTATGTCCTCTTGCAGCCATAACTTAGCTGCCTCTGGCTTTGATGTACAGCGCACTGGGGACATGATGGAAGGTATTCATTGTGGGCTTTTAGCATATTCCCAGTCGTCTTTTCTTTCAAGGCCTTCACTTGCTGGCAAAGAGTTTGATTATCTTGAGAACAGCAGCCGAGCCATTTTTGAACCCACACTGCCAGTCTGCTCCTTACCATAATGATGTTGTGCAATAAATCCTGCAAACATGATAAGCAAAGGAAAACTCCCTCTCAGCGGCACCTCATGCAGACAACCTGCTTCTGCCTCCCACAGGATCAGTTACAGTCAGATTCACTCACTCACTCTCCCTCCCTTCCTCTGTTGCTAATTAGTAATAATCCAGTCAGCGGAGGGAAGGAACTTCCTGTGGATTTATGTATGCATATAGGGGGAGGACAATACAGTGATATCTCGCTGATTGCTTTAAAGACAAATGATCCTTCCATGTTTGTTCTTAGTCCTGCATGTTGCTAGTGTTCAAATATTTAAGTAGTAGGCCCGCCTCTGTGTTGCTAACTTTGTGACTTTGGCTGGGGCTGGATGCTTATGGTGACTTGCAAATTTCAGCCCTGCAGCTGATGCAGTTCTCCCAGATGGGGAGGAGGGAGCAAAAAGAGCACAGCACTTCAGGACAGCTTTGCTCCCTCCTCTCCTCTACCAAGTTGAGAGCAATAGGATCACACCTCTGCTCTTTGTTTCTCCCCCATAACGCCAAACCTGGGAAGGTGGAGAGCTAGTGAAGAGTTTTTAGAGCTGTCTATTCCAGCCTGAAAGACTGGAGGGGTCCTGCTGCAGCGGTAACATCTAGAGTGGAGGGCAAACAACTGCAGGAGGAGCAGAGGTGTGGGGTGGCAGGTGGGAATTGATTGCTAGCCAGGAAATGGGCAGATATGAGGGTGAGAATTCCTGAAGTGGGGGACAAAATCACATTAGTACATTGTGGGGCAGTGGGACTTGGCCAACATTTTCCAGGGATGGGCAGAAGGAGTTCAGAAAGCAAGATGGACAAAATCACAGTATGGGTGCGCCCCCCCCCCCCCCCGCCAGGTTTTGGTGGGGATTGGTCAGCATGACTCATGGTTTTTGAATTTTAGCTGTTTTCAGAACTGCTACTTAGCAGACTAATTCTTATCCTTCATTTCTGCCATATTAACAGCCAGTCTTTCTCAGTATTCCCAAGAAGATGACTTTCAGTGGCAGAAATTTAGATGCCTTGTGGATCTCTAGTATTGCCAGTCCAAGCATTCAAAAAACTCTTGAGTAAATCCCATGAAATCTTAGATTTTTAAAAAAATCTCTACTTGTTTTTGAATCTCCTTGAGGCAATGCCTTGTTTTCAGAATTGATCTGTAAATGTGGAGGGAAGGGGGAAAATAAGGAGTCTTGTGGCACTTAGAGAGTAATAGATTTATTTATCACATGAGCTTTTGTGGGAGAAAATCCCACTTCATCAAATCCATTAAATAAATCTAGTAGTCTTGTAAGTGGCACAAGACTCCTTTCTTTTCCATCCCTCTACATTTTGCAGATTAATTCTGAAAACAAGGCATTGCCTCAAGGAGACTCAAAAACAAGTAGAGATTTAAAAAAAAAAATCTAAGATCTCATGGGATTTACTCAAGTTTTCTGAATGCTTGGACTGGCAATACTAGAGATTTTTGCTTTACTGGAATAACACGGCTGCCCCTTTGGAACTCTGTAAATGTGTGTGAACAAATGCAGGCTTTCTCCCATTTGCTCTTGGGTCGGGGGAGTTCTACTTAAGTTATCTTAAAACTGTGGTGAGGCACTTGCCAGTCTTTTCCTCCCTATCTCCTTCCCTCTGGAGTAGTTTGCCTTGTTCCCTTCCCCACCCACTCTTCTGCCCTACATTGTCCCTTCTTGGGTCTCCTGCCCACCATGGACATTAACCTGCTCCCATATTTTTCATTAGCTCAATTCTTGCTAAAATTGATTTTATGGGGTACACTTTCCTTTCCCCTTAATCATTTAATCTTCATCATATTACCTGCTCCTTATAATTTTCTATCACTCCTCTGTCATCTTCCTGCGCTGTATGTTGTTCTGTAGTCTCCCTTCTGCACAGCACACTGACAGTCTCCCTTACAGTTGCCTATCTGTTTTCCTAACCCTATTGTTTTAGTCCCATAACTACTGTTTGCGTTGTTCCTATGCTTACCAGAGGAAACCCTCACTTCCATATTTAAAAGCAGTAGAATATGGGGGCCATCTCTAGTTCTATCAGAGTGGTCCTTCACCCCCATTGAAAGTAATAGGAGATTGGGCCATTTTGAATTCGAGCAAAATTGATGAATTTAATATAAGAAAATAGGAGATCAGTAGAAACAAAACACCTGAGAATTTGAGGCTTATGATAAAATCACAGATTTAGTAAATCTTACCTTTTTTCATTTTATGCTGGTTAAATTGGTTTAGTATTATCTTACTGACCTAGTTGGAGACCAGAGGCGTTCACATGCTCATATCCTGGATGACTGGTAGACATCCTTCCTTGAGTGGCAATTTCCTTCCTTGGATAGAAAACTGTAGTCAGCTTGTTCAGATGTAGATCTCTAGACAGTCTTTTTTTAGCTCCAGATGCAGCTTAATCTCTTGGGATAGGGAGTCTAGATTGTAATTGATTTGCTCATAAGAGAATTTCAGCATGAGCTGGTTGAAACATTTATCAAAATACCTTTGTGTTATTCTAGCTTCATTCCTTGTTTAAAAGAAAACAAAAAACTACTCTTTGCAGGTAAAGGTTCATAGTCATGACTCAAAAGCAGTGGGATTTTTTTTTTTACCTAATTGTACTTCTGAGAAGCTATTTTTAGATAGGCTTTTATTTGCTTTTTTGCTTTGTTTAAAAAAGCATCTTTTTCTTACTGTGAAGAGCTCCGTTAGCCTGATGTTAAGTGTGCATTGAATACAGTGGAGTTTTAGCGTCCAGCTTAGTTGGTGCTAAAGAAACTGACTGCAGTGGAACCTATGCATGGTCTACACACACATTTGTAATGGCATAACTACTGAAAACCCACACGCATAAACAACACAGTTAAACTGACTGAACTCTTTGTGTAGACAGTACCGAATCAATGGGAGGACATCTCCTATCAACAAAGTTTACTGCCCTTTTGGGGAGGTATAGTACCAACGCTGATGCGAGGAACACTCTTTCTGGCATACGTACAGCAGTGGTGTAAGTGCAAATAAGTCTGGAATATCATTAGCTGATAAACTGCTGCTGGTTTTCCAGTACTGCTTTTGAGAAGAGAACAGAATGAGTTCAGCAAGTAGCCATGGCAGATAGAAAATGTACTGAAGTTTACTTGGAAGGAGGATTGCTGTGTCCCCTTGAACTACAGGTTTCTCTGACTAATGTTGAAACTCCATCCTGAACAGAGAGGAAGCTTCCATTCAGTGATCTTGTAAATCAGCAGCATGATTATTCTTGTACACTGTCTCTAAAAAAAGGTGTTTCTCAGCTGGTGTCTTGCTGATATGATGAAGGTGTTCCATGACCAACTCCAGCCCCTCCCTGTCATAGGTGGAACAACACAGTGAGCTGACCTGTGCCCAAGAGATATAAAATGCCCCAATCACAGCAAAGCTTCCAGGCGTGTGTTGGCATGTGCTGCCAGCTTACTCCTTTACTGTGGCTGGGACATTTAAAATGTCCTGCCACTATTACCTCAGGGATCAAAATTGTTTTGGATAGAATTTCCACAGTAAGACTTTCTTTGATGAACCTTACTCCAAGAATAGATGAACTGTGTTTAAACATGCAGGCCCAAAATTCTGATTAAAACTTGAGTAATATAATTTTCAGTTTTCTGCGTTATCATTATGTGTCAGTTTCTTTAGAAAGAAATGCATGACAGTCTTAAAATTTTATTTAATTAGGTTTTCTGAATTGTTTTTGCATGAATGTGTAATGAGATATTATGAACATTACAGCTGGCATAGATAGGCTTTTTCAAGAAAGTTTTCATGAGATGTTTTGCATAAAGGAATTAATACTTTTAGGTTTTCTTCAGTCCACAAAAGGTTGAGCAACACTGCTCTAAATGCTAGTTTGGAGATTGACTTTGGATGCTTGTGTATAGTACTGCAGTTACTGCTTAACTGCAGGATTGTCTGTTTAGTCTCCTCTGTTTCCACTTGAGAGGGCTTTTCTGTACATCAGAGTTGTTTGCAGCCATAGTTTTCAACCTTGAGCTCTCACAAAAGTTTTGTGACTTACTCAATGTTAGGAGAATCCTGAAATCTTCTATGCAATCTAAACTATTAGGTAAAAATAAATAAATGGAAATTGGCTGCCACCCTTCCTGGTTGCAGAGACAACTATTTGAATGTTACTATTCAGTTACTATATAACTGACTATGGAACTGGGAAATATACAGTTAATTGATCTATAGATTATAAGGTCAGAAGGGACCACAATGTTCATAAGCTACAGAATGTTCTGAATTGATTTTTGTTTGAACTAAAGTGTATCTTTCAGAAAAACATCCAATCCTGATTTTAATTTGCTTTTGTTGGTGAATCCACAACAGCCTTTGTTAACTTCTAAACTTTTTTGCCTTATTTCTGGTGTGAATTTGTATAGCTTCAACTTCCAGCTATTAGATATTGCTAGCTCTTTGCTAGATTGATAAACTCATTATCAATTTTTTTGTTCTCTATGTACTTATAAACTGTGATGATGTCACCCCTTAATTGTCTCTTTGGAAAAAATAAATAAATTGAATTTCTTGAGTGTCACTACAAAACATAATTCTTTTAATCATTCTTGTGGCATTTCTCTGAACCTTCTCCAATTTTATCTGCCCGCTTCAGGACTTTAAATCACTATGTATAACCTGATTTTGATGGTTTCACTTTTTTTTTTTTAAAATGTCAAATTTATAATGTTGTTTACTTTTTTTTGACATAGTAAGCTCCCAAAAAATTAAGATATTTTATTTGATTGAAACTGTGCAAACCATTTTTGTGTCGTGGTCTTATGGAGAAAGATGGCATTTGTGAGATCTAGGAGGCTTAGTTCTTTTTTTTTTTTTTCTTTTTTTTTTTTTTTTCATCTTCAGGTGATTGCTAGTCAGAGCTGACTAATTCTAAATTTGGCAATGAGAAAACTTGTGTGTTTTTGTTTTGCATTTCAAGGCCTCAGTTTAGATCATCATTTCTAGAGGTGGAATTAGAAATATCTAAGGGATTATCTTTTTAGTAAAAAAAAATATATATTTATTTATTTATTTTTAGTATGAGTGCTATATTTCCTATAACATAGTGAGCTGTGGAGGAATCAGTTGAAAAAGACTGACTTGAAAAAGTCTTCAGTAGCATTCCAAAATCTATGTGAGAACCAGCCCCCTTGGCTGCCCTTGTGTGAATAAGCAACTTGTCTGTCCTAAAGGGGTGTACGGAGATTTGGCAATCCTGTCAAAAGGGGGAAGTTCTTATTTTTAGGAGCAAATAATAAAATTATGATTTGGGAGCATTAAAGTACTTCCTCAGGAGTGACTAGAAAGTGGCTGGTTCTTCCAGACATGCATTAACACTGATTTTCACAGTAATTTCCTCCTTTTGATGATTACTTTACAGGGAGTAGCTTTGTCTTTGTTTTTCACCCCACCTTTCATGGGGAAAGACTCATTAACAATAGCTTCTTTGCCAGTGGACCGTCTGGACTTTAGCCCTTTTTAGCAATGCTGGCACTCTGCCTTCTGTGCTTCTGTGTTGCGACAGGCAGCAGGTGCCAACCGTGGCTGAGCCTTTGGTCAGCTAATTTACCTGGTAAGCAGTTTGTAAGCCAGTAGCACAAAGGGTAGCTATTTGGACTGTGACAGCCAGCTTTCAATGTTGAAGTCTGCTTTTGTTCTCACCAAGGAGACTTCCTAAAAGGGTCTCAGGGAAGTAGAGGTAATATGACCTGAAACATGTTCAGAGATGAAGCCACTGTCATTCTCATGATACTAAAGTTAACTGTAGAGGATGACTAGTGACTTACGACAGCACCTGCCTAACTCTTAGCAATAGATCTCAAAGTGCTTTTAGATGTCCCATGAGATAGGGAAGTGTTCTCGCATTTCTGTGGAAGAGGATCTGAGGCCAGACTTCATGCAGTGAATTGTGGGAATCCAACTGGCAACTTTTATGGCATAATAGTTAGCCAAGAATGAAGAACTACTAGAACAGAAGAGGGAGATTTAAGGGATGAAGAGTGTCTGAAAGGGGAATGAGGGTAAATAAAGAAGGGGATAGTCTCATTGTAGCCTGCTGCTCTATTTGATACTCCTTTGAATTTGGACTCATGAAGCAATGGAAACTAAGCTATGAAAACAGCTCATGGAGCAGGCTATGCATACATGTGTGCAGCAGGTGGTACTGATGGGCCCACGGGAGCGCCAGTCTGCATGGAGGGTGAGTGTGACCCTGACCTCACCAGGACATCAGCAGCGGTGACCAAATCCCATCCATGAACACAAGAAATGCCTGAAGAGTGCACTGCATTTAACTGCAGTGCTGTTGGTACAGCTGTGACCCATACTATGATCAGAGAGCATTGCCTCCCTCTTCCTGACACAGACCCTTTAGCTGTGTGTTCTGTGCCCCCCCCCCCCCGCCAGTATGTTTTACAGCTAGTCACACAGCACTAATGCACCAGTACCACTGGAACAGTAGAAGCAGCCATTCCCGACTGATGCATCATCATCTCCTGACAAAGCCATCATCCCTCTGTCACTCTCCCCACCAGGGAATCTCAGTTATTATCAATACCTCCTGCAGCAGATAGCAACAGCCCTCAGTCTGTGGGCAGAGAATATAACAGACCCCTGGGATGAATTCCTTGACATCCTGCAACCAACAAGCCCTTCACAAGTTACATTGCCAATTAACAGTGTAATCCTCCAGCCAGCCCAAGCAGTCTGGCATGCATGAGCATAGTGGACCCTGACCAAATGGGAAGAGAGACTTTACTTTATCCTGGCTAAAGACATGTATTTCCTCTTCCTGCACCCACAACCCTATTCAGCAAGCAAGGCAACATCATCCTAGGACACCCCCCCCCCCATCAAGTGGCTAACAAACTCGACTTGGTTAGCTGCAAGGTCTACTCTTTGGCTGGCCTACAATTCCACATTACCAGTTACCAGACCATAGTGAAAAAGTGACTTCAAATCGTACACTGTTAGCCGAATTCCAAACTACTTTGTGTAGGACAAACAATCAAAGTTTAAAGACCTCATAGAAAGCAAGTTGGTGGCTAAGGTTTCCCTCCAAGTGATGGTAGATGACGCAGATAAAGCAGCACGCTCCTTTGCCTCAGGAGTGGCATTTCAGAGGGACTTTCAGCTACAGACACTGGCTTCCCCAAGGAAGTCCAAACGACCTTGGAAGACCTGCCATTTGATAACAACAAATCAGAGACAAGACAGATGAGGCATACTCAGATCATCAGGTCTATACATGCCAGCTCCTGTCTGCTGTCAGAACTTGCTAGCCTTCTGATACTTATACCTTGCCCAATCCAAGTAGCAGCAATACCCCTCATGTCAATAGGAGCAACTTTTGTCACCAATGATGGCAGACCCATCCTTTATAGCAGCGGTCTCAAACTCAGATCATCATGAGGGCCGCATGAGGACAGTACAGGGCTGCATGAGGACTAGAACATTAGCCTAGTACATTAGCCCGTTGCGGGTCACAGGAAATAGCTTTAGGGACCACATGCAGCTCTCGGGCTGTGTGTTTGAGACCTCTGCTTTAAAGTATTCCACAAAGTCATTATCCCATTCTGATTCCATCCGTTCCACATCTACAAAGTTATCCAACTTCTGACCTTTTATCCTAAACCACATTCCTCCAACAGGAAGCACTTGCTTCATTTCTTTGTTGTTCTGGCCTTTTATCGCCAATGCACTCATGATTTCTGAGTCTCGCCTTTACTTTTTCACAATAGCTGAACACAGTCAAGGCCATGCTTGCTCTTCCTAATGCCTTTCTAAATGGATTACCCACTTCATCACAAATGTTACCCCCTTTCCAGTGTCGACCCATCATTGGACATCATGACCCATTCCAAAAGGGCACAAGCCTCATGGATATTTCATGGCAAGGCATCTGTAAAGTAGCAATTTTGTTCTCTAGCCACACATTCACTGCTCATTATGCCATAGTCATTGCTTGGCCAACTCCTGCATTCCTAAACACTGTCATGTCTGTTTTAGCCCTCACCATCCATGTCCACGCTGAATACTGATTGCTACATTACCCATAAGTAGAATCCACATAATGATTAGCACGCAAAGAAGAAAGGGTGGGTACTTCCTGTGACTGAAAATTCTTTGAGATGTGTGGTCCCTATCCAGATTCCAGTTCAGCTTCTCTTTCCTCTGCTGCTGGCTTAGGACCTATGGTTAAGAGGGAACTGTTGACTCGTGCAGTTCCATGAGACCTCAGACACATTGCACGATGATGCTCAATACATATGTGGGTTGATGGAGACTACTTCAAACATTTCTGGCTCTGGTGCATGTTGTGTATGCATGTTAACATGTGGTATCCAGATAGAGACCGCACATCTTGAAGAACCAACAGTTGCAGTAAATGACCTCCCTGTTTGACCTCCACTGCTTAAATTGAAGGGCTGTGTGGGGAAGAGCATATTGCAGATAGTGCTGCTGATGCATCTTTAATGTTGTTCAATTCAGTTACATATTGTTGACACCAATTTATTAAATAATTAATGAAGAGAAGTTATTCCTAATATATTTTGGACATTGAAAGGACATTTTACTATTTAATTTAAGCCTATGTCACGTCCTGCTGTCTGCCTCATTTTAACAATTCAAAAGAAATTAAATTATTTCCCTGTGTTGGCAATCCTATACAATACTTGAGTTGAGGAACTGAAATTTAAAACTATTTGTGAATGAAGTTAGTAAGTTGGATAAGCAAAGCTAGTTTTGGTTTAAGTCAGAGTTCATCAAGTACATTAATCCTTGAATAATTGTACTTGCTTCTAAGTTCCAAAGGGGCAGCCATGTTAGTTTAGTTCAGCAAAACAAGCAAGGAATCTATTGCACTAAAGACTAACAAATTTATTTTTCGCATGAGCTTTCGTGGGAGAAAATCCCACTTCATCAGATGTCAAGCATTTTCAAGCGTCTGACGAAGTGGGATTTTCTCCTACAAAAGCTTATGCGATAAATAAATTTGTTAGTCTTTCAGTGCCTCAGCACTCCTTGCTTGTTTTGCTGTACTTGCTTCTGTCTGCCTTAATAACAAGAGGTACACACAGCTACGAATTAATACAAAACTTGTACATTTTGAGTGCTTTTTTTCAGGTCCTGATCATATGCAGTTAGTGGTGCTTCTGTATAAACTGGTCAAATTTTTCCTCAGGTCTGGAATTTTCTAAAACTGAATTTGCTGTAGAAGCAGCATGCTCAAGTCCTACAAGAAATAGCCCTCAAATGATGCAATTACCTAGCATGAGTTTGGAGGAGCACCAGTGAGCTTTAGCTTCATGATGTCATGCTTTGTACGGAAGGGAAGAAGCTGGGGATGGTGGGTGGAGAGCAGGAGTCTGAAGTATGAAATGGTGTTGCTCACTTGTGACATGACGTGTTGACTTTCCTTCCAGCTCTGAGGGAACACAGTACGTACTTAAGCTGTTTTCCTAGTCCCTGCCAGCCCAGAGATTTTAGAACTGTTTGGAATCTGATTTCTGACCCATTTGTAGGGTGTATTTCTCCCCACTGCCTAAGCACTTTTCACACATAAGCTGCAAACTGTATTTCTTTGTTTCAAAAGCTTTCAGAAAAATCAGGTATTAAAAGTCTCATTTGGGAATGTACAGATATAATATTAATTCAAACTGAGTCTGTTTGGGGCATCCCAATTAATACCAACACATCCAGTGACAGTCATATATGGTATATTTAAAAAAGAAATTAACTATACTTGATATAGAAATCTAGCAGTAAAATGCACATCTCAAGGAAAAATACAAATTTATATATTATTTTAAAATGTATTTACTTATGAAATGTACAATTACTGAATTTGGAATAAAATGCTCATCAGTAACTGTGTCAAAGAAAAGTATCTTCACATAGGGAAATAATCCTATACAAACCGACTTTCAGACTTAATGTGGTGGTTGAGTGGGAGTAGAGAGCCCTATCTTGCAATTCAGGAGAGTTCTTGTTCCAGCCACTACCCAGAATAACCTGGACTGGAAGAGGGTGGAGAAACTGTGGATACAGTGTACTCTTGCTATATTGGGGACTTGAGTAAGAAGGAAACAACCCTGTTGTTGGTTTTGGATAACTTCTTCAGGCTGACCCAACACCTTCTACAGAAGGGGAAATTTAAAAATACTGAATCACTGTCCTTTGAGTGATATTTAAAAAAAGCAGGGTAGGAAGGCTGAAATCCCCCCTCCCTTTTTTCTTTTATATGTGGGGCTGAGGGTGAATTAGTGGTCTTCTGTACCCATGATAGTCTGTTCTCTTACCTGTTATACTTCATACGTAGCTCCAAAAGTCAGAAAATATAAAGTAATATTAAATGAGAGATTTCTATTCCTTTTCCCCCTAGTTTCTACAGTCAACAAGGAGAGCTGTTCTAATCAGTGTTTCTAATAATTTCATTTTACTTTCCCTCATTGTTCTTGTATATCTGCTTCTGGCCAGGTTTAGTCCTCTGGTAACTTTTTCAACGTCTATCACAAGTGCAGAGAGAATTTTAAAGTTCTCATTTTTTTCTACTACTTACACTGTTTAGTTTCTCACCTTTCACCAATAAAAATTGGTGATGGCCACTTTCACCTTCATATTCTCATTACCGTAGACTCTGTGTTGGAGGTATTGTTTGGGAGCAGTTGTTTCCACCAAAATTTAAAATAAGGGAACTATTTCTGTTGAGGGATGTTGGCAGTTTCTCCCCGTTTCCATGCTCTGAAGATATAAATCACTGTGTGTAATGTGTATTAATATACACAAACCAATTGCTTATAACTTGGTAATTTTTTTAATTTTTCCCTACTCTAGTTCTACTAATTAGTCCTTGCCAAAGACTTGACACAGACAAAGTTGTAGAGGTCCCCTTGAACTTTCTGGAAGGGAAAAATCTGTATCTTACCACCCTTCTTAAGATATTTTTCCTCATCAAACTTCAGTCATTCCCTTCTGTAGCAGTTGGTTGGTTTATAGTTCCTCCCAAGCAGCAGATGGAGACAGTGCCCCAGCTCCTAGGACATACCTCCTTAAGCCTCTCAAGTTCTTTCTGACTCCAGCAGGTGGATGATCTCTTTCCTTAGGAGAAAGAGAGGGAAGTAGGCCCAGAGGCCTAGAAAATTCCTTGCCACTCCACTGTGCACGGCTGTATTGGGGGCCCATGTGAGACACTGACTGCTTAAGGGTACTTGTTCATACTTGTGCCGTGGTCCCCTTCATCTCAATTCCTGGGATGGCTAACCCTGGCAAGAGTGCTGGATGCCAGTTTGGGGTCAGGAGCTGTGAATGCTGCCAGGCCCCATATCAGCCTACTGTTGCTGGGCTCTTTTGCCTCAATTGCAGTTGTGGCTCAGATACTGGGGAATTGGTCGACAAAGAGTTTTCCAGCATGAAGTGCCAATCTGAAGGTAAGACGACATTAGCTGAGAAGCCTAGATCTGCCCCAGCTCCAACTCTGGTGCAGATCTGCAAGGGCCCCTGGAGCTTGAATTCCTTTTTTTGACACATACCTCCTCCCTCTCAACCAAAAGGCAGCCACTGTTCCTAGATTGAGTGGTAAGAAGGAAAGAGCAGATGCAGGCACAGCTCTGTCTCTTTAAGGATTTTGACCCTCTTGATCCAGTCTAGTGGGAGGCGACTCTTTCCAGCCATGGAGGGTCACATACAGAATTCAGCTTAAGCCCCTTCGTTTCTCCTTGCCTCAGAGGCCCTCTCCCAAACAGTGTCCAGTGCATTGCTTTAATTGTGGAGAATACCCTTCCTGTTTCTCTCTCCACATTCTTCATGGCAGAACTGGGAAAGCAACAAAGTGTCTGCAAAGACAGTGGCTATGTTTCAAAGCAGTTCACATTCCACTGCTGCAGTGTTGGTGTGAGGAGCTGTTCCAGCCGGGCAGTTGGATCCCCACTCCCTGGGAAGACCTCAGGGCAACAGGGCATGGAGCTTTCAAATAGTTAGAAGCTTTAGTGAGAACCCTCAGCACCCTCCCTAACCTAATTTTTAGGCTCAGCCCAAACCGAACTCAAGCCTGCCTGATCCCAGGCTAAAAGACTCTGGCCTGACCTGACTCCACACCTTCCCCCTCACCTGAGTCAGTGCCATCACTTGCGACCCACTGCTTGCAGCGCTAGCTTTTCTTTTGCTCATGGAGTTAAGGTGGCTGTGGGTGCATACGCTGGCTGCTGTGTGCCCTGCTTTTGTGTTTTGTGGAGCGTGAGGCACTGGGAGTCATCAGCATAGTCACCCTGTAGTGTATCCAGTACAGCAAAGTGTCAGAAGCCAGGCAGAAGCTGCTACTGCACCTATCCCATGGGCTGGAGGCAGTCCTGAGGATTCTGGTGGGTTGGAGGGCTCCACATATCAGGGTGGGTCAGGTGAAGAGAAGGAGCCATTCAAGCAGAAACTCTTATAATTACTAGCTCTGAAGACTGAGAGAAGAGAGGAGGAGCCACCCAAGTAGTTGTTACTCACAAGTCTAACTTTTCTCCCCATCACAGAGAGTATCTGAGAGGGCCTTAGCACTATTTATGAAGTGGGCAAACAGTCACAAACCTGGGTGGACCACAGTCCCCTGTGAAATTAAGGATTAAGAGGACCTGTGGTGGAGCCATGGTAAGCTCCATTTGTCCCTCCTATCTCCACCAGGAAAGAGGCGATGGAATAGTAAGTACATTGCCAAAGAGTTGTCGCCAACCCTATTACCTTCAGAGCTGCAAAAACTCGGAAGTACATCCCCGTAGTTCTCCTCACCTTGCAGACCTAGATGCTCCAAGGAGAAATCGTTCCAGTCACTGTGGGGCAGATTCATCTTCAGTTCCATCCTCCGGCACCAAAAGATGCAAGTGCTTTTCTGACCCATCTAGATAATTTAGCCAAGTTCTAGTTGAATTCTTTTGCTGGCCTTGTTTATATAAGAAAGTTGCACTGGAGTAATTTGACTTTATCAAAACCAATATGAGTAAACTAGTGCAAAAACCTGTTTGGGCATGCTTGTTTCTGTTTAAAGACTGACAGATTTATAAGTGCCACACGACTTTTTTATTTATTTATTTATTTATTTATTTATTTAGCAGGACTAGACTAACACGGCTATCCCTTTGGAAATTTTCTGTTTGACTTGCACCAGTATGAAAGCCATTGAA
The DNA here is from genome assembly GCA_007922195.1 of Podocnemis expansa. NCBI lineage: Eukaryota > Metazoa > Chordata > Testudines > Podocnemididae > Podocnemis > Podocnemis expansa. The sequence goes on from ML682043.1 coordinate 4,153,766, forward strand.
GTCTGGGTTAAACTGAAATAAGTGTGTCCTCAACAGAGTTTTGAACTGATTTAACTAAATCTATTTAAAATAACCCCTATAGTGAAATCAGTGCACTTTTCTCATGTGGTTAACCCTTCTAGTCTTTCCAGAGAAAGGAACAAAAGAGGAGGAAGGAAGGAAAGTCAGTGCTCCTTGCCTTGCCAGTGGTAAAATGCCAGCCTTCAGTACTTACTAAGAATCTCACAAGAAGTGGAACCCCACAGTGTTCCATCTGAAGAAGAGGAGCAGCCATGGGAGGATACCTCCTATACCAATTTTGAGATTAGAGTGCTGAGGTTAGATGGTTGCAGTAATTTAGCAGATACCTGGAGGCAGAGGAGGAGAACTCCAAAGTTATTGAAACATTGACATTTTTGGAATTAGTTGTCTTGGTTGTGTGTGATCCCATATACATAGTGGATGCAAATTCTGAAGCCTTGGTTGCTTGAAGAGATTTCAGTGGCTAAAATACAGAGCAGTGGATCATTCTTCTAAAGCTAGATTTGCTGTCCTTTCCTTTTTAAAGTCTATATCAAAGGGCCTACTTTCTCATGGATTAGCTGGTGTCACAGACCTTTAAAGAGCATTCAGCTTGATCAGTAGAATCCTCTTGGGCTCATATCAGGGAGGTGTTTTTACTGTTGATCTATAAGGCAGCCATCAGCCCATGCCTAACCTAAATGTAAGAGCTAACATACTTATTTTCACAGATATTACTTTGGTAAAGATGTATTTGGCTGCAGGATGTTAACCCCCCCCCCCACCACTCAAGGAGCAGAACTGCTTAAGTAGGTGCTAAATGTCTAGACTGGCACAAAGCATCAAGAAGGGTGTTTTTTTTTTTTTTTTTTTTTTTTTTTGGATCTTTCTGTATTAGTCAAAAGACTCCCTGTGTCTAGCTTAGCATCTTTTCTTCTACATCAGAGTTTATTGAAAGGTTCTGTTTGATGTTCTAATTATCACTAAAGTTGTATCGTCTAAATTCTGTTGAACTGCTTCTATAGAATCCAGTGGGTGTCTGCTAGATCCTTACATCTTTTATATTAGGGGGTGTGTTAACATATACAACAGGTATAAAGACATTGAAAAAGGAAAGGCTGAAATTGAGCATGTCCAAAAGCAAAACACTCTGAAGGTGAAAACTGGGTTATGATGAAGGTACTCCTGCAGCTTTTATAGCCCACGTCCAGTAATGCAGTATGGAGAATATTGGACCCAGATTATGCATGAGGCAATGCACAGTGCAGTGCAAACGGGTGCATAATTGACCTTTTTGATTTGTTTGTGCTGCATAAATCCACAACAAAACTTTTTTCTGGTCATAATTCCCACCATAGTATCTGGATTATATTTACATAGGTTTCAAGGTAAAAACAGTTCCCTAGGTCAATAGTTTTCAACCTTTGGAGGTTGCGGCACACTTGGTGGCATATCGTGACCCTACAGGACACATCAGCCCACCCGCCCAGAGTCAATTCCAGCCATCATCTTAGCTCTCTGCGCCACTCACTGATGTGTGGCGACACAGTAATGTGTCCCAACCCAGTGTTTGAGAACCACTACCCTAGGTAATAAGGAAGAAAACACTTTACCCCTTCCATCTTTTTGCAGCCCTCCCCAAAAGAAAGTCCACACCGGACTTTCTTTTTTGAAAGAAAGCCAATGGAAAAGATAGGCAGGCTTTTTTCAAAAAAGCTATCTCAAAAAAGGCTTTCTTTCGAAAGTTAACCAGGTTTAGTATTTTCAAAACAATGCTTTGGTATTTTGGGATACCAGAGTGCTTTTTTGAAAAAGTTAAACCTGGTCCTTTCTTTAAAAAAAAAAAAAAAAAAAAAAAAAAGCCTTTTTCAAAAGAACTTTTTCAAAAAAAGCCATCTTTGAATGTGACAAAGGCTTTTTTCCGGAAAAGCCTATCTCTTCCATTGGCTTTCTTTCTTTCTGAAAAAGAAAGTCCGGTGTGGACTTTCTTTTTTAGAAAAGAAAAGCCATGGGTTTTTGGCATAAAGAGCTGTCCCCAAACTCTTTTCCTGATAACTTTTTTCAAAAATGCTATATCTTGGGATAATTATTTCAAATTTATTTTAAAATATTTTTTCTGAAAACTTTTTTTGGAATGTGCTCTACAGTGTAGACATAGCCATTATGAGTGGTGTGTGTTGCCTTGTTGCCATTGAGCTTGTTAACAGAATATGTTGTACTGGCATTGCTCACATTTGTGGACTGACTTGCAACTGTGTTAGTAAGTCACTCCCCAAGCCCTGGCAAAAAAGTATAAATGGCAAAAACAAATTTAATTTCTGCTTCAGCTGGCCTTTTTTTAGTCCTTTAAAATTGTCCATGTTATTATTAAAGCTAAAATAATGGGTAGCAGGAGAAATACTTGTGCAAACTGAAATGTATTCAGCCTGCTCTGTTTGCCACTATGACTGTGTTCTGGTGCTATAACAAAGCTTTTCAGACTGAAAACTGAGGTGATGGCTGCGTATTTCCAGGGATCAACTTTGTCACCGGCATTTGTTACAAATGACTTATTAAGCACATGTATACTGAACCACCCCATCTTAAAAAAAAAAAAAAAAAAAAATGTGATGAAGCATTTAATTTCACCTTGTCAGGTGAAACTTGGCTTGGAATGTGGTGCAGTGTCAAATTATTCTTTAAAATGGGATGTGCATGTTCCCATCTGTGCCACAGAGCTCCTTGGTTGTTCTGGAAAGTAGTGGTTGTTGGAGCTATAGAAGCACCCTCTACTGGTACCAGATTTTCAGGCTTAAAGAATCTGAGTGACTTCAGCTACCATATCTGCTGCTTTATCATAGGTAGAACAAGTGTTGGCGTATCCTCTGCATAGTCGTCAGCAATTCCACATGATTTTTATCTAAAACTATTCTAATGCTTTTTGTTAAATTGAATTACTGATTAGTGGTAGGCAGCCTTGCCATTGTGCACTTGGTTTAGCCTAGATCTAGGGTCCTTTGATGTTCTTGGTCATTTCAAACATGCCTGTTGTTATTCTGAGCCAGAAGAGTGGATTTAAGTTTTCTATGTGCTCCTCCATGTTTCTCAAGGCAGGTGTATATTCCCAGGGTTTCTTCCATCTTACTGAAATCTAGTCCCAGTTCTCTGGCTAATTTTTAGGGCATTTACAGCATGAATCTGTGCAAATAAGAGGGCTTGAGGAGTCTTTACAAACTTAGTCACTGAAAAGGGACAAGCAGCCCTTTTGGCTTCAAAGTCAAGCAGATTGGTCAACACTGCAAAAATCTGTGCCAAGGGAATTAGGCTTCTTGGCTGTGGGGTCCATATTTTCAGTAGGCAGAGAAGCCTCATTACTTCCTGGAAATAAGAAGTCCATATTCCATATTTGTTTGTGGCTTATTTCAGTTTGGTGACAGATGGCTCCTCACATCTGTTCTTAAGCTTGTTCACCGTGTTTGCTCCAGTAGCTGATGTACTAGGTTTCATGGGGATGTGAACCCCCAAGTGAGAGTGCAGGATGTATGGTGATGTTTTTAGGAGGACTCTGCAGCCTTATTAGGAATTTCTTTTATGAGTACACAGGTGCTGCTCATCATCGTTAGAGTAATTTAATACGTTGGAGAGTATGATCTGCAAATAGGGATGCCTTTAGAATGGGGATTTAAGAGTGTCCTGATGTCTCGAGGCAGATTTATCCCTCTATCAGTGGGCAGGATGGTAGGAAAAGTAGGAAAACATTGTGTGCTAATTTTTATGCAGCATGTACAAACCAACAGGACCTCTGGATTCACTTGGTGATAGCAGTCTTCTGCTAAATCTGAAAGATTGTGACTGGCAACACCCTGTAGTAGAAGGGCTAGATTAATAGATTTATAGATTCCAAGGCCAGAAAGGGCCATTGTGATAGTCTAATCCAGAGGTCTCAAATATGTGGCCCTTAAAGCTATTTCCTGTGGCCCGCAGTGACACAGTCATTACTGATATTTGTAATATCATTGTATGAAAAGATTTCACTGGTGCGACCCTCAGACTACTGTACTAATCCTCATGCGGCCCTTGTGGTGGTTTGAGTTTGAGATCCCTGGCCTAATCTAACTTCTGATGTTATAGAGGCCATGGAACTTCCCCGAGATTATCCCTAGAGCAGGTTTTTGAGAAAAATGTCCATTGTGATGTAAAAATTGTCAGTGACGGAGAATGTCTGTTGATAGTATCTGTAGATCTTAGTCACATTGCTTTATGCACTATTGTAAGATACTGGGATATTACAGTAAGTGCTGTGTAAGATAAGGATGTAAATGATGTTTAAAAAGTATACATTTTAAACTATTAATTAAGTTGGGTAAGTGTTTAACCAATGTAATGTTAATAGTTCATAGCTGGGCTGGCTTGAGCTGTGGCAACAGCTGCTGGTATCTGGAACGAGGCCCCAATGTCCCACATTTGCCATCTCCCCCTGACTGCTAAGTGGCTGCCAGAGTGAGGGGAAGCCAGCACTATGACGGGGTATGAGAGGGGACGCACAAACCCACAGGCAATGGGATGGCTCTGCTGCCCTTCCAGGCTGGACCCACTGCCTGACAGAGGACTCTCTGCCCTCACCGTCTCTGTGGGAGGAGCAGCTGCTCCTCAGGCTTAGTGCTTGAGTTCCTGAAGTTGGGGCTTGCTTTTGGGTGCTGCTCTCTGATTGCCTGAACAGCAGGCCCTCCTGTTTTGCTCCCCTGCCCCAAAGGCTGTTTGCTATTGCGATTTGAACGAAGGTGTCGGGAAGGCTAGGGGTTAACACTGAGTTTAATACTAGACAGTGAACTATTGTAAAGAATCCATGTAAGATAGAATGCTGTCACACAAGTGGAATGGTTTTGGACGATGGCATGATTGGCTAATCTCTGCTACCATTTTACACTTTTTCTTGCTGTGAAGAATTTTCAGTTTAAGTTCCCGGGTTAAAATTGCACTGATCTGGAATGAGAGGGTTATTTCTGGGGTGACAGCACAGCGCCTTAAGGGAGTGCAAATGTAAAGCATTCATCATTCTTCATTTCCTTTTTTGAAGCTGAGAGGAGGAAAAACCCACTCCATTTCACCCAAAATCTCTAAAAATAGTAGCCTTACCACCTAATTTAGTTCAGATTTTTAAAAATGTACATTGGATATTATGTCAGTTTGCCATTTTAAAAAAAGTCTGTGGTTTCTTAAAAAAGGTGAATTAGCTTACTGATAATTCTGCAACTCTAATGTAATTTGCATTATAGATGTGTCTTATTAGTCAGTAGAATATTAATATCTAGTTGCTTTATTGTTTATGATCGCTTTCTCTGTTTTTTGTGCACAGGTAGAGTAATGCAGCAGAAATATTTGTAGGTCAGGGCTCGAAATTGCTGCCTAGCTAGGTGCCCAGCTTCAAACTAAAACTCCTAGCTGGGGTGTTCCCTGATGTGAAAAAACAGCCATTGTCACTTAACAGTGACTACAGCGCAGAGCCCCATGCCACTGAAATGCTGTTGAATCTACTGAACGCTGCTACAGGCATGGGTGGCTCTATTTTTAGGTGTCAGGAGGTGCTCCACTGCTGCAGTTCTGTGGCAGAGCTAGGCATCACGCTATAAAACCAGGGTGCCATGGTGACCTGGTGCCTGGGGTTTGTCAAGCCTCTGTTATGAGTGGGGTAAGAATGAGTTAACCCAACAAAAACCTCCACAGAAATATTTGTGCGTAAATTTTAAAGTTTTATGCAAGGTAATCTTTCAGTAACTCTGATTGTGCACCTTTATTCACTGGTTCTTAGAAGCAGAAAATATTGGCTTGATTCCATAAGGCACAGTAGCATTGATCTCATTAATGATATTATTTCATTATCATTCCAATATTAATATCCAATTATCATTCTATTACTGTGTTTAAAGGTCTGGCTTTTTGTTATAAAGTACCTAGTCCCTAGGTGTTTTAGCTTTCTTAAATGCTTGAAAATATGAAAAAAGAATATATAAATTCACCATTTATTGGCTTGTGACAGAGGTTTGGGAGAACTGCTCCCTGCTGATCTTTTAAATCAAGAATTACTTGGGGAAGGGCAGAGGAATAATTTTCCAATTTCGGCAAGTATACTGTGAGAAAAGATGACTGTTGAAGCTTTCAGCAGCATCTTAGGACCTGTGTACTTAAGGAGGTTTTAGAAGGGTAAGTTGATGAATGAATTTAAACTAGTGCAGTTACACTGGCTATATGAGTTACTTTCAAAATGTAAGTGCCTTAGGGCTTGTGTTCAATTTTCAAAACTGACTTAGGAGCTCAAGTGTTAATGACTTTCAGTGCAATCAAGTATCCTAAGGGCCTAAGTCACTTCTGGAAATGGTGCATAGATTCCTAAGGCACTTAGATACTTTTGAAAACTTTGCCCAATGGCTTTACAGTTATCTGTCACTAATATTATTAGAAACGAATTGAGGGATGACAGTTGTAACAATAATGAAAAACTGGTGAATCCAGCTTCTAAAAGCCTGTCTCATCTGAAATAATAGGCCCTTTGGTAAGATCTGGACAACACCTAAACCTTACATTGGCCTACCTATATGCTTGTCAGGGCTGTGCAAAATTTGGAAGTTGGTGTAACATAGTTAGGCTAACCTGATGCCCGCTGTTGTATCAATGGAAGAATCCCATCTTCCCAGTTACTGCTTCTCAAAGAGATGGATTTTTTATGTTGGCTGACTGAGTTGCATCAGTGTAGGAAGTGCCATCTAGCTGTATTATGTAAACACTGTATATGCAACTGAGAAGTGAAGACTTAAAATTTTTTTTTCCTAATGAAGAGGAAGATGTTCATAGTGAATTTAACTAGAACCTTAACCAAACATGACTTGTGACAAATCAATGGACTTCAGTTCAGTGGAAGCATGGATGCACCAATTTGGACAGCTAACTGTCTGTATTCAGGGTTGGACAACAGAACTAGGTTTTGTGACAAAAATTTCTCCAACAATAGCTTATTCTGTTCTTATGGAACAACATTCAGACTCATGCCCCCTACAAAAGCACACTGATGACTCATAGTTGAAAATACTATGTGGCATAAAACTAGTTAGGTTTTCCCAGTTGTTAATTGTTGCCCCTCCTCTCCCCAAACATATGTTCTCCAAGTGACCTGGAGTATTTGATTCTGTCTGGGAATACTAGCACAAAACTCCACATTCTCCTATCCACCCCATGCTCTTCCTCCAAAAATAATCTGCAACGGAAGGAATGAGCCATGTAGCCAGGTAAGGACTGGCTTGCTTCAAAAATATTTTTCGTCATAGCTGCATCACTCGGGGCTGTGAAAAATTTCACACCCTGTGCAAAGTAGTTTTGTCAAATGTAGATGCAGATAGGACAGTGGAAGACTTCTGCTGACCTAACTATTGCCTCTCAGAGGTGGATTTACGGCAGTGACAGAAGTCCATGAACCTGTTCATGGAGTAAGTGTCTGTACTACACCAGTGTGGCTGTGGTTGTGTTGCTATAGCATTGATGGTATAGACCAGGGGATGGCGACCTGAAAGACCTGAAGACCCAAGAATAAATGGGCACAAAACTGACATCAGAAATCACAACACTCAAAACCCAGTAGCTGAGCACTTCCATCTTTCTAATCACTCTGTGGATGACTTGTTAACGTGTTCAAGAAAGTCAATGGGACATCAAGACTTCAAAGAGAAACAGCTGAATTAGAATTGATATACAGATTAGATTGTGTGGAAAGCAGGATTAAATAGTGACTGTAGATTCTTCTCCCAGTGCAACAGGTGATTTTACTTTACCTTCCTCTGTTCCATTTCCGAGGGTCTGAATCTTAACAACGGCTCTGATTTGCTGTTACAGTATGACCTGATCCCATGTCTTGCACTCTCCTGCATTTATTTTCCTCCCATTCTGTAAGTTCCCGCATCTGACAAAGTGGAGTTTTCTCCCATGAAAGCTCATGCTATAAATAAATTTGTCACTTTTTAAGTGCCACAGGACTCCTTGCTTCTTTTGCTGAACTAGGCTAACATGGCTGCCCCTCTGAAATTTTTAAAAATGCCTTCAGTAACCAAGTGTTTTGAGAGCCACAGTAGGTGTAGCCTCCTGGAGAGGGGTGGAGGGAGCTAGACCAGTGTGCCTGCCACAGGGTCCACTGTCAGGGAGGTGGGAACGGAGCCTGGAACCAAGAGCTGGTCCCCAACGGAGTCCCCTGTTGGTAGGTGGGAGCCAGGACCATGGTGTGGGCTGCCTGCAGGGTCACCCTCTGTGAGGTGAGGGGGAGCGGAGCCAGGAGCCACAATGGAGCAGTCAAAGAGCCACGGGTTGCAGAACCCCTGGTATAGACACACAAAGCCCATTATTTCCAAGACCTTGGGCTGTTATGCTGAATTGCAAGGCAGCACAACAAGATTAGCCTATGTTTTCTGCTGAAATGTCATCTTTCTTCATCCTTGCCACAACCTGGGTCCTAATCTCTGATACCATGCTGCTTGGCTGTAAGTGGGAATGTTACAAAGAGTGTGCGCTGTAATCCTATACCTGCCCCCATTATCAGGAAAGTTGGAAAGTAACCAGTCCCAGTAGGAGACAAAAACAAAATGTCAGGCACCTGGATGCAGCAAAATGATGAATTCCACCGCAAAAATCTAGAATCATGTGGCATCTTGGAAAAATGGAATGGAATCTGTGGGTCTCTGACAGAGATGAATGGAGCAGCTCATACCTCTTCAGAGCTGTTGTTCGAGGTTCTTGTAGGCTTGGGGAGATCTCATTGTGTTAAGTTTGGATTTTCAAGGTTATCTATGGCAAAATGCAATGATGACAGCTGTTGACAGTGTTAAGTTTGTTTTTTTTTTTTTTTTTTTTTTTAAATACATATAAACAGGCTCTGGAGTTCAGATGTTCAGTGAAAGATTAATTCTACGTCAGGGGTCTCAAACATGCAGGCCACATGCGGCTCTTAAAGCTATTTCCTGTGGTCTGCAATGACACAATTTGTTACTGATGTTTGCAATATCATTGTATGGAAAGGTTTCAGTGGTGCAGCCCTTGGGCTACTGTACTAATCCTCATGCAGCCCTCTACTATTCCTCCATGTGGCGCTCGTGGTGATTTGAGTTTGAGACTCCTGTTCTACATTGTCCTCTGCAGATTCAGAATAAGCAGGTTTTTCTATAAGATGGTTTACTGCTTTGTTAGGAGAGTGTTTGCCATAGTGGAGACTTGTTTGGTTGGTCCTTAAGCACTACCGTAATTAACTTGATGATGAAAATCGTCTCAAAGTGGGAGAATGGGGATTGTTTTTAAGGGCATGGTTTTGTGTCTTAATGCAAGTTTCAATAGTGAGACTCCAGATAACTTGCTGCTATTGGAGAATTTTTGAGTCTTCCATGATAGAAGTGGATTTTATTATACTTGCTTTGCTACACAAACGCATTGAGGGCTGTCATTGTGTGGCATGAGTATAATGTTGTCTGGGGAAATAAACCAATGAGTAAAAAGGGTATACTGATAATCAGGGCTCCATGGTGGCCTCTCAGGCAAAAATCGTGTCCAGCTCTTCATAGAACACACATCTACTTACTTAGTACTAAAGCCTCAGTCATCGTCTTGGGTGTTTTTGTAGTTCTGCTTTAGCTCCTTAGCTTTATGGTGGGATTGAAGAGCCTCCTGAGAGTACCTCTTCTCCATTCTTGCTGGTGGCTTTCAATGACAATTAGAAAGATGAGACTAGAAATCTTTCATCTCTGGAAACAAGTCTCATATATCTTGAAGAGACCATGTAGAATCACAGGACACGACTGTGGTGATAAACTCTGGATCCAATACCTGCAAGAAGATAGAGTTACAAACAAAGGCTCTTGGGTGTGTGCCAGAAGAATTTACAGGAGGACGTCATGTGCAGATAATTGAGGGCTGGTGAAATATGCACAGATAACCGGACAAGTCAGTCACATGTGAACTGATGCAGACTGGGATAGGACAGGGAAGACTGATTAAAGTAATGTATAGTTTAATGGAAGCAGGGCTGTGCAATCATGAATCTCTTCCATTATGTCACCTACTGAAATAATTGCATCTATTCCAGCATAGTTTAATTATTTCAGGATAAAGTACAGGGTGAACAAACACTCCTCAGTATACTCTAGGCAGATTTGGAAGAAAGTAAATAATACCAGTGCATCCTTTCTTTGTGGACTAGCTCTAAGCTTTGCTGACATCCATGCCCAGCTTGCAAGTCCTCCCATACACTTCAGATGCTGATTACTTGAGAATATTTGAAGAAGAATTAGGAAACTTCCAAACAGAATGAGAAAATCCCACTTCATCAGCTGCTTGATGCTTCAAGTGACAAAGTGGGATTTTCTCCCACAAAAGCTCACATGATAGATAAATTTATTAGTCTGTAAAAGTGCCACAGGCCTTTTGTTAAATTATCAATTGTTTGTTTCTTCAGAAAAATAATTTTTCTTTATGGGTTCTCCTTGAAGTAAATAGCCTTTTTCTTTTTGCTTTAAACTTTTGGTGCAGGTCAGCAAAGTTTTTTTTTTTTGCGTGGAATTAGTTATGTGTTTTATAATGATACTACAAATATCTTAGATGTGCATTAACTTCTGTGGAGAGATGCCATCTCCAAGATTCAAAATGCGTTGTTGATGGTTGGGAGAGTAGGTTGGCACAAGTGCTATTCAGAAGGTTTAGAAAAGGATAGTCATTTACTTGTTGCTTCCTACTGAGAAAGTAAGTCGTCCTTGCTAAGTGATAGGTGGAGGAACTAGGTAGGAAGAACTTCTGTCCATTCTTTCCCTTCTGTGGTGGTCATTTTCTGAGAAGTGGTTCAGAGAAAAGTTTTTGTGGGGAAGCATGGAGTAAACTAGTTCAGAACTGTGGGTGTTTTGTTGTTTTTGCACTTGGTCGTAGATTTTTAACAGTGTAAAATGAGACAATGTGTTTGGTAAAAAAGCCAAACTGTGTTCTGTGATTAAACGTCACTGTGGCTGTGGAGTAGATATTTAAGTAATTTATTATGGGACTATTGGTATATCTATACAAAACCTGTTTTTTTCAGTCTTTTCCAACCCATATTGCTAGTACTAAACTTGTGAAGAGTAAATTTATGACTAAAATGGCTAACAACTCGAGCAACCAAGTGGCATGACTGGCGCTGAGACTGTAATAGAATCCCTGGATCTACTTCTGGATGGTCTTTTGACAGGTATTTTCAGCTGCTCAATTTATAGGACAGAAGAGACGTGCCTGCATGTTGACTTTAACGAGTATGGCAGATAAGTCAAACATCTACTTATCTGCAGTTTTGCTTATTAGTATGTGGTATTAGGGCCTATTGTGCTTGAGAAAAGACTTTCAATACCACAAAAATCAGTTGAGTTGCTTCCTTATTAATACCATAGTGAGATTCTGAGTCCTTGGTCTGCTGCCATTGACTGTTTTGGTGTGATACTATTGCTGATTTTAAGAATATAATTGTGGTGTTTACTTCTATATTTAAATTTATTTTAATCAATTCTTAGGCTTTGGGGTGGTTTTATGGGGTTTTGTTTGTTTGTAGATTTTTTTAACTGAAAATGTGAAACACGAAGCTAAAAGTGGTGGTGGTGATTGCTAAGCTGCAGCTTTGGCAGCCTATGAAGGCATGAGAATTCTGTTTTTGTTTTTGGCATCAAGGAGGTATCTTTAGGATTTTGGTGCCAGGGGAAGGAATGTCTCCTCCTTCTGTCCACGTTTTGAACAGGGACAACTCTTAATTGAGAAAAAGTTGTTATATGAAATCTTAGTTTTCTGCCTCAACAATTCTTGATGATAAATTCTAGCTCTAGTGCAGATCTCTGCTATGCTTGCCAGGTTACAGTGGAAAAAAAAGGATATTCTAGACAATTTCTAATGAAACTTTCACTGAAAAGGCTTGATTTGGCTGATGTTTTGATGAATCTATCCAATTCTTCTTCGAGTGCTGCTCCTGTCCATTCCTTAGTAGGTGTCTGCACGCCCCGTGCACGGCACGCCGGAAATTTTTCCCCTAGAGTACCCGTAGGGTCGGCTGTGGCGCCCCCTGGAGTGGCGCCGCCGCCACTGCCTATATAGCCACGAGCCGACCTGCCCCTCCTCAGTTCCTTCTTACCGCCCTGTCGGTCGCTGGAACGTTCCCTGGCTTCGTGCTGCATTGCACGTGGCCGCGTTATTCGGAGTACCCAAATCTCTTGTTGTTTATAGTTAGTTAGTGTTAGTTAGTTAGTTGTTAGTTGTTCGTGTTGGATACTTCGCCCGCCCCGGGCTCGGGGTCGGGCCATGCCGGGCTTTAAAACTTGCGGATGCTGCAAGAAGCCCATGCCCATGGACGATCCGCATGGTGATTGCCTTTTGTGCTTGGGCGAGGCTCATCTCACCGAGAGGTGTAAAATCTGTCGTGGCTTCAAGCCAAGGACCCAAAAGGACAGGGTACAACGCCTGAAGCTGCACCTCATGGAGGAGGCTCTTCGGCCGGTCCCCGGCGATTCGGGGTCCAGCACGGCACCGTCGGTGCGCAGTGCACCGGCCTCCTCGGCACCGTCTGCGGCACCGAAGCCGGGCCGCACTAAGACGGCAGCAGCGTCTCGGCGCCGTTCCTCCTCCCCGGTGCCGACTAAGAGGAAGCGCCTGGAGGAGACGTCCCCGCACTGTGCCCCGGTGCGGCAGGGAGACGGCCAGAGCCACGCTGGCCAGCCGGTCTCTGTATCCCCAGTGTCGTCTCGTGACCCTTCAGAGGCACGTTTTAGCCCGGGTTCCACTTCTTCGCCGACTCGAGACATTTTGGAGGAGGCCTTGGCTCTGCCGACTACGCCGGAGGCTTTCGCCGCAGCACAGGCGCTCGCGGCACCTTCGGCCCCGTCGGTACCGTCGTCGACCTCGGCACCGCGTCCGGCACCGTCCCGAGGGAAGCCGGCTCTTCTACAGAGTCGGCGCCGCAGTCCGGCACCGTCCCGGGAACACCGGCACCGGCACCGCCCCGGGAGCACCGGCGCCGCTCACCGGCACCGGCACCGGTCGTCGCAGCGGCGGGAGCTCCTCCTATCCGATTCCCCCAGCGGCACCGAGAGTCTCCACTTCGCCGTCCACGAGAGAGCCGGCACCGGTCCCCGGTACCGTCGGCGGCACCGCCATGGTTCCCGCACTCCTCTTCAAGTTCAGCGCCAGAGTCGGTGCCGGACTGCCCCCAACAGGTTGCAGGTCCTGTTCCTCAGTCGGCGCTGGCGGTTCCGCCCCCTCAGTGGCCCGGCTGGCAGTGGCCCTTCTGGACTCCCTGGGCCGTCCACGCATCTCGAGTGGGCGCTGCGCCCTCCGCTCGCTCGCAGGTTCGACTCCCTCCATCAGCTGCGCTGGGCGCTCCTCCCCCTGTCGGTACCGGGGAGTTGTCGGAGGTTGAGTCCTTGCGAGACGAGGCGGACAGGGAGAGTTTCACTACGGGGGCCCGTAGTGTAACTTCTGGGACACAGTCCAAGGACCCTGAGTTCGAGGAGTCCTCCTCTTCGCCCCCCAATGAAGCGGTGGCGGGAGCCAAGCCCCTAGCGATCCTGGACGATTCTAGGGTCCACCAGGAGCTCCTTCGTCGGGTGGCAACCGGCCTGAACCTACCAGCCGAGGACATTGTTGAGGACGCGGACCCTATGGTCGACATTTTGCTCCCAGAGACCCCAAGCCGCGTGGCTTTGCCTTTTATTAAAACTGTGCATAGCACCACCAAGGCGCTTTGGCATACCTCGGCCTCGATTCCCCCTACGGCCAAACGCGCTGAGCGCAAATACTTTGTTCCCTCTAAGGGCTACGAACATTTTTATTCTCATCCCGCCCCTAATTCCTTGGTGGTTGAGGCGGCGAATGAGCGAGAGCGGCAAGGTCGACCAGGGTCCACCCCTAAGTCCAAGGACTCAAAAAAACTGGACCTGTTCGGCCGCAAGGTCTACTCTACTGGGGGGTTGGGGCTGAGGATAGCAAACCAACAAGCTATCCTCAGCCGTTATGTCTTTAACGCCTGGTCCGCCATGGAGCGTTTTAGTGAGAACTTGGAGCAGGACTCCAGGGCGGCCTTCTCCGCGTCCATTTAGGAGGGCAAGGTGGTATCTAAGGCCCTCCTGCAATCTGCTTTGGACGCAGCCGATGCTGCCGCACGCTCCATGGCTACGGGGGTGACTATGAGGCGCTCTGCTTGGCTGCAAGCGTCTGGGTTGCCCCTGGAGGTCCAACACACCATCCAGGACCTGCCCTTTGAAGGGCCTGATCTGTTTCCTCCCCAGACTGACACTCGTCTCCAGACGTTAAAAGATTCACGGGCGCTGGTTAAGTCCTTGGGTCTTCACACTCCGGCGAGCCAGAGGAAGCCGTTTAAGCCAGCGCCTCCTCCTTCGCGTCCCTACTTCCGCCGCCAGGACGAGGACCGGCGAAGGGGTAGAGGGCCACGTCGGCCGGCTAGCCGTCACCCTAGTGGACAAGGTCCCTCGCGCCCATCGGGGGGTGCAAAGAAGTCCTTTTGAAAGTCAGCTCAGGGGAGACGTACCAATCACCCAGGATCCAAACACCCTTATTTTTTACAACAGACTGTCCCATTATGCGCCCCGTTGGCGCCTGATTACGAAAGACCGCTGGGTTCTCAGGACGGTTCAGGAGGGCTACTCCCTCCAATTTTCTTCATTACCCCCCTCGGCCCCTCCTATGCCTCGTGGTGTCCTGCGGGACCAGGCCCACCGGCTTGCCCTACAAGAGGAAGTGCGGGTCCTGCTCCAAAAAGGAGCAGTTGAAGAAGTCCCACCGTCCTGCAGGGGCAAGGGGTTTTATTCCCGTTACTTCCTTGTCCCCAAGGCCAAAGGGGGCCTGAGGCCCATACTGGACTTGCGCCGGCTCAACCGGTTCCTGCGCAAAATCCGGTTCAGGATGGTCTCCCTCGCCTCCATTGTTCCCTCTCTGGATCCGGGCGATTGGTACGCCGCCCTCGATTTACAAGACGCGTACTTCCACATCGCGATTCATCCGCGACACAGGAAGTTTCTGCGTTTCGTGGTGGGGCATGCCCACCTACAGTTCACCGTCCTCCCCTTCGGACTCTCCGCCGCTCCGAGAGTCTTCACAAAGTGCCTAGCGGTCGTGGCGGCTCACCTCCGAAAGCAAGGAGTCGCGCTCTTCCCATACCTCGACGACTGGTTGATCGTGGGGAGATCGCGGCAGGAGGTCTTCGCCCACCTAAGCGTGACCCGGTCCCTGTTCACTCGCTTGGGCCTGCTAATAAATGTTCAAAAGTCGACTCTATCTCCTGCCCAACAGATAGAGTTCATAGGGGCGGTCCTCGATTCCACATCAGTGCGGGCGAGCCTCCCAGCCAGCTGCTTCCAGACGATAAAGCAGACAATAGACTTGCTGGTGCGGTTTCCTCGGGTATCGGCCCGCGAGTGCCTTCGCATATTGGGTCTCATGGCCGCTTGCACGTTTGTGGTTCCCTTCGCCCGTCTGCGAATGCGGCCCTTCCAGTTGTGGCTTGCGACAGTGTTCCGCCCGGGGTGGGACAATCTGGACGCCATGCTATCCGTGCCGCTGGTGGTGCTCGAGTCCCTGAGTTGGTGGACGCGTACCCCCAACTTGTGCTCCGGAGTCCCGTTCCATTCCCCTCAGCCTTCCCTGCCCCTGACTACGGATGCATCCGATGTCGGCTGGGGCGCTCATCTCGGAGCTCTCCGAACTCAGGGCATGTGGGGAACAGCAGACTTGCCCCTGCACATCAATGTAAAGGAGCTGAGGGCGATCCGGCTTGCTTGCCGGGTATTTCGGGACCAACTCCGGGGTCGGTCGGTATCGGTTCATACCGACAATACCACTGCAATGTACTACATAAACAAACAAGGTGGTACTCGCTCACCCCTCCTTTGTCGGGAGGCCATGCGGCTCTGGGAGTTTTGCATTCGCCACGAGATCCGACCGGTGGCGTCGTATATTCCCGGCCTCCGGAACTGCTTAGCGGACAACCTCAGCCGGAGGTTTCTCACGCACGAGTGGTCCCTTCACCCGGAAGTGACGGATTCGATCTTCCGGAGGTGGGGTTATCCCCTTCTGGATCTTTTCGCCACTCGGGTCAACACAAAGTGCCGGAGTTTCTGCTCCTTTCGGGGTCGCAGCCCCGGCTCCATAGGGGACGCCTTCGAGATCCACTGGGGCGGCCGGGGTCTCCTGTACGCCTTTCCCCCGACCCCACTGGTGGCCAAGGTGCTGTACAAACTGAAGACGGACAGGGCGCTGGTCGTCTTGGTCGCTCCCGCCTGGCCCAGGCAACATTGGTTTACGACCCTGGTGCGGTGGTCCCAGCGCCGGCCGATTCCGCTTCCGCTCAGACCGGACTTATTGTCCCAGGACGGCGGGAGCCTGCTTCATCCCAACCTGGAGGCCCTGCATCTCCACGCGTGGTGCCTCCGTGGCTGACGGGTGCTGAGCTGCTATGCTCCTCCCCGGTGCGGACAGTATTGTGTGGTAGCAGGAAGCCCACTACAAGGTCCACGTATGTTGCAAAGTGGCTCCGGTTTGCGCGCTGGGCTTCGGAGCAAGGAGAGGACCCGGAGCTGGTTTCGGTTCACCGCCTCCTGGACTACTTGTGGCATTTGAAGTCAGAGGGTCTGGCGTTGTCCTCCTTGAGGGTACACCTAGCGGCGATTGCAGCCTTTCGCCGCGCCCCCGGGGGTGCCTCCTTGTTCACGGTTCCCCTGGTCAAGCGTTTCCTGGTGGGTCTTTCTAAGCTGTACCCAACTATTAAGGCACCCACAGCCCAATGGGACCTGAATACAGTCCTTGTTAAACTCACGGGGGCCCCCTTTGAACCACTGGCGACCTGCTCCCTTCTGTATTTGTCATGGAAGGTTGCCTTCTTGGTGGCTGTCACATCAGCCAGGCGGGTGTCCGAACTGCGTGCTTTGGTGGCTGATCCGCCGTATACGCAGTTTTTTAAGGACAAAGTACAGCTTCGCCCGCACCCTTCCTTCAGGCCTAAGGTGGTGTCGCCCTTTCATCTAAATCAGGACATCTCCTTACCGGTTTTCTACCCGAAACCCCATGCGTCAGAGGAGGAGCGGCGTCTCCACTCCCTAGACGTGCGCCGGGCGCTCGCTTTCTACATAGAACGGACTAGGCCTTTCCGAAAGACCCCCCAGCTCTTCGTCACTGTGGCGGACAATAAAAAAGGCCAACCGGTGTCCTCACAACGCATCGCCTCCTGGATTGTGGCCTGCATTAAAGAATGCTACAAACTGGGCGGCAGGCACCTACCGCGGGTAACGGCGCACTCCACCCGGGCCCAGGCGGCTTCCACTGCCATCCTCGCCGGGGTCCCGATTGCCGACATCTGCCGGGCGGCAACGTGGTCCACCCCGCATACGTTCTCGCAGCACTATGCCGTCACCCAACAAGCTCAGCAGGACGCTGCGGTGGGCAGAGCGGTGCTTCAGTCCATTTCCTTGTGATGTCTCCCACCTCCGAGGTATGGCTTGTTATTCATCTACTAAGGAATGGACAGGAGCAGCACTCGAAGAAGAAGAAGAGGGTACTTGCCTGTAACCGGTGTTCTTCGAGAGGTGTGCTCCTGGCCATTCCCAATCCCTCCCACCTCCCCTCAGACAGTAGGGTAGAAGGAACTGAGGAGGGGCGGGTCGGCTCGTGGCTATATAGGCAGTGGCGGCGGCGCCACTCCAGGGGGCGCCACAGCCGACCCTACGGGTACTCTAGGGGAAAAATTTCCGGCGTGCCGTGCACGGGGCGTGCAGACACCTACTAAGGAATGGCCAGGAGCACACCTCTCGAAGAACACCGGTTACAGGCAAGTAACCTCTTCATGTTTTCAGTGATCTATCAGATTTGATGTTGAAAGATAAGACAGGCCACCCTGGTGCTCTGTTTTACCATCACCACCTTCACTCTGAGAGTGGAAAGGCAGAGCAAAGACAACTTTCCAAATTTCACAAGTGACTTGAGAGCAAAAGTTCTCTTCAAAGTTAAAGGCAGTCACACAGGTCTTTTGAAAAGCTCACCCAAAATATAAGCTCGCTGTCCTGAGACTGTCTTGCAAACCAAAAGCAATATTTTAAAAAAAAAAAAAAAAAAAGCTAAACCTGTGTCAAGGTATTTGTGGGAGTTAAATATCGTATCCATGCATTCTTCTTAAGTGCTAAGTAATGTTTGCTCAAAGGAACTGAAAATAGAAAGAGCTGCCTGTGTAAGCTATTGAGACGAGATGTATGGAAGTGCTTGGGATATGAAAAGGTAGTTTTCCCATCCTTGTTGCTTGTCAGGATGGACTTAAATTGGATTCAGAAGAATTGGAAATCCTAGGTGTGGGATTTCTGGTCCAGACAAGAACTGAGGTTGTGCATGCCAATTTGTCTCTTCACTTCAAATCACTGTATGGATGACAGGGGATGCAGAGCAGCTGTAGAGGAGAAAAAGGACTTGACGGAACAATTGTATCAGAACACAAAAGGGAAAGGAAGGAGTCACAAGTTCAAGGTCTCCAGGAGAAGTAGGCTGGTGACTGTGTCAAGCATCCAGCAGATTGAGGTGCAAGAGTAAGGAGAAAAGCCCTTAGACATAGAAGAAAAGCAGATATTAGTGATTCTTGTGAGGATGTTTTTTAATGGGGAGGGTGAAAGTGTTATTGAAGTGGATCAAAGGGGGGATTGGTTTTAAGAGCATGAAGGTGCCAGGCTCTTAAATGAACCTCTCAAGGAATATGTAGATGATACAATGTGGGGTTGAGTGATTTTTTTTTTTTTCCTTTTAGGACAGATAAGCAACCTGACTGAGCACGGAGGATGGAGCCAGTGTATGTGGGGGACTTGAAATATGAGTGGAATGAAAGAGGAAATAAGTGAAGCCTTCTGGCCTCTGTCCACAAACTCTTCTGCTTGTGGTGCTTCAGAGTAACACGTAGAGTTCAGTGGACACAAAACAGGAAGAGAACCCGCTGATTTCTCTCACTTTTTGCCTTCTAGCGTAGAAAGGAGGTGGTAGGTTTACACACAATTGAAGGTGGCGAAGAGCTGTGCTGAATTAGCTATGAATACATGAAGAGTAGTGAGACTGTTTTGTCAGAAATTGAACAGCTGAAGGAACATAGGGCAAATATTCTGGATTTCTTCCAGAGTCATTCAGCAGAGTTTATGGGAGAGAAGACTGAAAAAGAGCCAGATAAATCGTTCATAGACTCTTTAAACTGAGTTGAGTTTTCTCGTGACTGACGACTGTATCTTGTTTGGACACCATTGGAAGGTGTGTACAAACTGTACCTTTCAATTCTTCATAACTGAGTGACTAATAGAAATCTGCAGCTGCAGTACTGATGTGAAGGAAATGCCTTTCATCAGTAGCTAGAATCTAGTTTCTCATCTGTATAAGAATTTGCAAAAATGCAAGTCCCCTAGAAGCTTTTTTTTTTTTTCTTGTTCCTGAGGCTTAGAAATGTTTCACTGGGAGTAACTGTGCATTTGGTTGTCTCCATTTACATGCCTTGTGTAACAGAGCAGGGACTCAAATGTGTTAGATTTTGTTTGTCTAAAGTTGTGTTAATATTAATCTTGGAAGGGTCTTGATAGAAAATTTTGGTGAGAGAGTACATGGTAAAATAAGTCCCATTAAGTTCTCACCAGGACATTGCAAAATGGATTTATGGATTAAAATAGCATTTAATAGAGCTGTAGCTTCTTGGTGTAGTGCGTTCTCTTTTCCCAGGAGGTGATAGCTGGGGAAATCTGCAGTCAGTATCCTGAAAGCAGAGTATATAATGTTAGCAAGCATGTTCTGAAACGTAGGGAGCAAGGTGTAAAGAATAGAGCAGTTGGTAGATAAGACATCTGAATTCCATTCCCAGTTCTGTATTTGGTATTTAAAATAACCCCTGCATCACTAGAATGTGTTTAATACTTCACAGGAACTAAACCTTCAAACATCTCAGAAATCCTTTCAGGTCTTCGGACAAAAGGTGCGGCATAAGTACAAGGTTTTATGAAGAGGGTGGTACCAGGCTCCTGTCCATGTATGAACATCAAGAAGACTATTTGCTTAGCTGAAATTTCCTTTTTATGAGTTTCCAGTCCTATAGTTATAATAAAGTTGGTCCATACTGCCACCAGCACTTGTGTACTAGAAACCAACCTCTTTCATATTGTTGCAGACTCTTTGCCTGGTTGTGAGAGGGGCTTTGAAATTTACTTGATATTTAGTGTTTTGGTCCTCCTTTAGAGTTTTAGAAGACATTATTTGAGTATTTTAGTTCTCTTATAGGAATTTTACGTTCAAAGGCCTTGGGAAGAATTGTGTGCTAGAACAAATGCTTCCACAGATCAATGAGTATACCACTAAGAGAAGTGCGGGGTAAAGTACTTAGTTTCTCATTATATCCTAGTTTAGTATAATGCTTCTGTTTTTCACTACAAGTCACAGTTCACACATAATGGTGAAGACTTCAGAGAAGAATTAGTGCTTTTAAAAGCTGTTCGCTCTTCAGTAGCTCTCCATCTGTCCATCCACCTTTAAAAGAAATATACAACACGTTGTGTGATGTTTGTGTTGTATTTGATTGCAACATATTGTCCATCAACATTCTGTTCGACTTTTTTTGGTGAAAAGTACTTAACATTCATTTTTATAAAATTTTCTTTCCTTTCTGTCTTCATTCCACTTCTTCTTTTTCCTTTTCCTGTAATAGATCACAGAGTGTCCTAGAGTTTTGATACATGGGGATTTAGACCAGATTAAGTGCACTATGGCACAATTAGTCATTGTTCACTAACTCTGCATTTACAATGAATTCTGGAGTCCTTTCAAAGTGAACTAAGTTGGATGAAAATAGAGTTAGTTTGGTGTAGTGTTAATGTGCTACTATGCCTTCCTTCAGCAGCCTTCAAACTGCTATCCTGCACAGCTTTACAATCAGTTTGTGTCCTCTGCTGCTCTGGTGTCAAGTTGACTGGAAGTCCCTTACCGCATTTAAAAACAGGCATGAGATTAGAATTAGCCTGTTTGCTCCTGAATTTGAGTATATTTGCATTGCAGCAATAGTACACCAGAAACCTTACAGCATGCCTCAGGTAGCCTTTGGAGCTAAGGTGGAACCTTTGATCTCATCACCTTCTGGGAGAAGCATCAGTGTTGGACGCTGTTGTGCAGGCTAATGGAAGAAAACACTTTTTGTGGATGTTGCTAAGTAGCAGTCCTTGAGGGTTCTCAGCTGGGAAGCCAACCAGTGCAGGATAAAGAGCAAAAAGCTGAGGAGAATATACACTGAAACCAAGGATACCAGGAAAAGGTCTGGCAATGGAAATGTGACCTGTTTATTTTTTGAGGCATGACATAGAATTTTAATCAGTTATACCACTACTGAACCTACGAAGTCTATAGACTTTGATCAGGAATGAGTTCAAAGAGTTATGGGAGGATGAACAGTGAAGAGCTGTCCCTGGGTAGCCAAGATCTTTTTGGAACTCAGGACCCTGATGGCTGAGTAGAGATGAGCCTGATTCTTGCCAAAACTTAGGCCAGTATGGGATGTAACCTTGGCATGTAAGTAACTGTGTTTAAAACTTATTATTCTGCTGTTCTGCTGTGTTTGCTTCTGTTCCGGGTACCCCACAGCCACAGATGGTTTTTTGGATGGGAGCTAGAAGCTTTTGCAGGGGTCGGCAACCCCTTGCACCCATGCCAAAAATGGCACAGGGGCCAAGCCTGAGCAGCATGTGGCGTCACTCAGGTTTCCTCACTGGCGCCACTCCCTCAGCGCTGCGCGGCCGGGCAGAATGAGCTGCGTGCTGCAGCTCTAGGCCAGCGGAAGCCACGGCATGTGGCTCCTGGCCCACTGATGGCCCTGTCCCTTGCTGCTGGGCAGGGCTGGAGGGGAGTGGCATGGGTCGGCTCCTCCCTGCTTCCAGCTCTGACCGTGGAGCTGGATGCTGCCTGCCAGCAGGGGAGAGAGGCAGCCCTGGTTGGACGTGGAGGCTGCCTGCTGATGGGAGAGAGGGCAGCTCTGGCCGGACCTGGAGGCCACGGGGATAGAGGCAGCCCCAGCCAGGACCTGGAGATCTTGCTGGCAGGAGGGCAGGAGCTAGCCCCAAATCGGCTGCCTGGTCATGCCCCCTTTTGTCTCCATCCCCAACAGCCACTGAGGGTGTGGTGGGCAGGGCAGACATGGAGGTTGGCACAGGTCGCCGACCACTGAGCTATTGTCTCCTAGCTTCACCTCCTTGAGTCCACACTGTCTTCCCAGGACTTGTTTTCAAAATGGCAGCTGATCTAGCTGGGAAGTCGGCCGCCTTCTTGACTTTTTTGACACTAGCAAACTGCATTTAGGGACACACCACCGAAGGCATGTAAACATCTATTTTCCCTTTAGTTTCCTGCGTTTGTCCTGTGAAATGAATACCCTTCCCAAACCCCATTTGCCAGCTCAAAATGGCAGCTGGCAAAGTAGCATGCATCCCACACTCCTTCCAACAGCGGATTCGAATACTGAAAACACTGTGGCAAATTCAGCATGGTTACAGGAAAAGGAGTTTGGTTAGTATTTTCACTTTATGTGAGGCAGGTATAGATATTGCCTATCCAAGAAGGTACTGAGGCTGCAGCTCATGGCTGAGGTATAAATGCTCTGTAACATGCGTTCTTCCAGGAAAAGAGCTTTATGTTATGGATATAATTGTCCTCATGCAAACACCACTTACCGACACTGAGATTCACCCATGACTGAGAAGAGAAGTCGGACAGGAGTATAAAAAAGCTGTCATAACCTCTCCAGAGTATGAGCAATAATCACTTGAGTTTTTCCTTATTCTTACAGCCACAGCACCATCAGCAGTCAAACTCTTATGATCAGTTTGAAGGGGGAAGAAATGGAAAACCTCAGTCTGAAGAGTTCACAGACCTCATTGCAGAGTCCCTAAAAATGGCAGGAAGGTGGAGGCTGTACTTAAGAATGGAGAGTGGAAAAGAAATGGAGCACTCCAGTGTACTTGTTAATGTGGCCAAAGACAGCATCACAGTGGCCGGGGACAGCAAGCAGTGCACTGCTATAAACCAGAACCTACCCATATTCTGCAGCTCTAGAATAATACAGAAAGCCAGCATCTGCTGCTTGCAGCCATACTCCTGGGGGCCATTTCCGTTACAGACTCAAGTTCAGGCCAGTGAAAACAGTTGCACCTGGCAGTCTAGCTCTTTTGAGGCATCAGATGTCTCTAATAATGTTGAGTCTAGCCCCTTGACACCAGAAGGTCAAATAACAAGAGGTAGAAGCAAGGTATATACTTGCCTGTGATTTGAATCTCTTCTCCCCTTATGTTCTGCCCTGAACTGCACTGTCACTTTGAATTTTTGTTTCATTATTGTTTTAATTAAATGTTTATTTCTGGTCACAATATAAATTAAATTTTAATGGTTTTTATTATTAAACCTTCATCAGGCATCATCATTGTGTTTTTGTACCGAAAATCCATAGATGTTAAATCAGAACGTTTTACAGAAGTCTAGGCACAGATATAAGATAAATGAAGGCTTGGCACAATGTGTTTCATTTCCTCTACCCATAAGCAAAAAATGCAATATCATTCTGGGATGTACTAAGAGGAGTGTCATGTAGGATATGGGTGGTAGTTGCAGGCACTGCTTAGCACTGTTGAGGACTCTGCTGGAGTGCAGTGTCAAATACTGTGTGTCGCACTTTACAAAAGATGGGAACAAACTAGAGGCAGTCCAGTGGAGAGAAACAAAAGTGATAAAAGATTTAGGACCCAATAACAACATTCAGATTTGTTAAGGGTTGTTGTAAAGAAGATGGCAATGTGTTGTTTTCCAGGTGCACTGAAGATAGGACAAGTAATGGGCTTAATATGTAGCAAGGGAGAGAGAATTGTAAAGTTTTTCCTAATATTACTAAAAGGGTAGTTGTGCTCTGGAAATGGTTTCCAAGAGATGTTATGGTGTCCTTGTCATTTGAGATTTTTAAAAAATGGGCTGGATATCCACCTGTCCTGCATATAATTTAGGTTTACTTGGTCTTGCCACGGTACTGGGGGCTGAGCTAGATGACTCCTTGAGGTTCTTTTAAGCCCTATGTTTCTGTGATTCTCTAAATGACACTGTACTAACAATTCAGCTCTCCCACCATGCCCCTCAGCCTCCAATGGTTAAAAGCTGGAAGTCCAGCTGCACATTTACAGGCCTGAGACTCAAAGAAAGAGCAATAAGCATCCCTGACAGTATTGCCTTAACTGTTTTTTCACTGTTCTGTTGTATGCTTTGCTGACCGCTCAGGTATTGACATGCCTCTGCACCTCAGCATCCCATCCTGATGAAGACTTTCTCCTTTGCTCTCATGTTTACAATATGTAGCGATAATCTTAGGCACATTTTTCCCTCCACAGCTTCCAACAAAGTTCACAAACAGTGCCACCTTTCTTTCGGGTCGCCAAAGGCACACTCCACTGCCATTCTGCCACTGCTTGGATGATAGTTAACAGATTCTTCTTTCTGAACAAGCAGCCTATGGATGACTTCATTAAGCAGGAAAGCAGAGGAAGCCAGGTGTCCCAGTATAACCTAAGCAATCTCCACACCTGTTATGTAGTTAGTGATCCTTGGGATAAATTGGCTTTTATCTACTCAGGTAAATAGACCTAAATTTTTTGAAAGATCTTAGCATCATGGACCCTTCTATGGTAACCTGCATTTATATTTAGAAAACAGCACTTCAGAACCATGGAGACATATCCCTTTCTGTTATAAATTCTGAGCTCTGATTGGGGGTTAGAGGTAGCACTCACATAGAGCTGAGTTTGTGTAGTCTGGAAAAGAGGAGACTGAGAAGAGATGAGATAACAGTTTTCAGGTACTTAAAAGGTTGTTACAAGGAAGAGGGAGAAAAAATTGTTCTTCTTAACTGTCAATGATAAGACAAGAAGCAATGAGCTTAAATTACAGCAAGGGAGGTTGAGGATGGACATTAGGAAAAAAAATTCCTAACTGTGAGGGTGACTAACCACTGGAGTTAAGTCACATAGGCAGGTTGTGGAATCTCTGTCATGGGAAGTTTTTAAGAGCAGGTTAGACAAGCATCTCTCAGTGATGGATTTAAGAGGGTACTTGGTCCTGCCATGAGTGCAGGGGACTGGACTCGACAACCTCTCATGGTCCCTTCCAGTTTCTATGATTCTGTCTCATTAGGTGTTGCAGTCCAATTTGGGAATCCAGTGTGTGCAAAGGTATTAATAATTTCCTGAGCATTGCCAAGCTTTTTAACATGGTACAGCAGTACCTTAACCTTAGTATCACACGCCTACATGAAAATGACCTCAAACAGATTGGCTGGCTGCAGCCCGCTGACGTTCAGGAATAAGGTGGCACTGGCAACCCCACTTCTCCACGAGGATGGAGACCTGCACTGATATGCTGCCAAAGCAGGTCCAGGGCTAGTTCAGCACATATCTCTTGTGTTTGTTGGCATAGTGGAGTTGTGAGATTGTTTGGGTCCATATTGCTGATAGCTACTCAAAAATGGCTCTAGTCCACACCAAAGTAATATGGGATGGGGAACATGGAAACATAGAATTTAAAAAAATCTGAATACTCCTGGTTTCTTCATGCATCCCACAGTGCACAGTGAGAAAAATCTCAGACTGCTCACCAGTGTACCAAAGGTCCATGGGATGTTCTCAGGGAATGCTGTGCCCTTATTGTGTGGCAAGCTGGTGCCGTGCGGTTTGGATGCCAACTGGAAGAAAGCACAGCCATCCTGTGTGCATGCTATTAGTGCAGCTTGTATATTAAATTAGAAATATCAAAGCAATCTCATTTAAACCCCCATGTGGATAAGCCCTTATTCTGCATTGGCTGCATCCTCTTTTCTGTGTCCTTTTATCTATATTTTTCCCCATATATGTTCTAACTTCTTGATTATAATTTTTCCTCTTCTACTTCTTGCAAGCTCCTTGGTGTCAGGCTCTATCTTCTATGTAACTTTAATGAAGTGCCTAGCTGCACGTTTGCATTAGTGGGTTCTCTTTTTAAAAGACACTTTTTTAGACCATCCATCCAGCCTTCGTGAATTTGAAAAATGTACCAGACATCTAATAATTGGAAGGCTAAATGAAATCAGTGGTTCCACTGTCCAGGGTTGATGCCCCGGTGAGAAACCAAGGTGCTCCTCAACTCCCCTCAGCTGTTGCGAAAAGGAGAAGATAGAAATTCATACAGAGTGATGTGTGAAGACTTGTTTAGTGGTTTTCTCTCTTCTGGCCTTTGGCTAGTAGGTGAGCTGATCATTTTGAAACTTCATGTGTGTCCCTGCCCCTTTGAACTGCTGAAGGGGTGGAAACTGACATTTTAATAGGGTTATGCTTACTGCTTGGGTCCTTGAGCTACTAGGCTGCTCCTCCCTCTTAGCTCTCTCTACCTTACAAAGTAATAGAATGCGAATTAGAGGGTCTTGTAGAGTCAAGGAACTTTTGAGGTAACAAGAGCTGAAGGAGAGAACTAGGTAGATCAGGGACCTTGGAGAGTTTAACAGTTTCCCAGTACACAGGAAACTAAGCCTATTGGCCAGTTCAAGGTTTTCTGGGACTTGAACTAAAATGGCTCATAACTAAGACAGTTGTGTATTTATGGACTTGATTTAATCACTTTAGAGCTTGAACATTTGAAGAGCATAAAACACAGTGTACATTTTTACGCAGCAGCTTTGGTGAAAAGTAATCCAGCTGATAACCATGAACACTATAAATACTATTTAATCCAGTTTTCTGATACATGAATATACAAATTAGTGGGTTTTAGGAATGCTGCTGTTTCAGAGGCAGGGTGAATCGGCGAATTGGAGTATATTTTACAGATCTGAAAAATGCATCACTTTAAACACTTATCCTAAACTTTTGAAACTCTGCAAAAAATATTTTGTTAAGCTAAAAGAACTACAGAGGGTATAGGGCTACCTTGTTCCTGTTAAGTGTGTGTGTGAGGGAGCATTTTGTCAAATAAAGCTTTGTTTGTGTTGCGAAGTTGCTCAGTTATGGCCATCAGTATAAGTGAATCAGTGCAAACACCTAGTGTGTGTATGTCAAGTTTTGATAAACTCTAGTTTGTATCAATGCACCTTAACTGGTTTCGAATAACAACAAGCAACACTTGTGCAAATTGTGACAGAAACAGCTTTTGTTGTCTTTATGGTAGTGGGGCTACACTGGTGGAGCCAACTAGGTGTCTGAGTGCTGAGGGTTAACTTCTCAGTTTTAGGCTTTTAATTGATTGCTGATTGCAGTCTTAACTTGACAAGCAGTTCCAAAAAGTTGTTGTTTGTACCTAGACATGTATTTTCTTGCTCTGCTACTTAAACTGACAATTTGGTTCCTGTAGCTACAATAAAATCTTGGAAAGTGGAGTGGTATTTATTTCAGTAATATAAAGTGTATTGTATGGAAGACCTTAGATACTGATACTTCTGTCTGGCACATATATTTCACTAAATACGTCCCAAAACAGTATATTAAAATTTTCTTTATATTGTTTTCTTTCCCTTTCCTATCATGTTAAAATGGAATACATTTACTCAAGTTTTAAACTATCTTCAGTGATAACCTGGCTGATATTTTCATTCTCACACACATTTTAACCAATGTTCTCTATTTTCTAGGAGACAAAGATGGCAGTAAAGTGACTACGGTGGTGGCAACTCCTGGACAGGGTCCAGACCGACCACAAGAAGTTATGTATACAGACACCAAGGTTATTGGAAATGGATCTTTTGGTGTTGTATATCAAGCCAAACTCTGTGATTCAGGAGAGCTTGTGGCCATTAAGAAAGTTCTTCAGGACAAAAGATTTAAGGTGAGTTTCTATAAAACTTAGAACGTTCTTTAAAAAATTCTTGCTGTATTTTTGCTTTTTCTGATTGTAATTCTTTGGTGACTTGCTTTTCACTGGAGTATATAGACATAGTTTGTAACTTGAATCACTATCATTCTAATTATTTTTCTTTGTGCAAAGTGCACAGGAAGAAGTTGGAATTCTTAATCTGAAGGTGTAATGCCATTTTTTGATTCAAAGTATTTATGGTCCCATGCCAGGTTCTAGTGGCAAACAATTAACCAGGGGAAATAGGAAAGAGCTGATAATTAAAATAATTTTTTGACATGAGAAGGCTGCTTTGATCATTGATAAATAAGCAAGTGGGAAAGGAAAGGCTATCAAGCTTTGTTCTAAGTAGCCTTGGCTGTGTGGAAACCCCTTCTCAAGAGAGGTTCCTCACCAAGTGAAAAGGCAGCAGACTGGGCAAGCTCCAGGAGGTTGGGAGTCATTGGGAGTTAGGCACTATTGGCAGGTCTGCACTAGAAATGCTACATCAGTACAGCTACAGGGCATCTGGTGAAGAAGCTGTATGCTGATAGGAGAGTGCATGATTACTCCACCTCCACAAGAAATGGAAGCTGTATCAGTTGGAGGCTGCCTCCTATCAACACAGCGGCAGTGAGGGCAGGGCTTAGGTCCCTATAACTTGCCTCACTCAAAGGGGAGTCTTTTTCACGCTCCCGAGCAATGTAAATTAGGTCAACATAAGTGATACAGTGGGGGGAATTGGTTAATATGCGGTGTCGGGAGATAAGCTGCCGCGACCGCACGTAAAACAGACCACGTGTAAACAGGACCACAGTGAAATGTCCCAAAATATGGTACAGTATTTTTGAAATAAATCTATACATAGTTCATTTGGTGTACCTTAACATGGGCGACAAGGCTACCAAATACAGATTTTGTTTAGTAAAATTAAAAATTTCAATTTTAATTCATGATTTGATTTTTAAAACACAAAATATGCAAAAATACACAGAAATCACCAAAACATAATAATTTTTTAAGAATTCATATCTATTTAACTGTGAAAGCAGTGATGAAAATAACTATTGTACATATCAATGTGTGAAAATACTAATAAATAGAGTAAATTAATTTTGAATATTTACAGTACAGTACAGGTATTACCCTAGATGACATATTACATAGTACGTGATTCCACATTGAGTCCACAGAGTTCATAATCCAAGAAGCGTGCTTATAAAGAAGTTTATTCAGTCCACAGGTTCATCTTGCTGGGATGGAGTTTTTATGAAGTACGATGTTGTTTTCTGCTGTTTCTTGTGCTTGGCTTTCTTTTTCCTCACAAAATTGATCATCCTGCGTAGGTGTTAAATTTGGATATTCTCTGCGTCTTGCTCCTCCATATGCCGTACAAGAGTTTCAGCGGCATTTAGTGCTTCTGAATGGGAAACTTTGGCTTTTTCAACATAATTCTCGTTGTCGTCATGTACTCCTTCTTCCTGTAATCATTCCTCATGACTTTCGCAGTCCAACCCAGCCTCACAAC
This sequence comes from Podocnemis expansa, assembly GCA_007922195.1. Taxonomy (NCBI): domain Eukaryota; kingdom Metazoa; phylum Chordata; order Testudines; family Podocnemididae; genus Podocnemis; species Podocnemis expansa. Next base: position 4,183,185 of record ML682043.1, read on the forward strand.
CTGTAATTATTTCTTCTTCTGTCAGATCGTCTGTAGTTGTGCCATTTTCATCTCGTTCTAGTCACTCATTTATGAATTCAGGAGATGTGTCTAATTTAAGTCTTTAATTAATTGAAAAAGAAATTTAGCTTTGTCTTCTTTCATTGGTGTTTTTGTTAGCAGGATATCTTCTTCTGTAAAACCTTCAAATTCCAATTCTGAATCGCTATGGTTTGTGTTTTCAGAGGCATAACCATTGACAGAAAAAGCCAGCCCGAGAGCCTTCATCCAGCAGCTAACAATAGATTTTTATTTTATACCATCTGAAGCTTTTTTCACAAAATAAATTTATTTCTTTTATGTTTAATTCTTTTAGGAATTCAGAAATGCTTTATGGCTCAAACAAAATCATTTCTGAGACCAACTCACTTCCATAATTGCTTTTAAAATTTTGAATAATGCCTTGCTCCAGGGGTTGGATTTTTGATGTTGTGTTCAATGGGAGATGTAGCACATGGATTTGTCCATTGTTTGATACCAATAATTTAGAAAGAGGATGGACTGGACAATTTTCAAGTAGCAACAATGCTTTAGGTTCAAGTTTTTTTTCTTGAGGAGATGTTTACAAACAGGTAGAATAAAAGAGTTGTGGAACCATTCTTCAAAAATGCTCCTAGTCATCCAAGCATTTTTACTACTGGTATATATGACAGTAAGCTTGGCTTTGTTAAGGTGCTTAAAGCACCAAGGGTTGTTGAACCAACCAACGAGAAGTGGTTTGAGCTTGTGACTGCCTGTCTTGTTTGTACAAAATAGAAGGGTGATCCTGTCTTTTATTTTTTTTAAAGACTGCTGTTTTTTGGCTAAAGTTTTTTTTGTCTGGCAAAAGCTTTGCAAATAAAGTTATTTCATCACAGTTGTATATTTGTTCATCACTGTGATTGTCTGTTTCTGTTATAGTTTTTAATTTGGCAGGAAACTCATTAGCAGCAGTCTCATTAGCTGATTGGCTTTCTCCAGAAATGCTAACTTGCAAAATATTGTGGCAAATTTTAAACCGGCTTATAAAGCCTTTGCTGGCTTGATATGTTTCATCACCCATTAAAGTTCCATATTTACTTGCCTGGCTAGGAGAATTCAGATACTTAGTGGCGTTCCCTTAGCTTTCTCTTGGGCAAACCATGTCCACAGTGTTTTGCCTACAGTAGGCTTTGCTGAATAATGCACACATTTTCGTTCCAGGTCGACTTCCTACTTGTTGTACAAAAGGGCACAGCTTTGTTTCATTTTTTTTATCCAACCTTGTAGTGTTGATTCAGCAATCCCAAGGGCTCTAGAAATTTTGGCTTGGGTTTCACCATTATGTATCCGATCTATAGCTGCTAATTTCAACGGTGTACGAACGCTGATGCTTGTCTCCTCCCATTATGAACTAAAGCCTATATTAAAATACTGTATCTATTGCACATAATGAACTAAAGCCTATGCTGTACTAAAATATCTATTGCATGTAACGAATTAAAGCCTATACTGTACCGTACTATACTAAAATATCTATTGAACTGGATGAACTAAAGCCTATACTAAAATATCGACAATATTGCACTTAATGAACTAAAGCCTAAACTAAAGCATTTATTGCACTTAATTACAGCTAATCAAAAATATATACTGTTATTTTCAGTGACAACGCGATTAAGCGTGATGCATCTTTCCAAAATGGCGATGAAAAGAAAAAAGCTGCGCTAATAAGGCTTACTCCATGTGTTTGCGTGCCTAGGCCAACTTCCGGTTTTAGATACTGTGCGTTAATGAGTCCCGCGTATTAAATTGGTAGCTTTGGGGGACATGATGCTACCGCATGTTAACTGAATTCACAGGTAAACCGATACTCGCTGTAGTTCCAAAGGGGTAGTTATGTCAGTCTAGTTCAGCAAAACAAACAAGGAGTTATGTGGAACTCAACAACTAACAAATTTATGTATTGCATGTGCTTTTGTGGGTCTAAACCCCTCTTTATCAGATGCTTTGTGCATTTTCTCCTATGAAAGTGCATTTGATACATAAATTTGTTAGTCTTTAAGTGTCACAGGACCCCCCTCCCCTTTTTTTTAAGTGGTAATATAAATCCGCCCTAAGGAAAATTTTGGCATCAAAATTTAATTACTTAGTATACCAGTCAATCAAAATTATTAATATTAATAGAAAACATGAAAATTTAATTTAACTATAGAGGCAGAAGGCAAATGATGGATTAATCAGGGTGGTGCCACTCAAGGTATTGCTTGCATCTTGCAGCCATATTGGTCCCAGGATATTGGAGGGACAAGATTGGTGAGGTAATATCTTCTATTCAATCAACTTCTGTTTGTGAAAGAAATGAACTGTCAAGTTATACATAGCTCTCTTCTGGTCCTCTTATTTATACTGGACAGGCTACTTGTTTGTAGTCAAGTGTATATGTCTGCACAAAGAGTAAGCATATCATGGCCCTCAGAGTCCAGATACAGCATCTTGAGGCTGGAGTTGCTGCTATAAGGAGCATCTAAAGATCTTAGGGACAGGATCACTGTGAATCTTGTTGGCATTATCCAGATACAGATATTTCCAAGACCAAATATAAGCAAATGGTGCAAGTTAAAGGCAAATGATGAACTTGAAAATCAAATTTTCGTCTTAGAGTTTGGCACACATTTGTGACAAATATTAACACCTGAGATAGAAAGAGCAGGGGCAAGAGGGGATCATTCTCTGTTTTTTTCAGTTTGCTGATTGTGTTTGGCACCGCTTTGTGTATAGTTATTTGCATTGCTGAAGGTTGTAGTTCCAGTTTCCTTTGCTAGCATGATATCACTCTCATGGAGTGTTTTGCCAGGCCTCACGTACTCATTCTTCCTCAGGGCCTTCAGGACTTGTTATCAGTAATGGCATCGGTAAACCTGAATGGCACTGAGTAGGCAGAAGCAGGTGAGCATCCAGAAGGGTGGGGGATGGAAGGAGATGTAGAGCTAGATATAGGGCAATGGCAAAACCAATCTTTTTGGCTTGAAGGCCACAAATAAAATTTTTAAAATGCTGAAGGCCACCAGTCTATTTAATCAAGTCATTAAATTAAATTAAATTAAATTAAAACTAACAAATTAAAATTTAATTAAATTTAAATTAATTTTAAAATTCCAATTTGTTCAATCTTTATGGCCTTTTAAATAGGCAGACTTTAATCAGTGTTAAATAGCAGATATTCTAGAAGGCTGGAAATTTGGATATGCTTTCAAAATTAAGGTTTGGCTTTGCAGGCCCTGCTTAGGCGCACTTGTCTAAGACTACATGCACTTGCAAGTGTGAGTCCATAGGCACATTGCCACTCATTCAGAAGTTTGCCTTCATTTAAATTGAAAAATGTAGCTTTGAAAGCTTTCAAACTAATAGGCCCCAAGCCTGGAGGGGAGGTGGTTGGGCACAGGCCTGCTCTCAGCCAGCAGCAGGGGAGCAAGGACCACTTTAAAATGCTCTGTAGGCCACTTTTGGTCTGCAGGCCAACGGTTGGGAACCCCCTGATATGAGGAATCTTGTACTTATTTCAGAGCGTTTTCTTTTAACTCCTCTGAGTGGAAAAAATAGACTTGTAACTTCTTTGATTATTATTATGTTTACCAGAGTGCCATTTGTGAAACTTCTGCACAGTGATAATGGTTGTTATGGGAAGCCATGCAGCTGGTTGTGAAGGCGATGAAAAGAGAATCATATGAATGGGGGTTAGGGTAAATGATGGAGATAGTTTGGCTTGAAAAGGAGGTATTGCAGTCCCTTTTTCTGTATGTATTTTCAAAGGATGTCAAGTAACGATTACCACTGCTAATATTATAACTGTGAAATGCAAAGTAGTATATTGAACCAAACTCTGTGCTACGTCACAGCTTGTGCAGTTCCATGGACTTTACTGGAGCTTCACTGGGTTTCAAAATCAGTTTGGTGCAGAACAAACTCTTAACACGATACAAGGGCTAACAGTTATCTGAGATAATGTTTTCTTTGTAGATCTGCATGGGAGATTGTGTGATGCACTTAAACATAGGCAGTTGTTCTGAAGGAGTAACAGTGATTCGGTACAGTTAAGTTCCTGGGTCGTAGCTCCCAGCTTTACAACTTCCTTTAAGCAATTAAGAGAAAATAAACTGTGGCTTTGAACTTAACATCTGTATTATCCGTTTACCTTATTCATTCAGGAAAGGCCCCTGATGTCAGCAGGACTGCTCTCTTGAATGAAAGGAGCACAATATTGTTATCCTTCTGTTAACTGGCTCCTAGTTAATTAGTCACAGAAGATGTATATTAGCAGTATATGTCTCCAGTTTGTGAAGGCCTAATATCTCCTGAGTAGATGGAAATCATAGTAGGTTTATACAAAGAGATTTTAAAAATAAGCCACAATCATTTAGCTTGTAAGTTTCCAAGGATGAGACCCAAGCCTCTCTCTTGTTGTTGTATGGCACTAAGCACACTTTCAGCTGAACAAGATGTGCTGTTCTGTTAGACCAATTGAATATACACATTCAGAGTGTGGGTTAATGTAGGTAAATGAAGGCTAAATGCCACTGGCCATCCAAGAAGATAAAGCATCAAGTATTGTTGTTGCTCTTGATGTACCTGATTTCTACTTTGGAAGGAAATGCATGTGTTGTACATGCAGGCATGCATATTGCCTTTAATTTCATATATGATTCCAGAACTGAACTTGGCCATCCTTCTCACCAGAGTATATGGCTAAGGATTATGGCTAGATGCATTATTCTTCAAAATGGATCAACCTTACTTCTGAGCCAGCTGGAAGACAGAAAAGGAGCAATGAGGGTGTTCCTTCCCTGTATTGATTGAGCCTTTGCATCCCCTGCATTGCTGACTTAGGAGAAAGAGGCCAAGTTCAAGTCCCTAGACTTATCTATGCTGGATTTCCTTGGCAATCTGCCACCATTCCACTGCAACTGGTGTAACTCCGCTGGTCGTAGTAACTCAGGAAGCCCTAGTGTAGGCAGGACTCAGGTGGCTATGGGGGTTATCACAGTTTCATTTAATTCTGCTCTGCACAGGACTGGAGAAGACAGTGGTTAAAAATAGATGCTGCGTCTGTACTGTTCCAAAAGGGGCAGCCATGTTAGTCCAGTTCAGCAAAATAAACAGTCTGGTGGCACTTAAAGCATCTGAAATGGGATTTTCTCCCATGAAGGCTCATGTGATAGATAAATTTGTTAGTTCTTCTTCGAGTGATTGCTCCTGTCCATTCCAAGAGTAGGTGTGTGCATGCCGCATGCATGGCCAGCTGGAGAGTTTTCCCTGAGTACCCGTAGGATCAGCTGTGGCGCCCCCTGGAGTTGCACCGATATGGCGCGGCATATATACATCACAGCCGGCTCACGCTTCCTCGGTTCCTTCTTACCGCCCTGACGGTAGCTGGAGACTGTCTCTGCCTAGCAGCAGACGCCATTTTACACAGAGTACCTGTAGTTAGCTTCATCTAGTCTTAGTTAGTGGTTCCCGTTCCCCTTTGCCTGCCCCAGGCTAGGGCCGGGGCATGCCTGGGTTTAAAACGTGCAGCTCTTGCTGTAAACTTGTGCCCCTGGAAGACCCTCATGCATCTTGGCTGAAGTGCCTCAAGGAAGCCCACCAAAAGGATGGGGGTGAAAGCTCCTCCAGATCTTGCACCTAGACTCAGAAGGAAAGGCAGCAAAGACTGCATCTCCTAATGATGGAGGAAGCCCTCCATCTGACTCCCTCTCCAAAGGTGAGCTCCGCAGCACTGTTGGTAAGCAGTGCCCCGGTGTTTACCCCGGGATCCTCTAAGCTGCGGCAAGAGCACAAGGACTCTTGGCACAGTGCGTCGGCACTGCCGTTGGCACTGGAGCACTCCCGTCAGCACCGTTCCCTGTCTCCGCCGAAGAGGAAGAAGCCCTGGGTGGAGCGCTCTCCAAGGCGGGACAGGCCGGCTCCACGCAAGAAACCAAAGCAGCCTACGGCGTCATTGAGTCTGGCCCTGCGGAGGGGTCTGTTGACTCTGGCTTCAGTGCCGTCGCTGACAGGGGACATCTTAGAGGAGGAGATTCTCCTCCCTTCTACGCCTGAAGCGTTTGAGGTGGCAAAGGAGTTGTTGGGTCAGACGGTGCCATCTGGACCTGCACTGCCACCATCTCCGGCACCCTCCACATTGGGGCCGTCAAGAGGCAAGCCCCCCTTGGTACATGCTCCTTCACCGTGCCCTCCAGCACTGACCAAGCCCCGGCGCTCAGGAGAGCAGGCTGCAAAGAGGGTCTCGGATGTCCCTCTAGCATCATCCAGGCACCGGTCACCGGTGCCACTGGCAGTGGTGGCGGCAGCTAGGGTACCTTGGTACTGTTCTCTGCTCAAGTCGAGGGAACATCACCGGTCACCGACTCTGCGTGGACAGTAGGGACCGCAGCCCCCAGCGCCAGGAGTCTTCCCATGGCATTGTGCCCCCGTGGTCACCAAGGAGTGTGGCTTCGTTGGAGTCGAGCCAAGCCTCACTGGCGCCCAAGCGCAGCCTGGCACGGCACTGTGAGCCAGCACTGCAGCTCCCACCGGCACCGCAGTGGCCCCCTCAATGGCCGGCGCTTCCCCAGTGGCTGTTCTGGACTCCCTGGGCATATCATCAAGACCAGGGCTCCAGGGTTAGTAGGGCCCAGTTGGTGGCCAGTTCCCGGCTTCAACCCTCCTTTTCGTTGAGCTACCAGCTGAGGAGATAGCAGAGGAGGAAGATCCCATGGTGGATATTTTAGCTCCGGAAGGCCCAGTGAGGGTGGCTCTGCCCCTCATCTGCACCATTCAGAAGACCACAAAGGTCTTGTGGCACACACCGGCTTCTATTCCCCCAACTGCCAAAGGAATGGAGAGAAAATATTTCATTCCATCTCAGGGGAATGAACATTTTTTCACCCACCCAGCCCCCAGTTCTCTGGTGGTAGCCGCAGCCAACGAATGGGAGAGGCAAGGACATCAAGGACCCACACCCAAATCAAAGGAGGCCAAAAAACTGGATTTGTTTGGCCGCAAAATATATTCCACGGGGGGTGTCTCCAGCTGAGAATCGCAAATCAGCAAGCTGTTCTCAGCAGGTGTGCCCTTAATGCCTGGTCCTCGCTGGATAAGTTCATGGACAAGCTCAGTCAGGATGCTAGACCGGACCTGGTGGCCTCCATTAAGGAGGGAAAGATAGTCTCCAGAGCTCGATTGCAGTCAGCCCTGGACGCCGCTGATGCTGTCACCAGAGCCATGGCCTCAGGGATTACAATGCGCAGAAGCTCTTGGCTTCAGGCATCAGGCCTCCTGCAGGAGGTTCAGAATACTATTCAAGACCTCCCCTTTGAAGGCCACGAGCTCTTTTCCCAGCAAACGGACTCCAGGCTACAGACTTTAAAGGACTCTAGAGCTTTGCTGAAGTCCTTGGGGCTTCACACCCATGCGGCCCAGAGACAGCCGTTTTAAGCCCCAGCCATCAAGCCGCCCTTTCTACCGCCGTCAAGAATCTGACAGGAGGCGTCAGAGGCCTGCGCGCAGGAGCGGTCAGCTCCAGTTGAGCCAGTCCCAGGGCTCCTCCCACGTGCCTCCGGCCTCAAAGAAAACTTTTTGAGGGTGTGCTCGAGGCCAGCCCACCAGTGCTCCTGGATCCACTCCTTCCATTTGCCAACCAGTTGTCCCATTTTTTCCATGCCTGGTCCGGAATAACGTCAGTCTCCTGGGTCCTGCGGACAATTCAGCAGGGCTATTCGTTCCAGCTTGCCTCTTGGCCCCCCCTCCCATCCTCACCCTTCCACATCCCTTTTCAGGGACCTCTCTTACGAACAAGCCCTAGCCCTAGAGGTGGCAAACCTCCTCAAAAAGGGAGCGATATAGGAGGTCCTGCAAGACAGAAGGGGCAGGGGATTTTACTCCCAGTACTTTCTAATTCCCAAGGCAAAAGGGGGCCTCCGTCCCATCCTGGACCTTCAGGCGTCGAACCGTTTCCTGAAAAAGATTCATTTCCGTATGGTATCCCTTTCGTCACTCATTCCCTCACTGGATCCAGGGGACTGGTATGCTGCCCTCGACCTCCAGGATGCGTACTTTCATATTGCCATCCACCCCAGGCACAGGAGGTTTCTTTGTTTTATAGCCGTGGGCAGGCACTTTCAGTTCACAGTACTACCCTTTGGCCTAGCAGCAGCTCCCAGGGTTTTTACAAAGTGTCTGGAAGTAGTGGCGGCCTTTCTCAGGTGTTGAGGGGTCCAGGTGTTCCCATACCTGGACGACTGGCTCGTCTGCGGTCGATCGGCCAGCGTAGCTGCCAGTCACTTGGAGCTGGTCAGGAATTTGTTCACCTCCTTAGGACTAATGATCAACCTCCAGAAGTCAACGTTGTCTCCTGTGCAGAGCACAGGGTTCATAGGGGCGTGGCTGGACTCCAGGTCAGTGAAAGCCTCCCTTCCCCATCCCCACTTTGAGACCATCAGGGGGGCAGTCATAGATCTGCAAAAATACCCCTTCATGGTGGCATGGGCCTGCTTGAGGCTGTTGGGTCACATGGCGGCTTGCATGTATGTCGTGGCCCAAGCTCGCTTGCGGATGCATCTGCTCCAGCTGTGGCTGTCCTCGGTGTACCGCCCATCCACTCACAGCATCAACAGTCCAGTATACATTCTCCCGGACGTGCTCAGGACATTAAACTGATGGAGCCAAGAGTCAAATGTCTGCAGCGGTTTCCCGTTCAGGGCGCCCCAGCCTGCAGTGTCTCTGACCACAGATGCATTGGATGTGGGGTGGGGAGCCTATATAGGGCCCAACAGAGCCCAAGGGCTCTGGGTCAGGAAGGAGCTCGGTCTCCACATAAATATCAAGGAGCTGCGGGCCATTCGACTAGCGTGCCAAGCCTTCCTCCCTCTCCTGAAAAGGAAGGTCGTGTCAGTCCACATGGACAATACAGTGACCATGTGTTACATAAACAAACAAAGGGGGGCTCGCTCCCCTGCCCTGTGCCGCGAAGCCCTGGCCCTATGGGACTTCTGTATTCTCCATGCAATTCACCTCAGAGCATCTTACCTGCCAGGTTCCCAAAATGGGATAGCGGATGCCTTGAGCAGGAAGTTCCTGACCCACGAGTGGCCGTTTAAAATGGGAGGTCCTTGAGCGAGTCTTCCAAGAGTGGGAGTATCCCCAAGTCGACCTCTTTGCATCAGAACTAAACAGGAAGTGCGAGACCTTCTGCTCCTTCAGGGGCCTCAGTTGGGGATCATTAGCGGATGTGTTCAAGACGACATGGGCGGACAGGCTTTGTTATGCCTTCCCGCCCATCCCGCTAATTCAAAAGGTCCTGGTAAAGATCAAGCAAGACAGGGCGAAGGTCATCCTCATAGCTCCCTATTGGCCGAGGCAGTATTGGTTCTTGGCGCTCATGCGCCTGTCTGTCATGAAGCCCATGGCGCTTCCCCTGGACCTGGATCTCCTCACACAGGACCAAAGCTGCCTAGTCCACCTGACCCTGCCCGTGCTGCACCTCCGAGCCTGGAACCTCAATGGCTAACAGAGGAGGAGAGGCTCTGTTCCACCGGGATCCAGGAGGTCTTGAGTAGTAGCAGAAAGCTCTCAACTAAGTGACGTCGATTTGTAGTCTGGGCATTAGAAAGGCAGCTGGACCCAGTCTGTGCACTGATTCCAGTGATCCTCGACTACCTCTGGCACCTCAAGATGCAAGGTCTTGCAACCACCTCGATCAAGGCTCACCTAGCGGTGCTGTTGGCCTGCTGTGAGCCCTTGGCATCGGTCCCTCTGTTCTCCAATCTGATGGTCAAGAGATTGTTCAGGGGCTTCGATTGGCTCTTCCCACCAGTGAGGCAACCGGTAGCCCAGTGGGACTTAAAAATTTGGTCTTATCTAGGCTTACGGGGCCCCCGTTTGAACTGTTCTCCTCTTTCTTGCTGCTCTACCTTTCCTGGAAGGTAGCATTCCTAGTTGCCACTACTTCCGCAAGGCGAGTCTCAGAAATTTGGGTGCTGGTGGCGGGGCCGCCATTTACAATCTTCTTCAAGGATAAGGTCCAGTTGCGTCCGCATCCTGCCTTCCTTCTGAAGGTCGTCTCCCATTTCCATTGCAACCAGGATATTTTCCTTCAAGTTTTTTTCCCAAAGCCGCACACGTCGGACAGACAGAGAAGACTGCATACCCTAGATGTCAGATGTGCTCTGGCCTTTTATATCGAGAGAACTAAACCGTTCCAAAAGTTGCAGCAACTGTTTGTGGTGGTGGCGGACAGGATGAAAGGTTGGCTGGTCTCTTTCCAGCGGCTGTCGGCTTGGATGGTAGCTTGCATCAGGGAATGCTACAGGCTTGCCCGGGCTTCCCTTCCAGTGATCACAGCCCATTCTACCAGGGCTCAAGCCTCTTCGACGGCATTTGCAGCAGGTGTGCTGATCTCAGAAATATGTCGAGCGGCTACCTGGTCGTACCTCACACCTTCATGCAGCACTACGCGATCACTCGGCAAGCGCAGGCCAACGTGAAGGTTGGCCAAGCTGTCCTGCACTCGGTGGAGTCCTGGTTCCAGCCCACCGCCTAAGGTAAGGCTAGGGACTCACCTACTCTGGGAATGGACAGGAGCAATCACTTGAAGAAGAAGAGGAGGTTACTTACCTGTAACTGGGGTTCTTCGAGATGTGTTGCTCCTGGCCATTCCAGTCCCTCCCACCTCCCTTCTTGGAACATGGCGGAAGGAACTGAGGAGGCGTGGGCTGGCTGTGGTGTATATATGCTGCGCTGTAGTGGCGCCACTGCAGGGGTTGCCACAGCCGACCCTATGGGTACTCAGGGAAAACTCTCCAACTGGCCGTGCATGCGACATGCGCACACCTACTGTGGGAATGGCCAGGAGCAACACATCTCAAAGAACCCCTGTTACAGGTAAGTAACCTCCTCTTTTTAAAAGTGCCACGAGCCTCCTTGTTTGTTCTTTGTGTGCATTGGGACTCCCAGTGGTGCAGATGCACCAGGGTAAGGCAATATGTAGTAGATTTTTCTAAATGTCTGTCATAGACACAGTCTTCAGCTATTTGTCTTCTGGCAGTAGCCTGTCTAACTGGTCAGATTCAACCTTTAAAAATATCTTGTAATTTGATGAATCCTTTATTGTGTTTTCCTTCATATAAAAATTTCCCCTCACCCCTATGGGTGGTATGTGTCTTCCTCAACCTCGGGTCGTCTACCAGAGGCCTGGGAGTTTGAGGGTTCTGCGCAGTATCTTAGCTGTTCCTAGCACTGCACTCTTCTGGATAGAGAGCTCTGATGTTGTTCCTGGGATCTGTTGGAGCCACTCTCCCAGTTTAGGAGTCACAGCCCTGAGTGCTCCTACCACCACTGGGACCACTTTGGCCTTCGCTTTCCACATCCTCTCTAGTTCCTCTTTCAGGCCCTGGTACTTCTCCAGCTTCTCATACTCCTCCTTCCTGATGTAGCAGTGCCAAGTGACAGCGACATCTATCACCACCACTGTCTTCTGGTCCTTGTCTATACACATTTTATTAGGTCTAGATTAATTTCATTGTAAAATTGAGATTTCCAGTAAGAAACAGCAATGCCAACATGGAAGCTGCTACCAGGAAGGCAGTTTCCAGTCTCTTATTCTTAAGTATAGAAGGAAGGGTATATGTAATGGAAAAACCTTATTGAGAAGATGGGTAAGTTTTGTGCATATTTCCATGTGTGGATCCATGCAGAGCAGGAAGTTGAGAAACGGTGTTTTTGTCCTGTTAAAGGTAACCTGCAAGTTAGTAGCTGTAGTTGCGTTGCCAGGCCAGCACACAATTCTTAAGACAGTTTATCAGGCTCGCTGTACAAATCGTGAAAAACAGTTTTGTATCTTTCATTCATGCTTCCTGTAACTAAGTACCCACACTACGTTGTTGAAATGTGAGGCAGGCCATATATTGACAACACCGGCAAAGGAAAGGTTTTACTTGGCAACTAAGAATTGACATAGAAACTCCATGGTTAAAATTGTCAGTGGAGCACAGATTGACTCTACCATTTTTAAAAAGATTTTTCTTTCCTGTCTAATTGAACATCACTGTTAATTGGTCTTGTACAGAAATAATGAATTAAGGCAGTGATGATGTTTATTGGACTAGAGGATGTACTAAGGAATGACTTTTGACCAAACTCTGTAAAGCAATCTCTAATTTCTTTTGCTTTTTAAATATGACTGCATCCCCAAGGAGATTAAAATCCCATTGTACAATGTTCCTGGTTCCTGTGGTCCAGTTAGAGCACAACATGGGTCTGATGTCTCTGTGGGCCTTTTTTTCACATTAAAAATAAGGATGACCACATTCATTCAGTTTATGCATGTTGGGTTAGTTGAGCAAACTAGGAACATCTCAAGCTTAGCAGAATCATTTCTATTCTGCCACTTCCATCAGTACCTTAAGAGTGCTAGGGAGGCTGGCTGAATGCAACTGGCGCATAAAGTAGTAGTCAGTAGGAAACAAATTCTGAAGGTGTACAAATATATTTATTAGCTTTTTTTCATCTTTTCATGTATTTTCATCCATACCTGTGTTATGTGTAGCTCCTTAATTGGAGCAGCCTAAATTTACGTGATTCTTATTTTGCTAATCTAAATTTTAAGTGAAACTATGAGTTTTTACAGTGAAGGAGGAGGAGAAGGATCTGGGAGTACTGGTTTATCTCTTGAGTGACTGAGGCATCAATGTGATGTGGCTGTAGAAGAGCTAACGCGATCCAAGGGTGCATCATAAGAGATACATAGGGAGGTGTTAGTTCCGTTATACAGGGTGCTGGTGAGATTTCATGTGGAATATTGTATGCAGTTCTGGTCCTCTGTGTTTAAGAGAGATGAATTCAAACTGGAACAGGTGAAGAGAAGGGCTACACGGATGATCTTTGGAATGGAAAATCTGCTTGAGACTTAAAGAGCTTAGCTTGTTTAGCCTAACCAAAAGAAAGTTGAGGGATGATATGATTGCTCTCTATAAATACATCAGGGGAATAGATAGCGGGGAGAGAGAGGAATTATTTTGAGTACACCACCAATATGGACACAAGAACAAATGGATACAAACTGTCCATCAGAAAATTTAGGCTTGAAATTAGATGCAGGTTTCTAACCATCAGACAAGTAAAGTTCTGGAATAGCCTTCCAGGGAGCTTGGAGGCCAAAGCAGCCTAGCTGGCTTCAAAACTGAACTTCATAAACTTATGGAGGGGATGGTGTAATGGGATGGTTTACTTTGGCAGTTGACCAGTTTTTGATTAGTGGTGGTGGATGTGCCAGTGACCTGAGAGAGGATGTTAGATGGGACAAATTCTGAGTTATTACAGAGAATGCTTTCTTGGGTGTTTGGCTGGTGAGTCTTGCCTACATCCTCAGGGTTTAAATGATTGCCATATTTCGTGTTGGGAAGGAATTTTCCCCCGGGGTGGATTGGCTGGGGCTCTGGGGGGGTTTTGCCTTCCACTATCGTGAGGCACAGCTCAATTGCTAGTGAATTCTCTGTACTTTAAGTTCTTCAGATCATGGTTTGAGGACTTTAATAACTCAGTAGGTTAGAGGTTTATTACAGGAGTGGGTGGGTGAGGTTTTGTGGAGGTTTTTGCTTTGTGCAGGAGGTCAGACTAGATGATATTAGTCCTATTGACCTTAGAGTCCGAGTCTATTTTTTTATTACTTAGTGATTGTTCTTTGAATTTATATTCAGACAATCAATAATATTTCTCTCTAGCTCTTTGGGAAATACACTAAAATATTAATTGATATATTGGTACAAATAATGGGCATTCAGAATAAGGATATTCATATTGCTGCCTATATTTTAAGAATGTTCAGAGATGAATAAATCAGTTTCTAGAACAGTCTTTTGTTTGATTACCAGTAGTGACTAACCACACATGTCAAGGTGCAAGTTGGAGTCTGTAATCTGTAGGCCATTTCTATCTGAAGAATGAATGTAACTGTATTCTATTTTGCATTTAGACAAATAAGATTCAGTGTCAAGCTTTTGGAAAGCTGCAGATGCGGACCTCAAGTGAGGGAAAACTTAGATCCATTGGTATAATCTTACTTGTGAGCCGCAGTTTGGCCATGCCTGTTTTATAAGCTGCATTTGACTCTTGAAAGAATAAGTGTGGCTCGCAGAAGAGCATGGCGGGGGCAGGGGGAGCGGCGGCATGGTCAGGGACAGTGGGGAGAGAAGTGTGGCATGTTTGGGCATGGCAGGGGGAAGCAGCAGCATTTTGACTGTAGGCCTAGTTTTCATGGTAACCTTAAGTAATTAGTAGAATCTGACATCTATAGGATCAATATTTGCTCTCTTTTTGTGATAAAAAGTGAACTGTGCAATGAATTATAAACTTAGTAATTTTGGGGTAGGTAAAAGTATATGGCTGTATGCCTTAGTGCGGCTGTTGAAGGTTTAATAATCAGCTTGTGTGGCTCTTGAGTTCCCTAAGTTTGGCCACCCCTGTTGTAAGCTATCTCTTATTATGGCATGCGCATGCCACACATTCAGTTTCGAATCAACAAATGAATTACTAGTAAGTTATTTAAGAATGAAAATTCAGCCCTGTGCCTTGTTGCAATGGTAATTAAAAAGTCTGAGTTACAAAGGTTAATTTTTTTATGGTGTTGCAAAGAGTGTAGAACTCCAGCTCTGAATGGCCACCAGGGTGTACGTGTTCCATAGATGATGACCCTTTCAAGATTTGACAAGCAGAGAATCCCAGCAAACTATTGTTTGAGCTTATTATGTCTTTGCTACAGCTGTAAAATGTTAATGTTAATTTCAAGTTGCTCCAGCCATAAGAGTTGAAACTTTGATGATATAACTGAGATAGTCCATTAAAAAAATGGGACACTGAACTATTTGCTATTTTGCTGCTTCCTGTTTCCTGTGAAATGGAAAGTAGTTGCTGTCTATGCGCAATCTTTCTGCATTTTTAAAATGTCTTTATGAATAGTTAAATGTTATAAACTACTAAAGCAGCCTGAAGGTAAAAGAAGCCTGTTGAGCATTCAGCTTGCTTGCCTTTCTTGTGGGTAGGTGCACTTTTGTAAACTGTCTCAAACGTTTCTCTGAAAAAGCATGCTTCATTCCAGATCCTCCTGGCACATATTAAAACTTTCTGCATTTGTAAAATATCTTTATGAATAGTTAAACATTATAACCTAATAAAGCAGCCAGAAGGTAAAATAAGCATGTTGAACATTCAGCTTGCCCGCCTTTCTCGTGGGTGGGTGCACTTTTGTAAATTGTCGTAACCGTTTCTCGGAAAAAGCATGCTCCACTCAAGATCCCCCCTGGTGCATATCAAACAGCTAAATATAAAAGGACTTCATCAGAATAGTCACCATCCATTGTTTGTGTTAATTTCATTACAGCAACTTTGATCACTGCAGATTATGACAACAATGTATGTGAGAGTGAGTAAAAATTTCAAAAGTATCTAAATAACTATTTAAAATGGGACTTTGGGCTTGTCTACACCTGATCTGCTATAACAGTGGGGGAGCTGCATGGTTGTATTGTTTCAATGTAGTCATTATGTGCAGCGCTGTTCGTCTTGTTGGCATTGTTAGTTCATGTTCCTGAGAGGTGGTAGCTAGGCCAACAGAAGAGTCTGCTCCAACGGTTAGGTTAGTTTAACTCCCAGTACTTCTCTTGGGGTGGGGCTTTCTTGCTTCTGAGTGACATGGCTTGTGTGGCTTAATTTGTCTGTAGACACTTAAGAACCTAATTCCATTAACTTCCAGTGAGTTTTTTTTAAGCTTTTCATTTAGGCAGTTTTGAAAAGTGTTTGTCAGAAGCTCACTACATTAAAAGGTTTTCTTCCCTCTTGCTGTTGATGACTGTCACTATCTGTGCACTCAAAGAATTCTTTTTCATTGTCTAATCAATCTTGTTGCCACCTTCTGACTTCCAGAAGAATGGTGGCTAATAGTCCCTGTTGGGGACTAAGCCTTTAAAATAGGTTTATCTGAAATCCCTCCCAGTGGATGGGTCATCCCTGGCTTCTCTCTCATTCTATGTGGATGCATTTGTCTACCATTCTCAGCTGTTTCCCATGGATGGCAGATGGAATTCGTGCATTTTTTTAAAGTCTGCTGGGCTGCCAGGGACTGTGTTCTCTGTTGCAGAAAGGTCAGCCTGATTTGACAGTGGTGAACCAGGTGGCCTCATAGTTTTCTCTCTCACTAGTCTTGTTGCTTGGGATATATAAAGTTCTTCAGCAGCAGATTAAAGACATAGCAGAGGGTTTCCATTATTGGACCCCTGTAGGTAAGGGGCTTGCTGGCTGAGAATCTGCAGTTAATTTTTCTCCAAAAATACAAAAAAGCTTTCTTTGATCTGATTGGTAAATTTTATCAACTCCATCAACTGCCGATGTCAGTGTAGACCAGGCCTTAGTATTGTCCCTGCTGTATAGATGTAGCCTCCCTCTCTCCAATTAGGAGCCGAAATATTAGCATAGTCCAAACAGTGTCTGAGTCTACTAATAAATTGAGGCCATCATTTTTTTCTGCATAATATGTGCTAGTCTCCAAATCTGCTTTTACTGAACCGAGAACTGCTGTGTTTAATAGCTTAATCTTTGGGATGTGTGGATAGAATTTGTGGAACTTGGAGGACTGACTTTTGGACATTGCTCCTTTTCAAAGAAAGTGATGAAGACTCTTCTGAAAAGCAGATTAGATAATCTTGTCTTTAGTCATTTCTGGCTTTAGTTGGAGGCTTCATTGGAACAAAAGGTTTCAGAACAAAGATATATTTGAACGCTAAAAAGTGAGCATATTTGTAACAGATGTTGCCTGTGTGTAGGAAAGACAAGGATGGCTGGAACAACTTTAGAAAAGTGCGTGTTCCTTTTATTGCCAAAGAGCAGTAAACAATTTCCAGAACTCCATCACTGCCTCTTAAAAATTAGTTTGATGTGATGGTCTGTGCTCGGGTCAGAAACTTGACGTGGAGATAAGGGAAGTACTGGTACTCTAACAGCTCTGTTTATACTTCCATTTTTGGCAGGTTTTATGCTGGACAGTGCATTACTGAATGTACCAAGAGCAACATTCTTGCTACTGGCATGACTGGAAAAAAGGGCTAGATGTGACCCTAAACAGTCTCTTCTTCCAGTTTGTGTGTCTAAGAACATGAGTCTGTGGTGGTAGTTTGTAGAGGTTTTGCTTTTTAACCTCAGTTAAGAGTTCCAAGCTGTGCTTAAATACATGTGTTCAGAAGGGCTGGATATATAAAGGGCGATGCAGTTCTGACTCTGTTGTGTAAAACAAAAGTGGGGTGGGTGTGCAGGCTGGAACGTGTACTGAGGAGATTGTGATTTAAATTTTCTTTATGGCTGGTAAGGTTGAACCAGAAACTAATTATTTTTTGAATGCAAAATTAATCAGTTGTAGTTGGCCTGGGGGAAGAGAAGGAAGGATACCATGGTAATCTACAGGTATGGTAGTGGCTCTACGTTGTGAAACTCTGTACATTAATGGGGAAATATCTGACATAGGTAGGTGCTTTCTCATCACAGCTACTTTTATTAAAACAAACTGAGCTCAGACACCAACTTCATGTGTTCATATGTATCAGCTGTTCATGAGATAATGAATACTAACAAACATTTCCAGGCAGAAATTTTACATTAACATTGAGAGTACATATTAGTAGAATTAAAGGTAAGAAATGTTAGGGGGATGTTGTAATTATTCCAAAACTAGAAAGTTCAGAGTGAAGGCTATGCTTCAGAAGAAATCCAAACATGTTAAGGTATGGAAATGAACAATCAAGATCCCAAACTTCCATAATTCTGCCCTGAAGTGACATCATGCAATAGGCATTTGATTATATGTAAGGCATTTTAGTGTGTTTCATCCCAGGTTGGATGAAATTTAAAAAACAAAAAACACAAATTGGACTTTTTTAAAAGTCCTGTCATGCTGTCCCTATCTATTAGGGGGTGGGTGGGTGGGTGTGGGTGTGTATTTGGAGCTAGATTATTGGGAATTTTGCAAGAAAATCCCAAGCAAGAATTTGCATTTTGCTATTTTTGAAGTTTGTGAATAAAGTGAGATAAAATTCTGGTCAGATTCTCCACTTTAAAAGAATGTGGTAGATGACATGCATTCCTTAGTAATGTACTGCCAGAGTCATCAACACAGTTTAGACCGGTGATACTCCAAACCATTTACCCTTCAGCCGTCACAGCTGAGGCTTGGAGAGGGGCCGCAGTCAGGGCTGAGGTCTGCGGCTGGTGTCAGGGCCACGATTAAGGGCCCGTGGTCACGTGACATCCTTAGGAGCCAAGTGCCAAGGACAGTGCCCAAAACAGAGCTTGAGGCAGAGTGTGGCTGGGTGGTGTTGGGGCATGCCCCACGTTTGAGGACCTCTGACTTAAATTTTAGTTTTGAGTGGCTGTCTCGCACTCTCAATATTTACTTAAAGACTGGGTGGAAAGTTGTTTTTCTGGATAGAAATGTCTGTGAAAACTCAATGCTAATACAATATCAGTAATTCACATACTTGACATAAGTGAATTTCCCATTGCATAGACCCTTTGATTTTGCCTGTGCAAGGATTGGTGGAGAAGAACTTCATCTGCTGGGAAAAAATAAGGTTGTCAGTAGCAAACTGAGCTCTGGTCTGTGCTACAGAGTTAGGTCAACATAAAATCTACATTACAGCATTGTTTCCCCAATGTAAGTGACTTACTATAACTGTACTTCCATGAGAGGCTTGGGCTTACGTTGGTGTAATTACATTGACAAGAAAGCTGAGGCAGGTGGATCTACAGCTAGAGCCCTGCTGATGCCCTGGCTCTCAGCTCCAAGCTGGATGTGTCTGCCTAGGCTTTCTGCTCTCTGATACCCTGTTGGGAGCACTGCAGCTGCATGGGCTCCCAGCGGGAAGCAGCATGCGGAGTGAGGACCAAGGCCTTCAGCTGCCTTCTGTTGACTCTTGTAAGTAGGTGAAAGCACATCTAGGGGGTGTATGCTACTGAAAGAAGCAGGTTAGTGTGGACATGGCTGTGGTGGTCTATGTGAGCATGCTCTCTTAGTATTTCACCCTCTTTAAAATGTACATGAGAAGCAACACATACTTCCCTACAGCCAGTTTGGCTACAGCGGTGAGTGCACAGCTAAAATTGCTGAATGCATTTGTGAGGTTAATGATGAGTAACATCATCATAACAGTGAAATTTTGTGATTAACACATTTGCAGAAAAGCAGTACATGTAGACTGGCTTCAGAAGCCAAGTGATCCATCGACGTATTGACACATGAGATCACATAGTCATAAGATTTGTCCTTCACAACCTGGTTCCAGATATATCTATCTATCTATCTGTATCTATATAGATATAGATAGAGATATAAAAGCAGCTTTCACTGGCTCAGTCATTTGTTACACGTGGCCCTCTTCGGGCATAGGGAGTTGCTACAATATGGTATCTGAGGAGTGTGGCATTGGTTGGAAATGCGCATCCCCTGTATTCTTTCCCTGGCCTTTCTTTAGGAGGAAGAGTGACTTGTGGAAGTAACAAGTAGCTTACTGAGATGTATTAATATAAGGAAAATTTTTGAGCCCTGATTGGATTAAAATGCTATGTTTTGGGCCACTTGGAAAGCCTCTGCTTCATGCATGTCATTTTACAAGTTGGTTGTTAGCATTGCATGCTCCCTTTAAGAAGTCCCACAGCGTGAGTCCCACAGCCTGGCTACAAAAGCTTTTAACACTTTCCACATCTGGCTATGTCGGTTTTTAGCCACGGTTAGCGTATGAGGGAATGTATTATTATTTGGGTGGCTTAACCTTGGCACAATTTGGGATTCTTAACAGGAATGTAACTGGAATAGATTATCAAATATTAAGCATAAACCCCGGCTGGGGAGAGATGTGCTTATTCAGTATATGCCCCAAAGTGAAGTTTTTTTTATTTTTGAAATGCTTGGCTTCAAACTCAGACTACAGCCATTTTAGTGTTTGTCTGAAGCCATTCTTCATGACTTTACCAAAACATCTTTTTAAAATTTTTTGTTGTTTGATTTGTTGGGTTTTTTTTTTAGTGGCAACAAAATGTGAGGCAAATAAGATGAGCACATCTCACTTTGATGTCAGTGAACCTTAGTGTTCAGTAACATCTTGGCTCTTGTTTTTTCTGTGTGCTCGATTGTGTTGCTGATCGGACAGGCTGCTAAGTTCCAAACCAACTGTAGTTGCAATCATTCCCATGCATTACACTCTTCATTGGCTTTCTGTTGAATACTGGTTCACATTTGAGGTTTCAGTCCTCACCTTCAGAGCCTTTAATGAGATTGGCTTATGTTACTGGAGGGTGATCATGACATCCAGTGATAATCTTACACCGGAGCAATGGAGCTGTCATCTTCTGTGTGGGGGTGACAGATCTTCAATGGCAACTGCCCAGAAATCTGGAATCTACTCTTAGGAAAAGATTGTAAGCAGCTCAAATTCCAGTGCTTTCAGGGCAAAATGTAAAACCCACTTTGACTAAACCTTCCCACAGTAACCTTTTTATAAACAACATTTACAGAATAAGCAGTCTGGTCCCTGCAGACTGGAGGTGCGTGTGAGGAGATGTGTCTCTATAATTGTGGTGATGCTCATCCACCAAGGTTATGGGTGGCCACGTGAAGAGGGAAACTGAAAGGAAATAGTTTCCTGTCTCAGCCAGGTTGCAGAGCTGCCTCCTGCTGCACCATCACTCAGTTTACCTCAAGAACTCTTGGATTGTTTTGAAACTTCAATAATACACAGTCACATACTCAGACATGGGTCTTGTCTTGGCTAGAGGAGATTCAAATTCAGCATAGACATGTATAAGTTGGAAAATTCTTTGATTTGGCAAAGAGCAGCAAATAATAGATGACACGTTTAATGCCCCTTTTACTTAAATCCTCATTAAAAAAAACAAAAAAAAACCCAAAAAAAACCAAAACCAAAAAAAAAAAAACTTAAATGTGACCAAGTGTGTAACCCAGTTTAATACTGAGGGAGAAGGATCTCTAGCCCAGGCTTCAACAGACTTTGGGTGCCACGTTGCAGCAGAGGAGCACCTCCTGGTGACCAAAAATAACACCAGCAGCACTTTTACCAGTGCTCAGTCAATTCAGTGGGATTTTGGTGGTGGAGGGGCTCTGTGCCACCACCATGATTTTTTCAAGCGACATACGAGCTAGGCACTTTGCCTTGAAGGGGTGCCTATTTTATTAAGCCCTGCTCTAGCCAGACTGGCAAAAGGTCAAGTTAAGGAATACTTAACTTAAATAAGTGAATTCAGGTCAGGCTGATGAAATTTACCCTAAAGTTCCCAAAGAGCAAATCAAAGTTGATTTCTGGGCCATTAATAGCAATTATTTTAACGAACTCATGGAGGACCATTGAAGCCCCAGAGGACTGGATTTAGGCAGACATAGTACCTCTCTTTGAAAGGAAGAGGAAGGAATACCTGGAGAATATAGACCAGTTATCCAAACTTTGTTGTCCAGAGATATACTGGAACTGATTATTAAACTATCAGTTTATTCGAACAGGGAGAATAATAAAGTTATAAGGAATAGTTAACATGGAATTGTAAAGAATAAATCAGGCCAAATGAGCCTAATTTCTTTCTTTGACAGGATAACAAGCCTAATGGATGGGGTAAGCAATAGACATACATGATCTTTAGTATGGTTTTAGACGCTGCCCCACATGACATTATAACAGCAAACTAGGGAAATCTGATCTGGATAAAATTACTCAAAGTTGGGTGCACAATTAACTGAAAGACCATACTTGGATTAGTTACAATTTGCTGTTCAATTGGGAGGATTTATCTAGTGGGCCCTGTAAGGGTCTGTCCTGAGTACAGTTCTAATCAGTGTTTTCATTAATAACTCAGATAATGGAGTCACTTAAAAAAAAACCAAAAAAACCCCCAGACAAACTATATTTATTCAGGGTTATGTCTAAAAGAACTACTGAAAAGGAATATTTCACTGTAAATTCTTCATGAATAAATCTACAGTTTGTTTTTAACAGAAATTTCTAAATTAATTTGAACTGATCTCTTAAATTTGCAGATGACACCAAGCTGGGAGGGGTTGCATGCGCTTTGGAGGAGGGGCATGCTTAGAATAAAAAAATGTCTTGATATATTGGAGAACTGGCCTGAAATCAAAAGGGTGAAATTCAGTAAAGACAAGTGCAAAGTAACACACTTGAAGAAAACTCAAATGTAGAGCTTCAAAATGGGGAATAACTGACTAGGCAGCAATGCTGCAGGAAAGAATGTGGGAGTTATACTGGCCCACATATTAAATGAGTCAACAGTATGGTGCTATGCGGAAAATGGCAAATGTCGTTCTGGGATGTATGAATAGTACTGTTGTATGTAAGACGTGAGGTAACTGTTCCTCACTACTCTGCCTTTTTAAGGCCTCAGTTGGAGTATGTTGTCTAGTTCTGGTGCCACACTTTACAAAATATGTGAACAAACTGGGGAGAGTCCACAGGAGAGCAACAATGAAGTTTATAAAACATGAGTTGTGAGAGAGGGGTTGAAAGAGTTGGGCATGTTTTTAGTTTAGAGAAGAGAAAGTGAAGGGGAATGTAAGTCTTCAGATAATCCCCTTTTCAAAAAACAGGAAAACAAGGAGTCCTTGGCACTTAAAACTAACGTGTTTATTGCATGAGCTTTTGTGGGAGAAAATCCCACTTTGTCAGATGCTTTGAAGATGGGGGAAACTTGCAGAATGGGAGGAAATAAATGCAGGGAAATGTAAGTCTTGGGAACAGATCATATTGTGACAGCAAATCAAAACAGTTGCAAAGATTCAAACACTGGGGAACAGCATGCAGAGGTATAGAAGTCAAATCACCTGTTGTAATGAGAGAAAAATCCAATGTCCCTATTGAGTCCTGAAGCAATGCAACCAAATTTGCAAATAAATTCAATTTCAGCTGCTTCTCTTTGAAGCCTTGATTTAGTATTCCTCTGTCTGAGTACCGTAATTAGCAAATCATCAATGGAATGAGTGATCAGGAAGATGGAAATTCTGACTCACTGCTTTTAGAGTGCTGTGATTTCTGATGTCAGATTTGTACCCATTTATTCTTTTGTGCAGAGTCCGTTCTGTCCAATATAAGGTGGAGGGGCATTACTGGCACATGATGTCATAAATCACATTGCTGGATGAGCAGGTGAATAAACCTTTAATGGAGTAGTTGGTTTTATCAGGTCCTGTAATAGTGTCTTTTGTGCAGATATGTGGGCAGAGCTGGCAGCGGGGTTTGTTGCAGGGATATGTACTTATTTTATTGTTCTGTTAGATCTGTAGTTGCTGGTGAGTATCTGTTTAAGGTTGGGGATTGTCCATAAGCAAGGAGAGGTCTGTCTCCCAAGGTTTGAGAGAGTGAGGGAGCATCTTGTAGAATAGGCTGTAGATCCCTGATAATGTGCTGGAGAGGTTTGAGTTGGGGGTTGTATATGATGACAAGTGGTGTTCTGTTGTTTTTTTTTCTTGGGCTGCTCCTGCAGTATTTGACCTCGGGTTACCTGCTTGTTTCTGTCAGTCTGTTTCTTCACTGCTGCAGCTGGGGTACTCTAATCTTAAGAAAGCATGATAGAGATCCTGAAGGTGTCTGCCTCTATCTAAGGGATCAGAGCAAATGCGGTTATGTCTTAGGGCTTGGCTGTAGAGAATGGATCATATGGTGTGTTTAGGATGAAAGCTCAAGGGATGTAGGTAACTATACTTATCTGTAGGTTTTTGGTATAGGGTGCTGCTTATGTGTCCCCCCTATTAGAACCTTTTAAGTTATCAGTTGTTCGTATCTGCTCAGGATAAGATCAGAAGTAATTAGCTTAATTTTTGGCAAGGGTGATTCAAGATGGATTTTAGAAGAAAATTTTCTAATTGTAAGGCTAGTTAAGAACCACAACAGGTTATCTAGGGAGATTGTGGAATGCCAGTTACTGGAGACTTTTAAAGAACAGGTTAGACAAGTGTCTGTCAAGGATGGTCTCCGTGTATTTCCTTAGTCCTACTTCAGTGCAGGGATGAACTAGATGATGATTGAATCCTGTCCAGCTCTGTGTTCCTAAGATTGCTTCCTCCTTCTCTCCCATCTCATGTAGACATAGAATCATAGAATCATAGGGTTGGAAGGGACCCCACAAGGTCATCTAGTCCAACCCCCTGCCAAAAGAAGCAGGACCACTCCCATTAGATCATCCCAGTCAGTGTTTTGTCCAGCTGGGACTTGAACACCTCCAGAGATGGAGATTCCACCACCTCCCTAGGCAACTTATTCCACTGCTTCACCACTCGCCTAGTAAGGAAGTTTTTCCTAATATCCAGCCTGGACCGCCCCAGCTGTAACTTGAAACCATTGCTTCTCGTTCTGCCCTCTGTTACTACCGAGAACAGTCGAGCTCCCTCCTCCTTGGAGCAACCCTTCAAGTAGTTGAAGGTTGCTATCAAATCCCCCCTCAGTCTTCTCTTCTGCAGGCTAAATAAGCCTAGTTCCTTCAGTCTTTCTTCATAGGGCTTGTGCTCCAGCCCTTTGATCATTTTGGTTGCCCTCCTCTGGACTCTCTCTAATTTGTCCATGTCCTTTTTGTAGTGGGGAGCCCAAAACTGGACACAGTATTCCAGATGTGGCCTCACTAGTGCAGAATAGAGGGGAATGATCACATCCCTCGATCTGCTGGTAACACTTCTTCTGATGCAGCCCAGTATGCCATTGGCCTTTTTGGCAGCAAGAGCACACTGCTGACTCATATCCAGCTTCCCATCCACCATGACTCCCAGGTCCTTTTCTCCAGTGCTGCTATTTAGCTGATCACTCCCCAGCCTGTAGCAGTACATGGGGTTTTTTCGTCCCAAGTGCAGGATTTTACACTTATCCTTGTTGAACCTCATGAGATTCCTCTTGGCCCACTGCTCCAGTTTGTCTAGGTCTCCCTGAATCCTGTCTCTGCCCTCTAGGGTGTCTACCGTTCCCCCCAGTTTGGTATCATCCGCAAACTTACTAAGTGTGCAATCTATCCCATCATCCAGATCATTAATGAAAACATTGAACAGAACTGGCCCCAGGACCGACCCCTGGGGCACACCACTTGTTACTGCCTGCCAACTTGACATGGAGCCATTGATTCCTACACGCTGAAACCGTTGTTCTAGCCAGTTTTCTATCCACCTTACAGTCCATGCATCTAACCCATACTTCCTTAGAAGTATGAATCAGCTTCCATGCTCCTGAGAACTGTGTTTTCAAAGTATTAAAAGCCATGTAATTGCTACATGTTTTCTTGGTTGCTAAAAGTTAAATCACCTCCCCAGACATGCTCTGAGAAGTAGCAGCAAAACATGAGAAGCTAATGGAAAGAAGAAACTTCTGACAGGTATCTTGGTGCTGATAGCTCTGGAGGTGTGTGTTACAGCCAGAGATCTACTCTGCATCTTGATACCAGATTCTTTACTTTTTCAGTCTGTAGACGTTGCTACAAGTCACATCAGAGGCTCCAGTAGGTTCTATGTCAGCTGGGCCATTCCACTGTGGCTACAGAGTGGTAGCTTGTGATACCAGGGTCGGGGACAGTTTTGGCACAGACAGCCCTTATCCATCCAGTTATATCAAGGATTAAGCCGCATATGCTTTTCCTCCAATACTAACTAGATCAAATCAGAGATCCTGTTTAGCAGCACTAAGTGGTACTGCACTGTCTGACTCAATGGAAATTTGAGTCTTGTGTGTGCCATTGCTCAGACAAAGCCTTACATTACTTCACTCTCATTGGGAAGAATCAGGTCTTGGTAACCGTTTTATCTGTCCTTCTGTTGTTCCCTCTGAATTTTTAGCTTGCTGCATTATCATAGCCCCAGTGGGTGTGTGCATTTCATCCATTTGTCTCCGTGTGATGCTTTTAAGGGGTTCTGTAGAACAAGGTAGCTCATAACAGCCTGATGAATATAATAGCTATAGAAAATTGTATTTTAGTTAATGTAATTGATATAGGTGGAGAGTGCACTTTTAAAGCTGCTATGAACTTTCAAAGGGAGAGTAACACTGCTCACATTCTTATCTAATCTATGTGCTTATTTACACCATGGCCTTCACAGTGGCAAGGCTACAGCAGGTTGACCTAACTGTGGCAGTGAAAGTACAGTTTTTCATGTACCTAATTTTTAAGTATAAATCAGGCCTGAGTGTCTGTATCATGCTCACAGTGATGTCATCTGAAAAGCATTATAAGAAAATCTGTGGCTTTTTGCTGTGGTGGTCTCTTCTTCTCCTCTCCCAGTAATGAGTCAAAGAAAATAACATAAAAGCAAGCTAGGGTACAGAGAGGTATTTGGATTTGAAAATGATGAAATTAGTGATCATCCTGATGTCTTCAGAAGTCAGATTATATAATTGTGAGATGAATGCTTTAAAAACTGTTTCATAAGTTGTCCTGTTCCTCTGGGTAGTTTTGTTTAAGGCATATATTTATCAAAGCTGCAAGGACAGGAAGGACTTGATTGTGGAGTGAAAATTGGTTCCACACCATGGAGAGCTTTAAAAATATCAGCTGTGGCCTTTAGTTAGTTCAGTGGTCCAGGAAGAGTCAAGATTGATTGGCAGGAAGGCCAAAAGTGTGGCTACTTTTTTTTGTTGGAGTGCTGGGTTTTATTTGTTGGTCAAGGCCCACCTGCAGAAATGTCTGATTGGAGGGTCATCAATCTAGATTGGTGGAACCAAATCACAAGACAGCCTTACCCATGCTCTCCTGCACTCTGCTTTCATAACATAAATAATTTTTTTTAGCTGACTACAGAACAGAAATACATTTCATTTCACCCAGCTGGTCAAAGGTACAGTATATGTTTTTTAACATTACTGAGTACATTTTGAATTTGTTGCAAACAAAACTTCCGACATAAGGGAAATGGGCAAGCTAATTGTAAAGGAACTCCTTCAAGATGTAAGGTTTTATTGACTAGTCTAAGCAAGATTGTCTTATCAGATTGACTTCTTCACTTACAAGATGCCTAGTGTCAGGACATGTGTCTTGTCTTAGTCAGTTATTTAGTGATTTGTTTACTAGTACAATTTCTTAAATTGCAAATACTAGTTGTTTGCATCCGTTCAAGTGATAGATACAAGACCTAAAAGATCAGTTTGGATTTTTTGACTAAATACGTGTCTTGTTACATTTTAAATAATTGTGGGAGTTGTCCTAGTCATCTTACAAAACTAATTTGGAGCCTGAATGACATGAATTTCTAGGTGACTCCATCTCAGTCATCAAATGCAACTGAAAGGGAGATTTGTGGTAGTAATTTTAGCTGCTTTGCTACAAGTAGTGACATAATAAATGAGAGTAAACATGTAATCAGTTTGAAGTGTACTTGAGAAAAACAGTATAGTGACAAGGACATGGTTTTCTCTTCCTCCGGTGTTACTAAATTGCAAGCCATATTCATTTTTTTTCAACAATGGTAAAATTTGAGATAATGTAAGAGCTTTTCATGTATGTTAAAATGTAAAGGATGTTATTTGCTAATTGGCTAGGGAAATAAACAATAGTCATAATGGAGATTTGACTGTCAGACAGGCTGCTCTGTATTAGCACTATTTTATTACTCTTTTGTGCTCTCCACACCCATTTTTGAAGTCTGTGTTTTACTTTGTGAAGTAGAAACTTGGAAAGTTGTAGTTTTGTATAATTAATGGTGTCTTAAATGACTTTCTCCTCTGGGCATGTGGATATATAACTGTTATTAATAACGGGCATTTAAGTACAAAAATGAAAGCAGAACCCTTAATTTTAGAATTAAAAACATTCCTTCCTTTGTCTCTTAATAATGCATTACAAAACTGAAATCTTTGCCTCTTTTTGGAAGTGTTACCAGTATACTAGCTTTTACAATGTTTATGGCTATATTAACACCTTTCTGCCCTGATTGCTTCTTTTCATTTCTAATTTTGCTTTGTTAACTCTAATTTGCCTCATACATTTGGTAGCCAAGGAACAGTTTTGTGCAGTAATACATCAGGATATGGAAGTGACAGTTCTCATTATACGTAGCACAACAATTTAGTTAAAAGTGGCAAAATAATGTTAAAAAGTATGGGTTTCAATGCCTCCAGATTCCCAAAAGAGCATAAATGAATTGGTTCAGATTCTGATTTCAAATGTTAAATCTTCTTGAGATTCCTTGATGAATCTTAGGAGCAGGAGTTAGTTTCTTTCATCAGTTTTAAGAAAACCGTTGTTAAAAATCAAAATCTCTTTACAAGCCACTTCTGTTACCATAAGTGTTTATTGTTTCTCATAATTTAACATACCTAAAAAAAAAGTAGGTAAATGAATAAAGAAATAAATCAGAATTCACATTAGTCTACTCACTCATCAATATACTCTAATGATTTTTTTTAAACCTGTATTTGTTCAGGGTTATATTAAAAAGAACTATTGAAAAGAAATATTTTTGCTGTCACTTCTTCAACAATAAACCTGTCAATTTAGAGTTTGTTTATAACAGACCTTTCTAAGTAAATTTAAACTGATCTCTTAAATTTGATTTCATCCATAATGAACACACAGCTTCAGCTGAAAAGCTTCATTTTAAAAGAAGTTCTGTTTACTTAAAATTCTTTCACAAAAGTCTTATCTATACAGTAGTAGTTTCCCTCACTTTGAGAAATTTTTCTGTTCAATGTCATACATTTGGCCGACAGATTGCACTTGCTCTGACCTCAGGTAAGGTATTATGTATGCATATGTGAGCATGAGGAGATGATCTGTATGCGTAAAAATAGTATGTGATTAGTCTAGCAAACCGTGTATACGAGAGGGCAGAATTGAGGTTGGCATTTCCTAATTTTTGGGTGCTTGACTTTTGAACCTTAACATTCTTTTTACATAGTTTTTATTACTTTTTTTGTCACCTCAAAGGTTACCCTGTGCACCAATAATTGCTGCCCCAGGGAACTGTCAATTTGCTGCATTTTACCTTTAGATTACTAATCTGGATTCAGACCAGCCCAATGGGTTTTTAAAGTTATTCCTGTTGAAAGGAAAGCTGATGGTTTGGGTTGCGGTTCCATCTCCCAAGTCATAAACTTGTCATACTTCATGATAGTTGGCAGACTTTCAAAGAGAGAAAAACAACTGTGTGAGCTATAGAAACTTAATAAACCCTGACATTGCTGAGAACATACATGATTTCTGTACATCAGTCTTCAACATATACTATGTTGGAGAGAGACTTACTCTTTTTTGGTAGTAAAGATGGGGTATTGTTGGAGCTTAAAGTGTCTGAAGTATAGATGTTGAAGGAAATTGACAGTCTAAAACCTAGTACATTATAGGGCCAGCTAATATACATCCAGGCATTTCTGAAGGAGCTCAAGGATGAAACAGCTGAACTGCTAGCAAAAATATGAAGTGTCATTAAAAATAGCTGCTGTATCAGGTTTGTTGGAGGGTAGCAAATGTTGGGACATGGTAAAAGTGTATTAAGATGGGGTATTTTAAAAAAAGCCTGCGTTTAAAAGAACACAAAAGTTGTACAGTCAAGCATTCAGAAGTTAGGAAAAGCCAGATTTAAGTTGCCTGATCCTTGAAGTTTGTTTAATTTTTTTTTAACTTGTAGGAAATCACATTGAAAAAAAATTTCATGCGGACCCAATAATCTCTTTTGAGCTATTTATCAGGGTTGAGGTTCTGAGATCCATAACACAAACTTCCAGCACGTGAGAACTAACAGAATGGCTGAGTAGGCTATTATTTGTTGTATGGACCTGCCACTAGAAGGATATGACTGATATTTTGACAGTTGGTTTCAGATACTTGCTAGCATGCAGTGAAATGGTGACTCTGAATAATGGTTTTGATTCCATGTTCCGTAGGGAAACATGCTGTGGTGTTCATAGCAGTATTGCTTTCCCCAAATGTTCAAAAAGGAGTTCTTGTGCCCACCAAAATCATGACTTTTTAAAGTGTGTGTGTGTGTGTGTGTGTGTGTGTGTGTGTGTGTGTGTGTGTGTGTGTGTGTGAGATTTTGAGGTTCTTTGTATCTGTCTTCTGGTTTCTGAGTCTTTGCAGTGCACTTATGTTTCCTTTCCTTTCCAGCAAGGAGTCCTAGAAACTTGCTTTCTATTTAAAATGAAAGCTGAGATTCTCTTGTAAGCACATGTATCCAGGAGCTGGGGTTTCAAGAAAACTCATGTTTAGAGACTTGCAGTACAATCACAAGGGTTGGGCTCACTGCAGACAGACCTTTTGCCTCTCCCTACTCTTCCTTGTCGAGTTCTTCCCTGTTGTCTTTTCTGCCTCTCCATGTTTTTTTTCTTCCAGAGTTGCTGCCCTTAATCCCCACTTACTTTTCCCCTTCCACTTTCTGCCCCCCCCCCACTCCCCCATGCAGGGCCAGATTAAGGCTCTGGACACCCTCAGGAGGGCCCATGCAGTAATTCCCACTTACCCCAGGGGTTAAAGTATAATTTGGTGGGCCCCCCTCAGCTGGTCCAGGCCCCCCAAATGCCTTCCCCCCAACCCAGCTACTTCCCCCAAAATGCCTGCCCCCCTCAGACCTGTCTTTCCCTATGTCTTCCTCAGACTCCATTCACTAAGCTCCCTGCCCCCATGGCCCCACTTCAGCCCTCCTAACCCTTCACCCTCTTTGGTCTCCAACCCACTCCACACCTTCCCAGCCCCTTCAGTCTCCTGTCCCCATTGCTTCACTCCACCTCTTTCAGCCCCCACAACCCCTCTACACCTCACCGGCCCTCCCCCCACGCCCTTTCTCCACCAGAGCCTGACTGTCCCCATTCTCCGGTGACCCCCTTACCTGTGCCGCTGAGGAGCCGGGCCAGAGGGAGGGAGGGACGCTGCAGCGCTGGCCGGCAAGAGGGGCCCAGGCCGGAGACTGGGCCATGGCTGCGCATGCCGCCCGGGCCCAGCAGGAAGGGGCAGGGCTGCCACAGGCCCCACTAAAGGCCTCTCCCCAGCCTGCAGCCCCTTCCCTGAATCAGCCATAGGGGAATGCACTGGAACGCTCTGTTCCGGTGTGTGCTTTCTATTTTTAGGGGGCCCTGAAACACAGCATTCGGGCACATTCCTCTGTTTTTAGACGGCCCCAGAAAGCTACTCACCTAAAAATAGGGGGCCCAGAATGCTGTTCTGGGGTATTCCTCCTTACTTGAACCCCTGCATTACCCCTCTGCATTTAAGTATTGCAGCTTCCTTCTTTTCAGCACAGCCTAGGTGCTAGCAGCAGGATAATTGAAAATGTATTGAGAAGGTATACCCCTGCTTTCAGTTCCTATGCTTGGCATCACAGCAGCCAGGAACAGCAATTCCAGGGAAAGTCCTGCTCAGCCCTTTCAGCCTTGTGATGTTCAGTTCTGTAAACATATTGAATGTGTAGTCTGATTGCAGGTTAGAGCTGGGAAGGGGTGGAGCAGGCCCGGTGCAGACAAAATCTTCAGAGCACTTAGCTGCTGAGCTCTAGACAACTCTCTGCTGAGGTGGTGCTGGTCACTGTAGAAGATGGGGAGTACGGAACTTGGTGGACCACTGGTCCGACTAGGGCAGTTCCTGTGCTCGTTCGGTGCCCTAGATTTCCAGGTTCTCCCGCTTCTTTCTCCGATATGCCTGCTGTTTTTCTGTGCCAGCCTCATCTTGCGTTGGCTTCTTCATTCTTTTGTTACCACCTGCAGTTGTCTCTTCCTGGCTATCTCTTCACCCTCTTGGCTACCTACCTCTATAAAAAGAAATTGTTGACCTAGTAGGTACTCAGTGACCTTCACCTCAGCAGTCAGCTCTACTTCTTTCCCCTGCTGTTAACAGTTGATGTGACATCAGGAGGGAGCACTGGCAGCAGGGTGCTAAGGGGGGGTGGGAGTAAAACAACTGAGCTGGAAGAGCAGAAGTAACTTAAGTCTCCTTCCTGATCTGCTTCCTTTTGCAATACATTTCTTGGAAATTGGCTATGATATAAGCTGCGTAGGGCAGATTTGAAAAAATTAGGATGGTCTGAGCCATACTGAGAATGTTAGCAATGATTCCAGATACTTGACTCAGTATCTCCAGAGGTCGAAAAAAGAAATAAGATGGGATCAAGCTTCAGAGGTAGTTGTGTACGGAGGGGGAAGAGGCAAAGCCCCTGGGTGCTAGGCTGCAGGGGGTGCCAGACTTAGCCAGCACTAGGGCCAGATTGAGGTCCTGGGGCCACTGCATGCTCACTTTTGCCCCACCCCACTTCAATGGCCATCCTGGGATTGGGTTGCTGAAGGGGGCCCAGCTGGTGCTGGAGTAGCCTGGTGCGTTCCCGCTACTGTGCCCGGGGCTGGGGGTAGGGCTGGCTAGAGCATAGGGTGGCTGGTGGTGGTGGTGGTGGTGGTGGTCGAGAACCAGAGCACAGTTGGGCCGTAGGCCCTGGGTGGGTCTGGCCTTGAGGGTTCCCCTGAAAGCCCCTGCACAGCTGCCGAACAGTGTTCCAGGCCCTCATACACCAGCGAGCCCCACACGTGGTCCTGGAGCACAATGGCCTCCCTCCCAGAGCCCCCAGACTCTGCTGGTGCTTTACCAGCCTGAGTGGGTCTGGATCTCGGGGGCGGGGGGGGGGTGCTGGGACCAGGGGTTAAAGTAAGGCGGAACGGGGGCTCAGCATTCCGGGGCCCCTGAAAATGAAACGTGGAGCCAGAACGCTGCCTTCTGGGGCGCACCACTGAAAAATAGCAGGCCCCAGAAGGCAGCGTTCTGATTCCACATTGTATTTTTAGGGGCCCGAACTCAGGACCACTAAAAATAGCAGGCTCTGGAGCAGCGTTCCGCCGTGCTCTGTAGGGCAGGGGTGTTGCTGAAGGGCTCAAGCCCCACCCCAAAACCCTCCCCTTCCACGCCCCGCCCCATCCTGAGGTCTGCAGCCTCTGCCCCAGCCATGCTGGCACCGATGAGTGCGGGGGCGGCCTGGCTTGCATGGGGGGGGTATTGTGTGCAGGGAGTGGGGCGGTGGCATGTGGGGGCCTGGAGCTGGAGTCCAGGGGGCCCACCAGCACGGGAGTATTCTGGAGTCTCTCAAATTATGTTATAACCCCTAGCTGAGACCTCAGGATCTAAAGGCCCTTCATTCATCTGGCACTGGGTGGGGGGCCAGATTGGCCCCTCACAAGGTTTGGGAGGCAGAGGGCATGGTGGGGCTCCCCTCAGCACCCCCACACATGTCCTGAAGGGCTAACCTGGCTCCTCTCTCCAGTTGTGGGGAGGGGGGGAAGGTAAGGCTGCCCCTCCTGCGCAGGGGCAGGCTGTGGGTTGCTGCCCCAGGATGGGTAAGTGTGGGGGAGCATTTGTACCCATGCAGGTACAGCACTCCACCCACCATGGCAGCTGTGAGGTGGAGCTGGGTTCCCTCCTGCTCTGCACTGGGGAAGGGAGGGTTGCAAGGTGTGTGTGTGGGGGTGGGAGCAGAACAAATGTGGGCTCGGCCTTCAGGCACTGGCCACCCTTAGTATGTCATTCTCCTGGGAAAGGTTGCATGATAATGCACCTATTATGTTCCTAATTCTTCATTTCATATATGTTTCTTATGAACATTTATTTTTAAATGTTAGCATCATTTAACAGATGCTGAATTCTTTTTAAAACATGATAGAATGCCGCTTCAGGTAATCCAGACTACTGGGTTAATTGAATCAAATCTTTCTCCACTACCTGCCTCTGGCAGGGGGTTGGACTAGATGACCTCATGAGGTCCCTTCCAGCCCTAGGATTCTACTTTCATCTTTAAAGGTGTTTGTTTTGTTTTGTTTTTAGCAACTGGAGCTGTCAGTGGGTAGAAGAACAGGAATGCTGTCTGTCTTTTGTACTTTTTAGACCATTTGTAATCCATTTATTTTTTTAAAACTACTGGAAAAACTATTTTGATGTTCATTCCGTTAACAATATGTATTGTGGTGTGTGTTTTTGTCACAGTGTTCCTGTGATTCTGTGCCTAAGGATATTTCAAAGCATTCCTGATCTTTTCCATTTCAATACTGAAGCACAATTTAGCACAGATGGAGTTTTTGAGGGGGGTGTTGATTGTATGAAACTGGTCACTGCTGACTAAGGAGAAAACTCAAAAACAGCACAGCTGATAACTGTCTGCTACCAAAAGTGAACTGCAACTTTGCTAGGTGCTTATGCTGTGTTTGTGCTTTTTAGAAGGGAAGCCTGTTATGTAAAAGTCCCATGATGAAAAATCTCTAGCACTTAGCAAGAGGTCAGCTGATGAAGCACTTTTATTACAGCTAGCAAAAGTGAAAGCTAACTTTTAATACAAAAATGTATACTTGGGAAACTTTTTATTATAAGAAAGATGCATAAAGATGTAAGTTTTTAATGCCTTATAGGCTTATGTGCCTATGATCTGAAGTTTTGTAAAGTACTTATTATCTTAATAGACAGATCTACTGTAATTTATTTGCTATATCTTACCAGAGATGTATTTTTTTACATCTCTAAGTACTGGCATTACCAATTGATTTGCATGTGGATTGAATTTTTATTTAAAAACTCCAATAATATATTATAGATTGACCAAGACCTTACCATATTTGATAGGCTCCTTATTGTACAAATCTGTATTTAAACAGCTGAATCAGTGACCTGGTTTTCAAAAGGGCAGAGCACCCAGTCTCTCGGTGTGAAATTCACTAGGGGTTCTCAGCTGTCTGCAAATTAGGTTTCCAATTCCAGAGCTTAATTATAGGAACATATCTTGGAAGGTTTTGGCTCTACTGGATAAATAATTGCCCAATGACTGTTGATTCCACTCAATACCCATGTCTTTTGCAGTTATCAGTGACTCCATCCGTACTGCTTCCTTGCTATACAACATTTTATTATGTCATAAAAGGTATAGCAAGAACCTTAGTGGTTGTCTCACTTTCCTTTTAAATTTTTTAGAATTGTTGACACTTTCATTGAGATTGAAAGTGGAGCCCCCTAATTCTAATATTAAAAAAAAAAGTCTATAAAATGTGTTCATATAAAATGTTAGCGTGGTACAGACATTCAAAGAATGAAGAAACCTGGGATGTGGTGGGGGTATTTAACATCTCCAGCCCCCCTGCCCCAAAAGTGTGTGGCGATGTTGTGGTTTTTATTTCTTGAGGAAAAATCTGTTCCCCTCCCCAGCCCTGCTGGAATCAGTTTGTATGTGATGAGTACAATTTTGTGCTTTTTTTTTATTAGTATACTGGGTATCTCTTCTTACATAGCATTAAAGTTTAATCAAATACAGTTATTTGCAGCTCAGAAAATATATTTTATGCAGAAGAGATTGGGGTTTATTTAATTAATGGATTACTACAACCATGTCCAATTGTGATGACAGATTTCAATGGATCTTGTGGATCCCCTGTATAAAGGCTGAATTTTTAGGTTTGCTTTTCTTAAATGGGTGTGGAAGGCCAACAATCTAAATACTAGCACTACCTCATATTTTTCACTGTAGTAGAAAGTGATTATAGCACCATGTTCTACAACAGCAGCATCTCTCTTGCCCAGGAGCAGCTTTTCTCTCAGAAAGCAAAGGGTTGCCCTTTGGAAAATATTTTTCCAGTTAATAGTAGTCTGTGAAACAAAGAATAGCCACTTGAGCTCATTGTAATTTTTGTACTGGACTTAAATCAGGACCTTGGGTTTTTGTTCCAGTTTTACTACTCAAATTTAAGACCTGATTTTTATCTTGGATACACAGCAATGATCACTATAATCTGTGGAAAGATGTGCAGATTAGCATGGGATGACAAAAGCAGCAGAACTGAGATTAGAAATGAGCTGTTCACTTAGGCACTGAATATGAAGAAAACATTTGAAAATGATTTATGTTTCAATTTAGCAGTTTAATGGCAGAAGAAATTGCAGTTTGTTTCCTAAATTTGGTCGTCTGCTCTCTGAGTCAGCAGGAATTTGAAATTAGTATGCTCAGTCTTCTGAAAGAGATTATGCTGTTCTGAAGTCAACCCTTTTGCCATTAAGTATAATACATTGTAGGTTTTGGTCTTGCTGGCTGTACGTAATCTTTTCTTGTTGGGATTTGTCATAAGGGTGCTTAAAAATTAGTAAAACAAAAGGGAATCAAGCCATGAAGACTAGTATGAAATATGGCATGTGTTCTGATCTTATCCCTTCATTGAAATGGATTTGTGCATGGATCGCTATGCAGGACTAGTTTGTAAAGAAAGCTAGAATGCATATGGGTACAACATGCCAGTCTGACAACTGGCACTATCCTTCTATGTTCAGGCAGTTAATGCTGTAAGAACCTTCTTAAAGTTAGTATGTAATTATTTTGCTACACATTTAATTTCAGCCCTGTTTTGTCACACTTTCATGTCAGGCAAGCTTTAATAAAAGCTGGTTTGCTGGCTAGCAGTTCACCCTTAGCTCCACCTACACTTGCTTGTACCATCTGAGGCTGTTGGTTTGGCCTGGGATGCTGCCAAGTGTGCTGTGCATGCTGATCTCATGAGGCAGACTGCGGCTGTTGCATCATTCTGAACTGTTGCTCACCTCTTTGATTTGAATGCATGCCAGGGCTGAAGGTTGCTGTGCACACTGGTAATCTTTGACTAAAATGTAGCTAACATGCATTGCTTTTTGTCTGACTTTTTTGTGTGTGCTACTTTGGTACTTTTTAGGTCAACATCCAAAAAAATGATCCCATGACCCACCGTATCTCATAATCTTTTGTACCTTCAAGATTATGGATCTGGGTCATAGGAAGTTTTTGGGTATCTGGTCCAACCCTCTGCTTGAAAGCAGGACCATTCCCACTAAATTATTCCAGCTAGAGTTTTATCTAGCCGGGCCTTAAACATCTCCAAAGATGGAGATTCCACCACCTCCCTCGGTAACCCAGTCTAATGCTTCACCACTCTCCTAGTGAGAGAATTCTTCCTAACCCCCTTATTCTGGGGTTTGTAGATGATGAGGGAAGCTGGTGCCTTTGTGTTACTTTAGTTATATAATATAGAAAGTGCTATTGCGGATTTTTTTTTATATTTAAAAAGAGTATGATCAACAAATACATGTGCAGAAATGTCTTATTGTCTGTTGGAACTACTTGATATTGAGGGGAATATCTGAGTGTTTGTTATGCTGTGTGTAAAGTGATATTTTTATTCTAAGTATGTTATTTTAAACTTCTGGGATTTACCTTGTTTGTGAGATTAGGAGTGAGTGGTGTCCCTAGAAGCAATACTTAACTCACTGTTTTATGGTTATTATGCTACATTCCACTGATCTCCAGCAACGGTGTGCATTTTTTCCTAGGGAATCTTGAACATTAACATTGTACTAATTGATATGATTCAGACGTCTCTGGCATCTTTGAGGATGGATCACAAAGTGCTTTATGAACAGTAATTAATCCTCAAAACCTCTTCTGTGCTATATATGCTGTTCATTGGCAGGGCTCAGAGCAGAATCCCGACTTCCTGAGGAGTGCTCTAATCAGACTAGACTGAAAGTATTTACTAATCAATGGTTAGCCTCTGTTGACTGGCTGATGGCTGTTCTGTTTTATTTAAAAAAAAAAAAAATGTTGTGGCTCTGAATTCCCTTTTTATTTTGGTATTTATTATTATTCTTTTCTCTAATGTTACTAACACCGGCAGGAGATGATGATGATGATGTGAGCATTGACTGGCCTTGCACATTCTATGTTCAGGAGCTTGCTCTTACTAGTCGTATAGTTATTCTGCAGCATTTGTATGCCCAGTGCTAAATAGTGAAACTTGAAGATTTAGGCCTTGCCTCAGTGAAAGTTTGCTTCAGTTCCAGCCGTCAGTGGCTTGCACCAGTTCAGATCCTAAGCATAGAAGAGGAAGGCTGTGATTTACATGGGGGTTTATTCCTGCTTAAAGCTGTCAGTTACAGTTGAGGCACTAGCCATTTGCTGGATGTGGGCAAATTCCCAATCTGGAGAAGGAACTTCCAGGGATGCTAATTTAACACTTACGACCTAATTCTGCATTCCTTCCTCTTACCAAATTCTTTTTCAAGGGCATTTTGGGCAAGTAAGACGAAATGCAGGATTAGGTTCTTATTTTGCAATATGATGGACTGGCACAGGCCTGTGAAAGAGAACCAGGTACTAGATTACTAAATTGGTGCCTGCTTTTATTTACTTCTGCTCTAGGAATCAGTTAACATAACCTGTTGTAGGGACTGGGGAAGATGGCTGAAGGAGATGATCTTTAGGAGGATGGAGATTATCATGATGAGGAGTAAGAAGAAGACTCCGCAGACATTCTGTGTGCTTGTATGAGAGGGAGGTACATTTAGAAAACTAGACATACTTGTACTTCTTTCCGGTAGGTCACTGAAGGCTAGCAAGAAAGTCTTCTGGAACTGAAGCCTGGTCAGATCCCATGAAGTCTTCGTCTTACAGGTAGCCTAGGCTCTGCCTGTCCAGGATGAAGCATTTGTTATCATTTGCAGAAGAGTAGCTCCTAAATGAACAATTAGAACTCTCTTCTCTGACAGTACAAGAGACATCTGTGTTCATGAAGAATCCTGGGTAGATGTGATAGTCTCTAGAATAGCAAAAAGAACAACAATACTAGTCTAAGAACGAACAACCTTGTAGGAAGTTCATAGCCTCCCTAAATGTTAAGCTTGGGCCTACAAGCTTCTGTTATCCACTTTTGATTTGACCTCAGTGTTAAGTTGGTTACAAAAGCTTTGTTTAGAAGGCTGCTGGAAGACAAGAGCTCTGAAATTATTCAGGAGGGGTATCCATTTTAGTCTGTATATAGCAAAACCAACAAAAGTCCTGTGGCACCTTAAAGACTAACAAATTTCTTTGGGCATAAGCTTTCATGGGCTGCAACCCACTTTAGATGCAAGCAGCCCATGAAAGCTTATGCCTGAAGATATTTGTTAGTCTTCATGGTGCCATAGGACTTTGGTTGTTATTGAAATTATTCAAGTTCATCAAGTGCTTCTTTATGTCCATTCTAGTGTAGGCATGTGCATATCACTGCCAGAAGCTTTTCCCCAGTGGGATCATTCAGGTGGACTCCAGTGCCCCCTGGAGTGGTGCCTCTGTGCTGAAGTGATTTTTCATGTTTGGCATCTGAACATGCTGCAGCTTGGCAAAGGTACCACTCTTGTGGCTAAGAGCTCACTCCATGAGGTCACAAACTTCATCTGCCTCTTCTGTTGTGAAGTTCCTGATCTTGAATTTCTGTAGAGTCGTAGCCTGGTCACACATCCATGCTTTTCATCTCTCAGTATGTGATTGTGGAGCAAGCAGGAAGTGATGCAGTCTTCAGTGAAGCAGTCCTCCAGTCAAGATTGCTGTGAAATGTCAATCCCACCTCCTAAACTTATGGTGTGTAAATCACCTACATTCAAATGGGCATGAGCAAGCACTTGAAGAAAAATAGTTGCTAGCTTTTCCGTAACTGCTGCTGTTTGATATGTTGCTTAACATCCGTTCCAAAATCCACCCACGTACACCTCTGTGGGAGTTGCTGGCAAGATGGAATTAAGGGTGGTGGGATGACAGTTCCCTATACACCTTGGCCCAGAGGCACCACTCTAAGGGCACTAGAGCCAACACAGATTATGATGCTGAGGAAAATCCAGCAGCTGTACACACAATGGCATACATCTGTGTTGTAATGGACATAAGTAACACATTTCGGAGACACAGCAGTTACAGAAAGTTAGTATTTTTTTTCTTTTAAAAGAATCCTTGGATTAGCTGTTGTTTGTCGGCAGTATAACCATGTAACACGATTAAAAAAACAAAAAATCGTAGACTCCAAGCCCTGAAGGGGACTGCTATTTAAAGCCATGGTCTAACTAGTTAAAGCAAAAGCATCCTATGGCAGAAGTTATGGGCAGTGGTTTGTTCCAGTGTTGTGGTCTTAGTGAATTGGAGAAGATCCAGATGGCTTGTTAGTTCCTAAGAGCCATGAGGCAAAACAAGTTTAGCTTTTCTAAGGGCTTGCCTACACACGTTGATATTCCTGATTAACTCCATGTGTGAAGCACTCTTATTCCAGGTTTAGCACAATGTTCCTTTTTGTCTAACCCATTGAACTAAACTTGTGTAGACAAGTCTTGATCCTCACGGCAGACGAAACCAACCTCAAGAAATTCCTCTAACGTTTTAAGCAGTTGTTCTGAAGTACAAGGGCCCAAACCCAAATGCTTTTGTCTGGGGAAAAATTAGGGGAACTTCCTATATGTCTGGACCCAGGTGATATGGATGTACAGTTCTATACAGAATCTTTCAATGACTTGTTCATTCATTTACCTTGTTCGAATCAAGGAAGATGCACGTTTAGAAGCACTAAACCAGCTGAGAATACAGGTATTATCCTTATAGAAAGTCTTAAATCAGGGGGAAATGAGCTAAAGTAAGCACAGCTCTATCTCCCATGTGCTGCTCCTATAAATAAGAGTAGAGTAAGCAGGGCCTGTCCTCAGTAAGTAGGCCTATCAGCGAGACTAGAACTTTTAGCCGCCACAGGAAATATTTTCCTGGGAAACAACTAGTAAGAAGTATGGGCAGCTATGGTGTATGTCTAGGAGAGCAGGGGGAACAGGCACCATTCCTCCCATTTATGACTGTGATGACTCACTTGATCAAGAAGATATCCATAGTATAAATAACATTATGAACCTCTGTTGTAAAGAAAAGATGTTTTCCTGGTCTGTGATGGCAGAGCACAGTAATCAACCCCATCTCCTGTTTCTGAAGTTCAAAATCAGTTGCAGTTTACCAGTGTTCTGATACATTTTCACTGCTGGGTGGAGACCTGTGGGGGAGAGATGTAAGAGCTTCTTCAAGAAGGCTAGAAAGAAGACATGAAGCAGCCTGTATTCAGTATATTACAGGATTATTATAATTTGAGCATGTCCTGTCAACTGAACTGAAATGTTGGATGAGCAATTGGGTTAATTTAAAATAAGCTAGTTGGGTAGTGTCTTTGGCATTTGGGTTAGGAGAACTCTTTTAGAAGTGATAGAATAATCATTGGTCATGAGGTACTTCTGGCACCTCAGATTTTAGAATTTTATCACTATATTTAATCACTAGCAATGTGGAGGTTAACTTTCTAGATTCACGTGTCAGCACATCCCCTTTGATTCTGGTTTTATAGTTCTCATATAGACTGGCTTCTTTGTGGTTTTTAGCTATTGTAAGCAAAGGGCTGTAGAAATTTGGAAGTTTACAACCTGGAAGAATTGTTCTCTCCATATATATATTTTAAGTTTCCTTATACCAAGCCTTTTCATTGTTTTTAAGAAAGCTGATATGGCTTCTTCCTAATCTGTGACAGATGACTTGCCTCTTTAAGGAGCTTGTGAAAAGGATAACAGGCACACTCAAAAGTAGAGGAATTCAAGAAAGATCAGACTTTCAAAGGTCAGACAGTCAGAGGTACCCATCATCAGCTCCTGGGCGTCTTTCACTCCTCATCCTTCTCTAAAATAGCCCTCTCGATTAATGAGGCTATCTTAGACTCAATGAGAATGGCTGGCTGTGCAAACCCTGATGTCAGTAGTACCAGCCTGTAAGTGGGGGAACAGAATGTACCATGTCCCCATGAGGGAATCTGAATTATTCTTCTCTTGCTCAGTTCCATCATGGTAGATGCCCTCAACTCTCAGGGCCAGCTTTTACATTAGTTGAGGGCTACTCCATATGACCAAGATTGGAAATGCCTGGACCTTTTTGCCAGGAAGAAGTACTCCTCAGCTATCCTCCAATTTCATATCATCAACAGTG
This sequence comes from Podocnemis expansa, assembly GCA_007922195.1. NCBI lineage: Eukaryota > Metazoa > Chordata > Testudines > Podocnemididae > Podocnemis > Podocnemis expansa. The sequence goes on from ML682043.1 coordinate 4,225,012, forward strand.
AGGCCCTCACAGTGCAGTATTATTATATCAGCTGTTCAAAGTTGACTGACTAATGAGCAGGTTTCAGAGTTGCATCAAGATCAGTTTAAGGCCCTCATACAAGATGGACAGGTTTAGCAAGGATACCTCTGCAATCTGCCCTCTACACCTTTGACGCTACAGCGAGATCCATCTCCATGACAACAGTGGTAAGACAAGCATTATGTTTCAATCTCTTGAGTTTCCTGAAAGAGGTGCAATCTGTGGTGGAGGACCTCCCTTTTGAGGGCACAAGGCTCTTTGCAGAAAAGACTGAGACCTCCTTTCACATCCTGAGGTATTTCAGGGCTACACTCTGGTCACTGAGTAGCTACAGGCCAGGACAAAAACTGTGGCTTTGTGCCCAGTCTTATCATAGACCAGGGGTGGTCAAATACATGGAACTCGAGCCACACAAGTTGATTATTAAACCTTCAAGAGCCACACTGAGGCGTATAGCCATATACTTTTACCTACTAAATTGATTTCCTGGCGCCTTCCATGAGCCACACTTTTTTATTCAAGAGCCACATGCGGCTCCTGAGCTGCAGTTTGGCCACGCCTGTCATCGACCATGTACCAAATCCTATGACACTGTGAGCCACAAATTAAAAAGGGAAATTTCCTAAATGCAAAACACCAGGCCCACAATCTTCATCCACCGAATCTTCCTCCAGATACCAATTTTTATGGGCAGCTGCACATATCAGATGGCCTTCTCAGTGATGATTATGTCATCCAGGAGAATAGGAGAGAGGAAAATCTGATGGCACCCCCCCCCCCATTCTTCCCTGACAGGGTTATGTTTAAGCCACATCCAGAATTTACCCCAGGGAAAGCTCTGTTTCACATGAATCAGTTGATTCACCTCTTAACTTTCTACTCCAAGCCTCACCAAGACAAAAGTGGGGGAGGCAACTCGTCCTAGGTGTCAGGAGAGCCTGGTCTTCTACTTAGATAAGACACGAGTTTTCAGGAAATCCCCCTAGGCCAGATGTGTCCAATTCATTTAGTGTGGGGGGCCACACTGGAGGGCAGGACACCTGTTGCAGGCCATGTGTCCACACAGGCTCCCTACCCCTTTCCCCTGCCATGTTCAGAGCAGCATGGGCTCCCCTTCCCCCTCCCCAACCCTGAAGGCTCTCCCACACCTTCCCTTTTCCCTGCCCTGTGGGCACCCTTTTGCCATGCAGGCTCCCTGAGCCCCCGTCTCTTATTGTGCAGGTCGTGGACTCCCCTTACCTTGCTTGGCAGCTCCTGGACCCCTGTCCCCACCTGGGCAGCTCTCAAACCCCTCTCTCCATTTCCCATACTGTCTGGTGGCAGGCAGTTAGTCTCAGTCACAGCCATGGGCAGGCTGGGCTCCTGTCTCCCTGCCCACCCCCTGTCAGTCATTCAGCATGGAGCCTTTGGTTGGCTCTGTCATTGCTGGCCTTTGATTGGCTTGTTCTCACATGATCCCCAGCTACTTTTTCCTTTCCTATTTGTGATTTGTGCAACGTACTGTCAATCAGATTAGCATGCCAACTGACTGTCAGCAAACAGTTGGAGTGGGGGATGGTACAGTGGTTCTCTGGGAGCCTGGCCCAGTCTGCTGTGACTGAGACTCTGATTGGTTGGCAGAGCTGAGCTGGGATTGGCTGGAGCACTTCCTTCATTCCCGTGAGTGCTCTGACTCACTCACATGATACCAGTTACAAGCAGGCTTAGCCCTGCTCTGTTGGTGGCAGCCTCTCTTTGTTGTTCACTGCCGCTGCAGAGAGCTCCCAGGCAGCAGCTCCGTGAGTTAGATCAGTGCCCTTGGTTTGCCAGATCTGGCCCACGTGCAATAAGTTTGACACTCTTGCCCTAGGCTTTTCATTTCTATTGCAGACAGAGCCAAGAGCTCAGCAATATCAACCCAAAGGCTTTCCAAGAAGATCTCAAACTGCATCAGGCAATGTTACTGAGCTTGCAACAGCGCCCTTATAAGCTTGATTCATACATATTTCATAAGCTCGATTTCCTTGTCCTTCACCTTCTTCAAGAATGACCCCGTCTGAGGGATCTGTAAAGCAGTGATATGCATGTCTCTCCATAGGTCCCCAGAACACTATTCAGTTACGGGGGACTCCACCTCTGATGCCATCTTTGGCTTCATAGTATTATCATTTGTAATTGGCCAGTCTCCAAAGTCCCCAACCCAAGATTAGGGATGCTGCTAGAAGTCACCGACCGTTTATCACCCATGACCTACTAAAAGAAGGTACTCACCTTGTCCTGTAACAACAATAGTTCTTCAAGATGTATGTTCCTGGGGGTGCTCCACAACTTACCATCCTCCTTTCTATTTTGGAGTTATTGTTTATGAAGGAACCAAGGAGGGTTAACCTGTGCATGCTGGCTAGCCTTGTGGTGCAACATTATGGTGGGCAGGGGAGGGGCAGTCAGTGCATGCATGGGCCTAACAGATGCTGCTACCAAAGTTCTCTAATCAGCTGTGCAGAGATGGAAACACAACTATCATAGAGCACCCAGAGAGGTATGATAGGTGTACCTGCATCCCTAGCATGGAGTGCCCATAGGGGGAGAGGTCCTGAAGAACCATCATTACTGTATAAGATGGGTAACAACTTCTTACCGGGTATGAACAAAGGACTTGTGTTTTCATCTGCTCTGTATTTTGTACATACTTTGTCAGACTTTCTCACCTGTATCTCTGAAGTGTTTTTAGTTACACTATATTTAGACAAACACATTATTTGTTATAATTAGTGTAAGATAGCCATCACTAATTTAAGGCCCTCTGCTAATAATTAAGTTGATTTTATATGCTGTATTCCGTTCACACTTCCTCATCTGCTTGTAACATTTTATTTGGAGCTTTTCAATTTATTTTAAAAACTGTGATTTGAGTGGCCCCCAAAGCAAAAGAGTTATTTGCAGTTGTGAATTACTAGATAATATGCTACGTTGTGAAGTGAGTGACTTGTGTATTTAGGCATTGTTCAAGGAAATGTATGCGCTTCAAATACTAATACAAGAAAAATGATTCCTTAGAAGTTTACTGCATGTCATATTTTAGCATCAGATTCTTATTTTAATCATTAACAATGTTAGTATGTGTTTCCTGTCTCAATAGCTGTTGTAATTTTACAATTGTTTATTGATTGTTAGGTGATCTGTGACTCAAAGATTGGCTAGATTTTACTTAAAAGAAATAAAGCTCTTGACTTTTTCAAGTCTTTTTATTCTGTCATATTCTAATGTGTGCAGTGTTAGTTTTGTTGTGTGATTGGGAGGGGTATTGCTGGCATCTGGTAGAGGAGGTACATGCCATGAGTCCTGGTGCCAGTGCCCCAAGTGACTGGTGCCTGTCCCAGCCCCATCCCTGGTCAGGTATCCAGGGCCAGGCTGGTGACGGTGGCAGCAGCCTTTCCCAGTCGGGTATCTGGGTCTACGCTGGCAACGGCAGTGTCTGCCTCTCCTGGCCTGGGATCTGGGCTGGGCTGCCCACAGCACCCATTGCTTTGCCCGTTCCTATCCCCAGCCAGGGATCGGGGGCTGGGCTGGCAGTGGCAGGAGCCTGGGGCCTGGACTCTGGATTGGAGCCAGGGGTGGGGCTTGGGCCCGGGCCCGGGCCCGGGCCCAGGCCTGGACCCTGGGTCTTTTCCAGGGACAGTGACGCTCCTGGTGATTGGTTGAGTTAACTGTCACTACCTGATAATGAGCTGTCCATAGAGCTGCAGCAGATGGTCAGGAAAAGTGCCTAAGGAGACGGAGCAAAGAGAGGGACACATCAGAACAGCAGAGAGTGTGCTTGTCCAGGGATGGGATGCTGACACACAGTAGTCATTTTAATAGTGTTAGAATAATGTCTGCTGATTTCCAGAATGTATTCTAACACTGGTTCCCTGAACCTTTTTGACTTGAGGACCACAGGTACTATTTTTACAACCCTGAAAGGCCTCCCCACTCCTACTCCAGACAAACAGAAGGAGTTCAGCATAGAAGTTGATCTCCTGTCTCTGGCTGCAGCAGAGAAACTGAGTGCATCCTGTAGCCCTATGTGTTCTACCTGGATTCCTAGGGCAGTGGCTTCCATCTGGAGCCCGTGGGACAGAAGGTCAGTGGGTCCCTTTTTCTGACTCCAGCAGGGACCCTAGTACTCACTGACCTGGATTAGTGGTTCTCAACCGCTGTGTCAGAACACATTGCTGTGTCACCACATAGCTGTATGTGTGGTGCGGTGGGGGGTGTGTGTGTGTGACTGTTTTTGACCTGGTAGTGAGGAGGTGGACTGGTGTGTTCTGTAGGGTCACATACATCACGAAGAGTGTTGTGACCCTCAGAAGGTTGAGAACCACTGACCTTGATGGGGCTCTTTGCCTTGCGCCCTTTTTACAGACAGGGAGAGGGGATTGCTGATCTCCCATCCCTTTTGGTATAGCAAGGAGCCTGCACGGGTCTTTTACCCTCACAGAAATGTTCTCTGCCTGATTACTTAGGCACAAGCTCCTTTCTGTATCCAGCAAGAGGCGAGTTGTGGGCCACAGGTTGGAAATCACTGTATTATGATATACTATCAAACATACACACCCTATGAACATGAAGCTACAATCAGCCAGATTACACACACTTATTTAGGAGTTCATAAGGATACTGCTGATATAATAGTAATACTTGAATAGTGTGTTACACATTCAAAGCACAGTACAAGTATTGATTTTTTTTTTATCCAATATCTCTCTGAAGTGTGAAGGCAAGGCAGAGAAGCTTTTCTTGCCCCAGGTCATTTAATAAATCAGTTGCAGAGCTGGATTTTAATCTCAGAACTTCTAGTCATGTGTTCAGTACACCAGTAGAAGAAGTAGACACCTTGAGAAACCTCTACAAAGTGTTAAGATGTTCTGTCATAATAGAAAGGTGTGACTGATGGGATATGGAATCTTCTGTGTATCAGATCAGTGGTCAGATTTGATCTGTTTCTCTGACTAAAACCTGATACCATCGATACATATTCAGTGGTTAGTGTGGAAAGTTGATGAACTCATTCTTCTTTCCAGTGAATAAATGTGCCTCATAAAAGACACCACCGCTGCTGCTAATATTTAGTTCCTTTTTGGCAATGTTAATAGGCATCACAGATAGAGTGATCTGCGCAGATTTGAACTCCTTTTCTCTTAGTAGAACAGGCTTGTCCAGGGCAGAAGTGAAGCGTATTAGAGGGTCAATATGAGGAAGTTTGCAGTGCTGCTCTTCATAAAACCTACCTCACTGGGACTTTAACATCCCTTTTGGAACCCCAAATTTCCTTCCTCTCCATTTTACCCTCCTGTATATCTTCAGTCAGTGAACATCCTTCCCTCTACCTTAGTGTGTGGGTGGGTAGGGGATGGACACTGATCGAGTAGTGTATCAGGAATGTGACTATCATACACACAACCTGGGTTGTTTTCATGGATCTGCAGTGGGGCTTTCAATCATTTCTGTGAGCCTGTTTTCTTATCTATGAACAAAGATAATTGCCAGTTTCATAATGGTCTTATGAAACAGTAGTACATTAGTACATAATACAAAGCACTATTGAAAGTCAGACAGTGGAAGTGATGGGATTAAAACTCAAGGCCTCCTACCTAGTACCTGTATTTAAGGCAATATGGTAGAGGATTTTGAAGCAAGAGGCAGGAACCTTCTTGAATTGAGGTTCTTCAAGTGGCGGTCCTTATGTAGATTCCATATGTGGGTGCGAATCCTGTCATGCACCAGTGCTGGAATTATTTAGGATAATCCCTGTTGACCCATGTGTGCATCACGTGTCAGGCATGTGATGCATCTGAGGTCTTCTGAGACTGTGTGGGTTGACTCTGCTTGAGTTTGCTCTTAACTTTGTGTGACTGAAGTCAAAGCACCTTTTTTTCCTAAATTTTTAAAATCTGAGTAGCATCTCCCTTAAAAAAAAAAAAAAAACTTGTATAGTTTTTTTTAAATACTATTTACAATTCATATTCTTAGTAAATAAATTTGTTAGTTTTTAAGTGGCACAGGACTCCTTGCTTTTTTTTTTTTTTTTTTTTTTTAATAAAGATAGTTTCACCGCCATTTTACCCATCTGGGATATATTTCACATTGCAAAGAACTGTGTCCAGACAAGCTGGGTTTAAGAACTGCGCATCATGGCCAAGATTGTTCTCAGTGATCAGTGAACACCAGCACGGTCTTTATTGCCTTAGTGAGACCACATTATCACCTGCTGACCAAATAAGGAATCTAGTGGCACTTTTTAAGGAGTACAAATTTATTTATTGCATGTGGTTTCATGAGGGAGAATCTTAAAAGCATCTGACAAAGTGGGATTCTCTTCCATGAAAGCACATGCAGTGAATAAATTTGTTAGTCTTTAAAAGTGCCACCAGACTCCTATTTTTGTCTTGCTGGACTAGGCTAACATGACTGCCACTTTGGAGCTTAGCATTATCACCTGCTGCTTCATCTACTGGTCCTTCATGTTACGAACCTGTGGGGCTAGTTTATACAAGCACCTCATGGAGGAGGCAATGTGTCTGCATGTGCATTTGAAAATGACTCCAGAGGACCTAGCAAAGCACCCTGTACAATCGTTGCCAGTCAGGTCAGTGCTGGTAAAAACCTGTTGTGTTCACAAGAAGCACGGCCATGGGCATGAGGACAGATCCCCAAGAGGGACTGCCTCCAAGTGTAGTGCTACTTCCCTGAGCCGTGAAAAGCTGGACAAGAAGTTGCAGGCAGACAAGGCAGCTCCACCTGCAAAGAAATACAAAGCAGAATATAAGACCAAGCGTCACTGGGAATGACTATAATCTTCTTCCTTAGCCACCGGGACACCACAAGAACACTCACCTCCACCCATTTCACCAGGTTCATTTGACTTCTCACACACTAGTACATGGTACATGTACCACATTCACTTGGATGACTATCTCCTCTTATGCCATTTAGCAGAACTTCTGCACCTGGTGGACTGTCTGATGCAGCATGGATCACCTGAGATCGTGCAGCCTCTGTCCCTAGCAAATGAGCTGCTTCTTCAATTCCTGACAGTACCACCCTTCCCAGACCACCCATCAGACTCAGAATGGTCTTTGGAATTGGGGCCAGCATTTTCACCCGTGCATTCCCATAGACTGCAGCCACAACACACCAGCGTATTCACTGCCCATGCAGCAGTGGTTCCAATACCCTCACGGACCTTTAGTGCAGTCAGATCAACGTGCTTGTCCCTACTAGCATCACTGGGACCCCTGTCATGGCCACAGAGCACTGCAGCCTCCGTTTCAACACCTTTCACCTGAGTGCACAGAGTCTCCATTGGCCTACAAAGAGCCATGGAATACAGACAGGCCTCTGGTACCATTGGCACTGTTGGAACCACCAGTTCTGACCAGGGCATCATCACCACTAGATGAAGCACTTATCCCTCCTACGCTTTCCCTGCCAAATGACTAGGGCCAGTACCGAGATCTGCTTCATAGGCAGGGCCTTCAGCTTTCCTGCTGAGGACAAACAAGACCCTCAGAACAAATTCATGGATATTCTGCAACCAGTGGGCTCCTCATGCACGGCACTACCTATCCACAGTGCCTACCTCCAGCTGGCACAGGTGGTCTGGCATGCCCTGGTGTCATGCACTCTCTCACCTAATTGAGCAGAGTGGAACTGTTTTGTTCCAGCCAGGGACAGTGAGTTTCTTTTTTTGCATCCTCCACCTAGTTCTCTTGTAGTGCAAAATGTAATGCAATTCTGTATTGCCAGCTACCAAACCATATTGGCAAAGTACACCTTCAGTTCATACTCAGCTTAATATAGTTCCAAGCCTTGTTTCCAAATGCTAAACAAGTGGAATTCAAGTCCCTCACTGCAGAGGGTAAATTGGTGGCCAGATTCTCCATGTAGATGCAGTGGATGGCCATCCTGCTCCCTGGCATCTACAGTGGTTCTTTTCATGGGCACTCAAGATGTTGGGGCTCCCTAAGGAGGTCCAAACCACACTCGAGGATGTCCCTTTTGCCAATCAAAAATTTTCCAGTGACAAGACCAGCTCTCAGGTGATGCATCAGTCATTGGGCATCTATACTTCCACTCCTATCTGCCATCAAAACTGGACTTCCTTCTGACTCTTAATAACACTACCTGGCCCACCTGACAATCATACCCCCCCATGCTAGCAGGAATAGCTTCGCCGCTGCCAGTGTTTTCGTCAACCCAGATTTTCCTGTTCCTTGATCTTTGCATCCTCCATGTTTCCACAAGTGTCCCTCAAAACAAGCCATTTGATTCCTACCCTAAGAACTGTGAATCCCTGCCTGTCCCTACTCTGGCTTCTCTGACTTTCTTCACGGGCTGTCTTGCTCTCTGTGCGCAATTGGAGAAAGATTATCACAGATCAGTGGGTATTAGACATCGTACACTAGGCATACTTCATAGGGTTCCTCACCAGTCCCCCTTGTCACCCACTCCAGGCTGGTCACACAGACCCATTACAACAAGAGCTTCTCTAGGACAGTGGTTTTGAAACATAGGGTCGGGACCCAGTACTGGGTTGCAGACTCTAAGGGACTGGGTTGCGGCACCCCCTGCTCTCACTAACAAAAGACTAGAATGCATTGCTCAAAGATGTAATTATTGGGTCGTGGGCATAAGTGATTTTTTTTTCAACTGGGTCGTGAAGAAAAAAGTTTGAAAACCACTGCTCTAGGAGACAGGCACGCTCTTCCAAAAAGGTGCCAATGTGTCCTACACCACTATCATGGCCGTGACTTCTACTCCCTCTTGTTCCTTATGCTAGAAAAATGAGGGGGCCCTTACCGCCTTCTGGATTTATAGGCATTGAACCATTTTATTCACAAATTCTGTTTCTGAATGGTTACTTTTCCTCAGATCAGATCATCCTATCCCTCTCACTTGAGGTTTTGTTCATCACTTTGGATGCAGGGTTCCATGTGGATGTCCATCCAACCACCGCAAATTCATTCACTTCATGGTGGGATACTCCCATTATCAGTTCTGTGTCATTCCTTTTAGATTGCCAGCATCCCCACCTGTTCACAAAAGGCTTTGCAGTAGTTGTGGCTTATATGCAATGTCTGGGCCACTCTTTGTTTCCATATGTGGACAACTGGCTCCTGTTGTTGTCAACTCCTGAAAATGTTTATCTGAATGCCATAGGACCACTCACCAGTCAGGGAAGTCTGTATTAACGATGGAAAAACTACTTTCATACCTACAAGAGAATTAATCTGTATAAGAGCATGTGTGGACTCTGTTGCGGGATGGGCCTTCCTTTCAAGGGAGCACTTCGCCTTTCTCACCTTCCTCTTTACAAGGCTATAGTATTGTTCTTCACTGCCGGGACACATAGGGGCGTGTATCATCATCACTCCACCTGCTCACCTTTGCGTGAGTTGTCTTCAACAGCGGCTTTGCTTGGTGTATGACCCATAGAATGACTATCTCAACAAACAGATCCTCCTCCTGCCTTAAGCAATACCTTCCCTGTCATGGTGGTGCAACTTGTCCAAGGTCATGGCAGGGTCAGCCCCTTCAACCCTACTATTTGCCTCACCCTGAGTACCTCACTCGTGGGTATTTGGATGTCCACATACAGGACAACATGGCTCAAGATCTCTAGTCCCCCAGAGAAGCAAGGATGCATACCAACATCGTAAGGTTACAAGAGGTCCACCATGCTTGTCAAGCACTTCATATCCACTGCAGGTATGTGCAACTTCTTTCAGACAACATGGCTAATTGTATACATAAACAAAGGCAGAGCCAGATTTCCAACCCTCTATAAGGAGGCAGGCCATCTGTGGATCTGGGGTGCCTACAGCACGACATCCTTCTTCGTACAACCCGCCTGCCAGGTACAGACAGCAGCCTGCTGGACACTTTCAGCCACTTCTTTTCTCACAGCCATGAATAGGAGCTTATGACTCAGCTCTTCATTCCATCTTCCGTCAGTGAGGTACATCATGCTCAAACATGGTTGTGGCAGCTACCAACTGCTTCCCCTCTCCTGCTCCATAGTTGGCCTTGGGCAAGACTTTCAGATGTTTTAGGGAGTAAGTTGTCTAGGAAATAGATTGTCTTTTTGTATAGTGTTCTGCACCGTGGGGCCCCAGTGTATTATACAGTGTATTTGTCACAATCTCCTTTAGTGTCTTACAAGCTTTTTGAGACAGGGTTCATTGTCATCTATCATGAGCTAAACCATGTTTATCTTGTTATATAAATGTATTTTAAATTATAATCTAAATATTTTAAATTAAGGGCTTTTTCAGATTGCTGTGAAGTGGAAATGTGTAGTCACTAACAGTAATTGTCTTCATGCTGCCAAGCAAAACAATGTGTTCTCCTGATTGTTCTGTAGAAATCTAGTTAAACTTCAGTCTGTAGATGTGATATTTGATTGCATGGTTGTATGATTCCCAGCTCAGGGAACTGCCTTAGGCAGGAGAAGTATGTGATGTGGAAATGTGTTCCCCTTTCCCTCTAGTCAGCTTAGAAACACTGTGATGAAAAAGAGAGTATTTCTGCTTCCATGTTCTATTGTCCTGCTTCACGTGTGTAGGAGCTGGGAGCTCTGGACCCCCCCCCCCCCCACAAAAGGGATACAAGAGAAGGTAGAATCACCTTTTAAAATTTTTAAAGGGTATTGTTTTTGATCATGTATTTGTATCTACCCTGTCTGCACCAAACTAACATGAAATATCAAATATTGTCAATTAATATCCATTCTTTTTAGCCATTTTACAGCATCTTGAAGATTTAAAATGCTTGTCATAATAAAATCCCTGTTCAACTTCATGAACAGTTGAAGCCTGATGACCATTCAGACTAGAATTTGTAGCATGCAAATCTTAGAAAATACAAATTGAAAACCAGCTTTGAGTTTGAATACATTTATTGCATATGATTGTCAGCAAATAAGCTCTGATGTTTGACACCTTGGGTTGGGTGTTTTAATTATTGTCCTATTTGGTTTAAGAAAATCTGCTCCCTTGAATGCTATAGTTAAAACAATTGGAGGAAGAAGAGGAATGATGAGCAACATGTGACAGACTACGTATACCATTTTCGGTACTTAAGCTAAAGGAGGAGCCTGCTTAATTTCTCATTGAAACTTCCAGTCCAGTCTTTTTCTTTTTAAACCCTACTCCTTATGCGTGCCAGACACAATGGCTTTCTTGTACTCTTAGCCAATGCATTTAAAGTGCACACTACACCATATCACCACTTTTTCTTTGGAAAACAATTTTCCTAACCTTATGGTGCTTTTTCTCTTTTAGAACCGAGAGCTCCAGATCATGAGAAAGTTGGATCACTGTAACATTGTCCGATTGCGATATTTCTTCTACTCTAGTGGAGAGAAGGTAAGTGATCATGGAGAGGTTGCAGACAGTAAGCTTCATTAAGGCCACTTATTGGTATTTATAATAAGAATAAGACTGAAGTCTTTGAATTGTTAGAGGTATTAAAAACTGTTTGAAATGGAATAGTGGATTCCAGAGTAAGAAAATTATAGTAAATGTTCAAACCAGGAGTTTAGATGTTGCCCCACTGAGGGGAGGCGGATTTTCAAGGCAGAACATGTTAGAGGTGATCTTATCTTCTGAATATGGAGGTATAGGCATTGAGTACAGAAGCTTCTACTGTGCAATGATCGGTCTTGATTCTAGCAGCCCTCTGCTTGACTCATGATGAAGCATTGCATAGCTGGGAGCTGCAGTTTTCTGTGTACTTCACTTCTTTAATGAAGATATGAGTGGCCAACAGCACTTTTTAGAGCTTGATGATTTACACTTGGTCATTCCTGTGTTATGCTTAGGTCAAACAAGGCTAGTGGAATACATTCAATTCTGCAATCCATCAGCATCTTAAAACTGTCCGTCATATACCAAAAGCTGTAGTTAATCATGTAATGGAAAGTGGAGAAGGAACAACTTAAAAATAAACAAATCAAGAATTTTCTATTCAGCGTTGGTGTCAAAAAGTGACATTGGAAGAATCTTCCACCGGGGGGGCTTTCTACTCCTCCAAGGTGATGAACAAGCCTGAGTCCCACTTCTCCCAAGGGTCGGAAAAACACTTGCCCCATGTGGTGCCCCCAGCAGGCAAGCTGGACCAATGCAGCCATATGGCATAGGTTGTGATGGGGGGGAACTTGATCTAGCTCTTTTCTTCCCTTGTCCTAGTCTGCCCTGGCAGTTCCCTGGCATTATGAGTACAAATGTGAGCCACTGCTGTTTGGGTGGCAGTTTTGGCTTAGCTTGTTATCATGTTCTTGTTCAGTTGCAATTTGGCATGCTGTCAGAATTTTCCTTAGCAATGTAAGTAAGAGAAGGGAAGTAGTGGCTTAACAGTTTATAACTTAGCCAAGCTTGAATAGAATTTCTTGGCACACGCAAAAGGCATGTGTACTATGGACTTCCTCTTTGCAAAGTTTCAAAGGCCTTCTGCAGACAATGTATGAGTTAAAAAGTCTCAGAAAAAATTCACATGACTTCTATCGAAGGAAGTTCCTACCAGGTTTTTCCACATAGCAGTACACTGTATGAACAACTAGATCACTGAATTTCCAAAGGGGCGGCTGCATTAGTCTAATAAAGGGGAAAAAAAGCAAGAAGGCTTGTGACACTTAAAGACTAACAGATTTATTTATTGCATGAGCTTTTGTGGGAGAAAAATCCCACTTTGTCAGACACTTTGAAGAGGGGGGGCAAGACAATCAATGGAACATCAAGACTTCAAAGAGAAACAGCTGAAATCTAACTAATATGCAAATTATATTGTGTGAAAGCAGGACTTAATCGTGACTATGGATTCTTTTCACATTATAACAGGTATTTGACCCTCCCCCCATGCGCTGTTTTCTAGAGTTTGAATCCTTACAAGTGCTGATTTGCTGCTGCAGTATGACCTGATCCCATGTATTGCATTCCCCTGCATTTATTTTCATCCCATTCCGTAAGTTCTCTTCAAAGCATCTGACAAAGTGGGATTTTCTCCCATGAAAGCTTATGCTGACAATCTTAGTTTTATTGGAAACTACTTTTCACTTTGATACAATGGTTATATACCGCGAGTGATTAAAAATGCTGAGGTGAGCAGTTTGCTTTGAAATTATGATACTTTTCTGTAATTTTCAAGAGCAAGAAACATAAAATAGTGAAATAGTTGGTGATCCCTGGAGTTTGAAGATGATTGTCTTCAATAAAGTCATAGTCATTTACCATTGTTAGATCTGCAGATGGCTAGTAAGAGCAATCCAGAACCCACAGATGTTGTCACAGTTGAGACGGACATTTTGCAATGGAGGGGGTGGATCTGTATTGTTGAGTTGAGCTGTGGCCTGTTCTTTCCTGTTTTTCTTTTTCCTTGTGTCTCAATTGGATCTTAGAATACTGGGATCCTTTTCCACAAAATCCTTTTCCATTTTGGTTGGTCGAGTGCTTGGGTTTCCCATAAGTTTGTTAATGTTGCACTTCATGTTGGCTATGACAGTGTTCCCTCTAAAGTTTGGTGGCTTGTGTGCAAAATTTTCAAATCATGTGCAAAACTTCTTCTGACTGAATTTTTTTGTGCAAACTCGTGCAACAAAAATTATTGAGAAATATAGAACAAAAACTTAATAAAGGTGGTTATTTAAATGTGTTTTTTACTATGATACAATATTTAGATCAGGGGTCTCAAAATCAAATTAACACAAGGGCCACAACAAGGATTAGTATGCTAGCTTGAGGGTTGCACCACTGAAGTCCTCTCATACAATGATATTGCAGATATTGATAATGATCGTGTCATTGTGGGCAGCAGGAAATAACTTTAGGGTCTGCAGGTGGCCCACAGGCCTTGAGTTTGAGACCCCTGATTTAGAGGAAGAAGAAAAGCAGGGAAATTTACCACACTTGTCAGTGTGACACACTGAACAAACACCTCACTTCATAACAAATACATTTGTCAGTTTGTGTCAATCTTTACTTAATAATTAATTTGGAACCCACATATTTTTCCTGATTCTTCTGAAAATCTTTGCTTAAAATATGAAATATTAGAACAAATATTATACCAAGAATTATTGCGTTCTTTAAAAAATTTTAACCTATAGCCGCAAATCCTAGCTGTAACACTTCAGATGAAGCCATTTTAAGCGGGGAAGGCCATCTTAGTTTATTTTACATAAAAATTTCAAAAACTGTCATTGGTTACAGTACTCTGCTTCAGAAGTAATATATGTATATTTGGATATACATCTGAAGAAGTGGGTGGTAACCCACAAAATCTTACGGTTTAATACTACCTGTCTAGGACACCATTAGGCCAAAACACACGTCAGAGGGAAGATCCCTGCAACCAGGCTGAATAACAGTATTTGTAATAACATAATTAATTTGATAGGTTGTTTTTAGCCCATTCTAATATTCATTATTCTGGAAATTTAACTATGCTTAGCCATATGATGAGAAGCGTTGCCTAAGAGTTAGTGTAGAGGACTGGATTTGGGACTTCTGAGTTTGTGCTGGAGCTGCAATAGCCTGCTGCCATGTTACCTATGGCAAGCTGCCTGGAGTTGACCCTGCAGAATATTGATAGGCCTCAGTAACTTCCCAGTGACGTCAGAGAGATGAGGATTCTTTGCATGTTGCAGAAACAGACTTTACTTTCACTATTTTTCTCATGTAATGAGAATAATACTAATCTCAGAGGGGAGTTGTAAGATTTAAATTAATGTTTGGTCAGATCTTCATGATCCAGTGATGAAAGGCAGCAGTATATAAGCACAAAGTATAACTTTATTATTATTATTATTATTATTATTAACTAAATACAGGAATATCTTCATGTTCTGACTCTGTGGGTGGAATTCACTAGAGTATCCTCAATCAGTAGACACAGCTTCTTAGCCCACAGAGATTCGTACTCAAGTATCTAAAGGCAAAATTAGGGTGGAGGCTACTTTAAGTGAGAGAATTTGATTTTTATGCAACTCAGTGCTACTCTTTCTTGACTTGAGGCCTGCTGTCCCTTCCTTCCCCCTGGCCGATGCCCAGCTATGCCACTGGCTCCCACACCCTCTGATCCTCGGCTGTGCTGCTGGCCTGACCAAGGCCATCCCATCCCTGTGGGGGGGGGGCCCGGCCCCCCGGCCATCCTTGGCCATGCCGCCGGCCCAGCCCAGCCCGACCCTGACCTGCTCCCCTCCCCAGCCAATCCTCAGCCGCGCTGCTGGCCCAGCCCAGCCTGACCCTGGCCCTCCCTGCTGCCCCCACTGGCCAATCCTCAGGTTCACGCCTGGCCTGGCCTGGCCCAGCCCAGCCCAACCCTGGGCCTGCCTCCCTTCCCCCATCAGCCAATCCTAGGCTGTGGTGCTGTCCTGGTTTGGCCCAGCCCAGCCCAAACCTGGGTCTACCCTTGGCCGCACTGCTGGCCCTGGCCCAGCCCAGCCCAGGGCCTGCTGCCTCCTCCCCCTGGCCAATCCCTGGCTGTGCTGCAGGCGCAGCCCAGTCCTATCCCTACCCTGGGTCTGCCTCACCCGGGGCCAGTCCTTAGCCATGCTGCCAGCCTGGTCTGTCCCATGCATGGGGGAGAAAAAAGTCTGTGCAGCAGGATTTTTTTTACGTGAGTGGCCACGCGGCCGTGCAGCTTGGAGGGAACAGTGGCTATGAGGATTTCTTTGAAGTGCTATGTTTGGCTACCCCTTGTTCATTGGCTGTGGCTCAGTTGTGAGCCTATAGCCTGTTTTTGGAAGTCAGTTTTTTAACATTTCAAAGAACATGATCAGTCCAGTGGAATTGACTGTGTACAACTATGACTTCAGTGCTAGAGTAAGGTTTCATCTTGGGACAGAACCCTTTGAAGTATCTGTCATCCCACTTGATTTGGAAGATCTTGTGACAGCATGGTTGATGGTATCAATCAGGAACCATGAGGTGTCTATTGTATGTGACCTAGGTTTCAGCACCATAGAAGAGAGAGGGGATAATAGTGACTTGATAGATGAGAAACTTGGTTTGATTCTTGAAGTCACAATCTTTGAAGAGACATTTTCTCACTGCACTGCACTGCCCCATTGAATTTGGTGTTGAATTTCCAATCAATGTCAGTTTTCTGCAATAAGTAGCTGCTGAGGTAAAGGAAGTGCTCAACATTCTCCAGGATCTCTTTATTTATCTGAATTATGGGAGTAGAGTCCTGGTTATTCAGAGCCTGTTGGTTGAGTAGTTTAATTTTCTTGGTGTTGTGCATGTCCAGGTTACTTACAGGCCTTAAAGAGTGTGTCAGCTGTTTTTTGAAAATCATCTTCTGAGTGAATGCTGAGTCATCTTCAGACTGGAGTTCGACTGATTTAGTGATAGTCTTTCTCTTTGATTGGATGTGATTGAGGTTGGAGAGCTTGCTTTCTGTTCTATATTGGATGTTAGGTCTGCTGAGAGCTTGTCACTGATGAGGAAGATGACAGCAAGGAAGATGGAGGAAAGTGTTGGGCACAACCTTGCTTAACTCCCGTCTTGTCTAGGAATGGGTCTGTTTCAGATCCATTGCTGATGGCGATCACAAACATGTTCTCATGGAGGAGCTTGAAGACCAACAAATTTTGGCAAGCAATCAGATTTTGGGAGGATTCACCATAGTCTCATGATTGGAGGCATTGAATGCTTTTGTGTGGTTGATGAAGGTCAAGCACAGAGGTTTGAACTTGCTTGTGGCACTTTTCCTGAAGTTGATGTACAGTGAAAATCATGTTAGTGGTACTTAAAACAGTATTCATAATACATTAGTATAGGTAGCTATGAACAGCTTATTTCTTAGTTCTTTGTCTTTGCTTGAGTGTTTAACCATCAGTTGATAAATGGGAAAAATTCCAGCCTGTCAGTGGGGGAGGGAGAAGGGGAGCCGGTGAGAGCTTAAATAATGTAGTTTCTTATGTTTGGAGTAGTGCAGGTTACAACCCTCTTGGCAGATGCTATGCAAAATGATACTTGGAAAGTTGGGATAAAAGTGAATAAATATTTCCATATCTGGTTACTGCCGTTATTTCAGACCCTACACCAGTTTTAAAGTTCATTGGTCACATTTCATAAGTTCTCAGCCCCTGGCACATCATTGTTCTCAATACTTGCTGTTTGGTGGTGAGCTCTTATAATAATCAGCCCCAGTTGTGAGTGCTGAACACTTCTGAAAATACAGCCTTGAGATGCCAGTCACTGCTGCTGATAGTTCTACAGTAATCTTCCTTCAGTGCAAGATTAAATTAGTTGATTGACTTGCAGGTTGTTGTATTGCCAGCTGGGAAACAAATCTGAAAGGCCTAAAAAACTTTTAGGTTTGTGTTTATGAGGATGACGGGGAATCTTATGAAGTATGCAAAATCCACCTCTCGTGATGTCCATGGTCATCTTCCTACTGATAATGGTGAGGTCTTAAGAGAGTTGTATTTGAGTCTAGCTTTTTGAACAAAATAAACCTTGAAATCTGAAAACTGTACTTGCACACAGATGTAACTCCCACAGTTCCTTATACCTGTGATTATAGGTGGACAGAAAGTGGCCTGTTGGAAACTTCAGTCCTTCTAAAATTAGTTTCTTTTTCAAATTAGAACAGAACATGAGAAAAAGGAATGAAAAATTTTGAAGAAGTTTTGAATGAGAAATGTCAAAATAAACTTTGACCAAAATGAAAATTGTTCTGAGTAGACATTCATTTGAACATACTGCACTTGTCAAAATGAAAACTATAATTTTGTTTCAAAATTTTGTTTAAAATAAAAATATTTGTTTGAATGCTTCTTGATAATGATTTACAGAGAGCTAGATGGTCACATGGTGCTTGTTTCTCTTTTCCAGCTGCTAAATTGCATTAAATGAAGCTAAAAATACTTTCCTTATATTATTTTATCCAGGTAAGCATTTTCTGCAGTTGAAACAGGGATGTTAAGGAATCAGGAAGGTGTGAGGGAGGTCTGTGCAGTCACCAATGAGTTAGGCAGACTGTAAGAAACTGTTGTTCTAAGATGGGGGTAAACAAAATTGGCTCACAGCTAGGCACCAGCAGTTTTACTTTTGGTTGCCAGCAGGTGCTCCTCCATTACATCTCTGCAGTGGAGCTAGGCGGCAAGCTACTAAAACTGGTCATTATGGTGACCAGAAACATTGATTTGTTGAGGCCTGTTCTAAGATGTGTGCCACACTATGAAAATATGTGGGAACTTGTCTAGACCAATGTAACAGGGTGCTGCTAGCCAGGCTGGTATAGACCCTGCCACTCAGCCTAATTATTGGGAAGAAGTTTCCAGCTGAGCAAACTGACCAGGAGCTGGAATAGAGGATCAGATGTAGAAGCTCAGAGGGGAGCAGGAGCTAGTAGCCAGAGGTGGGCAAGTTCCCATGGCAGAAGGTTGAGCATCCTTCTGTTTCAGGGCAAGACCTGCAAGACCCTGGTGCCTGTGTGGACCCTTGTGTGTATACAGGGTGGTTGGAAACCCACTGTAAATAATGTACACTGGCAGAGCACAAAGTGAGGTTTAGGCATGGTGTACAAGGCTGAGAACTTGACCAGCAAGGGGGCTAAGTGTAGGTCGCTAGAAACAGCAAAATTAAAATTGATTTTTTCTTTCATTTATTCTTAAAGCTGTTCTGTGTCTATAACCTATTGTTACATTCATCAGTGCAAGGCTTAAGTACAGTTCTTCACTTGTTTACTTTTAAAAAGCAAGGCTTCCTAGCATTAAACCACAACATTGACCTACCATTGCCATACAGGTTTGAAAATATTGTTAGAAAGGCTATAAATAATGGTTGACGTTTAAAAATCAAACCACTAGAGCTAAAGGCTTCAAAACCTTAACGTAAAAGGTTGTTTGCCATTTCAGTCACATTCAGGGTAATGGCTTCTGAGACTCCCATTGAGTCTCCAAACTGCACAGATAATGATTTTCTAATATGGCCAGTAGGAGCTTTTAGAGAACAAGACCAATTCCTCCTGTCCTCCCAATCATTGGTGACTAAAAGGCTTGTTCTGACAATTTAGGTCCTTAAGCTACCAATATCTGCAGAATTTGAAGCTTAAATTAATTTAAGTTTCTAACTGTTATATTTGCAAAAGTGAGTTTCTTGATGTGACCTTATGTTGTAGTCTCCTGAGCTAGCAGGCAGGCATTCCTTGGGCCATCACTGTCGCCCAGAGCTTTCCTAAGCTAAGCACCATTTTGGTTAATTTTACTCTTGCCATTCAGAACCCTGGGAGCAGTAGTGTGAATGAATGAAAATAATTACATTTTCAGTGTTGCAGACGTATTGGTCTCAGGATACAAGAGACACAAGATGAGTGAGATAGTATCTTTTTTTAGCCAGCTTACTGAGTGAAAGAGAGAAGCTTTCAGGCACTATGAACCTCTTCTTTAGGTCTTGGAAAGTCTCTCTTAGGGCATGATAGAAGATTCTCTAAGCAGGATCCAGTGACAGCAACCTGGTAAGAAGGCAAGGGCTTAGCATCATGCTAACGAATTGAGGCTAAAGTTGATGTCTGTGAATGACACATGATCCATGCTCATTTTTCTGTCCCAAAATATTTGCTTAAATTTTTCACATACAAAGTGTTGATTGTTTTGCTTATCTTTCACATGCCTCGTGGACTCCCCCTTCACTTTATTGGATAGCTGTGTCTTCATGCTTTCACAAAATCTGACTCTGGCTGCTTTGAGAACCTTTTTCTTTGAAGTTGTGCCATCTGCCACAACCTTTGTGTATGTCTTCACCTCAGTGATACCAAATCATTTTAAAACTTCACTGAAAATCTTTCTTGTCCATGGTCTTCCAGTTTCCTCTCTCTTATTAAGTTCTGTTTAGCTCAGCAGCATATAACTCTGCAAAATGTTCTGGCTGCCATTTGTCTGAAAGATTCTGTACAGAATAAAATAGTGTTTCACCTTAGTTTCTCCATCTGAAAAAATGGGGCTGGTGCTTCTCCTTTACAAATCACTTTGAGATTTATGTATGTAAAGCGCTGTGTAAGTGGAGTGCTGTTATTATGGTGCTATTAAGCCTTAATTAATGAGGAGAATTAGATTTTTTTATCGCTATTTCCCAGTAGCCTTTGATTAAAAGTCAATTTACAGCAGGTAGGTTAATGTGGGATTTTTTGTATAAAAAAAATTCTTTTTCTTACCCCTTTGGTGGAAGGGGAGGTGGGATAGGATTCAGGAGTCCTGTTACTTTGGGCATCGATACGATATTCTGAGCTGACGTCCAGACCACTAAGAGTTTGTTACCACCTGCCCTGCAGCTGTAAGTACCTCACAGTGCTTTGTTGCTGAGTCTTCCACCCGGGCTGCTTGCAAACAGCCTTCAAGATAACATCCTGAAATATTGTAGATCTGTTGCCCCTGTAAGGGATCAGTGTACAGCGGTTTGTTCTTTAAATGGAGTTACCCACACAGTTTGTTTAACTACAAAGAGACTTGAAGTGAGTACCAGAATAAGGTATGAATGGAAGTTAGTGTTCACACCTGCTATAAATACCTTATGATGCCCTTCATTCTTTCCAATAATCCAGTCACATTTCCAGTGTTCTTGCCAATAACATGCTTAGGGATGTTCTGGACTAGTTTATTGTGACCTGCTTAGACAATATTCTCATCTTCTTGGAAAACTAAGCCCTTCATGACCAAGTACATTAGTACTAATGTGTTTTGGAGCAAAAAGCCTGCATGGGAAGCCAGTAAGTGTGAATTTATTGCATCTTTAAGTTCCGGCTATATCATTTTCCCCAGTGGTATAAGCGTGGATCCCTCAAAATGTGTGTTTAGTTGTTGACTGGGCAGTGCTGAGAAACATCACTGATGTCCAGTGCTTCCTGAGGTTTGGCATCTTCTACCCATGGTCCATCAAAGAGCGTTTGAAGGTGGTGACCCTAGTTACCCAGTTGCTTCTGAAAGAAATGGCCTTTGTTTGTAATCAGGAAGCTCAGAATGCTTTTGAATCAACTGAAAGGATAATATACATAAACACTCCTCATATTTCATTGGACCTAAAGAAACCCTTCATTTTCAAAGCAAACACCTTTGATTATGTGATCTGAACGTTGCTGTCTTTGCAATATGGCTGCCTGAGCATTTGCCGTCTTTGTGCATCCTGCTTCTGAAAGGTGACACCTGAGGAACAGAATTATGAAGTCTGTGACAATGAACCAGGCCATTAAAGCTGCCTTTGCGGAAGGGTGCACTTTTCCTGATTGAGGTATTCGTGGAACCTAAGAATATGGAGTTCCTCTGAAATGCAAAGGCTCTCAGTCAGTGCCAGGTCCATTGATCCCCCCTTTTCTCTCTTGATTTCATTTCATACTGATCTATACTCCTGGTATCTGGAATGGCAAGCCTGATATGTTGTTTCACTGGCTCTAGCACCTGTTCAAGAAAGATAGACCCCTAGAGCTCATCACAGTCTTGAAGCCCTGCCATTTTGTTAATGTACAAGTGAACAGTGAATGATTGTCCCTTGTGAAGTCTTTCCTGCCTCCCAATCTGTTATAAAATTCATGTTCACCGATACAGATTCAGACCCTATTCAAATTACTTGTTAAGAATAAGGTTCTCTTATTCGAAGAATCAGATCTCAGTCCATACTGGTCAACCAGATCTAGCCTTTTCCAGATGTGTAAGCACTTATTCCTGGCTGGCCACTTTAGTCACTGGAAGATGCTGAAACTAGTCTTGTAATTTCCAGTGGCCAAAAGTTCCATGCCCAGTAAAGTCTTATATCAATTCCTTAAATTCTTCCACACACATAATCATATACGAAAACCCTGGGTGCTTTTGTTCCCCATCTCCTCCATCCCAACCCTGCTCCTCTCTCTATGGTCCCCTCTAATTCCCAGGGCCATACTAGTCATTGTCGACCCCATCACAAAGATGTCTTTTTTTTGTGCTCAACTGGCAAATCCCTACCATGGAGGTGGCAGCCAACTACTAATTTTTTAGTCATGTCTTCAAGCCCCATGGTTTGTCACTGTGTATTAAGTCTAATCAAGGTTCACAGTTTTTTGCTCATTTCTGGTTCTGAGCTCTTAATCTGAGAGCCTTCTTGGCTTATTACACTTTCCAACTGACTGAGAGACAGAATGAGCAAATGAAAGTTTGGAGCATTATCTCTGCTGCTTTAGCACTTACCATTAGAATAAACAGGTGTTGACTTCTTTCTTTTGTCAAGTTCACATACTATAATTCTGACCACAATTCAGTCCATCAGAGACCTTTGCAGGCCAACTACAGTTTCTACCCTCTGTCTCACCAGTCTGTGCTACGTCTCCAACCAGGTTAAGCATGTGCACCATTTCCACAAAGAATTGAAAACACACCTGAAATGAAGAATTACAAATGATACACCAGCTTTCATCATCAAGACGCCTCTCCCATCGTGGCAGGGGATCAGATATGACACTAAATACACTTTGTTGTTGCCCAATCTCAAGAAACCTGAACTACAGCTGTCTCAATCCATTCTAGGCCATCCTACAGGTTAACCCAGTTATCTGCATTCTCCAGGTAGCCAATACAGTGAAGGTGTACCTGCTGTTCCATGTTTGCCTGTTGAAAAAATACATTGACAAATTCTTTCCTTGACAGATAGAGCCATTCCTTCCCCCCCCCCCCCCCCCCGCGCAATTGTTGTCCAGAGGCAGCTAGAAAGCCTGGTGAACCAGGTCTTGGACTCTTAAGTTCTTGAAGGGAAGCTCACATACCTCTTTGATTGGTTGGGCTGTGGTCTAGCTGATCAGTTGTGGGAAGCAGCTAACAGTCTAGATCAGGCATGGCCAAACTGTGGCTTGGGAGCAACGTGTGGCTCTTGAATGAGAAATTGTGGCTCCCAGAAGAACGTCAGCAAATCAATTTAGGAAAGCAGCCCCAGCCTAGGAGTTCAAGAGGGGATTGGGAGAGTGGGGAGAAGTGCAGCATGGTTGGGATTTTAAAAAACTTGCCAGTAGCCTGCAGTCTTCTACGTCAAGCAGCAGCTAAGTTTTTACTCTATAGGCCTAATTTTCATGGTAACCTTAAGTAATTCTTAGATTCTGATATTAGTAGGGTCAATATTTGTCCTAGTTTTATGATAAAATTAAAGTGTGCAATGAATTTTAAACTTAGTGATTTTGGAATAGGTAAAAGTATATAGCTATAGGCCTCAGTGCGGCTCTCAAAGGTTTAATAATTGACTTGTGTGGCTCTTGAGTTCTATAAGTTTGGCCACCCCTGGTCTAGATGCACCCAAGCTATTCTGGGAATTCCACAGGTCATACTCTGATAAACTAGGTTGGGAGGTACCTGATAAATTTTCAAGTGGGGGTGTGATGTGTTATCTTTAGGTTTTGGATGAGTCACCCTGAGCCAGAGTGCATATGTTATCAGATATTGTTACCTGTAATCTTGTGATGCACTCCACTGCATTCAAAGAGGGTTCAGCTAACCCAGAATTGAGGACCCACCCAGATGACGCCAAGGCAGATATATAGGCTGTTGATAAATGCAGTAGTTTTCCATACCAGTCTTTGGCAGTCTTATTTGTCATATGTAGTTTTCTAAATAGTTTTCAGAAGAAGAACAGACAGGATTTGTGGCATTGTGGGCTGGTCTGGAATCTAGATACCCAGGCCTGTGGGACTTAGCTCTTCCAGCTTCTGTTGAGTGGCTTCTGCATAGGAAATCAATTTGTCTTATCAACCAGGTTCTGAAAGATTAACTTGTAGTAGGATGATGCACTTTTTTAATGTTCTGACTTCTGTTTTGCTATAATTCCACAAGGGTGAAGACTGTTACCTCTGTTTAACCTGTCACATAAATGCAAATTGTGATTGACTGAAGCACTGGTTGTCCTTTTGGCAGGTCTTTGCTGGCAGAAGCTTTTTGAACTTTATTCCAAGTAGGAATAAATTTTGGCAAGCTGATGTGTTTGTGATTTTTCCTTTCAGAATATTCTTACATTTTAGTATTTTTCTGCATAAAGGCAACCTACATGATCAGGGACTGCTGAGTAAAACTATGCAACTGTGTGAAAGTGGATATAATGGAGGTCAAAATCTCAAGTGTTATCTTTGTTCTGGTTTAGTTTCATTGTAGTATTTCATAACTGTGTTTTTACAGGGTGTGTTAGAGCACTTAATAATTTGATCAATCCATGTATTTAATTTCCGTGTTCAGAAAAGGGAGATAAGATCCTCAATAGATGTGTGCACCAACTTACAAGCACATATTGTTTTCTTTGGTATTTATGCTTCTGCTTATGTCACATTTAATTTCTTTCAAGTAGGCGTTTGGTATCTCAGTAGTCAAAAAGCATCCAAAATGGAAGCCTGGGTAGTGCAGGAGCAATATGAAAACATTGACTGTTTTGTTACATGGTATAAATCAGTGGTTCTCAACCACTGTGTTGGGACACATTACTGTGTTGTCACACAGCTGTAAGTGTGTCATAGAGAGCCTGGGAGATGGCTGGTTTCAGCCTTGAGGGGGTGGGCGGGTGTTTCTTGTAGAGTCACAACACACCACCTAGCGTGTCGTGACCCACAAAAGTTTTGAGAACCACTATTCTGTAGTTGATTTTTGTCCTTTTAGCCTTGGGTGAAAGGATGCACAGCCAAAAATCCATCCAGTTCAGGAAGAGAGATTTACTTCTGTGCAGTGCCTCATTCTAAGCATCAAGTAAATGTCAGGATAGCACTGTGCACTGTAGTGTAGCAGATGGGATTCAGTGTATATAGTCTTTCTGTGTCTTGCTCACACTTCAGGTCATCAGGCACTTGCATGCTTCAGGAGCTGTGTTCTGAGTATATTGACAGAAGATGGGGAAGGGGCGTAATGGAAATCATTACTGCTGAGCCATCTGATTAAGAAACAGTATTGACTGGCTCCAGGTGTAGGGATTTATCCAGGCATCCTTGGGAAGAGGGATAGTGGTCATGATATGGTGTTCAAAGCAGGGGTGTCAAACTCAAATCATCATGAGGGCTGCATGAGGACTAGTATGTTAGCCTAAGGACCACACCACTGAAACCTTTTCATACAGTGATATTGGAAAGATTGGTAACAATAGTGTCATTGTGCAGGAAATAGCTTTAGGGGCTGTGTGTTTGAGACCCCTGGTTTGAAGGATGGAGACAAAAATGGAGGGAAAGAAAGGAACTTTCCGGCTCATCGGGTCCTGGAGAAATAAGAACTATTTAGAGGAGCTTCAACTTGCATATCAGTTGTTCAGATTTTTAATAAACTTAAAAATCAGAAGCCATGGTGCATGGTGAGAGAGGTTTGCCCGCCTAACATGTACAGCATGAGGGGCAACTTTGTGAATTTCCCAGAGCAATGTGTCTTGATATTTGTACAAGAGAGAGCTCCATAGCTTTTAGCTAGCTTATACTTAGTCCCCTGATTCAGCCATTCCATAAGGTTGGTTATTTTAATCTTCTAGCTTTGGTTTTGGTTTGTTTTGGTTGGGATGGAAGGTGTTTGTTCCTTCAGCCACTTCTTTTCCAGGATGAATGATTTTCATGAAAGAGCAGGACAAATGGAGTCAGGCATTTGTTGGTGGAGCAAACTGTTTTACATGGCTCAGTGCACCGTAGTGTTATCCTGTGTCCTCTAACCATAGATTTCCTATCATGCTAAATTCTATCAGTTAGTCGTGTCCACCAGGGACTCGGTTAGAAAAATCAAAGTCTTTTCAGCTTTGCAGATGAGATATATTCATCACAGGGATATGTCTCCTTTACAAATAGCTGAGGGATTAAAAAGTTTTGCATGTCTAAGGTAAGCTCTTAAAGCAGGCAGGAATCCATGGATTCTCCTTTGAGTAGTGTCCCCCGGGTGCTCCATCTTAGGTGTCGGAGTGGCCATATAACATGACTCGGAGACTTGTTAGCAATGCTTATCTAGGTTGCATGAGTGCTGCGAGGCTGCTTCGCACCATTTTTGGTGCCATTTTGCTGCTCGTGCTAATGCGCCCCCCCCCCCGGTCCTTCTTAACCATCGCGGACGGAGCTCAACCGCTCTCTTCAGTACTTTACCTCAGCTTGTCTTCTGATCCCTTTTTTCTTTGGCTCTCCCCTATTTTCTTTTCCTGAACTCATTTTTAGACTCTTGTTTCCTGAGTAGGAAAAAAATTTTTTTTTTCTTTTTCCTTACCCTGCGATGCCTGGCTTCTCAGGTTTTGAATGTTGTACTTCTTGCCACGACCCCATGCTGGCATCGGATGGACATGCTGAGTGTATCAAATGTTTAGGCAAGGCAAACATTTGACAAAAGTGTGTCCATTGCCAAAATTTAAGTACGAGAGCACGCTGTGACTCGGATGTCCGTACAAAATTACTTCTGATGGAGCACCATTACATCCCTCCTCAAACCTGGGACATCTCAGCTGTGCTTCATCAGCCATCAGAGAGGTGCCTCACCCTGCCACAGGACACATCAAAAAGGAAACGTTCACTATCAAGTGAAAAACCATGCATAAAGGAAGCTGTTGGTTCCTCGAGTGCTGTGGCAACCAGTTCCCTCAAAGGAGCAGATCACTCAATTGCTAGGGACAATGAGAGGCACGTAGATCAATCAATGCCATTGGCACTGAAACCACCTAAGATGGTGCCCATAATGGCACTGATGACAATCGGTACAGACACTGCAACCACCGGTTCCGATTGCCATCTTGGCACCTGCATTACCCGTGGTACCGCAAGTCATCCCGCTACCGTCACAACCGGCACTGACCATCTCAGTAATGCCTGCTCTGTTACTGGAACTGACTCTCACTACAACTAATTCTGAGACTCGACACTATCAGCACAATCCAACAGACACAATCCTGTAAGTCAAAGAATATAAGCACGGTACCGACAGAAGACGTTACAACCATTGATCCACTTTTGCAGTTTGGAGCTGGTACATTGCCTCCTTCTGTGACCTCACACCATGAGTTATCACCGATACAGCCTCCTAGTGAGGATGAGGAGGACGGAGACAACAGGCAGTAATTTTCATCTCAATCACGCTCCCCAACTAAGCTATTTCTACATCCTAGTTATCCCCCTTATTCTTGGTATCCACCGCCCTGGATTAACCAGCCTCATCCATCTTTGTGTCATCATTGGCCTCACTGGGACACCTGCTCTCATTTTTCCTTCTGGAGTTCAAGACCATCTGCATGACACAAACACCCTGAACATGTGCATCCCCCACCATCCATAGTGCCAGATGACAGTAATGGTAACTCAGACCTAGATGAGCAAATACCTAGATCATCTCTTCATCATTCTTTATCACCACCTGATGAGGCAATAATCTCCTCTACTCCTTCAACTTTTGATGACTTCCACCAGTTCCAGGACCTTTTTCGCAGGGCATCAAAACCATTAGAAATTCCTTTGCAGGATGTCCCAGAGTCACAATACAAAAGCCTGAAAATTCTTCAACCCAGGTCAAGTACCAATCTTGCTATGCCCATAAATCCAGCACTAACAGAACCTGCCACAGATATCTGGCAAACTCCAGCTTTAATTCCACTGACCTCCAGGAGAGTATGCTGAAAATATTTCATAACCAATAAGGACTCTGACTGTCTCTTCAACCATCCACCACCTAATTCACTTGTGGTTGAAGTGGCCAACCACCGTCATAAACAGCATTACAATTGTTCCACACCACAGGACAAGAATGATAAGAGAGTTGACCTCAAATGAAAGGCCTATGCCTCTGCCTCCGTACAATTCAGGGTGGCAAATTATTTGGCCCTCTTAGCCAGCTATGATCATGATAATTACTTAAAACTGGCTGACTTCATTGAAAGTATCCCCCAAGACGAAAGACGGGCTTTTCACACCATTATTAATGAGGGTCAGTTAATCTCCCACACGTTCCTACAAGCTCTGGATGTTGCGGATATGCCAGTCCGCACCATGGCCACAGGGGTGGTACTTCACAGATGTGCCTGGTTATATTCAGCAGACCCCCCCCCCGACAACTGCAATCAGCCATCGAAGACTTACCCTTCAATAAAAAATCCTCATTCTCAGAAAAAAAAGATCAGCTCATGCACGGTTCTAAGGACTCGAGCAACCTTAAGAGCATTTGGAATCTACATGCCAGTCACTCGCTGAAAAACTTACGGATACGAACTGTACAACACAAAGTACCAATATCCAGCTCTCACTCACTCACAATTTAGAAGACAGGACTATCAACCTTGGTACAGACAATGTCAACAAAGACATAGACAGCCAACGACTAATTTGAATAACCCACCAACTCCTCCCATCAAACCACAGTTTTAAGGTTGAGGTCGGGGGACAGCAAACACTTCCTGTGTTGCCAGAGCCTTCATTATTTCATATATTTTTGGACCACCTTTTTCAATTTTACAGCCACTGGTTCCACATAACCACAGATAAGTGGGTTCTTGACACCATCAGATTGGGCTCTGCCAGGCGTGGCCAAACTGTGGCTTGGGAGCCCCACGTGCCTCTTGAATGAAAAAGTGTTGCTCGCAGAAGAATGTCAGCAAATCAATTTAGTAGGGAAAAGGATATGGCTGTATGCCTCAGTGTGGCTCTTGAAGGTTTAATAATTGACTTGTGCGGCTCTTGAGTTCCCTAAGTTTGGCCACCTCTGGGCTACGCCATCCCCTTTATTTCCAGACCACCTTTCTGTTGCCCTTCTCTGTCCCTTTTTAGGGACAGCTCTCATGAACAGCTTTTAGAGCAAGAAGTTTCTCATGTTCTCCATACCGGAGTGATTGAAACGGTACTTGAAAATCTCCGGGGGAGAGTATTTTACTCACCTTACTTTCTCATGCAAAAGAAATCCTGTGGTTACAGCCCAATATTGGACTGTAGAAAGTTAAATAGGTTTGTGAGATACGATAAATTAAAAATGGTCACATTATCATCTATGATTCCGGCTCTCCAATACAATGACTGGTTTGTGTCACTCGACTTACAGGACACGTATTTTCATATTGCCATACACCCCACACACAGAAAATATCTTAGATTCATAGTTAATGGGGTTCATTACCAATATTCAGTACTTCCTTTTGCTCTTTCCACAGCTCCACGAGTGTTCTCCAAGACACTTGCCGTGGTTACTGCTTATCTCTGTGAAAAAGGAGTATCAATTTTTTCCTACCTAGACATCTATCTTCTAAGAGTGACTACCAAAGACCTAATAAACCAATCTCTTCAACTCACAATCTCCATCTTTTGCAAACTGGGCCTGCTCAGAAATGCAAAAAAATCCACGTTCAAACCCGCTCAACAGGTATGTTTTATTGGTGCTCGTATAAACTCCACAGTGTCCTGGGCCTTCCTTCCAGAAGACAGAGTACACAAAATCATAGACCTGGTAAACGTGGCCTGTTTAGCACCTACAATAACAGCAGAGGACTGCCTAAGGATTCTAGGACATATGGCTACTACTACCATAGTGGTAGACAATGCCAGACTTCATATGAGACCCTTTCAACTTTGGTTTACCCGCAAATTCAAACTTCACTTCCATCACATGAAAACGATTCTATCTATCCCTTCGTCACTAAAGCAGTCTCTCCTTTGGTGTGTGTCTCTAACAGGTTGGGGAGCCCACCTTTTCCAGTATACCGCACAGGGCAGATGGTCCCCGGACGAAACCTCCCTACACATAAATGTTTTGGAGCTCTGGGCTGTCAGATATGCCTGTCTCCATTTCAAAAGCCTCCTAGTAAACGAACACATCAAAATAATGACTGACAACACCTCCTGCATGTTCTATATAAACAGACAGGGAGGAGCATGGTCTGACCCACTCTCCATGGAGGTGATAAGACTCTGGGACTGGTGTCTGGAGAATAACATCCAAATCTCAGCCACCTACCTACCGGGCACTTTAAACATGACCATCGACTTCCTCAGCTGCTCCTTTTGTCACAGTCACGAATGGGAAATACACGATGCTATCCTACAAAAGATTTTCAAACAATGGGATTTTCTGACCACAGACCTCTTTGCATCCCATCACAATCACAAGTGCCTCAACTATTGTTCGAGGGCAGGAATAGGTCCAGGGTCGAGAGGTGATTCATTCATCCTACCATTGACAAACAAACTCCTTTATGCCTTTCCACCATCCCTCTAATTGCTTGCAGTCTACAGAAAGTCTGCCACAGTTCAGCAACAATCATGATGATGACACCTTATTGGCCAAGGCAGCCATGGTTCTCGGATCTCCTGGAAATGTCAACCAGACCTCCAGTTTTTCTACCAGTACTACACAATCTCCTATCTCAGGACAATGGGACTCAATCACCCAGACCCCAAAAGACTATACCTGATGTCCTGGTACCTTCATGGTTCATGGGAGAAGAATTATTCTGCTCTACAGCTGTTCGATATGTCCTACTGAATAGTTGAAAACAATCTACCAGGAAAACTTAGCTACTTAAGTGGTGCAGATTTTGTCATTGGTGCAGGCATAAACGTATTCCACCTCTTTTGGCCTCCGTACCCACAGCCTTAATGTACCTCCTGCAATTAAAGAAATCGAACTTATCACTTAGTGCAATAAAGGTGGACCTCGCTGCAGTAACTGCTTTCCTCAAGTCTTCCAGATGAGAGTCCCTCTTTTCCCATCCAACAATCAAAAGATTCCTCATGGGCATCCAAAACCTCTGCCCCGAGGTCCATCTTCCACCTCCAGCGTGGATTCTCAATTTGTTTCTCAAAAATATAGTTAGACCACCCTTTGAACCTCTTGAAACGTGCTCACTCCTTCACTTATGGTGGCCTTTTTGATAGCTATCACTTCCACTCGTCAAGTCAGCGACCTTGCAGTGCTCATGGCATCGCAACCCTACATGGTGTTTCAAAATGACAAGGTCTTGCTTAAACCACACCCGAAATTCCTTCCGAAGATATCATCCTTATTTCACCTAAAACCAAACAGTTCACTTACCTGTACGCATGCCGAGGCAGTCCTACCTAGACTCAGTGAGTATGTCTACACTGTGTCTTTAAGTTGACTTAAGCAAAGCTCTGTTTACATTGCAGGGCAATAAAGTCGATTTTCGCATCAGGTAAAGTCGACTTTACAACTTCCACTTATAAAGTTGACTTTACAGTTAAGTCAACTTTATTAAGTCGACTTAATGCAGTGTGGACTCACTAAGTCAACTTAATAAGGTCTACTTAAAGTTGACTTAATAAAGTCAACCTAGCTTTTATAGTGTAGACATAGCCAATGTTTGCAGGGCACTAGCGTTCTACCTGCAAGGAACAAAAGTTTTCAGATCCACCAATAGACTGTTTGTATACCAGACAGAAATAAGGGTCAGCTGTTATCCAAGCAAAGATTTTCCAGATGGATTTCAGACTGTTTTCGTTTGTTATGAGATGGACAGTTGGGCTACACCGTAGCATATTCGCTCACATTCCACCAGAGCAGTCTCTAGTTCTACTGCCTTCCTCAGTAATGTCCTGATCATGGATATTTGCAATGCTGCTACCTGGTCATTGGTTCACACCTTCACTAAACACTATGCAATTGATCATGCTTCTCGTGCCGATGCAGCCATTGGTCTCCCTCCTGGCCTCAGGCACTTGTACAAGCTCTGAAGCCCACCCTCCCTGAAAGGGAAACTGCTTTGGGGTCACCTAAGGTGGAGCACCCCAGGGGACACTACTCGAAGGAGAAAGAGGGGTTACCCATCTTGTGTGGTAACTGGAGTTCTTTGAGATGTGTCCCCGTGGGTGTTCCACCACCTGCCCTCCTCCCTTCTCTGCTTCGGAGCCTTATCATCCTGCTCTGTGTAGGAGAAAACTGCAGGGCTACTGCTTGCGTGAGTGCCGAAATGGCACAAAAACTGGCATGAGGCAGCCTTGCGGTGGTTGCGCAACATAGACGAGCATTGATGACAAGTCTCTGAGCCGTGTCTTGTGGCCACTCCAGCACCTAAGGTGGAGCACCCATGGCAACGCACATCTCAAAGAACTCCAGTTACCATATAAGGTGGGTAACCCTTCTTTGCCTGTGCATGACTTTTTTTTTTTTTCCTAGTGTATTTTTAATATAAAACATATTGTCTGAGGAAAATTACATGAAATGCCAAATTGCCTATGAATGGAGAAATGCAACACTGCTGTATTGGTCTCAATACACTGCCAATAATCCAGGCTAATTCAAATTTGAGCTACAAGAACTTTTGACAGTAATTGGTCCTTTGTCAAACTTGGCATAGATGATAAGCTAATTTAGAGGACTTAGCTTTCACTGGAGATGTCTGTCACAAAATCACCTCGGATTTACCAGTGGCCAGTTTCTACACCCGGTGTTGTCTAGAACTGAAATGAAGGGTGTTGCAGGTGAAACTGAGGAGGACTGGCAGAGCAAGTTTGGAGTGAAAGACTGATAGCTGGGAATTCTTCAGTTCAGCACTGAACATGTGAGGGTGGTAAGGATGGGCTTGTATAGACTCTGCAGTGCTACTAATATGGGTGAATGTTCCCCTGAGCATTAAAAGTTACTTAAAATTAAATGTTACATTAAAATAATTTCAGAAATGGAAGAGAATACTAAGTATATGGTAGAATTAGGGTGGTCAGTGTGTACACTCACCATATCTTTGTTCCAGAGCTCGCTTTGAAATACTTACAACTAAATGGCAAGTAAAAGCATGCTTATGTGACCACTGGATGTCAGCGTTCCATTATACAAGTAAAGCCAGCTCCTGGTTTTCAAATCTCAATCTCTAGAAAATTATGGCTATTAGATGCTTTGAGTAAAGAAGTTATATTTTTGAAATTTTTGCTTTTTCTTACAAGCAATACAAAACGTATGTGCAGTAGCAGTATGTATGGCCAACTTTCTTGGAGAATACAGCATCTTGGTACAACAGAAGAATCCAGGACCTCTGATAACTTGATAAGATATGGTATGGGAACTACAAAAATGGAATGAAGCTGCAAAAAGGACATGTTCTATTTTTTTGTTTGTTTCCGGGGCAGTAAACTTATGATTTTGAGCTGTAGGTCTTTAGATTGGTCAAATAGTAAAGTCAGATTGGTTCAACTAGTACAGCTTTTACCTTAGGTTTGAATTTCTTGGAGTTCAAATGTCACAGCAGGATGATGAGGACTTTTCTTAATACTCCTGATGTGGTGCTACAGAGAGAGGATACACTTTTAAAGAAGTCATAATCCATGTGAAATATTAAACTGAGTCTCGTGCTTGTGCCTGGCTGCTCAGATCAAGTTAAAAATCCTCTGGGAAATCTTAAATGGAGCCTGACACGTAGAATAGTGTTCCAGCTCTGTTCTGTTAATAATGTATGTTTGTGCCTGTCGCACACCTTTGAATGAATATCATGTATCTGCAACACAATACAGATAATGCACCACTTCAACACACTAGCTGCTTCATTTTCCTAGAAAGACAAATTTCCTTGTTCTAAAGTGCTTTACACTTTATAAACACTGGTAGTAACTTGAGCAGGAGAAGCCGATTCTCTTCTTGGTTTTACATCTGCTGCTAGAGTTGATGTCTTTAGCCTTTCTTTCTTTTAGCTGTTTTTTGGCCATCTTCCTTCCCAAGCAAATGCCGTGAAGATATGCTCACTTCGTGAATGGTCTGAAAAGGGGAATTACAAATGAGTGTGGTCAGTCCTCTCTCCAGTGTGCTGTATCTATCACCAGGATTCATGCTATCAGCCAGAGGAGAAAGGGAAGTTGTTCAAAGTAGTTTCTGTAGCTGTCTAGCATGCTGCTATTGGTAGAGAGAAATTCTTGCAGATGACTAGATAAGCTGATAGACTTGAAAGAATACCAGACCTTTCCAGTCTGAATGATGCTGTATTCCTCAGAGGAGCAAGCCCTCTGGCTCATTTCCAGTATGCGCAGAGTCTCGGACACTTAGACACACGACCTACAGCTCCTCCATTATCTTGTCTTTATTTGTAGTAAATACATGAGGGAAATATTGGTTCCATGGTGGTGTCAGTGCACCCTAATTAACTACATTACCTTAGTTGCTGAAATATTTAATAGAAGTTGCTTTCCCCGTTATCCTCTGAAAAAAAAAATGGCTATACAAAAATCCCCATGTTGGTTGGTGTTTTGGCAGTTGAGGGACAGGCAGAAAACGTTTGACCTTCATTCTGTATAAGAGTAGTCCAGGAGAATTGAATCCCTACATCCCATGACTTATTGGCTCATATTGGCAGTAGTGACAGTCACTTGGTTGATGTTTCCGGTACTAGTTCTTTTCTGTATGCTGAAGGAGAAATAGGATCGAATGGATAATTTAGCTTGTGACCTCCCAGCATCTTTAGGGAGTGTTAGGAGCTACGGCATTTCATTTCCCTAGTTCTCTATTTATTTAAGTAATGCAGCAGCTGCACAGATGTCGGAGTGCTTGTTCTTCTGGACCTGTTTCAGCTCTGATTTCTGATACAAAGAAAATGAAAATATAAGCTGTTCAAATGTTTTGGCTTTCAGTTTTTCCTCTTTCCCACATTTCCACAATGGAGAGACTTGCCGTGAATGAGTATAAAAAAATCTTTTGTAAGAAACATTTCAGATCTGACATGATTTTGACTGTGTTAACAGTTCTTGAGCATTGCAGACTGATTCAGCAGCAGGGTCACAGTTATTTTGCTTTGTTGCTGATGTGAATGTTTTAAACCAGTCTGGGGGTATTATTTGACAAGTAGCAGAAAACATAGTCTTTTATACCTGGGGCAACTAGAGGTTCATAGCTGAGAGTCCAAATGCAACAAAGCTAAATGTCTAAAGATGACATTTTAAAGAAACAAAACAAAAAATAAAACCGCAGGAAGTTTCATGGTTAAAGAGAAAATGGTCAGAAAGGTAGTGACAAATACAGAAAGATAAGATCAGAAATGCTCATGTACATGCCCTAATTTAAGGGAGCTCTAGGTCTGGTATCTTTTGTCAATCCTATAAGCTCTAAAGAAAAGTGCATTAATCCATCCCTTGCACATCTTCCATCGTCTAATTCCCTCCACTTCTTTGATGCACCTGCTCTGAACCCAGGCATTCTCCTGTGACCTGCTTTCTATCTCTTGCTTCCCAGTTCAGCAGTGTTGAATGGAAGTGGGTCACAAGAGGAATCTGTGATGAGAAATGAAGTGTGTTTCTGTTAATGAAAAGACAGGTCTAGCTTCAGGGAATATTGCTGCCTCCTGATTGCTGGAAACTATTCATGATCATTGAGTAATTGCCTCCCTTTTGCAAGCCGTTTAAAACAGTCAGTTCCCTGATGTGATGCACCTGTGTCACAGTAACTCTTATGGTTAGAGAATGCAAGAGATAAGCAAATAAGGTTACATCATCCAGGAAGAGAGCTTTTCAGTCATGTTGCTTTCTAGGGCATAGCAAATCTCCTAAGGGGGAATTCAGGAAACTCCTGTATTTCTCTGGCCCTATTTTTATGTTTGCAAAGATGTGATAATTAAATATATTACAACAATTTAATGAGTGAGGTATGAGATTCAGATCATGGTACCTAAAAGGGGAGAGAGTTCAGAATAGTTGACTCATCTTTAACTGATGGAAAATTATAAACTTAGTGCAATTTTAAAATGCCATTTGGTTGTGGTGAGAGAGTTGTTGGCTGTGTAAGATTAAAAAGTTCTCTTTCTTTGGTGGCTGCCTGGTGAGAATTGCCCGCATGCTCAGGGCTTAACTCATCACCATATTTGGCATTGGCAATGAATTTTCCCACAGGACAGATTGGCTAGGGCAGTGGTTCTCAACCTTATGTGAATCATGACACACTTGGTGACATACTGTGACCCTACAGAACACACCAGCTCACCTCCCCCAGGCAGAACTGAGCCATCTCCTTGTCTCTGCAAAACACTTACCACAGTGTGGCAACACAGTAATGTGTCCCAGCACAGTAGTTGAAAACTGCTAAGCTGGGGCACTGAGGGGTTTTTTTTGCCTTCCTCTAGCATGGGGCATGGCTCTCCGGCTGGTGATTTTTCTGTAGCTTAAAGTCTTTAAATCATGATTTGTGGACTTTAATAACTCAGTCATAGGTTAAAGGTTTATTACAGGAGTGGGTGGGTGAGGTTTTGTGGCCTGGATTGTGCAGGAGATCAGACTATGTGAGCATACCTATCTCTTCTGACCTTAGAGTCTATGAGTCTAAGTGTCATGTACTTCTGGACTGTTGTCACGGCAGTGTATTAAAGCTAAAAAGCTGTGCATGTACAGGTGGTGTTTGCTTGCCAGTTAGTCTACATGCTTGTGTGTAAATGTTTACATAGGAGCAGCAGTATATGCACAATAATACATAGGTTTTTTTTAATAAAGCCAATCACACTGCTTTTGGGGGGTATGGGGGGGGGTTCCATAAAACTGGACCAAATGTACTTAAAGGCATGAAGCTACACCTGTGAGAAGTGAGGTTTGACTGATAGGCTTCCTCATTCTCAAAACCACCACTAGAGGAAGCGGTGAGAGCCACAGAACAAGCACAAGTAATTCTGGTGGTACTGGGGGTGGGGGTGGGGGTTGCTGGGATAATGAAGGAGGAAGGTGTGGGAAAAGAGGTACCTGGCTTTTAATATCAGAGAGAAGGAGAGAGAACGCAAGACTAGAAGCAAGTCTTCAGGAGTGGATTTGTGGCAGGAGTCAAAGTAAGAAATAAAATAATAATGTGCAGATCTTGGCTTATGGGTCTAAAACTTTGTCTCTGGATTCTGATGATCTGAGCTTTGTACTCATGGCAATAAACCCTCACCATGGAATTATGGTCCTCTTTCTGGCAGAACAGAAAATAAAAACTAGAAAAAAACCAAAATAAATCACAAATAAAAGCTTGTAAATTAAACCTGTGTCACAGAATGCTTTGAATTTGTACTGTGGTGGAGAGTTCCACAGGCTAATTATATATTGCATGAAAGATATCTACTGATTTTTAATCTGATGTTTTTAAATTTTTCATTTTAATCTCCATTATTCCTGTGTAGGGAAAGAGCATGAATGGAAGTGCCATGTTTCTTTTTTCTGTACTTTTCATTATCTTGTGTATTCCTCTAATCACTCCTCCTTAAGTTGTTTCTTTGTTTTTTTTAACATTAAACTTTTGAGTCTTGAGAGAGAAATAATTCTAATCAACTCTGGTGGTAATAATGTACATTGTTTTGTAACTTGCTGACAATATGATTTTTTTCCTTCAAGGTGCAAGTGTCCTTTATAACTACACATATCTGTTCATTAAAAATAAATCATATTATATATATTCAGAAGGCTATTTCTATACCAAGACCATTAGAATTATTTACTTATGAGAATGCAATTTCTCTCTTGTTGTACAAGGCCATCTTATGAAGCACAGGAGTTTGTCCTGACCAAAAAAAAAAAAAGAAAGAAAAGAAAATTTCCCACTCTATCTACCATTGACTTAGTTCCATCTGTGGTTGCATTAGTGAGAATGGTAAGGTAGGCTGGCTTTCTGAGGCTGTAACTTATGCTTCATTTTGAATAAGTCTGATCTGAGCAGATATAGAAGGTACAGTAGTGGTTTTTTTGGTTTTTGTTTTAAATCTATTAGCACCTTTTCTATGCTGACACTACCACAAGTGGAACTTAATCAATGGTAGCAAAAATAAGACTTGCTTTTGGGGAGAGAAGACTAATGTAAACAAGGCCTTAATGATTTGCAAGGTGGTGCCTCTTTCCTGGTTAAGCAATACCAGTAAATGCTTTCAAAATTCAGTTGAAAGTACTTATGTTTGCCTTCAGGTAATGATACTGAAAGATAATCTCCCACCTCTAAGTTTGTGAAATGCTAAAATCTAGAAATTTTCCTCTTATTTTATGTACACATGCTGTGCACATGTTGCATGACGTGTCAAAATTCTCCGTATTTTCTTTACTGCCTGGAAGTCACCACTCTTTGCCTGGGCAGAGTAGAGGCAGGTTAAATAATTCAGGGAGCCGTGAGAGAAGCACAGGTCAGCTGTGATTAAATGACTACTACAAGTGCACCTGGGTTTTGTTTTGTTTTTTTCAAATTGGGAGGTACTAATGGAAAAGTGTAGCCAGAGGACCCACTAGTGGCAAGACTACAGGCCAAAGTTCTAAAAGTCTTGTGCTCCATTTCCATCCACATGAGGTCTCTTTAAGTCAGGGACGTCGCTGGTGCTGGGCACCCAGGGCACATGCCCTGAATCCGAGGACTGGTGCCACAGATCTGGCGAGGCCACCCCCTCCCGGTCTCCGGCCCAATTGGGCCGGGAATCCGGGGTCCAGCTGCCAGCAGCCACGGCAGCCCCATCCCCAGCCAGGGATCTGGG
This sequence comes from Podocnemis expansa, assembly GCA_007922195.1. Taxonomy (NCBI): domain Eukaryota; kingdom Metazoa; phylum Chordata; order Testudines; family Podocnemididae; genus Podocnemis; species Podocnemis expansa. The sequence continues at coordinate 4,263,369 of ML682043.1, forward strand.
GTCTGGCTGCCTGCGGCTGCAGTGGGGAATCTGGGCCCCGGCCGCGGGGCGGCCGCTTCCAGCCCCTTGCCCAGCCGGGGATGCAGAGCCCAGCTGCTTGCAGCCGATGCGGGGCCTGGCCCCAGCCGGGGATGCGGGGCCCAGGCACCCACGGCCGCTTCTGGCCCCATCCCCAACTGGGGATGCGGGGCCTAGCCACCCGCGGCAGCACAGCGGCTTCCGGCCCTGTCCCCGGCCAGGGGGCAGGGCCTGCAACCAGGGGGCGGGGCCTGGGCCCATGCCCCAGATCCTTCCCTGGGGCAGTGACGCCTCTGCTTTAAGTGTCATGGAAATCATTTTTTTTCTATAGATTTATTTATGTTTTGGGGCTACCACACAGAAGAGCTTGGCTGCTTACCCTTTTGTCTGGTTTCAATTTTTATTTTTGGAAAATTAATAGGATTAATTATTCTGAATGTTTATAGTTGGAAAGGTATATAAAATTATGCATTTCAGAATAGGATGAAGAGGATGTATCAAAATATTTGGTACTATCTTTAGCCCCTTTTTTGCCTCTGAAAATGAGCAGCTTTATTTCTGGTTAAGTTAGGCACTGTGTGAATGTGTTGTCTCATATCATTTAATTCCTCTTTTAACATGAATAACTTAGAAGGAAAAAGCTAAAATCAAAACCTCTTATGTGAGGTCACATAGATTTTCATCTCTCTCACCTCAGTGTTTATTTTAAAATTAGGTTACAGTTCTCTCTGAAAGTGACAAGCTGGAAATGTTAAAAATCATGCTCCAAGCTGTGTTCTTGCTGTGCTGTGATATGGTTAGGGGTTTTGTTGGGTTAAAAGAAAATTCTCTTAAGTCATCAACATGTTTGAAAATAAAATCATATAGCAGTGTTACCATTTCACCATGACCAGATTAACCTTTCTCAAATATGCTGAAATTTAAAAGAATGTTATTTTTTTCAATTAAGAATGAAAGGTAATTTTGAGGGGAAAAAATTGCAATTAATTGGGGGTATGTCAGGGAATTTGACTTTAGAAGTTCTTGTAAAAAGTGTGTGCAATTGTGAGACAAAAGGAATCCTTTCCACAAACATCTTTTGTAGACCCTTGAATGGGCAGAGCAGTCATTGACCTATTGGCCTCATGACCACAGGGAAGATATCTCATGTTAGAAAACATGTTAAGTGGTTTGTTTTAACTGGTGATGTTGGCTGTTGAACCTAACTTAGCAATAACAGGCAAATCACATTTAGCATTACATTGGCTTAAAATATGACTGTTTTCTACCATAATGCTCTTTCCCAATGTACATATAGCTTTTGTTAAAATTTTTGAACCTTGCAAGGTGGTGTATTTCTTAAGCAGTCAGCTGCTTTGAATACTGTTCTTGCATTTCCCTGTATTGGCTCTCTTTCTAAGTATTTCTTATGTTCTCTCTTCCAGAAAGATGAGGTGTACCTCAACTTGGTGCTGGACTATGTTCCTGAAACAGTATACAGAGTTGCCAGACATTATAGTCGGGCCAAACAGACACTCCCTATGATCTTTGTCAAGGTGGGTAAAATAAGCAATAGATTGGGTTATCAGACGAGGAGGGACATCAGAAGAATGTCCCTCTGTTACCTCTTACCAAAGTAAAGCTCCTGCCTATTTAAAATAAGATTGCATTTCTTTGCTCTTCAATACCAGTGAAGGACAGGGAGTGCTACTATTGTGCATCTCAAAGCTGCTGGAACAGGAGCGGGTAAACTACAGCCCATGGGCCAAATACAGTTTGTGCGAGCATTGCACCAGGCCCTTCAGCTGGACTTGGCCTGAGCACAGCAGCTGCGCTCCCCTCCCAGTCCCACCCCTTTCCCCTGCTCGTCTCCCACCATGTGGACCCAGCAGTAGTGCCCGAGTTAGAGCATGGTAGCTACTCCCTCTGGGCCCAGTGATGGCCACCTCCCCCACCCCACCCTTGCCGTCTCTTTTCACCCTGCTGCTGCATGGGCCTGGTGGTGCCCTGGCCGGCGCACAGCAGCTGCTCCCCTTTCCCAGCCTTGCTCCTTTCCTGTCTCTCTCCCACCGTGTTGCCCACCATACAATTTCTAGGTGCAGAGGTGGCCCTCAGGCTGAAAAATTTCCCCACCCTTGTGCTCGAAGCTCATAGAGCTTCAAACAAGGGAAAATAAAATTGATGGTTATGGTAGTTGCTTTAGAATAAAAGACTGGGAATAATCAAGAGATGAGGAAATGACTTCAGCCTTCAACACTTTAAAGATTTTAAGAAAATTTAAAGTAGTTTTTGACTAATTCTTTGACATTCTGTGCTGAGGCCTCAGTAGTATGATGGCTGGGGACTGGGAGAGGTATAGGAAAGAGTGAGAATACCTTTCTAGGAGGAGAGGTGGAAGATGACCATTAAGAGCAAGTAAGAGAAGTTATGAGCCTCTAGTGGAGAGGTGGAAAGACTAATTTTTATATTTTATTATTATTTTGATTGATTATAATTTTTATATATTGTGTGTATTCACAGAACTGGTTTGGCTAGTTTGGTCACATGGCTATTACTGAGATTGAGGACTTAATTTGTACTATTTCTTGTGTGCTTGCGAGAACTTCTGTTTGTTCAAAAATCTGTCACTTTTATAATCATCTGTAGGTGAGCCCTACTGTAACCTTAACTATTTTTGTACAATAAAATAAAATTTGTTCCTTTCAAGCATGAGACTTAAGTAATTTTGTTAGTAAATTCTCTTATTTGTTCCTCAGAATGGAAGCAAAATATTCAGAGGCTGTCCCCTGAGTCTCTAATGTGGGTTAGCTTGACAGCAACCAAAATCTAATTGAAGGACATCCCTTGTCTTCTGTCCTAATTTGTAAATTGAAATAGGAAGTTTGCTAAGTTCCAAAGGGGCAGCCATGTTAGTCTAGTAATGCAGAAAAAGAAAGGAGTCTTGTGGCACTTAAAGACCAACAGATTTATTTATCGCATGAGCTTTCGTGGTAAGTTCGCTGTAATGCAGCTTCTCTAATTGTTACCAGTTTTCCTCCTACATGAACTTTAAATTCTCACATTGAACTGAAGGATTGATTAAAGAGTGAGGTTTATTTCAAGCAGTGATTTCTATAAAAAGAAATGATTACAAGAGGAAATCGTTGCAACCTACTGGTGTATAAAAAAAAAAAATTAAGGTTGCAAGATTCAGTAACACTGTCCATTATTGTTTAGACTTATCATTTCACTGAAAATCTAGAACCCAGCAGCGATTTTTTTTTAAAATCATATCTGAGCCATTTACAATCTGACTGTATGCCCTCCAGAATTTGCCCAGTTTTTTGTATCTTATGCTGTTACCCATTTTTCAGGTTTTCGCAGTGAGAATAAGATCTTGTCTTGCTGAAAGGTTATTAGTTTAGATGCTCATGGTTTTCTTTCTTTCTTTCTCTCTTGGAAGGTCGGAAAACTTATTTTTTCTAACCCCATCCCATTGCATGAGAAGCGATGTGGCATCAAGCCCTTTGAAAATTCTTCTGCTGAGGAACTAATAATTTTTGGAGCTCTGGAAACTATCATTCCTTCTTGCCCTAGGGGTGGTTCTTATAGTCTCCCCCCTCCCCTCCCCAATATAGCAAGCTTTTCTTTTCATTCTACTGTTGATGAATAGAGATCATATTGTTATGATGTCAGGAAAGACTTATTTATCTCAAAGACATCTCAAATGTGAGAATAAAGTCAGACTGCATCTATCTGTAGATTTAAAAAATAATAGTAATTATATATGTAAACTACAGCATACAGCTTATTTTATCTAATATGGAAGAAAAGAACGTTTTTATGTAAAATCCCCTCCCCACCCCACCCCCAAAAAATAGAATTGCATCCTGTTGTATTCTGTGCTAAATTCTTTATATTGGTTTTTGACTGATATATAAAGGAAATAAAGAACTGGTAATAAAAATACTCTTAGATAACTTTCAAAATACTCTCAGGTTTGTAAAAGGAAATTCAGACAACTTTGACTTTTTTTTGTGTTCGTTGCATGTTAACAGTAGTATCTTCTAATGGTGCATATTGGATGCAGTAAAATAACAATAACTGAACTAAACCTGCGAGTCAGACAGGATTCCAGCAATTGATAGAAATGGAAGGGAAGGATTAACAAAGAATAGCTAGTGATAAAATTGAGATAGGTATGACCTTTATAACTGTACTTAACCAATTATAAGGCCTCAGCTAAAACTCTGAAATCAGGTGAAGGTAGACTTCGGAAGATGTGCTCCAAGAGTTCCAGAAATGATCACCTGAACAAAAGGTGTTTTGATTTTGGCCTGACTTGGCTTGATTTTAATGGAACCAAAGGCCGGGGAGTAAGAATAACCTAGCTGTCCATTTCAGCCCTTATCATGTTGGTCTTGTGCTTGTTGATACCATGGAGCACTATTCCAGCCCTGGAGCTAATTCTTGCTTTTTCCCCCTTTAATAACCTGTAGCCAGAAGGATCAGCCTTTGCAACTGGCTGTACTTGCTTTGTCCAGTAACCTGCCAGGTAAAGACAGGACCACCTTTCTGGTGGTCATACCCTGGCATGAAGTCTATGGTGCATAGAACTTGAAGGGACTGTGAGAGGTCATCAAGTCCAGTCTCCTGCACTCATGGCAGGACCAAGTACCCTCTTAAACAGTCCCTGACAGGTGCTTGTCTAACCTGCTCTTAAAAACTTCCAATGATGGAGATTCCATGATCAGCCTAAGGAACTTATTCCAGTGGTTAATCACCCTGACAGGAATTTTTTCCTAATGTCCATCCTAAATCTCCCTTGCTGTAATTTAAGCCCACTGCTTCTTGTCCTATCATCAGCAGTTAAGGACAATTTTTCTCCCTTTTCCTCATGACAGCCTCTTAGGTACTTGAAAACTGTTATCATGTCCACTCTGTCTCCACTTTTCCAGACTAAACAAACCCATCTCTTTCAATATTCCCTCCTAAGTCAAGTGTTCCAGACCTCGAATCATTCATATTGCTCTTCTCTGGACTTCCTCCAGTTTGTCCACATCTTTCTTAAAAGGAGGCACCCAGAACTGGACGCAGTACTCCAGTTGTGGCCTAATCAGTGCAGAGTAGAGCAGAATTACTTCTTGCGTCTTACTTACAGTACTCCTGTTAACACATCCCACAAGGGTGTGGGGTTTTTTGTTTTTTTTTTTGGTTTTTTTTTTTTTTTTTTGGTTTTTTGGTTTGGTTTGGTTTGGTTTGGTTTGGGTTTTTTTGCACCAGCATTATACTATTGACTCATATTTAGCTTGTGATCCACTATGACACCCAGATCCTCTTCTGTACTACTCCTTCCTAGGCAGTCACTTCCTATTTTGTATGTGTTCAGTGGGTTGTTCTTTCCAAAGTGAAGTATTTTGCATTGGCCCTTACTGATTTCATCATGTTTACCTCGGGCCATTTCACCAGTTTGTCCAAATCATTTTGAATTGTGATCCTATCCTCCAAAGCAGTGGTTCTCAAACTGTTGTGGGTCGCAACACACTTGGCGGCATGTCACAACCCTACCGGGCACACCAGTACACCTCCCCCAGGCCAAATCTAGTCATTTCCCTGGCTCTCCATGACATATTTTTACTGCTGTGTGGTGACACAGTGGTTGAGAGCCACTGCTCCAGAGGATTTGCAACCCCTCCCAGCTTGGTATCATCGGCAAACTTTATAAGTGTACTCTCTTTGCCATCATCTAAATCACTGATGACAATATTGAACATAACTGGAGCCAGAACTGCTCCTTGCAGTACCCTGCTTGTGCTCTTCCAGGATGACTGCACTCTGTAGTATAGACCAGTATTTCTCAACTGTTAATGAACCAGAGAAGACATAAAGGTATTGATTACTTTAATGAGAACACCTGATGAAAACATTCTCAAAAAAGTGGCTGGAGATTTAAAATGCCCTACCCACAGCGTAGCTTCCAGATGTGCATCTGCGTCTGTTGCCCCACAACTGGAAGCCCTGATGCAGCTGGAGCATTTTAAATTGCTCCATCCAAACTAAGCTCCCACCCCCAAAGGGTGGGTCATGCAACGCCTGCACTATATCTGCAGAGCACTTGTGCTCCATGGGGCATTGGTTGAGAAACACTGGTCTAAAGAGTGTGGTTCAGGACCGTTCAGGAGAGGAACACTTCAAAAGGGTGCTGCTAGTTAGTTTCCACCATCTGAGCTGTAGGCTGCTAGCGCATGTCATGTATATGAACATGCAGTGTCTGTCTTGAATAACTAAGTAACCTTTGTTTTTTGTAGTGCTTGACACCATTGCTGAGACTAAAGACTTTGGAGCTGTTTCAAAACATCTAGCTTTTATTTGTTCCCCTAAATTTCATCAAAAAGACTATCCCAGGCAGTGCTGCCAGCTAGGGCAACCAATAGTAGAAAATTGCTTAGCGTGGCTGTTGTGTTTGGATGCAGGAAGTTGTACCAACGTAGCAGGCTCAGGGTTCAATTCAAGAATGTTTTACATTGCTTTTTCATCAACTAGAGGCAGGACTTTAGAAACCTGACAAATGGAAGTATTTTTTTCTCTGCTGTGTTTTTTCCGTGTCAGCCATCCATCCTTGTAGGATGACTTGTGAATGCTGGACTACTTTAACTGAATTTTCTGAAGGTATAAAACATTTGTGTTTGAAGGGTCAAGGAATACTTGCATAACAAATTACAGGGACTTTAACAAATGTTGAGTTTGTGTGGAAGGGAGGAAAAGTATAGGCCAACTTTTAGGTCTTACTCATTTTGCATACATTGGTTTAAATTTTATCTGGCAATTTTTTTTGTTTTTAATTGGCGAGCTGTAGAATTCACTCTGTATTTCCATGTATGGTTTTTAGTATGCTAATCTTCCCACCACTCTTTCCCTCCTCCAACCCCCATTTTATGACTAGGAAGTTAATGATACAGCCTATCTGTTTGTGTTCTAGTTGTACATGTATCAGCTGTTCCGGAGTTTAGCTTATATCCATTCCTTTGGAATCTGCCATCGGGATATAAAACCTCAGAACCTCTTGCTGGACCCTGATACAGCTGTTCTAAAACTCTGTGATTTTGGAAGGTAAGTCTGTCTCTTTGGCCTCACCAAAACTTAACAGGTATATTAAAATAACTATATTACTGAGAGCTGTGACTTTTTTTTTCATTACTTACATAGCTATGCCACTGTAAACCATGATATAGAGTGCCACCCTTACAAACTGTTTTTCCCTCTATAGCTTATATCTTTTGGGGGGTTGGTGTAAGCTGTGCCTACAATAGAAGGGCTTGCCAGTGTAACTGTACCAGCAAAAATTTTTCTAGTGTAGATAAGGCCTTTGTACACCAAACCTGGTTAAAATTAATTATTTCTGAAGCGATATCTAAGTCAATGTAGTGTCTTTTTGGATTGCATAGAACCATATCTTGAGAGGGTTGTTTCAAACCTGGAAATCATATAGGAATATAAATATAAATAAATGCAGATGCATGAGAAAAATATAGTGGCTAAGGAAGAACAGTTATCCAGGTTTAGTTTTTAGGTGATGGATGTGACATAGTAACTCAAATAGAAGAATAGAATGCTCATCCAATACTTGTTGAATATATATGTTATGGATCTATATTAATACCAATTAATATACCATTTCAAATACCCAAGGACTTACCTCCTCCTGACTTTAACAGACTTTTAACTAAGGATCTTGGATACTGGGCTTTACAAGTCTTCTGTCCAATGTCACATTCTTTTCCTGCTATCCATAAGGCAGAATTGTCCCTAGGCAATTAAAGCTCTAAATCTCTTCACATGGGCAATATCACTGCTATAGAAGTTCTGAAAATCTAAGAAGTTAGAATTCTACAGCCTTTCCCTGGGAATTCCTTATCCAAAATGTCCTTTAACTGTAGTAAACTGACGTAACTTGGAGGTATGCGTGTATGAGAGAACTCCAGAACACTTGGTGTTAAACTAACTTGACCTTTGTAATCTGGAATCTTGAGAGGTCTCGAAGCACCTTATATTCATGCAGAGCGATTCAGGAGTCTTCTCATGAAGAAGACTGTTAGAGTAAGAATGTCAGAGTGTGAAATGTGAAATAACAGATAATTAAATAGTTATTTTGACTTTGTTTTGCAGGCAAAATTTAACTTACACTATTTAGTTATATTGGATGTTCCATGGAAAAAGTTGTAGTTTCAGATCGGATTAAATGAGAGAGAAAAAATGTTTTTTTCTGCATGTCAGTGTTACTGAGCATTCGACTGGACTTGCTTTCACAATGTATTGACACATTACCAACTCTTTAAACAGCACTGCTTTTTGAATGACGAGGATCCAGTTCAAAATGCATGTTCAAGTATAAGTTGGATATTTGAGACATGAAAATCTCTTTTTAAAAGGAGAAGGAATCAATGTCCTTAAGGCAAAACAGGGAAAATGTTAATTTTTTAAATTCAACAGATATTAAATGTTGTGAGTCTGCCAGTGTTCATTCCCACTCATCCCCAGAAAGAGCCCCACAGCAAATTAGCCCATTTTGTTATTAGTTAAAAGCAAAGTAATCAGGAACATTCAAAAGAAGTTCTTTGTTGTTCTTAGAAAATAAGTTAGATTGGGGTGAAAATGGGAAATCTGGAATGGATCCTTTCTCAAAATATATGTGGGGGTTCATAGTGGCAAGGAGACCAAAGAAAGTGAATTAGCGAGAGAGAGAAAACTAGGATGAATTGGGAACAGAAAGAAAAAGTATCACAGAAGCTTGGATGGCGGGGAGGAGGTGCTAAATCCCTAGATTTGAATCTAGCATATGAATGCTCAAATATCCAGTCAAATGCAAAATATTTCCAAATCCACTGAAAACATGGCTTTGGAACTTTGTTTCTACTTATTGAATTTTGCAAAACCTTTTTGTTTAGGTTTTGTAATAAAATCTAAAGGATTAGTCTGAATTATGTTGGTGTTCCTTAAAAACAACAGCAATAGTAGTAGTAATTCAGTGTCGTGCCCAGTAGGGGAATTTTTATTTGGATCTGAGCTCGTCCCATTACACCTTGACATCAAATTATGGTGTGTTGTGCATAAAGATCCTGTGGGCACAGCCAATCTGTGTTGTAATAATTTCAGCTGTGTAACACAAGTTGGTTACAAAACCATGATCTGCTTTAGGGTCTTCTAAAAGGTACTATGATTCACACGTTGCATCTACTGTTCGCTCCATATAATGTTTTCCGTGTATATCAACTAATGCTGTGGGAGTAAAGTAGGCAGTAGATTAGTTCATTGGCTCATGTTGCAAATGAAACTTCCTGAGTTCCTTCATTTTGTTAAAAGGGTGGTATTATCTGAAGTTCTTGCTGCTTCAGCAGAGACATTTCGACAGTAGTTTAGGGCCCAGGCAGGCAATGTGAAATGAAGACAAAACTTTAATGTTAAGTGAAGGGAAAGACTCTTGTCAAATGCCTGTAGCCTCAAGCATCCTGCTCTTTCTCCTATTCCGTGCACTGTAAAAAATAAAAATACCCCACCATACCTTCATAAGCACTATAGAACAAAAGGAGTGCTGATGTGATAACAAAGAGAGGTGATTCTGAAGTGAATGAGTGAGTTGCTTGAGTGGCAGGGGCTTTTGAATCTGTTGACTGAATACAATTGAACCATATTCTGTCAAACTTCTGTCTTCTGTAAATAAACCTTTGCATCCAGTAAAGTAGTGTCATGCTATCCAGGAATCTGAATTTATTTTTCTGTTGGATTGTGCTCAAGATGAGCTTTGGCATGGCCAACATGATATCATGAGGTAACTGGCTGTTGGTTTGAGTTGGTTTGACAGTAAACAGTTGACTTTGTCACATGCATCAGCACAGAAGTAGTTGAAAGGAAGGGAGTAGGAGCAAAGTAATTTAGAACTAAGTTTCATTGTACTAAAGTGTGATGAAATCTTCTGTCACTGAAGGAGATCTTCTTTTCCTTCTATCTAGTGCAAAGCAGCTGGTTCGTGGAGAGCCTAATGTCTCTTACATCTGCTCTCGGTACTACAGGGCACCAGAGTTGATCTTTGGAGCCACTGATTATACCTCCAGTATAGGTACGTATATCTTTTTGTGTATTGCATTCTCTGGTTGACTGTACAGTTTTTGATCACTTGTATTGTGGACAGTATAGATTTATAAATAAATGTATAACTGTCCACTGCTTATAAAGAACAAACGGTGAGTCGAGTGGCACTTCTAAAGACTAACAAATTTAATTTATCACTTGAGCTTTTTGGGGAGAAAAATCGTACTTTTCGTCAGATGCTTGAATGTGGAGAAGTACAGACAAATATTGAGAAGAATAAATGGCAGGGGTGTGCAAGTAATAGGATGAGGTCAGACTTGCAGCAAATCAATGCAGTTTAGATTCAAACAGTGGAGAACAGCATGTGGGAGGGAGGTGAGGAGAAAGGCAAAATTACCCATTGTATTGTATTGTATTGTGTGTGTGTGTGAGAGAGAGAGACAGACCCACCCATGAAGGGAGGATCTGGTCATAGGTGGTCAGGGATGGTTCTGGAAAGAAATACATGTCTGTTCACCTTTCTGAAGTTATTACCACGTGATTTTTCTAGCTTTAGGACTTCACTGTGGCTTGGAAGGTTATTTGTGTTTGGCTAGAAGTCAGACTTCAAACAGTTAATTTTCTCAGCTGTCCAAGCAATTCGACTGTGGCTGTTTTTTTGTTAATGTATTTGGTTGAATTTTATTAAGTATTTTTAGTAAGAATGAAAATGGAGCTGGGTATTGACGTTATAGCCTCTTGGAAAATCTGTGGGAATGCATTTGTGTACATTAAAAAAAATATGAACAATTTAAATGAAATGTGAAAATGAATAATAAAATATGTGTAGTAATCATATTTGCTTATTTTGATAATCTTTGTTTTATGCTGTCCACATACTTTTTCTGAAAATGCCAAAGAAGCGTTTTTTGTACAGATAACACATAGCAGCATCATAAAAGCTGTTACGGAAACTGGCACTTTTGTCAGCTGGAGAATAAAGACTTGGAGCTTCTGGTATCTGTGGAGGCTTAGGAGGCAGGAGCTTTCTGTTAAAATGAACAACAGTGAAATAGCTAACAGTGTTGGTGGTTTTGGTTTCCAAATCACAGAATAAAAAAGGATGCTGTCTCTGGGCTGGGATTAGAGGGTTCAGAACTCAGATCTCAAGCTTCCTGGTCCAGGGATTTACTATGTTTGTTCTGAGTAATAGCATGTTTTGCATTGCGTATGGGCCTTTTCTACAGTAGGCGAAGGAAGACATACCAGGGTCATGGTTCAGTACATTTTTATGTATTTCTTATTACTTAGTATAGGCAAGATTCAATACCTTCTATAATTTTATTAAGTCACAATCAAGCCTGTAAAGAGTCTAGGATTGACCATAACCAATTAGCATGTTTTAAAAGTATAAAGCCCTGTCGTATGCAAAATTCTTAGTGGTGTTTACAAACTCACTAGTTAAAATGTGTTAGATAATACAATTTAAAAACAAAACTTTTCTAGGCTTGACAGGCTCAGAGAGAATGCCTGGTTTATGCCGAGTCCTATGATTAAACAGTTGGAAAGAGAAACACCTGCAGCTCGTTTTCACTTAAAACTTAAGCATCACAGCTAAGCACTTGTATAACCATGTAATGTTGGGGGGGGAGAGGTGTCTATGCAGGTGCTTATGCTGCCAGTGCTTAAGTTTTGCTGGCCTAAGTGGTCGTGTAGACGAGGCATTAATTTTTAAAAGCAGTACCTATTCTTGATATTTTTCTCCCAAATGAAGTGATCCACCTGTGTGCGACATAACCGGGCATGATACGACAGAGGATTCGTGAACAAGCATCAAAAGCCAAAGAGCTCTGGAGAAATGAATACTGTATAGACTCGTGTATAAGCCAAAATATTTGCACCTGAAAATTGCCTTCAGACCACGCAGTCGGCTTATACGTGGGTCAATACAGTAGACAGCCCCAGCCTAGGAGTTTCACTAAGCATGGTCCAAGCTGGAGCCCCAGAGTGGCCATGTTGGGGAGTCGGCCTCTGCTAGGGTTAGAGTAAGGAGGGGACCATGGTGTCAGGAGTGGCCAGGTAAGTGGGTACTGGGGGTGTTGACCTGGGGGAGCCAGTATCAGGGCTCAGAGGTTAGGGTGGGGTTCAGAGAGGCCAGGGAAGCAGCAGCAGCACTTGGGGGGGGTGTCTGGGAGGCTGGGGAAAGCAGCGGTAGGGATTGGAGGATGGCAGGGAAAGGGGTGGCAGGAGTATTGGGGAAAAGTGGCAGCATGGCGGCACAGCGGGGAACAGAGGAAAAGCGGTGGCAGGGAACAGGAAAAGCAGTGGGAAACAAAGAGTGGCAGCATGGTGGGTAGTGGGAAAAGCAGCGGGAAGCAGGAAAGGCGGCAGCGCAGCAGGTAATGGGAAAAGCAGCAGGAAACAGGAAAAGTGGCGGCGCGGTGGGAAACAGGAAAAAGCGGTGGCAGGGGTTTGAGGGTTAGGGAGGATGTTGGGGAATCCAGGGAAAGCCAGCGGTGCTTGGTGGAGGATGGGGCCAAGGCCATGGGTAGACCTTGGCTTATAGGCAGGTCACCCAATTTTTACTAATTTTGGGGTGGGGTCAGCTTATACACGGATCTGCTTATACATGAGTAGATATGGTAGTCTGTTTTCATGCAAATATTCTGTTGTAGCTGTCTGTACATATAGCTAGCTAGCTAGTGTATTGCCATTTAGAAAGACTGTTCAAGTTGCAAACTTTCTTTATGCTTGTCAGAGCTCGCCTTTTCTGAACTCTTTGCTTGGTAATGTTTTCTGTGCTTTATTTTTCTTTGGAGGTCAGTGTGTGTTTTGAGAGTTTAAACTAGATCTGTTCAAAATTTTTTGTGTTCTGGTGTTTGGTATTTTTGGTGTACACAAAATGTTGATGTAAAAATATTTTCTTACATGTCAGTCTCTAAAACAGCACTTATAACAACTCTTTCAGTGGAAAAAGTCAATAATCTGCATGTAATTAACTATAAACATCTAACTGGAAAAATAGCACATAGTAAATCCTCGCTTTCTTCCACCTGAGTTCCCCTTCTGTGAAAAGAATTCTTACCTTTGTGGAGAAGAAAAAGTTTAAATTATAGGCATATCCTGCAAATGTAGTCTCTCCAGTTTAGCTGCATTTTGCAAAGTCTCACACATTTTGGGCTTCAATATTTTTTTAATCCAGTGCAAAGAGTCTTTACGAAGTAAACAGATACAACAGCTGCCCAGCTCCAAAAACTCTTGCCAGACAAACAAGAAGTGCAAAAGTGGGAAGTCATTCTTCCCTCCTTCACTGGCTTCACTAAGAAGTGACCTGCAAAGCCAAAGAGCAAGTATTTATATACTCACTCACATAAAAGCAAAAATAGATTTTGTTAAATGGAAAAGGAAAAAAATTAAATAATATATTGTAAAAAAGTCGTCAGCGTGTCACTGATTATTGCATGCTTTAAATAAGAAAATAGTTAGGAAAGGCTCCAGTACTTTCAAAAACAGCATTACCGTGGCCATATTATACATATGAACACGTAGGGTTTTTTTCTGTTTTTTTAAATCAAACGTGTAGTATAATCCTGTTTTTTGCTAAACTAGAAATCTTGTATGCATACCAGCTGAGCAGCAAAACCAAGTGAACACTATCAGTCTTTTTACTTTTTGACTTTCAACTGTTCCAGTTTAATGTCATATTAACCTTTATTACTGCATTTAATAACATATATGATCAGAAGGCGGTTTCAGGAGTAGAAAGCTTTTTTCGAGGTAATCTGTGAGGCATCAATGATAGTGATAAAATAAGATATAATATAGGAACCATTAGAATTGCTCTTGTTCCAGGTGTGCTTCTCAAACCTATTCTGCAGCTCTCCATGCAAATGTGTGTGTAAAGAACAGACACAAATATACAATGATACTATGATGGCACAAGAAGAATGATACGATCTCATTATATCTCACCCACTTTAACAGGTAGTTGTGTTCTGTATTGTAACTAACAAGTTCTAGTCTTCCTGTTTTCAGTATTTAGGTTGTAGTCTGTTAGATATTATGCAATCATGATTGAGCTGGGTATGTCAGAACCTAAATTTGGGTACTGGGTAGGTCTTTGACTGTAGGGAAACAGTCTCTTAAGAAATAATTTCCTCAATGTGCATGATTTCAAAGAGATTGATGAACTACAAATCTAAAGCTAACATTCTTAAAAACTCCATAGATGCATGTATCTTACAAATGATCCCATGCATTGTCATTACTTTCATCATTGTTATCTCCCTCAATTTTTCCTCCTGTGTTTGTCACCCATCATCCTTGTTTTATGTTGTAAGTTCCTCTGGGCCATGAGTCATGACTCTGTTTCAGATTTGTAAAGCACCATTCGAATTTGTGATACTACCAGTATATGAATAATTAGTGTTGGTCCTTATTACAGTTACGTGTCTCAATAAATCATGCCACAGGCCTGATTATATTATTGAAATAAAGAACTAGATAATAACTTATTCTGTCTTTTTAAAATAGTAACTGTTGCCAACATGGGTAAAGGTACTTTAGAAACAGGAGCTATGTTGTCTGCCCTGCAACTTTTCACAGAGTTTTTAGCTGTATAGCATCTGAGTCAGCTGTGAACATGGTTTCTTACTACAGGCACATGACCAATACGTAACTATAGCAGCTAACAGGCTTTGTCCTTACCAGTAGTTTAGCTGGTATGTGATTGTCTTCTCACAGTCATTTGCCAAGATTTTTCTTTTTTCCCCCTCCTTGGTAGTATGGACTCAGTCCCCTAACTGCATATCTCATTCGGTGCCTGCACCTTCCTCACAACTCTGTCTCATAGTGCAATCCAGGGTGCATTGCACCCATTCTCCTGGTTGTGCTCTGTGTGGTTGTCTTCTGGACACACAGTATCCTTGCAGAGATACTATGCAATTGCTGCCCAGATTTTCCCAGAAATGTACTCATGGTCAGGAAGTATGTTGGTGTGAATGCTCAAACACACAATTGTATTGTGAAAAAGCTATTGTGTGGGCCCAACTTACCTTTGTGCATTGTAACCAGGTCAGATGTTGATATCATGTACTGGTTTCAAAAATGCAGTTGTTCATGTACTGTAGCCAGAGCCTTTGAGTGTCTAGTGCAGTTTCTCCCTCACTGTGCTGGAAGGGGATTGGAAGCATTCCAGATTGGACAGTTACAGCCACTGGCAAGGGAAGATTGATCTGTGTGGCCATATCACAGACTTCTGTAGTTGCTATCCAAAACCAAGGGATCACTCAGAGTAGTTCGGTCTCTTTGCTAGAGAGTACTAAGGTTGTGAGGAAGGTTGATCAAATCCATTATTAAAGAAATATTCTGGAGGATTTCTGCTGTGGTTGTGCTGGAAGAGAACTTTGCATCCTTCCAAAGAAGGGAGACTTTTGTGAGCAGTCTCAAAGTAATGTGTTGAGCCCTAACTGCCACACCAGTGACTTAATGAGCAATCCAATAACTCAGATTACTTACAGACCAATGACTGTAGCCAGTGTGTGCCTCGTGGACTTGTGGTGCTCTTTACCAAAGACTCCATCTGCAGTGGCTGTGGACCTGGCTTTGGCTGGTCTACTCATCAGACAAGGCTCACATCAACACCAAACTGATCCCAGCGGAATCATTCCCTCTTGTACCTGGTGGTTGAATCTATAATGAGTTGGAATAAGCACTGCCTTCAACACTCCTGTGCCCCATGCTACAAGCATAACAGATGAATTCCATGTGGGTTGGTGTGCTCACCTGAATGATCACATGGTAAAAGATACTGTGCCTCGCGGGATGCCAGAATGCAAATCAATCTGCTGGAACTGAGGGCAGTCCACCTAGCTAGCATGCGGGGCTTTTCTCCTGCTTATGCATTCACTTCATATCCAAATGATGTCAGACATCACCACAGTCTTTTATATAAACAGAGCAAGAGCCCTTTTCTTTTGCCTGGAAGTGGTCAGGCTTGGGAACTAGTACATCAGTAACCACATCACCATGCAAGCCACACATCTTCCAGGTGCTCAAATCTTTTTAGCAGATAACTTGAGCAGATACTTCTCTACAGATCAGAAGTGAGAAATTCACAGCTCAGTGCTGAGCTAGATGCTCGCTCAGTGTGGCATGCATTCGTGGGACCTTAAGCAAACAAGAAACTTCCCTTGTACTGCTACAGAGAAGCTCTGGGTCATGGCTTCCAAGGAGATATCTTTCCTGTTGGCATGGACAGATGAGCTCAGATTTGCCTTTCCTCCTGTCAACTCTAATCCAGTTAGCAGTTTTTAAAAAGTGAATCTTTTATCTGTTGGCACTGTTATAAAGGGGTGAGTGAATAGATGGAATTCAGGTGCCAAATATGATGAAGACAGACAATCTTCACTCCAGCCTATAATTATTCACTTACATAACTTTAAAGAAAGGCAGTGTATACTACAGGCTATCATGACAAAGATCTTTCTTACTCAGATGGGGAAAAAACTTTTTTTTAGTGGGTTTAAAATGACAGAAAAGGTAAGAAAATTACTCAAATTGGGGTATTGGAGAAGTTACTGTGTATCCAACAAACATGGTGATTATTAAAGAAACAAAAACATTTCTCTTCAATAAATATAATAGAAAATGAAACGTATTTTTTTAAGATGCAAGAACCAAAAATCTGAACCCAAAAAGAGGTTTCAAAAGCTTTTGGGTGTTAAGGTGGTGTGTGCAGGTAATCAGATTAGCAATACTGTTTGTCAAAAGATATTTAGTTCACTTTTCTTACTGTATATTGTATTTGCTTACCTAGCTTGATGGTTATTTAATAAGTTACATTTACTGCAATAATTTTGGGACAACCTACTTTTTGATGGTCTACTGAAGACTGTTAGTAGTCTGTGCTTTCCATGTAGTCTACCGGCTAGGTACTAGCAAGGGAGCCTATAGAAAATACCATTCCTACTTCTTAACTATAGAAAAAAATACCCAAATGTCATTGTGTCTTCTCCTTCAGGTTCTGATATTCCCAACTGTTGTTCCAAATGTTTGACTGACTCCTAAATAGGGGTCAACTCATTTTCATATTCTTTCTCAGGGGTGTATCTTACCTTATGATTAACCAGTTTCAGCAGTTTGACATCCACTTTTTGCCATGATTATTGCAAACCATAAACAAAATAGATAATGCCACAGAATCCTGACTTTATAAACATCTGTCTAATGAACTATTGATGATGAGCCACTTTGCTGCTGCTTCATCCCTTTTGAAATTCAGTCCTTCAGCCATTGTTGGAGTAGCTATGCTGGTTTGAAAAGACAGATTTGATGACAAGGAAGAGATGCAGTTCTCACAAACAAAATAAAATAGACATACTATATGCCAGGGGTGGCCAAACTTACGGAACTCAAGAGCCACACAAGTTGATTATTAGACTTTCAAGAGCCACACTGAGGCCTACCTTTGCCTACTCCAAAATTACTAAGTTTATAATTCATTGCTCTTTAATTTTATTGTAAAAAGAGGGCAAATATTGATGCTGCTAATGTCAGATTCTAATCATTACTTAAGATTACCATGAAAACTAGGCTATTAAAAAAAACTTATTTTTACTAAGTCATGCATTAGAATACAAGAAAACAATGGACGTAGATAACGGATATACAGCAAACTAGTAAATGAGATAGGGTTCAGGGCTCACATACAAAAATTTCCAGCACATTCACAAAAACAGACTGTATTGCACTGAAACAATTCCTATGCCTTTTGATGTACTGTACTGCAGGGTGTGCTATTAACAGCAATGATACATCTGAGCTGTAAACACCAGTATTTTTTTCTTTCTGCTGAAAACTTACTGAAACCCATGAATTGAAACCTACTGAAAATGAATAGTTTGTCTCCCCTATGCTCAAACCATGATACTTATTTCAGTTTTTCCCCAGCTAGAGGACTAAAAGCATACTAGAAAATACAAGGGCACATGAGAATAGTGTGGTGCAATGTTGTAGGTCAGGTGCTCAAGTGGACCTCTGTTTATCAGAAAAAATTGCCTCGAGGACCACCTCGCCTACCTTTGCTGACTAGAGACTACTTCCTCTCCCACTGTGATTTTGTAATTTCCCTATGTCAGCTACATAATACAACTGTGATTTTCTAAAAAGCTTCAGAATTACAAAGGGGTTGCTGTGTTAGTCTAGTTCAGCAAAAGAAGCAAGGAGTCTTGTGGCACTT
>ML682043.1:4282048-4362283 GCA_007922195.1 Podocnemis expansa
TCCCCCGCACTCCCTGGCTTCTGCCTCTGCTCCAGCCTGACCCCTGCTGATTCCTTCTCCCTCCCTCTAGCAACACCCCAGCCCCCGCTGCCTGCTCCCCCAGTGCGGCCCCCTTAACCTCTTCCCCTTACCTGACCGACCAGCTAGCCCATCCTATGCCTGCGTGACCTTCTGCTCCTCTGTCCGAGCATTCAGGGTCCGGTGATATAAACGGTCTCCCCGGCCTGGTGCACGGATGAATGTTTCCAGGGCCAGGTAGGGCCTGCGGCAGTGAGCCACATTTCTCTCACTGAAGAACCGCATGTGGCTCGCGAGCCGCAGTTTGGCCATGTCTGCTGTATGCATTTGTTTTATACATTGTTGTTTATTGGTAAATTATACATTGTACCTACTGTAATGTTGGCAAGTTTTTTATAAATGTTACATTTTTCTCAACTCTTAAATGTCCAATTAATTAATGAAAAAACAACAAGGAGTTGTGTGGCACTTTAAGACTAACAGATTTATTTTTTGCATGAGCTTTCTCCCACGAAAGCTCATGCAAAAAATAAATCTGTTAGTCTTAAAGTGTCACACAACTCCTTGTTGTTTTTTCACTGGACTAGACTAACACGGCTATCCCTTTTAAAATTGACAATTAATTAATCAAATAGTTGTACTATGACTGAAAAAATCCCTCTTCTACAAACAAAGATATAGAAGGAAAGCAGAATACAGTTGTGCAGATAAAGTTGTAAATCAGTTGGGGACAATTCTGGGTATTTTTGTGTAATTGTTAAATGTTTCTAGCTAAAGATAGATATAATGGAGTTATGCAGATAAGTGGGAGTTAGAAAGTTGAAGGGAGATGTGCAAGCTATTTTATGTAGTTTGTTCTAAAGGGGTATCCATGTTAGTTCAGTCCAGCAAAAAAAACAAGGAGTCGTGTGGCACTTTAAGACTGACAGATTTATTTTTCGCATGAGCTTTCGTGGGAGAAAATCCCGCTTTGAAGATGAGTGAACTTACAGAATGGAATCTTTCACCCATCTTCGAAGCATCTGACGAAGTGGGATTTTCTCCCACGAAAGCTCATGCAAAAAATAAATCTGTTAGTCTTAAAGTGCCACACGACTCCTTGTTTGTTGTTTTTTTTTTTTTTTTTTGCTGGACTGAACTAACATGGCTACCCCTTTGGAAATAGTTTAGTTCAGCAAAACAAACAAGGAGTCCTGTGGCACTTTTAAACACTAACAGATTTATTTACTGCATGAGCTTTTGTGAGAGAAAACCCATGAAAGCTCATGTGATAGATAAATTTGTCAGTCTTTAAAAGTGCCACAGGATTCCTTGTTTCTATAGCTTGTGTATTTGCCTTCGACTGCCAGGGCAAGTGTAGACCAGGGATCAGTTTCCAAAGCATTCTCTTTTCAGTAACTAGTGTCATGGTCAGATTATCTAGCCCTGTTGCTGGGGATTGAAAATCCGCTTGAGATAAATGTCTAATTAAAATGAAAAAGGAATGTCTTCAGTCACTCTCTTCTTTATAATTTGGAACCCAGGAGAAGAAATCTGATCTAAATTGTAAGACATTCATATGCTGCTTTTATCAGTGAAGTGTTTGCTTGGTATTGAGACTGAATTCTTTAAGTTTTTTCATATTCTTGAATCAGATTTCAGGGGTTGTTGCAATCTGGAGTGGCAATAAACTGATCAGAGAATTGTCAGATAAAAGACACTTTCCTTTCAAGAATTTCCCATGACCTCATTTAAAAGCACCAGAAGGGTATGGAGTTCTAGTTCCCTTGTTTTTCAGTAGGCAATTTGCCAGGCAGAAGTCTGAAAAGTGTTTTCAGTTTTTTGTCTTTGCATTAACACCATTGTAGCCTTTCTGAATCTCTTATTAGCACTGAATGACTTTTATTTGCATTAAATAAATAACTGATTTGTAGAAATCTTTCTGTGAAAGAGCAAGCTGTTCCCAAGAGGGCATCTATCTTTACACGTGGCTGTAGCGCCTTAGCAGCCTTTCAGTATTTGTGGTGTGGAATGATATTGTAACTTCCCTTGCAGAGATCTGAGTTGTGTAATAGTTACCATATATTGCTTAATATGGTTTCTGTTTTGATTAGATGTGTTTGAGAGAACAGACTGTTTTGTGTAACATAAAATGCTACCTCATGTACCAGGATTGTTCCCTTTTTGCAGTGAGTGTTCTGCTGCCTTGGAGAGCTCACATTCCCTCCAAGTGCAAGGTTTCTTTCAGATACAAAAGCAGACTCAGAAAACAGGAGGACACATGTATGGAGCATTCTGTAGAGTTCAAGCCCCCCATCCACATGCTTCAGCCTCAGCTGCTCAAACCCTGGTGACTGCACCAGCTGTGGGTTTTGTAATCAAAGACCCTGCAGCCCTTCAGAGTCTTCACAATTACAGTATCTAAAAAGAAGAGATGTCACTTTCTAGAAAGAGAGACTTAAAGAAGGGGAAAATCACCCTCTCAGCCTGGGAACAAGGAGATCTCACATCCAAGTTATGAATGTTGCAGAGGCTTCTTCCTCCTCCAGTACAAAAGTCCTAGTATCACTTAAAAAAATCCAGTAGACTGTATACCAAAAATCCTCCTGGCAAGCAATCACAAGCAACACTACCTCATCAGTACCTCTTGGAGGACTCCTCCAAGACCAAGATCTCAGAGTGTCATCATCTGTACGGTCTCCCTCTGGCAATGGTATAGCGTACAAGGCCTGTCTTTGGTACTACAATTTAGAGTGGCCCCCTATCAGGCCTTGAGGGCAAATTTTGACTTTACACCTTCTTCTCAGTTTTGTCATTTTGTTGGTATCTGCTACAAGATCAGAGGAAGCAATTTCAGGCTCATAACAGAAGACCAGATGATTGCCAGTTGCTCTTTTCAGGTCTTGCTCAATATGGCTGACACATCTTTGTGCTTTAGAGCTATTGCCATATTCATGTGTCAAGAATCGTGGTTGCAATAATCTGTCCATCACTGAGAGATACCAAACACTGTGGGAGCCCTTTGAAGGCTTTATATTCTTCTTTGATGACATGAATAGGTTCCTCCGCTCGCTCAAAGATTCCAGGGCAACCTTGTAGTCCCTCAGCTCTATATGCACGTAATTTAAAACAAACAAACAAGGCATGTTACCAATAGCATCTTGCCTAGTTCAGTGTCAAACCACAAAACCAGCTGAACCTCCCAGAAAGAAGTCTTGATTTCTTAAGAAAAAGTTGTTTTCCCTAGTGCCATCAAAATTGGCAACTGCTTCTGAATGATCTCTTTTTGACCTATTGGTCAAGGATCACAAGCGAGTTTCCAGATCATACGCTGCACCATCATAATCGGAATCATCTCTCCCATTTCCTGTCTTCTTGGGAGCTGATCATCTTGGGTAAATGGATCCTGGAGGAGGTTTCAGCAGACTCCTCCATCCAATTCAGCTCCATCTGTCCTATCCTAGGAATCCTTCTCACAAGGGTATCTTAAGACTGGAAATACAGTCTCTTCTACTTCTGGGGTGATCTAATCTAGTCCACTGGACTCTCTCAAGAAAGTCTTGAGAAGATCTTCTACTCCAGCTATTTCCTGGTTCCAAGAAAAGAGAAGGGAGGTGGCCAGTTCTGGACCTTTACGATTCATCCTTTCACAGTGATTCAGAATGGTATCCCTACCAGTGATGATATCCTCTTTGGAGCTGAGGAAGTGGTTTGTCCTTCTTGACCTCTGGTATACATACTTCCATGTAGTTGTACACCCTTCCTACAGATGTTTCTTGGGATTTGTTGTGGGCAAGAAGCACTACTGATGCTGGATCCTACTGTATGACATTTGACTGCTCCAAGGGTATTCACAAAGATCCTCAGCTGTCGCCAGCCCATCTGCATCAGATGGGAATAATAGTCTTTCCCTGCTTACATGACTAACTTGTCGAAGGCTGATCATTTCTCAGGATGGCGAAAACCTTCATTTGAACCTATGGGAAGTGTTCTTTTCTTCCTTTGTCCTTTAAGACTTTTTAGCTTATAGCCTCAACCTTTGCCAGAAGGATAGAACAACTGTGTGCTCTTATGACTGATCCCCCGAGTATAATATCCTGTCACAATACAGTGACATTACATACCAAGCCTCACTTTCTATCTTAAATTTCCTGAGGATTTCACATTAATCAGGACAACTATAATCCAAATATGTTTTATCCAAGCTCCAGACATAGGATCTTAGAAGTGCTCTTGCCTTGACCTTCAGAATGACTTTTTGTGATCTCTGTTTCCCTAACAATAAGAATGAAACAGTACCAGATGTCCAACAAGAGATTGTGAAAACAGGTGACATCTTGACCTGTTAGGAATTCTTGGACATGCCTTTTCCAGATAGTGTGATTACATATTCCTTATGTTGCCTTACTGAAGAACATAGCCGTCTTGGACATTTGCCAAGGTCATGTTTTCCCAGCTTTTTGCTATTGTGCGTGCTTCTAAAGCTGATATGGGTTTCAGTGATGCTGTTCTACAATCCATACTAAATCTCTCTCCTCAGCACCTACTCCATAATTTGGGTACTGCTTGTGAATCTCCTGACATGGAGTACCCGTAGAGAGGAGGAGAGGTTACTTACCGTGCGTGTTAATTGGAGTTCTTCTAGCTATATTGTAGCAGCAGGCATTCCCTATATACCCTTGTATTGTAGCATGAGGGTGTGTAGGGCACAAAAGCAAACCCACAGACGGTCCTGACAAAAATCTCCAGATGTGCCTGGCATCTGAAAGGACAAAATGTCTCAAAGAACTCCAGTTACTGTACAGATGAATAACTTCTCTATTTGCTGTCAGAGGGTCAGATGAGGCTATTTGTAGGTAAATAAAACTTAGATACAGTGATGTTCGGCTCAGTGACAAACATCTGCTACAAGTGATGATAAATGCGAAATTTATTAAACCATCTGTTACAATGATGGTTTATTGAAAACCATCTTCTACTATAGTTTCATAGTCTAGCCAACTTTAGTTTGCAAGGCCAAGCTGATGTTGAGTCCAGTCAGATTTTTAAATCTCCAGGGGCCTTGCCTCTCCAGGCTTGCTGCTGAAGGAGCTGAGGCTGAAAAGCTGCCTCTAACCCAGAAAGAGTTGGGGAAGACAAGGCTGGGGGCTGTTACCCTCCACCCAGCTTAGGTGGAGCCAGGACTTCTAAGTTCCCTTAGCTGCCTGGCTGGGGTAGTGATTTCTCTCAGCCCTGCAATATGATAAGTAAGAGAGTGAGAGCCGGGGAGACTCCTGGAAGTGGGGGTGGGGTGCTAGGGCCTGGATAGAACATGCTCTGGTAGGGTTTCCCCCAAGTTTCCTGCTGCAGGTAGGCTGCTTCCCTGGTGAAAGGGGGGAGGGGGGAGCGGGCAAAAGTCAAGAATGGGACCTTGTGTCTGGAGCCCTGGAATCCCTAAGACACCGCAAGGAGGGGCGGGTGGCTGGTAATGAAGAAAAGCAGTAGGTTAAACTGCTCTGGTTAATTTTCCCTGATTTTGTACCATTTAGCCTTTTAAATTAACTTTCAGTTTAAAAACAAAACAGAACAAAACCAAGAAACAAAAAACCCACACTACTAGTTGCAAAAATTAGTGTCCTGTTTGTTATTTTTGAGAGGATTCTTGAATGCTGTTCTGGTTGCCGGAGTTCTGTGGAATCCAAACCTGTAATTCTTTAGAATCGGAAAGTACAGAAAGTAGTGCTCTACCTTGAAAGAAGTCTGTAAATTTTGTGTAGGGCTATCATAGAACCATTATGGAAAAGGATAAATATCCTTTTAATGAAGCTTTCTAATTTTATTTCTCAGGCTCACCTTTATTCACAGTCTTAAATTACTATTATCTTTGTACTATTATTGAACTTCAAAATATTCTTGGGGCCATGTGTTCCTTCGTTGTAAGGTTTCTCTTGGCTCTGGTGATGTACTCAGCTTATGTTAGGGAAGATGAGATATGGTGGAGAAAATTGAAAGTGACCTAAGAGTGGGAAAAACAAGGCAATGTTGGCTGAACACAGGTTTGGTTTGGTTTGGTTTGTTTGTTTAAAGGGAAGCTGTATAAAGGCAGAGTACTTAATGAAAATTATGACTCAAATATTTCAATTCAGTGATAGAATTTTTTGAACAAGATTCTAATGAAATTGGATACTTTTAGGGGTAATAAGAATATAAAAACACGTTATAGTTGATGTTAAAAGAATTTGTTAAAGAGGGGATATTCAGTCTCCATGCTTCAAGGATTGACCCAATTTGTACCTACTGGAGGTTGTTTGAGGAGATCACCCCACATCTGTGTCCTGATGTGTTGCTGACATTTTTCTCTTGTACCTCTGCTTCTGGGCCAAGGCAGAGACAGGACACTGGAGTTATTGGCAAAGGCTTTGTTTCAGTTCTCTGTGTACCCAAAGACCTCCTTATATCTAATAAGTAATATATTTTAATTACTGTTTGTTTGAGAGGGCCCTCAAGTTTCTTTGAAAATCAGTGTATATAACACTGAATATTAAAGTAATAATTACACTGACAAAACTAAAGTAAAAAGAGTACTTTGTGTGTAGGACCATGACATTTTGTATTTTTTCCAGTACTGAAGGAGTTGTTCTTCCTCTCTTCTCCCCTGTTCCCTCTCAAGAATGAGAGCTCACTTTGATTGCTAAATGTTAACTAAAAGTTACTTCAAATGGATGATTTACTCCAACAAAGCCTTCATTCTGCAGTGTGTCATCAGCCAGTTAGTTTACAGCAAAGACCTAAAAGCTGTATGTTTTAAAAAGTGGACTGTCATTAAAACACATCATATATTGTTAAAATGTATATGTAATTGTTTGTTGGCATCAGTAAACATCCTTTTTTGTTAAAAATCAATATGCCTCTCTGCTCTGTTGTTCAGTTTCTTAACTAGCAGGCAACACCCCTTGTGATGCTCGAACCACTTGCTTATTGAAGGAATTTTAAACAATGACTCTTCTTATCTTTTGGGTTGCCAACCCCTGGTTTAGGTGGTCAGTCTTGATGTTATGGCTGTGCATGTATACATAAACCTAACATACTGCAGTTCCATTCCATGCATCTGATGAAGTGGGATTGTATCCACAAAAGTTCAGTCAATAAATAAACTTGTTAGTCTTTAGAAGTGCCACAAGATTCCTTGTTCAGTTTGCTAAAATAAACTACTCCTTTGGAACTGCTCTGGTTTTGTTATATCTACCCACATTCCTCAAATGCTGCATGTTTTTCTTCACTTGATGACTAAAACTATTGAGAGGCTTTGCTGTGTGCTTCTAAATTGCTGCCACTTTCTACCCCAGAGGCAAGTGCATTGCAGGCATGGGTGTGTGATATCTGTACAACAATGGGTAATATTTACAACTGTGTCTATGTCACATAGGCACTTTTTAAAACTATTTTTGGGGGTAAAAACATTATTGTAAAATATTGGGATATCAAGTAACATTTTTAAGTATCACTCTTTCTGTTTACTCTCTATAGTTTATACCATCTTAAAAGCTTAAAATAGAATTTCTTCCCTTATTGGTTTTTTTCCCCTTCAGCGTGTGCTCTTCCTCAGTTTCAGTTCTATACTGCTTTTCTACTTGAACTTAAGAGTTGTCATGGCTTTTTGTCTATATTATTCTTTGTGCAAGAGCTTCAGTGTCAATGCAGTTTTGGAAACTGAGTTTGAATAGTGAGCCCTCACTCTGGAGGGAGCACAAATAGAAAGCATTGCTGTCTAACAGTTACAATTAAATTAAATGCCTCAGAGGGAAAGGTGACTATTTTAAGAGGGATTTTTTTTAGAATCTGAACTTTCCAACAGAATTCTTCAGCTAATGTTTGTAAATTGCTCTGGAGTTTGAAAGCTCTTGTGTTATAATTCCAGTATAACCCATTTCAAAGTGCTTAAGCTATGTGCTAGGAGAGTCTGAGTCTGCTGTCCTTGAACAACCCAGATTGTCTTTGATTTAATGCTAGCACTATTTGCAGCTCTGATTCATCCTTCCGTGTATGTAAATTTTATATATATCTCGATGCCACAGGAATGAGTCTGTATTCCTACATTAAAAAACCAGTAGAAAGCATCAGCTGTCTTTGACAGAAAATGTCTTTACACACAGTGTGAGTAATATGCCTAAAGAAACAGGATATTGAGTAATCTTTCAATAGACATGCACAAAGGGATCAGGCGTGTGTGTATATTAGTTAATTTGTACAGATGGTTTGGGGCAAAGGGTTATACATTTTATTTCTCTGAATCTACCTGAGGTTTTCAGTGTCTTGATTTTGTCTTTTAGATATAAAGTCCAAGACAGAAATGCTCTTGATTAACTATATGTTATATGGAACCAGACATAGAATAATACGTTAAATGGATTGCGTTTGATGTGATATACAGTCACTGTAACGCTTTTTTCACCCCTTTTTTCTTCAGATGTCTGGTCAGCAGGCTGTGTATTGGCTGAACTGTTACTCGGACAACCAATCTTTCCAGGTGACAGTGGTGTGGATCAGTTGGTGGAAATAATCAAGGTATGGAATTGAGGTTGCTCTTGGGTCACCACATCACTCTTGAATGTATATTGCACAAAAACTAAGTGAAAAGAGCATTATTAAGATTGAAAGCTAAGTTACGCTAAAGTTAGATCAGGGGTGGCCAAACTTATGGAACTCGAGTCACACAAGTCGATTATTCAACCTTCAAGAGCTGCACCTAGCCATATAACCACATACTTTTACCTCCTCCAAATTTACTAAGCTTAAAATTCTTAGCGCACTTTAATTTTATTGTAAAAACAGGGCAAATATTGATTCTACTAATGTCAGATTCTAATAATTACTTAAGGTTACCATGAAAATAAGCTTACACAGTAAAATCTTAGCTGTTGCTGGATGGTAGAACACTGCAGGCTAGTGGCAAGTTTTTTAAAATCTGGGCAGTAACTTGTCAATGCAGTAGGTAAAAGCTCTCTCAGGTCCTGATCTCTAAGTATTGCACAATGTTTTGATTTAACAAATTTCATTGTGGAATACAATGCTTCACAGCAGTAAGTTATGCCAACAATTGAAAGTAATCTACATTCACTTTTAAACTTTTCTGCTTTGTATTTTCACTTCTTCGTATTCCACGTCATGTTCAGGACTTGTAAAACACCATTTTAACAAAGGAGTAAGCTGCATTGGGGCCTATGAGAAAATCTAAACATGTTGTGCTCCCCTTCCCCCCTTTACTGCTTCCCTCCCCTCTCTTACCATGATGCTGCTTCTACGCTCTCCCTGACCATGTGGCACTTCTCCCCCTTACCCCATCTCCCTTCAGCTTCCCCTGGTGGCTCTGACCACGCTGCCACGGCTTCCCCCGCCAGCTCTGACTACGTTGTCGTGGCTTCCCTTGCTAGCTCAGACCTTGTTGCGGCTTCCCCCACAGCTCTGGCCATGCTGCTGCGGCTTCTTCCGTGGGCTCTGACCATGCTGCCATGGCTCCCCTGCTGGTTCTGACCACGGTGCTATGCTTTCCTCGCCGGCCCCGACCATGCTACCGTGGCTTCCCCCTGCCAGTTCTGACCATGCTACTGCACCTCCCCTGCTGCCCTGACCACGCTGCTGCAGCTTCCCTGCAGGCTCTGACCACGCCACCCTTCCTGTCCCTAATCATGTCTCCCTTCCTTGCTGGCTCTTCCGCAAGCCGCATTTTTCTTTGCAGAGCCACATGTGGCTTGCGAGCCACAGTTTGGCCACACCTGTTCTAGATCTTCATCTGATCTCTCCATCCTCCACTGGCCTCCAGGCTCTTCAGGCATTCTCTCTCCCCAACACCATCTATGAAATCTTATCCCAATTTTTTCATTGTGCCTGGCCCAACTGAGAGAAGCAACTATAGATGATGTCCTTCTGTTCTCCCCCACCCTTACCCCCAATCAGCCATCTGCTGGAGTAGGGGACTCTAACTTGCGACCCCTAAAGTTATTTCTTGCAGCCCACAACGACACTATTGTTATCAATATTTGCAATACCGTTGATGGAAAGGTTTCAGTGGTGTGGCTTTTGGGCTATTATGCTAGTCCTTATGCGGCCCTCATGGTGATTTGAGTCTGAGACCCCTGCGCTGGAGCATGCTTAGTCATTCTGTGGGTATGCCAGTTGCATAGTTTGGCCATAGGTAGGAACTGAGGAGACCTGCAGCGTGGTTGCTCTGCCCAGAGGGGTGGTACACAGGCAGTCTAATTAGTTCAGAAAGAGGCTCTAGCATGCTCAGAGAGGATTCTGTTTTCAGAGATTTTAGCTGCTAAAGTCTAAGTCTCTCCTGAGCGTATGTAAATCTAATTTTTAGTGTCTTGTAACTTCATGAGATTTAGGTGGGTTTTCATGGTGATAGCAAAATTGATTCCTCCAAAGCATGGGAGTCTTAGGACATTTCAAGGAGACAGTCTCAATTTTTTAACATGAACAAAGTATATTTTTCTTAGCCTCATTCTTGGAAGTAGTTAAATCATTTGGGCTGAAATTTTCCAAAAATGATCTCTTGCAGAGGACATCTGGCATGGAAAATTTCAGCCTGAGCCATTACTTTTGTGACATGATAAACAACTTAAAACAGGCTCTTTAGTGAAGAGGGTTCGGCATTATTAATAGGAGTTGTTACCAGCCCAGCTTTTGCAGTTAAGAAAAGTAAAAAATTTAGAAAGGAATGGATTTATCTGCTGCCCTACAGCACTTTAGCCTGTGGTCATGTCATATCTCAGAAGACAAATAGGTTCCTACTGAGTCAGTACTTCTCAGAGAAACACCAGAGAAGAGCTTGGGAGGTTATGAGAGGAAGTGTTCACGATTCCATAAGTGGTAGTTCCTTTTTACATTGTACTGGAACAGTGCCCCCCCTGTAGTGTAGTGCTTCTAACAGTGCCACTGTTTTGGAAGAGATGAGAAATTTACAGTTCCAAACATTTTTGATTATTTAAAGTACATATCATATTCACAGCTTGCACTAAACTGTTACAAACAGCTAGTATGATCCGCTCTGTAGTCCACTATGTTATTTCAAGTTCCAAAGGGTCAGCCATGTTAGTCTAGTTCAGTAAAACAAACAAGGAGTCCCATGGCACTTAAAGACTAACATTTTGTTTATTGCATGAGCTTTCATGGGAGAAAATCTCACTTCATCAGGTGCTTTGAAGATGGGAGAACTCACAGAATGGGAGGAAATAAATGCACGGAAGTGAAAGTCATGGGAATAGGTCATGCTGTAACAGCAAATCAAAACAGTTGTTAAGCTACAAACTCTAGGGAACAGCATCCAGAGGAAGATGAGGTCAAATCACCTATTGCGATGAGAAGAGAATGGATTTAGGATTTTTTTCTTATTGCAACAGGTGATTTGACCACAGTTTCCTCTGTATGCTGCTCCCCAGTGTTTGAATCTTTACAGCTGCTTTGATTTGCTGTTACAGTGTGACCTGTTCCCATGACTTACACTTTTCTCCCATTCTGTAAGTTCCCCCATCTGCAAAGTGTCTGACGATGTGGGACTTTCCTCCGACTTGTTAGTCTTTACATGCCATGAGACTCCTTGTTTGTTTCATGTTATTTCATTGATCAGTTAAAAGATTGTCTTTCAATATATGTTTCTTCAGGATTAAGTATATTATGTAAATATAAGATCACTTATTGTGATATACTACAAAAAGTCACATCTAGTTCCATTGGATATATGAAGGTAGGGAGTCCTTAGTTCTATCTAGGGTTAATCAGGATGCTTTGTCTTGCCATTGACTTGTTTCTGAGAAAGTGGAAATGTAGTGGCTAACAAGAAAGATGTACGCCATTTGACAGGCTGTCTGCCAACCAGAGTTCAGAGACTGGCATAATGTTTGTGTAATTATTTTTCATTAATTATATGGTATCAGCCAGTCACTACAGGAAGTTTGTCCATGATTCATAACTGTTCCAAGCCCGTGTAGAGACAAGGTGGGTGAGGAAATAGCTTTTATTGGGCCAACTTTTGCTGAAGAGACAAGCTTTTGAGCTACACAGAGCTCTTCGTCAAGATCCGTGTATTCAGTTTGACTGAGACGATTCTGTTCTAGCATAACTTAGAATAAACACAAAGGAAAAAAGATAAATTTTAATAAAATCTTCACTGAGTGTAGATCTTCTACAGATTTTAAAGGGTCATTTTCATAAATTCCATCCTGATTTTTAAATGAGCACTGCATTACTTAATAGAAATAATACTTGTGTTTAACACTTTTTCCTATCATAGTGGGAAGAGTGTGCACTCTGAAGGCTTGAACTTTCAGTGAACTGTAGTTGGAGTGGTTTTCCACTCAACAGAAATAGGTTCCTGAAGCATTGCTCTAGCTGTAGACATGGAAATCTCAAATGATCATATTGTCTTACCATTGAGGGAAAATCATAAAAGGGTACGTTGCCCCTGAGACCTCTCTCTCTCTCTCTCACCCCCCCCACCCCCCACAAATTAAATGTAAGATATATTCCATTGTGCAGTAAACTCTTGAGATCTTCACTTTGAAAGACACAGGAGAGCATCCGATATAGAGTTTAGATGGCTTGTTCTCTGAGCAGCTAAGGGAACAAGCTCTGTGAGGCTTAGAAGAGGAAGGAATGGTCTGGGTTAGTATTAAAAAGGAAAGGATTGCCAAAAGGAGATGTGTGAAGGTGAGTGGACAGTTGACGTGGCACATTATTTTGGGACACATGCTGCTTGTTATCTAGAAAACATGGATGCAGATCCTAGCAACTCTCCTGGGGAAAGCAAAATACAGATCAGAACAGTGGAATGTGTCATGGTATGAACTTACAAAATTTGCAATACAAAATTTGGTAAATTGACGATACTTAAGGACACTGTTGAAACTGAGAAGTGGATTGGGTGAGAGAATGGAGATTTTAGCATGTATAGAATGCATTTGGGGCTTTTGGCATCTGAGGATATTTGTCAAGTGGTTTGAGATTTTTGATACCCAAGCAGTTGTTAAGGCTTTGGAATAGGCCTTGGAGAGGGAAAGGTTGTTGAATGCCCATTGGAAAACCTTCCACAACAGTAAGCGAGAGGCTTATGTCAGAAAGTTGTTGAATATAACTGAATAGGAAATAAGAGTTGGAATCAAATAGGCATCTATTCATTCTCTTAAATCTTCACTAGAATTTTCTGAGCAGCTTTTTTCAAGGTCTGTCTCTTAAAGAAAAAGACATTTTAAGTTGTACAGAAAATTGTGTATTACTTTATCTTGAAGTTAGATTGTGGTTAAGTTTATATGTAAAAAGCAAGATATCCGAAGTTCTTTTGCCATTATAGAAACTGTTTCAATAAAGACATATCCATAAAACATCTTGTAATCAAGGCCTAAAGACAAGCCGAGTCTGAATTGAATGGTGGATTGGGAGTCCAAAAGACTGAGAGAAATATTGATGGTGAGCTGATAATATTAAAAGAGTTACTGCTGTAAAGATAATGTGGCATAATAAAGAACTGTAGATATTACAAATAAATTAGCACTGTTTGAAGCATTGTGGTAAAGGGTGAGAGATGGGGTAGGGGGAAAAGATGTAGTTTCAGCTGGAGTGAGAAAGAAATGCTGAAATTAAGTATAGAATTCACAAAAGTAATGAAGAACAAATGAGGGAAATACCTGCAGTTTGTGAGAAATGGAGAATCCCTAAATATTCTGCAGATGGAAACATTTGTTTGTTGAGGAAAATGTGTGAGCAGAACGAGTTAAAAAGAAAGTGTGTACTTCACCTCTTGTCATTACTGCAAATGAGCCTTATACTATAAAGTCTACACTTACATGAAAAAATACATTAGAGTAAACCAAAATTGAAGGGATATGAACATTCATATATCAGGTATAAGTCAACCATTAAATGATGAATTGGAAAGAAGTTTCTTGTATGGGTTAGCTTTACCATTATTGTTCATGATGGGATTTGGTTTTTTGTATCATCTTCTGAATCATTTGGTATTGCTCAGTGTAAGGAATGAGGTATTTGATTAGCGCTATCACTGGTCTGATCAAGTGTGGTAGTTCCCTTTAACGAACAGAAGGGATTATTGTATAGTGAGTGTGCTAAAGTGAAACCTGTCCCGATAGCAGGATTCATGATAAATGTGGTACCATGACTCAAGCACATCCATCAGCCTAAAAATGGGGCTAAATGAAAGTTATGCAAATACTCTTGGACCAATAGCAACCAATTTTGACAAGAGGATAGAGGAGTAAGTCAGACATGTTTTGCCTTGAATAATCTGAGAGTTACTTGGGGGAATTTGGCTAGCAGTTAGCAGCCTGTTGTATTATTTTATGTTTTCTGAGTTTTGAGGTCTGAAGACAAGGATGCTGTAAAGCTTTTAAGAGGCAAACTCAGTGTAGGCTGGGCAGCGGGCAAAGTGTGCTTCACTCATACCATCTCCAGACAAGTGCTTGAAGGAGCAAATTCACACTTGAATGAGTGTGTGCTTGTTGCCCAACCCAGAAGAAACAGGGATGGTGAGATCTGAGACTAGTCCCCCTAATTTTATTATATCAGGGGTTGTTGACCTTTGATAGCCCCCTGCCAGCCCCATCCACTCAGTGTTCCCGGTAAGCTGCATGGCTGACCTGTGCAGGGAATGCTGCCGGTCGCACATGGCAGGCAGCCATGGCCCCTACCTGGCTAGAAGACAGAGTCTTCCTGCCGCCTAAGAGCTTCCCTGGAGCTGGGAGTTTTTAAAACTCCTGCCAGGAGAAGCTCTGACTGAGCATGCTCAGAACGTCTAAGCATGCTCAGTCAGTGCTTCCTACAGGCCAGAAGAGCAGCCGGTGGCCAGTTAAGGGTGCCGAGGGTTGGGGGGAAGATGGGGTTGGGCGTGCTGAGGGTTGACCAGAAGAGGTGGGGGGGGGAGGCATTAGGGTGGGAGGATGGGATTGGGCTGGCTTGGGGCTGAACAGGGGGGTAGGATCAGGCCAGCTGGAGGGGCGGGGTGGGAGAACAGGGTTAGGGATCGGGCTGGCTGGTGGGGGCTTAGCATTAAAAATTGCTGTGCAGCGAGCACCATAAGTTGCTCAGGTGCATCAGCGGCCATCCTCCTCCCTACTGGCCCTGTCTCTGCACGTGGGGGTCCTGTCCCCTCCTGCCCACTTATCTCCATGTATAGTGCACATGTTATCTCCGTGTACAAGGCAGCAAGTTTTCTGTTCCCAAACTGGACAATGTTTGTTTTTGAAAAACTAACCATCTGTCCCCTTTCTTCCAGTGCATCTCAAACTCGAATAGGAAGATGAATTTTTGTCTAGTATTCATGAAGGAAAAGGTTAAAAAATAAGAGCTGTAAAGTGTCAGGAATCTAACCAGTATGTAATTTTCTGCTCTGTGACAGTTTTACTGAGCTAAGTGCTAAAAAGAGATTGCAAATATAATACATGGCTCACACTCAAATATCCAGGTACTATTTTGGGCTCAGTTTTGGGGGGAAAAAATACATAAATTCATTTATAGTAGCTAAATGACCAAAAAAGAGCTGCTTCTACAAAAGAAGAAATAATGGAGGAGAATGTTTGTTTTTCTATTGGATGTGGTCCTGCATGAAGTGAATGTATGCCACTGGGATATGCTGTCTCTCCTAAAGAACAACTGCTAGTATCTGACATGGTTTAAAATTAATCCTCTCTCTCTGTTCATAAAGGAGGAGTTCTGGCATTACTTTATTGCCAAAAATCTTAGTTTTTTTCCTCTGCAAAATGTAATTTCCCCACTTTCAGTATTTTCTTGCAGCATAAGAAGAGAATGAATAATTGTGTGCATATCAGCCATGGCGATGGGATGTCGTCTTAAGCTAGTGTGTGGCTCTGCTTGTCCCTGTTAACCAAAGAAATTCACAGTTCTAGCTACCTTTCCCCCCATTTAATGTTACGAGACTGTCAAAGTTTTAGCTTTCATTCTATCACACTCTCAGATTACTTACTTCAAAGATGATTGATTTGTTGGTTGAGATTCCTCCACCCTAAAATCTTTTAACAGGTGTTTGGTACATCTCTAGCACCTGCTCTTTTGACTTTAAGTTTGTAAACAGACAATTAATTACACCTTTCAACAGACCTTAAAGTGAGAGCAGAAGTTATTTCTTTGTAAGTATTGTCAGTATAAATGAGGGATGTAAGAATTAGTTTAATTAAAATCTATTTAAATGTTTTAAAAATGGAACAGTTAAATGCTGGGGGTGGGTAGCTGCAGCTGGGCAGTTCTTGCTGGCGGGGAAGCATGGAGCTGGAGGGGGCCATTGCAGCTGGGCTCTGCTCCCTAGGAGCAGTGGAGAGGCACCCGGCTGCTCTTGGTGGCAGAGAGCCAGCCCAGCTGCAGCTACCCCAGTGATGGTCTCCACACCTTCCTCCCCTTCATGGGCAGCTAGACCCAGCTGCAGCTACTCCCTCCTCCCACTGCAGCATTTAAAGTTACATTTTTACATCCCTAGTATAAATCCCTGCCTTCAGGAGCATGTGGTGTTCCCAGTGTTGAGTTCAGCTTATGCTTGTCTTATGCATGTCCTGTCACACAAGCTGTCATTCAGCTTCAGTGAGTTTACAGAAGGAGCTGCTACCCCAATTCCCTTCAGTCATCACTTCCAGAATTCTCAACACCTTTCCTCTCCTTTCCTTCCATGCAGCTGATTTTTCCTTCTTAGCTAAGTTTTAGCTGTAGTATGATTTAATAGCAAAGAGGTTCAGTTCCAAAGTGATGTGGGTCTTGAGGTTGAATACCTCTGTTTCAAGAGAATTGCAGCCCTCTCTCTGCCCAAAGAGTGCACTGTTGCCTTTAGGCACCACTGGGTTTTTTGTGCAGTGCCAGTCATTCTTGCCTCATGCTTACCTGTCTTAGAACCACTTACAAATCCTGTTAGGACAGGAAGTGAAGGATCCTGTATCAGAGGACAGGTCTACGCTGGTTGTGGAATTTGTTGGCAGTCAAAGGGAGGAGGTAAGCGTGCAACAGAAAATAACTCATGTCTCTCCCTTTGATTTCCTAATTCTTACTTTCTGCCTTATTTCCCCTGTGCTGAGTCAAGGGGAAATGCCCTCTTTTGAGCTCAGCCCTACTTTCCTTGAGAGGATGGACTTACTAGGTCAACTTCCTGATCAATTGAGAAGGTCTTCACTGGCCATTCAATCAAGGGACTTGGGTGGGATGTGTCATGAAAGGCTAGCTAGAGAGTATGAGAAGATCCCTCCATTGGTCTCCAAAGTGTTGATTCTTGTTTTTAAAAAAGTCTCTTAACTTTTATAGTTGAAAAGAAAACTTTGAAAATGTGACTCGGTACATAACTAATGCAGCTACATCTTCCTGAATGTGCAAGAGAGCTTGAAACAATAGCACTGCAGGTGAATACTTTCCATTCATTTTAATAGGTGGTATCTCAGGATGCCAGGGTTGTTCAAATGCCAGCATTGTTAGCTGTTTCACTGCTCATAGCACGTAAGAAAGGAGGGGAAGATCTAACTAGGTAGGGGGCATGAGAGACTTATAAATTAAGATGAGTAGGCTTCTACCAACACATGGCAGGGTCGCACAGGTTTGGTGAATGAGTACAGTTGATTTCCTTTTCCCATAGTGGGACTCAACTTCTAAAAGTTTAGGCAATACAATTCTGTCTGCAGGCAGAATTCCAGTAGACACAGTGAAAATGTAAATTTGCAGTTCTGCCCAGCCATAACACTTGAATTTATCTTTAAAGGATTGAGGATTAATATACTGTTTTTAGTTCCCTACTAAATAGGTAAAGAATTAATTGAGCAGCCAGCGTAGATGTGCTCATTTGATCTGGGAAGTGCTTGTCCATCAACTCAGTAACTCTACCCCTCCAAGTGGAGTAACGCTGTGTTGAAGTGAGAGCACTTCAAGTCAATGCAGCCTAATAAAGACACCACAGTAAGTGAGCATAACTAAGTTGGCAGAGGATACACATTCTGCAGCATGCAGATTGCATGTCTCGCATTGACTTAGCCCCACAGCGTGGACCAGATCACAGTTTGTCTCTCCGCCCCCAACACTAGACCAGGGGGCCTGCCTCTGTCTCATCTCTGAATTGTCGGCACCTTGCTTGCAGTACTTATTGCTAGGTGTTCTAGAGAGACTTCCCAGTCAAACTCTTATGATTCATCATACTTTGAGTCAGAGTTAGGATCAGGTTAGGCTGACTTTTAAGTTTGCGCTTACTGTAGGCTCTTTGGTGTTTGACTGGCCCCCTTCCCAGGGACGTCGCATGTTCTTGGCAAGCAGGGCTTGTACCCCGAGTCCCAGCGCCAGTGTCCCGAGTTGCTGGCGTGGCCCCTGGCTCTCCTGGCCCCGTCTCCAGCCGGAGATCCAGGGCCAGGCTGCCCGCGGTGGCACATGCTGCTCCCAGCCCCGTCCTGGGCAGGGAATTCAGGCTGGGCCACCTGTGGTGGCATCTGCCTCTCCCAGTCCGATCCCCAGCTGGCAGAGGCAGGGGCGGGGGCCCGTGCCCTGTGTCTTTACCTGGGGCAGCGATGCTCCTGCCCTCTCCCTGGATTCAAAAGATCTGCAGAATTCATTTTTGAGTAAAGTATGTTACAGTGAAAATGCTTTTCCGGAAGAACAATAGTCCTTTAACCAAATATTTTACACTGGGGAAACTTTAAAAAATATTCAGCTTTGGGGATGGAGAGCTAGCATTTTGTGATGCAACTAGAGCTCACTGGAAAGGTGAATTTCACTTTCACAATAAATTTTTGAGGGTTGGGTTGGGTTTGGTTTTAAAGAGGGGGAAGTAGGAAGATGTGTTGTCCTAAATCAGGTTAAAAGCCTAAACCTTGACAATTTTTGCAGTAGTGAAATTCTACAGTTTTTTGTTTTGGAGAACCTGCTTGCAAGTCAGCCTGTTAGTGAGCAATGGAAGAGTCAGGGCTTCTAATCTCTCAGCAACAAAGCACACTGCTGAGGTGCCTGGCACCAAAGCTCCCTGTCAGGTGGGTTGTGGAGGAGGCAAGCAGGCAAACTGATAGGAAACCTACCTGGTTTCCTTTAAAAGATTTGTTGGAATCAGTTCCTGTGAAAAGTTTAACCAACAAATTGGTGTTTTCTGATGGAAAGATGTTCTCTTGGAAAATTTGAAACTAGCTCTGAATGTTATCTTTCACTTTTAGCAGAAAAAGCAAGGAGTTCTCTGGCACTTTTAAAGACTAACAAATGTATTTATCATATGAGCTTTCATAGGAGAAAATCCCAAAGCATCTGATGAAGTGGGATTTTTTTTCCACGAAAGATCATGTGATAAATAAAATTTTTACTCTTTAAAAATGCTACAGGACTCCTTGCTTGTTTTGCTGAACTAGACTAACACAGATACCCCTCAACTTTTCACTTTTAGGTTGCTGGTTCAAATCAAGCCTTAGGCTGGTAGCACCTGTGAAAATAGTCTTACCAGCTTCTGTTTAATGTACATTGACAGTCACTGCTGCTGCCTGGATTGTGATTTTTTTTTTATATGCTTATATAGAGGATTTCACTTTCCAAAGCTACAGGTCCTGCACCTTACACAGCTGGTAAATTCACACTCAAAATTAGAAAAGAAATCAAAATGTGAGGTTTTTTTTAAAACCCAGTTATTCACTTTTCATTATTTTAGCCACACTTCTAATTACTCAAGATTTGTTTAACCCATGCCTTTTTCTTTCCTCATACTCTTTGCACTTTTGTTCTTACTTTGAAAAAAAAAAAACCTGTGGATATAAAATACAAAACTTTGTGATGCAGTATTTAGCAATAGGTTTTTCATAACATTAACACATGTTCCTGTTTGTCCTTGGATTGAGATCCCAGTGATGAATTGGTAACATGACATTATTTTCCATGGCAAAAGATTTGTCACAAGACTGTGAGGTTACCTGTTAGACGAGGCACCTGAGTTTCAGCTTTCCTCTCCCACAATGCCTTCTGTAATAGCAGAACCCAGAGTGACTGAATTTAAACAAAAAACACTGCACTTTCAAATTTGCTGAGTCTCGCATATCTCTGTGGAAATGTACACACACATACATATCACACTGGTTTGAATGATTATTATATAAGCATAAATCCTCTATTTGAATTCCTAGAATAAATGTCTAAATTATGGGTATGTAATGTGAATGCCTGTGTGGTAGGTGCAATTAAGTTTACCCTCTGTCTGAAAAAATTAATCACCAGCGAATAAGATCTGTTCTGCTTCTTTCAACAATGTTTGTCTGATCATTTAAGCATATTGCAGTACTCTAACTTATGGCTACCAAAATGCATTTGTGCAGTAGTTCATTATCATCACCAGGACATGATCCTGCAAGCTACAGCCTACCACGCTTAAAGACATTCAGCAAGTAATTTTTTAATAAAATTCTTAATCTTGGAAAATTCTGCTCTCTGCTCTTCTTTGAAGCATCATTGAGAGAAGTGCCTGAACTTTACAAAAGGCATTCATTGTTGAAGTGAGTTTGCAAAATCTTAGCTACCCAATCTGTGGTGCCCCAAGGCTCAATGCATTGCAAAACCTGCTTGGTACCAGTGACTAGTTAAGTTTTGCCTGCTTGCTTCCTTCCTCAACCATACTGTACACTGCAAAACCTGACTTTCCTTACTGTAAAGGTGATCACATGGTCAAACAGGTTTTATTAGGGCTGTTGTCATTTTGTGGTTCTAAAGTGTGTATATATAAATAATTTTCTTTTTCCCCTTTTTAGGTCCTGGGAACGCCTACAAGGGAACAAATTAGAGAAATGAATCCTAACTACACTGAATTCAAATTCCCTCAGATTAAGGCACATCCATGGACTAAGGTGAGGCTGTATGAGTTGAATAATGACAGTGTGTGAGATAAATGTAACATTGCAGAGTTTTAAGTCCAGACTTTGATTTCTGTGCTTGGTTGCTTTGAAACTAGACTTGGGCCTTGCAGCTGAATCAAGGCCCAATAACTCTGAACATAGGGAAGAAGTAGGAATGTATGTAGGTTCTGCATTGAATTGTCCGTGGCTTTGTTTTTTATGATTTTCCCATAGACTTTTTCCAGAGTAGTATGCATCTATAAACCATTACAATGTATTGTATTCCATGATAGCCCTGTTTTTGAGCAATGCAAAGAATCTCTTATAAATAAATAAATTCATTAGAGATGGAGGATGCAGTTTATAATACAAATACATGTTCTCTGAATAAAGGGGGTAGGACCAATGGTTCAAATCAGTTCTGTTTCCTGTCTTCTAAATACAGTGAAAATTATTAGATCTGGAACTCCCAAAAATATGTACTAGTCATTTTAATCTTGCATTGCTTTGAAATAGTTTTGTTTAGTTTGATTTTTAAAAGAAGGGAATATTGCTACAAATCTCCTACTCTGTAGCTTTCTCAAGAGCAAGCTAGGATTCCCAACAGCACAAATACAAGGGAAGAAGTACCTAGATTTGCTTGTGAAAGAGCACACGTATCACCTTAGTCCTGCCAGTGAATAGTTCAAAATTGTTTTAGACCAAAAACTTCAGGCTCTTTGAGATTGTGGACTGTGCACATTGCTGGAAGTCAAACAACATATCAGCGATTTCTTCTTTAATGTTCTAAATATATGCTTACTCTCCTGAACAATTCCTGGGTTGCATTTCCAGATCTCAGCTGGTTATTGCATGTTAGTTCTGAGACTGAGTGATTTGTAATGCTCAGAGGCCGTTAATTCAACAAACCTGTCTATGTCGTATGTTAACAGAAAAGCTTCTGTGATCATTAAGTTCATAGAACTCTGTGAAAATTAACCTTACCTATTTCAAAATACATCATGGAAAAAGCTATGAAATTTAGCCTAAGACACTAAACCAATGAAGTTTTAGAGGGAAAAGTTTCCAGTGATGCATCTGGATGATTTGGTGTTGTGGTGAGAGTTAACTGAATGCAGTATGCAATGGAGCCATGGCCTGTCCTGGTGGCAGAATATGTTGTAAGTAGCACAGGTTTAATATCTAACCTGGTTATGCATCCCCTCTTCCATCTGTGGATTCTTAGTTGTCACTTGTTTGCATTTGGCTGCCTCAAGGGCCACAGCAGAGATCTTTCTGTAAAGTTACTAAACAGTGTAATGTGATCCTCTCTTGGAAAGTGAAATTGAGAGTTCCCTCTGGGGTTTTTTTTACCTTTTATGCTCCAGTGAGTGCTTCTGTGTTTCTAAATGACCACAAGTGAAATCGGGCAAGTATAGAGCAGTGAGAGGGGAGCTTGCTAGAAGGTTGAACTTCCTTTGTTGTTGCCGCACAGACTTGGTTTTTTGCTTTGTTTTGTTTTTGAGAACTCTGCTTCTACCACAGTTCTTTGTTCTTAGTTTGTTTTACAACAGCAAACTCTTCCCCATAGCAGAAGGATAGAGAACAGCATCTAAATTCATGTATTGGATTTTGGAAGGGCGAGTGTAGTGGCTAGCACCTCTGCTTAACATGCAGAAGGTCCTGGGTTCAATTCCCAGGGGGTTGGACTCGATGATCTCATGAGGTCCCTTCCAGCCCTATGATTTGATTGATTGATTTGATTGATTGATTGATCATCCAAACATAAGTTTTGTTTTTTCCTTGCCATTTACAATCTACAGTATCACAAAACCCATTCTAGAATACCCTTCTAACAAACATCTTCGCTAACTCACTCTCTTCCTCCAACATTTTGGCATTAAGCTGTGAAAGTTTTCTGGTGTATGCAAGGAGGAAAATTGCCAGAGCTTGGTATTTTATCAGCTATTTGGGTGCCATCTCTGATGGGATAAAGGAAATAGGGGGTGCCTCTCCTGCCCTTCAGATTTTCCACTAGAGTAGCAGAAATGTTAATTTGTTAAATTGCATTTGTTTTTATGGAGCAGCGGGAAGGAAGGAGAAAAAATCAAAAGCACTTGCCACAGTTTTGATTATGATGACACATGCATGTATACTGACAACCTTTATGGGGTGTCAGCAGGGTTCTCCAGAATCATCAGCATCAAATACAAATGTTTATTACTTGAGCTAAAGGAGTAACTTGTTAGGTGACAGCATTAATGATCTCTGTTTTCTTCTGTGAGAGCCATGACAGGGACGTGACAGACACTTTGCTATGTCTCCATACTAATGAAGGCAGCTAGGGAGTAACAGTGTAGAACTCCGCTGTCTGTTAGTCCTGAGCCATACATTGGCCACTTGTGACACACGGATATGCTGTGTCATCCCCCATCTCCCTTATGGTTTCTGTTCACTAGTGTCTGGTAGCTCAAAAAGGAAGTGATTGCTTCTATTATTTTTGGTATGTAATGCAGATCTTCTTTCTCAAGTGTTAGAGTAACTGCTTTAGCATCCAAGAGTCCTGAGTTCAGGTCTTAGCGGGCCTGTATTCCTCCTTTTGCCATTCAGCTTTAGGCTTAAACTCCGGCTCAGGATCCTCATTTTGTTGCTCTGTACGCAGCTAGAGCTCACATTACCTGACATAGGGTAGAATGGTCAATACAAATATAGTGGCAATATCCATGTACAGAGCTATGATTAATAGCATATAACAGGGTGTCAAACGGGCGGCCCACGGGCTGGATCCAACCCACCAAGGGTGCTGATCTGGCCTGTGGAGCTGCTCCCTGGGCTGTGCCTGGGTACTCTGTGCAGCAGCAGCAAACAGTAAGGACAGGCTGCCCTGAAGCAGCAGGGCGAGGTATGCTTCTGACTCATGTGATCTG
This sequence comes from Podocnemis expansa, assembly GCA_007922195.1. Classification (NCBI taxonomy): domain Eukaryota; kingdom Metazoa; phylum Chordata; order Testudines; family Podocnemididae; genus Podocnemis; species Podocnemis expansa. The sequence continues at coordinate 4,305,771 of ML682043.1, forward strand.
AGTCACAGCACAGGGAGATAAATTAAGTGCTCCAACTAATCCTGGCTCAGCTTTGCTGGGGTCTGCCAACCAATCAGAGTCTCCGTCATGGGCTGGGCTGGGCTGGGCTCCCAGAGAGCCCCCACATTGCTCCCTACCCCAACTGTTCACTGTCAGTCAGTCAGCATGCAAATTTGGTTGACAGCACATTGCACAAATCACAAATAAGAAATGAAAAAGTAGCAGGGTCTCACATGGGAATGAGCCAGCCAAAGGCCAGCATGCCTGACATTGAGTGGGTGGGGAGGGTGGAGGAAGGAGCCCAGCCTGTCTGTGGCTGTGACTGTGACAGACTGACTGACTGCCACCATGGGCTAAGGGAAGGAGGTGGTCTGGGAGCTGCCCAGCAGGGGAGGGTCGGGGAGCCCACAGGGCAGAGAAAAAGGAAGGTATCCAAGTCTGCAGGGCTGGGGAGGGGAAAGGGGAGTCCATACCGCCCTGAATGTGGCAGGGGAAAGAGTTGGGGAGCCTGTGCAAACACATGGCCCATGACAGGTATCCTGCCCTCCATTGTGGCCCCCCACACTGAAAGAGTTTGACATCCCTAGCATATGACATGAGGGATTGTTCATGAGAAATGAAACCCCAGATAATTTTTACAGGTCTCTCTTTAAGTTGTTAAAAGCAAGAAAATGCTGTGCTAATACATGTGTTCATACTGCAGTAGTGGTATGTGATTCCAGTACTAATTCGGTTACTTAGGCTGAGAACAAATCTCTGAGTAACATCAAATCTGGAGCTGCTAGACTTTTTTATTGGTTAATAGCTTGAAACCTAGTTCAAAGTGTATGTATGTCTAGTTCTCCAGAACTACTCTGTATAGACTGAGAAATGCATAAGTTCTTGCTTCCTAGGAGGTAGAGACAGAAGAAAATTGAATGTTATTTTCCCTTCTGCCACAAAGGGGACAGAGAAGCCTAATTTGGCAGTGTTCTTCCCCTCTTCTCTTTGGAATGCTTAAACCACAGTCTTTCTTTAGATATTCAAGTTACAGCTGGGGCGGTCCAGGCTGGATATTAGGAAAAACTTCCTTACTAGGCGAGTGGTGAAGCATTGGAATAAGCTGCCTAGGGAGGTGGTGGAATCTCCATCTCTGGAGGTGTTCAAGGCCCAGCTGGACAAAACCCTGACTGGGATGATCTAATGGGAGTGGTCCTGCTTTTTTTGGCAGGGGGTTGGACTAGATGACCTATGAGGTCCCTTCCAACCCTATGATTCTATATGGATGGTCTTTAATATGTCTATTGTAGTAGTGTGTGCACATTTTATGGACCAGTGCCGTAGCATAGAGTGAACCATTAGCCTCCTGTTTGTTTTCATAACTCTTAGTGAATGTGGCCTTTCTGATAGTCATCACTTTCATGGGGGGATTGGGGGAGCTATATGCCCTGGTGACAGATTCTCCATATGCTGCCTTTTACAAGAATCAGGTACAGGTTGGCCATATCCAAAGCTTCTTTCCAAAGTAGTATCTGATTTCCACCTCAGCTGATCAGTCTGTTTGCTGGTCTTTCCAAGGCCAGATGCTCACAAATTTTAACAAAGTCTTCACACATTGGATGTTTACAGAGCACAGTTCTTTTATCTGGGTAAAACAAAGCCCTTTGGGTCTCCTGGGAGGACAAATCAGCAGGCATCTTGTAACAATGCAGTTACTTTCCAAGTGGTTCACCAGCTGTATTGTTATGTGCTACAAGATCAAGGACATCATGCCTCTGAAAATCTCTTTGCAGTCAACCAGAGCTCATTCATTCTCTGTGGCATTTGTGAAAAACATCTTTATCCATGACATCTATAGCGTGGCAACATGGTCTTTACTGCTTTTACAAGATGTTTGGGAATTATTGCGGCATCAAGGAAGGATGTGAAGTGGGGAAAGCTGTTCTGCAGTCCCTCTTTCTGATGAAAGTTTTAGCCTCTCCTCCACTACTTGGGATCACCTAGTGCAGGGATGTCAAATTTATGGCCCGCAGGCTGCACGCAGCCTGCCTAGGGCGCTTATCTGGCTTGTGAAACTGTTGCCTGGGCTGTGCCTGGGAGCTACTTGTAGCAGTGAACAGCAAACACAGCCTGCCAGCAGAGCCGAGCCAAACAGTGCCAGATACCTGCACACGCATTCTGACTCTCTCACATGATCTGAGTGACAGCACAGGGGAACAAAGGAAGCGCTCCAGCCAATCTCAGCTCAGCCCTGTTGTGGTCTGCCAACAAATCAAAGTCTTGGTGAAAGCAGGCTGTGCTCGGCTCCTGGAGAGCCACTGCATCACTCCCTACCCCACCTATTAACTGTCAGTCAGTCAGCATGCTAATCTGATTGACAGCACAGTGCACTAGCCACAAACAAGAAAAGAAAACATGGGAGGGGCCCACGTGGGGAAAGAGGCAGTCAAAGGCCAGCTGGGACTGAGCCCAACCAAAGACCAGCATGATGAATATCTCACAGTGAGGGGAGGGGAGAGTCAGGAGCCACAGCCCAGGCTGCCTGTGACTGAGACTGAGACTGCCACCATGAGGATAGGGGAAGGGGGATCTGGGACTTGTGCAGCAGGGGAACGGGGGTCTGGAATCCAGCATGACAAAGGGAGCTTACAGGGCAGGGAAGAGGGAAGGTGTCAGAGAGTCTGCAGAGTTGGGGAGGGGAAAGGGGAGCCCATGCCACTCTGAATGTGGGAGGGGAAAGCATTGCGAAGCCAGTGCGGACACATGGCCTGCATTAGATGTTCTGCCCTCCAGTGTGCCCCCCGCCACACACACATTGAATGAGTTTGGCACCTCTTACCTAGTAGAATGGACACATGGAATCACTCCAAGAACAAGAATTAGTTACTTATTTCTTGTAAGTGTTCTCTGAGATGTGTTGCATATGTCCATTACAAGACCTGCCCTCTTTTCCCACTGAATCAGTCTATCTCAAAGTTTGATATGAAGTAACTAAAGGAAAGGTGGGGCAGCTCTGCTGCTTTCTACCCTTGGCTCGGAGCATTTGGGACATCAGTTTACAGGCATGGGGTACCACAAGGGAAAACTCTGAGTCTTGGGTGGAAATATGTGCAACAGTCTGTATTCAAGAAGATGCTTCCTGATGCTTATCTATGTAATTTTGCAAGGTCAGTTCAGTACTGTGTTTAAACCACAGCCAATTTATGTTCCTTGAGCCTCCTCCCACATGTGACTGACTACCTTTCTCTTGCACTCATTAAACTTCATCTATGCTAGTGTGTGAGTCTGAAGCTGAAAAGGATAAGACCAAATTAAGCTTCTCCAAAACAGGGCTTTTCAAGCCCAAATTTTGTAGTTAAGTTTACCATAAATTATGAGAGGTAAGGAGAGAGGGCATATGAAAGTATGTCAAAGTTCCTATTCAATTGGCATTATTTATCATGTCCCCTTTGCACCTGGCCTTAACAGTGGTTTTATTCAAATATTGCTTTCTGAAGACTTGGGGACTTAATCCTTTGCCCTTGTGAAGAGGCAGAAGTATTCTTTGTACCCCACTGCCGTTACTAGGCTACAAACCCCTGAGAAGAATGTCTTTCTTCATCCCATGCTCTTCAGCAGTCTCAGGGGAAGAGGAACTGTCTAACCATAATGCTACGGTTAACTTAGAGCCTCTTTAAATGGGACAAGCTGCTGTCATAGCTGCAGGCCTCGACAAATATATGTTTGTGGTCACCATGATAACCAGTTTTAGTAGCTTGTTGTCTCATTCCACCACAGAAATATAATGGAAGAGTGCCCTCTGGAAAGCAATAAAATTGCTGGCACCTAACTGTGAGCTATTTGGCCACCTCTTTATTACTATATCAGTATAATTATACCACTGTTTTTCCAAATAAGAGTGTTCACACACAAAGTTATAAGCAGAGCAGTGTAATTATACCAGTGTAGAGTTGTTGGGAAATGTGTCCATGTAGATAAACCCATAGGCTGTTCGGGGGGGGGAAATCTTCCTTACTACAATAAATTTCTTTCTATTTGAGGCTGGAGAACTCATCTTGTCTATTTTCAGAATGTCTCCAGTCCTATTTCCTAGTACAGCCTGCTATAACAAAATTAGTATGGGCAAAATCATCTACTTTTACTTTCACTGATTTGATTTGAAGCAGTTATCTTTGGCTCTGTGTACTTTTACAGCAATTAAATGTCAAGGTACCAAAATGCATACTTGGCTGCCTATAGAGAACCAAAATAATTCTCACTTACAAACACAACCCTCCATCAGACCACCTTCTGCCCTTCGACCCAGTCTTCTCCAAAATCCAGGGATGTGGTAGTGAGGGAGCTTTACAGCGTGCCCAGGAAATCAGCAAGTGTGGGCTGTGGTGGACCAAGCAGGATTTCATATTCCAGAGCGTAGTTTGTGAATCCTTGCCAGTAAATTACAGAAGAAACTACTGTATGTGCTTTTACAAAGTCTAGGGCTTGAGGCTTTCTCTTGGTAATAGCTGTCTTGACTGTTGCTAACAGAACTATGAGAACAACTTTGGAATGAGGTCTAGTTTCCAGTGAAATAATGGCAAAAAGAAAACTGGCAACCCTGTAGAATTCTTGTCTGCTCTCAATAATACATTCTCTATGCTCTTGGTGCATAATGGTCACATCTCTCTAGAATCTGAAACAAAACTCTAAGCATCCTGATTGTCCTGAAATAGTTTGGACTCTGCTAAATCTCAAGTTTCCTGTCTCCTTCCTAACATATGGATCTACCTCCTTTTCCATGCCATATCGAGGAGCGTTGTGTGTGAGCATTACTCTGAGATCTATATGGCTTTTGTACTACTTAATCAATTCAGCCTCTAAAGTTAGACTAACTACTCTTCATTTGCGGGCTAGCATTTATTTCGTTAAGAGCTAGAAAAGAATATAAAGTCCCCGAAAGACATCGTTTTAGTCACTCTCTCGAGACTTAGAAACCACAGCAGCTTGAGAATTAATTGTTTGGATTTCAGATATACTTCAACTCAGAACCTCTCTTCAGTGTTAATTGTCTCCACTTTTCCTTCAGATTCTTTCGCATTAATACACATTCAATGAAACTAAGCTTCCGCTACCTCAATTTTCATACATTACTGAAGGTTTTCAGAGTTTTGGATATACATCAGGAAAAAAGTTTGACAGATGAATTTCTCTTGGTGAGCATATACGTGTCTTTGGATTAGGGCATTCTTGAAACTTGCATGAGGATAATTTCCAGAGGGGTAGCCATATTAGTGTGTGTACAGCAAAAAACGAGAATCCTGAGGCACCGACTAACAAATTTCTTTGGGCATAAACTTTTGGGGGCTCGGATGCATCTGCCAAATTGGGTTGGAGCCCATAAAATCTTATGCCCAAAGAAATTTGTTAGTCTTTAAGGTGCCACAAAACTCTGTTTTTGTTACATGAGGATATGGTATTCTGACAAGATCCCAGACCCTTGTGAGGAAAATATCCACTTCAATATATAAGAACCTCCCATTGAGAACAACAGTGCAATAAATATTGGACCACTTTCAGATGAAGGGTGACTTTTTTTTATACTGTATTGTTTTTTAATAATACCCGGGATATGAAATTTCTATCCACCACTGTCTCTGAACTGCTTAAATAGGGAAGGTATTGAGTTCTGACTGGCTCCTTCTGCTGTCCATTTTAAAGTTGTGAAATGGGCTCATTTCTTCATACTACATTCCTTTTAGATTTTGCCTCCATAGTTCTTTCAGGCTGGTTAGTATTCTTGTGCTTCTGAGCCCAAGTTCCAGTACAGGCCATTCTGATTCAGTTTAGCATTTGTTTCCAGTCCATTTCCCAATGTCCAAATGTGAATCTGCACAAAGGCCTCTTTAGTCACTTAGCTATCTAGATCAGAGGTATCAAACTCAAATCACCATAAGGACTAGTACAGGGCGGTATGTTAACCTGAGGGCTGCACCACTGAAACCTTTTCATACGACAATTTTGTAAATATTAGTAACAATAGTGTTGTTTTGGGCCACAGGAAGTAGCTTTAGGAGCAGCGTGTTTGAGACCCCTGATCTAGATGTTGTCTAGCCTCTTGTCTAGATGGTTGGCTCATCCATAGGAATCTGCAGTCAACTATGCTGGACCTTCTGGGAAATCACAGATGGATTGTGAATGGGCAGCAGAATGCTTTACTGTTGTTCATTTTTTGTAGTATCTGGATGTCTTTCTTGATCAGTTTCAAGAGCAGGATTTCTCATGGCATGTGCACCTGAAAGCTGAAATCAGAAGCAGAACTTCAAAACTTTTCTATAGTCAGTCACTGGAATCTGTGGTGGCCTTCATGTAGTACTTGGGTCTGGTTCACTGGGAGTTCCTTATCTGATGATTGCCAGCAACACCGCAAGATTTTGGCTTCTGGTTGAGACTGCTGCCATGAGTCAGAATCTTTTTTTTTTTTTTTTTTCAGTGACTGGGGGAACACATGCTTGTTAAAAGCAAATCATCCTAGAAGCACAAGAATATGTTGTATGGACAACTATTTCTGCAGAAAAAGGTTGCATCAGGGGATCAAATATTAATGAAGAGAGTGGGCAGTAAGAGTGTAAAAATCAGTGTTGTACTTCAAAAGACATGAATCAGATATCGCCATGACAGCGTATCTTGCAGTTGATTTGTCAAGACTAGCAAACTTCAGCAAGATCTGTCATTTGAGAGCTTGGTCATTAGTTACTTTAGAAAATCTTAGCTGAAGTTCCTTGTAGAAGAGCTTCAAATAGTAGATCTAGAAGCAGTACAAAGAAAAATGTAGCTCAAAATGGTTTATTCTCCAAAAGACAAAATTTAGAAGGGTTTTCCTGCACAGGGCCCCTTTAACCTCCATTCCACTACATGTGGGACTGGGATTGCCCCTTATTTAATCAAAAATTCAGAAACATTCATGAAACCAAATAAATTGGTTGAACCATCTGTGGTCTTGGAATGGGTTGTACAGGATTAGTGTTAGGCAAAGTTGTGGGAGGACTAACATAGTGCAGTTATTGAGAGAGGTTTAGATGATAAAAAGATTTGAAGGAGTGATCAGTAAGAAAAAGCACAGGTCACTGATACAGAGCAATCTGGATCACTTGGTAAACTGGGCATAAGCAAACAATAACCATTTTAATGTGGTCAAATGAGAAGTTACTCATCTAGGAACAAAAATTGCAGGCCATGCTTATAGGATGGGGGACTCTATCTTGGGACGCTAGGGCTCTGAAAAAAATTTGGTGCTTAGGTTTGGAGAATAATGAGCTGATTATGGGCTACTAATGCAGCACTACAGTAAATGGACTAATGTGATTCTTGGAGGTATGATCAAAGGCCTTTTGAGGAGCAATAGGGAGCTTGTATTACTTTTGTATTTGGCAGTGGTATATGTGTCGAGTTCTAGCATCCACAATTCAAGAAGGATGCTAATAAATTGGAGGGTGTTCAACGAAGAGCCACTAGAATGAATAAATGCTTTATATTGAAGACTCAAGAAGTTGAAACTGTTTACTATAACAGAGAGAAGTTTAAGGGATGATTGCAATAGAATCTATAAATACCGACCTGGGAAATAGAAGTTTTATCATAAAGGGCTTTCCCATCTTAACAACAAAGATATAACAAGATCCAGTGGCTGAAACTGAAGCTACACAAAGTCAGACTAAAAATAAGACACAAATTTTTACAGAGTGAATAACCATTGGAAAACTTTACCAAAGGTTGTGGTAGATTCTGTGTCGCTGGTGCCATAGAACAAACTTCCCACCTTAATTTAAAAAAGATAAGCTATAGTTCAAACAGGAATTCAGGGAGTTTCTATGGCTTGTATGGTACAGGAGGTCAGTGTAGATTAGTGGTTCCCAACCTTTTCAGTAACATGGAGCACTTCAATGACACAAACAATTCCACAGCACACCCACTTTTTTCAGCGGAATTGATTGCTCGTGAATGGCACATTCACTTACATGGTTTTTATGGTTACAGTCTTACAAGACAATTGCATTCTAGTGCGTACAACAAGCTAAACAAAGATCAAGTGCCTTAATGTTTCAGTTCCCCCAGAAAAAAAATACGTCATCTCAATTTTACCTTTGGCCACCTGCGTTTAGCATGTTCACATTTTAGAATCGAAAGACTGATACCTCACTTTTAATTTGATGATTAATTTTCACAGGTTTTATGAGTTGTAATTTTGGTTGAACAGAATATTGTTTAATATGAAACTGTTTGTTTTACATTGATTTTCATTACCTTTGTACAAAATTTCATGGCACACTTGGACAGTTCTCATGGCACACCAGTGTGCTGCGGCACACTGGGTGAAAACCACTGGTCTGGGTGATCATAATGATCTCTTATGGTATTTGTGACTTCTGAAGAGGTGAGATGTTTGGGAGCAGATTAGAATTAGTGGATAAGGATTAATAAGGTATTAGCATAAAAAGGAAGTGTTTAGAGAATTGACAAATATGACAAAAATCAAAATAGGAAAGAGGTAGTCAAGAAGTCAGAAAGATGGCTCACATGGTTAGGTATGTAGCTGGCCTTTGTGCTGATGAAGCTTATGGGTTATCTGTTCATTCCTGACCTGAGGAATGCACAAATGCAGAGCCAACCACAGCTTTTATTTTTAAAGAAGTCTTGCCTTTTCCCCCTTCGTAAACCAGAGAGTAAGGTTGAAAGCTCATCTTCAGTATTTCCTGAGAGACGCAGGTTATTTACAATCCCTGGGGCAGCTGTCAAGATCTAATCCCTAGAGTGCATGTAAACCATAGTCAGAGCTCTCTCGACTTCTACATGAGCCTTCGATCATTTTATTGTTGTGGAGACTCTGCTGTCAAGTTGCAACTGCTGAGTCACTGGAAGCTCCTTGCTGCCACAGCAGAGCTCTCTCCTCTCCTGAACTACTAGTGTGATCTCTAGCTATGAGAGCAGCAAAATAGCATGAGAGATGGGACCTTTGTTACTTTAGGAGAGTCATTTAACATCACTGCTATATTTCCATTGCTATGAAATGGAGATGATGCTTTCTATCACACAGGACTGTTGTGAGGATGGCTGACATTTATATGGGGCTGTATAGGTGGTAAAATTCACCAGATTATGTGCACACAGTCTTTTGGTACATGATATTATTCACAGTGATCTAGTCGTTTGATTTTTTTCTGGGGTTTTGGGATAACTGTCCTTTGCAAGGCTTTGACATGTGATGTCAGTTTCCTCACATACTGCATAACAATAGTCTGCCAAATTTGGGTGTGCTCCAAAGAGTAATTTAATAAATTGCCCCTAGAACCTTCAGGTTGTTGGCATGATGACCATGGAGAAGAGTCATTTGGACAGTGAAAATGAAAAAGAGTACAAGAGAACTTTCTTTGTCAGGGGAGTGTCTTCCTGCCAACGTAATGGTGGTAGGCACGGGTTAAGATGCATTCCCGTACCCATAAAATGCTCTCTAATCTTAATATAATCTGGAAGTGTTTTTCCTTTGCTGTGCTCAAGAATGTAAGTGCAGGCATGTAGACTCTGACCAGGGTCCATCTACCCCAATGTCCTGTCTTCCAACAGTGGCCAGTGCCAGGTGCTTCAGAGGGAATGGACAGAACAGGACAATTCCTAGTGATTATTTTCATCCAGTCCCTGCTTCTGGCAGCTGGCGATTTTAGGGACATCAGGAGCATGTGGTGATTTATGTTTGACACTGTTAATAACCATTCGTGGACCTATCCTCCATGAATTCATCTAATTATAATTAGTTGATACGACTGGAGAAGCCAGATAGCACTTAGGATGAACCGCATTCAGGAATCTTGTGTTGCTGAGATTGAGCCCTTCTGATATTTCTCTAAGCCTTTTGTCACATCCTGGTTTCATTTTGCAGCTGTTCAGGACAGTAATCTGGCCAGCAGTGTACATATTCAGGAAGCATTTACAGACTAGCTTTGGTGGATGCTGTCTTTAGGAATGTGTTCTTCATGTAGTACAGTGGAGAACTAATACAGAATGAAGTATTTGCCAAAATACTTTATTATTCTAACCAGGGGTTAAAGTAAGCCAGAATGCCCAGAACAGCATTCCGGGGCCCACCATTTTTAGGAGCCAGCGGTCCGGTGCATTCCCCCCAGGGCCAGCTCAAGGGGCTGCAAGTAAGAGCAAGCCCAGCCACTCTTCCCTCCTTTTCCTGGTGCCTGTGGTGGCCCTCCCCCTACCTGCTGGGCCCTGGCAGCACGCACGGCCCGGACCAAGTTTTGCACCCATGCCCCCTCTTCCCAGCCAGCCAGCGCCGCAGCTGCAGCCTCCCTCACCCTCCCTGGCCCAGCCCAGCTCCTCAGCCACATCGGTAGTGGCTGTGAGTCCCTGCGTACCCCTTCCCTGCCCAACTGGGTAATGGGGCCGGGGGTAGGGGTTGGGGACAGGTGGCAGGGAAAGGGCGTGGGGGTAGGGTGGGAAGAAGGGGTCAGGATGGTGGGTTGGGGAGGTGTGGAGGGAGTTGGGGGTCTGAAGGGAGGTAGAGTAAAGATGAGGAGTAGGAGGTTAGGAGGGCTGGAGTGGGGACATTGGAAGAGGGAGCTTAGGGAATGGAGATGGGGCTGAGGAAGACTTGGGGAAAGAGGGATCTGATGGGGATAGGCGTTTCTGGGGCAGTAGCTGGGGTGGGTGAAGGGGGCCTGGACATGCATGAAGGGGGCCCAAAAATTTAGGAGGGTTCCAGGGCCCACCAAATTATACTTTAACCACTGATTCTAACTGTATTTACTTACAAGCGTTCATCTCCATATGTACACATTTAAAATAATATGCTAATGATGGATTCTGGAACTTGGGATTTTTTGTGTTACTGCAGGCTAGCCCTGTCTTCTTCCCCTCAGCCCAAGCTTGAGGTCAAACAGCACAGTCTCATCTGTGAGCTTTTCTCTCTCCTTTAGCAGCTACTAGCTATTTCTCTGATGCTACCAATTTTCCTTCTTCCTGTTGCTATCCTTTCATTTTTCCATGATTTATGCAGATTCTCTTCTGCTTCTATAGCTTCTGAAGTTCACACTCATGTTATAGTTTTGGGGGGAGATTATCAAGTATTCATGCTGTTCATTGTCATATAAAATGTGAGATGAATAATTTAGTTGTATGTTAATGTATTTTTGTTAATGCAACACAGACTGATTTATTAAAGTATTAAATTAAAAAGGTAAATTCTGCTATACTTCCTGGGCTGGAGTCCCACTTCTCTGTACAGATGTAACAGACTAATGAAAACTGATGATTTCTTCCCAAGTAATGTAGTTTTTCATATTTATTCAGGCATTCAGTTCTCTCATTTTTCACTTTCTGTGTGGTGGTCATGTTATATTCTCTTAGTTATTTTGTCCCTGCTTTTTTAATCTGAGTGAAAATAGCTGTATTTGAAACAAATAAAAAATCTTTTAAGTTTCACTGGCATGTTCAGGCTGCCTTACTCTGTGTGTATGGCAGTGGTGTCACTACCCTTAAATATTAGGCCCCCAGTCCTGCCGCTGGCTCTCACTGCCCTAGGTCAACCCCCTCCGCTGCGTCCTTTCCCTGCTGGGCCCGCATGCCTGCCCCCGGGCCCCCCCCCCCCCCCCCCCGCTTGCTTACCTATCCCAGAGGGAGAGCAGGGCCACGGCTGCGGCTCAAGTGTCAGAGCAGGGTCAGGACAGGACGGGAGTTGTAGAAACTCCTGGGCCCAGCCTGGGGCAGCTCCTTCCGGCCAGAAGGCTGTCTTCTGTCTGGGTAGAGGCTGCGGCTGCCGGCATATTCCCTGCGTGGGGGCGCAACAGTGCGTGCCTGTGCAGTTTGGGGGGCGGCTACTCAGGGACTGGCCTTGAGTTTCAGAGGGGCTGAGGCTCTCCCACCCCCCACCCCCCAGCAGCGCCACTGGTGTAAGGGCAGGGATTTTGTCAGCAACTCTTCTGTTTCCACCTATTCCTTTAAAAATTTAATTGTCAAGTAAGAAATGATCCTGTTCTTTCCCAATACAGTCAAAAAGAAATTGCTAATTTGAGTAACAAAAACCTCCTCAATGTTTCATTTCCAATATTTTAAAAAATATTACTATGATGTTAAAGATGTTGTCATCCTCATGAGCAAGGAAACTCAAGGTTTGGTGCGAAATGACCTAATTTACCTACTGTTTGGCCTTCATATTGCAGCACCTTTATTCTACTGCTTCTCAGATGCTGCTGGATTCATTTCCTGTGAAGGCTCTGAACAGTTTAGATTGAGTTTCTCAATTGAAACATAAAAAGGAATCCTTTTCTTACTATTTATCTCTTTAATTTAAGATTGGACAGAAGCTGAATTGTGTACTGGATAATGAATATTTCTTTTAGGATCAGCAAAGGTAGAACAGAGCCCAGCAACAAGTGTGTGGTCTGTTGTTTAGAGACTACTTATAGGACACAAGATTCTGGTTCTGTTTCTGGTCCTGTAGTGACTCACTTGTAAGTTACTTGGGCCTGGTTCCTCCCAGAGATTTAGGTATTGCTGTCCTGAACCCAATAATGGTTCCACTAAGGATAAAAATGTAAATATGTCCTCAGCCAGAGACGGTGGCAATGACTGAGCAGCCCAATGACTAGAGGAAGCCATGTGGGAATGGGAGACCCAGACTCTAGTGTGCCTGCTTCAAACACTCTTATTTTCCAAAGTGGAACAGGTTAAACAGGAGAGACTGAGGGACCTGAATACCATAATGTCCCATAACACAATGAGGAGGGTACTGCTCTGAGTTAGGAGACCTTTGTTCAGATCCTCTCTTCCCGCCTGGCAGAGTTAGAAATTGGATCTCCAAGCAAGTGCTGTGACCAGTAGGCTAAAAATTAAGTGAGCGCCATCACCACCATCTCCCATGGCTAGGTTTTGGATGAAATCCAGTCTGGTAGCTGGCTTCTGAGCACACCTACCAGATGAAGCCCTAAACGTGACTTAAACAGCCAATACCTATCTTCCCCCTCTGTCCCTGTTTGTGAACGTTCTTGGGTCTTAGGCAGGAAAAAAGAATTGAGACAGCAATGTGCATGCCCTGAGGCAGAAATTTAGGGTCCTGAGAGCACTTTTACTGACTTAGGTGCCATGTGATCCTGTTCTTAGGCACATTCTGGGTTCTACAAGAGCAAAACTGGCAGTGTATAAGTACCTTTTGAGGCTTGGGATTTTAACCCTCACTCCCTCTACCTCATTTCTTCATGTCTGAGTGTAAGAATGGCATCTCACTGGGATTTTATGAAGTTTCATCTAAGAACCTCAAAGTAATATATATTAAAATTGTTACTACAAATAGGAAAATAGCTTCTGTTTTTATATTGAAAATATACATTAAAATGCACTGTTTTGGGGAGATTCCTTCCCATACCCCCAAGATTTCTTCCCTTAATCCATTTTGAAAGCATTTGCCCCATGTTGTGGACAGCATGTACTTCAGACAGGCATCCTGGAATAGTATTTCAGAAGATTGCCTCTAGAATACTTTTCAAACTTTTCTGTAGTACCAAACACAATAACTAGTTCATTCAGGGGTCAAAATTTCTGCCTTAACCTTTGTGAGCGACCAGTGTCTCCAGAGGGTCTGGAGGGTGCCTCCTGCTGGTGGCTCAGGGGAATTAGCTCGGGGTAGCATCGCTCCAGGTAGCTGGAACGTCCCCTCTAGCCTGGCCTCTTGGCCAATCGAGCACACACAGTCAGTAGTCCAAAGTCGGCAGGGTGGGCACGCACAAAGTCAGTAGACAGCTCAGGCGGTAGTAATTGCTCAGGGTGATTCCACAAGGGAAGGGGTTGAGGAGGGGGACGCAGGTCCGCCCATCTCCACTGCATCCCAGCCCAGGGCCTTATCCAGTGGCAAAGTAGTCTGCCTCTGGGTCAGCGGGGCTCCAGCCAAAATGTGCTGACCCGAGCCATTGCTTAGTGTTCTGCTCTCCCTGGGCTACTTCCTTCCACCCCAGCCCTGGGTACCTAGTTTGAGAGGGGAAAGCTTGTAGATTGCCTGGGGGATCCCAGCGAACCCCTCTGTGTCCATGGTGGCAGGTCCAAGAGTTCTTCTGGCCCATCCGCAAGGGGTAACTCCTCCAGGGTGCAGGGCCTGTACATTGCTGGTGGCGCTTCCTCAGCCAATGGGAGCTCCTCCAGGTCGCAGGGGATGTAGGGGTCTATGTCTATTTCCTCAACCAGTTGTGGGTCAGCCTGATCACAGGGCAGCTGATTGGGGCCCCGGCAGGCTCTGGGTGCCCTCCCCAGTTGGCAGCCTCATGACTCCCCTCCCAGTCACTCGGTCCAGGGAGGCTGGGTGAGCCATATGGCCTTCCTGCTAGAGGAGGCTGGGTTCGCCGCCTGGTCAGGGATGGGCTCCTTCCCTCTGGCTGCCTCCTTGCAGACACATCCTTCTCCTTCAGCAGTTCAGCCCCTACTGAGCTGCTGGCTGGGGTTTTTATACTTCCCCTTCCTGTTTTGGCCCTGCCCTTCTGCTTCCGGGACCTGGCTGCTGCAGTTCCCCAGTCTGACTTGGGGGGGGGGGGCGGCATTTGGGCTCTTCTTCTGGCTCTGAGGAAGGCCACCATCCCTGGTTACAACCTTGAATTTCCTTGTGTTGACTGAGGCTCAACTCTAACATTATCATTTTTATAGACCTTTTTTTTTTTTTACTTTCATTTTTTTCATTTATCGTTGAAACAGTTTTTCATATTGAATATTAGTAGGGGCTCTTAAGAGGTGGTCTCATGTTCTAGAATTGTGATAATTATGCTGTGAAAGTACATTTAAATTCAGTGCCCCAAAAAACTATCGCAGAAAACAAACTGATTAACCCTAGTGTGTAATAAAGGGTTTTTCATTCAGATCTGCTCTGGGTAGCTGGAAAGCCAGGCTCTCTCATCAGAAGAAGTTCGGCCAATAAAAGATTACCTCACCCACCTTATCTCTCCCAACTCTGATAGAAGTGTGTGGGAAACCATGGTTTGATAAGTTTCCTTCCTCCTAGGGAGATCAGTGGTGCTGAACCCTAAAACTTTATCAAATAGGCACTAAAATGTCTTAGGGAATTGATAATGCAATCCTGAGCCTTTCATTTTTAGTCATCAGATTGAATCTGGTCTCCAAGTCTAGCAACTGAAAACCATTCCCTTAGTCTGACAGCTTCCCTGGTGGCCTGTGTGAAATGAGTTGATCTCTTGAACACTTCATAAATGACACCCTCAGAGACAGTCTTGACAGAAGCAGTGAAGAAAAATACTGAACTGACCTCTGTAGAAGTGATTCCTTCCAGTTAGGGTAAGAGTGATAACTGTACAGCAGAGAAGCAGGGAAACTTACAATGCTGCTGTTCTTTGGACAAAAGCCAATAGTCTCCAGGGCGTCAGTCTGGCATTTAAAAAACAAAACAAAACAAAAACAAAACCCTGCTGGACACATTAAGTAATTTGCCTCTGAAAAGTTTATCATTCCTCCTTTCTTGTTAAGCCAATCAAACCCAGCACCTGTCCAAAATGTAAAAACTCAAACAAATACATGCCAAAATGTTGCTTTTTCAGTGGGATTTTGGGGATTATTTTTGCATTTATTATATCTAGCAAATGAAAATTAGCAACCAGCAAAACATCGTTTGTTTTGAATGGGCCTCTTCATCTCTGACGGAATTGACCTTATTAATAA
Organism: Podocnemis expansa; assembly: GCA_007922195.1. Classification (NCBI taxonomy): domain Eukaryota; kingdom Metazoa; phylum Chordata; order Testudines; family Podocnemididae; genus Podocnemis; species Podocnemis expansa. Next base: position 4,321,437 of record ML682043.1, read on the forward strand.
CAAATTGGAACTCAACCTTGCATGTGTATGTTTACCTAACAAACTGAAGTTTCCACTTCATGCATCTGATGAAGTAAGTGCCAGCCCACAAAAGCGTAAACCCCCCCCTACCACTCCAACCCCCTGCAGTTTTTTTTGTTAGTCTCTAAGGTGCCACAGAACTCCTTGTCCTCTGTGCTGAAAACAGACTAACACAGCTACCCCACTAACAGCTAACAAAACATTCAAGCTTTTGAAAGGAACGAGTGGGGATGAAATTTGCTTGTGTTGATCTAAACTAAAAATCTTTCCAGCAGGATTTAGATAAAATGTTATGCTCCAAGTATGAGCCTGCATCTGTGGCAGTAGTTCTTGAGAAGATTTACAGACTTCTGAAGATGGAGATAAATTCTTAGCGGTGATGTCACAAAGAGTGTGATTGCAACAGTCATTTTAAAAAATCCTCTGCTTTTTTAAGTGTCACAGCATGCTGCCAGTTGCCACAATATGCATGCAAAACACATGGTGGCTGGCAGCATAAAATAATGTCTTGTAACACATCTGGTCTAGAAGAGCACTTTGGGGTAACATTGTCAAACCTTGGATTTGGTGCTTAATTAGAGTTCCATGTTGTGCATAAAGAAAGTCTGTTATAAGAATGTCAGCGTCTGAAAATCAGACTAGCCATTCTGGTAAAACAGTACTTTGCCAGTACCCCAGGTGGTCTGGTTTGAGATCTGAATGCTGATTGTGAAGCAAAACGTGTGTGTCCTAAGCCCCATCTGTCCTCTTTCTTCCCACTCTCACTGCACAAAGATTTTAAAAATGAGCCATATCATGAGCACTGCTAACCAATCGCAGCTAGTTTCATTTAAGGCGATGAAAAATAAATGTGCCACTTTGTGCATGAACATATCACATACGTTCTTTCTTAATTCACCTTTTGAGGAACGGAATAGGGTAGCACACAAGGAATTTAACTTTGCAATGACTTTTGAAAGATCTAAGATGATTGGCAGTCTCTGGAAAGTGATTAGTAAAATGCATATTGATCACAATGTACATTAGAAAGATGGGGCCATTTGGAAGGAACAGCAGACTTGGTTTTCCTCTTTAGTTGTTAGTTTGTTTATTAGGATTTGAGCATTGACAACAGACTTGCAAAAGGAAGAACTTGCATTGTATTCCAGGTTTTTATATAGTTTAGAGTCATTGGGAGCAGAAGGAAAAAGTTATATGGCTATTCAGATGAATCAATGTGTCCATTCTATATAAACATTTTCAGTGCATAGTAACTCAGCCGTACAAAATGCAGTCCTGGGTGAAACTTTGGCAAGCAAGGTCTCAGCCTGAAATGAGTGGTTTGGGAAACTTAACGTTTTTGAGTTATGCAAGTGCAAATTCTGCTTAAGAAATGTTGTGTGTAAAGACTTTTTTTTATTTTTTTGCATTTGTTTATCTCCAAAAAACGTTCATTTTTTTAAAATGAAATTTACTAGACGGTCCCTATTGTGGACATCTCACCTTGAAAAAGGAGTTAATTTCATTTTATAAAAATGAATTGCTGCGCAGGTGGGGTAGTATTTAATTGTTTTTAAAGTTCCTGTCAGTGTTTTTTTTTTTGTTTTGTTTTTGTTTGTGGCCCTGCTGTGCATTTTGCCCAGCTGTATTTAGTCTGCATACTAAATGTTAGTCTCCTCAACTACATTTTACTTTGTGAACTTAGCTTTTTCCCCCTTCACCTTAGATGTATTGTAGATTTTACTCTGACGGGCCGGATTTTAGTCCGTGCACTAAATTTTAGTCCGCAGACTAAAAAAATAATCCGCGGATTATTTACTAAATCAATTCCCTCACTGAAAACTACATTGAGTGTTAAACTGCCTCACCAGAACATAAAAGTGAGGGAGTTCACAGTCTAAGGGTGATTGGCGTAGGTCCTCCAGGCACTTGGGCACAATAGCACCGACACCATCCTGGCTTTCTGGGTGGGCCCCATTGTGCTTAAGTGTTGGCATCCATATTGTTGTGCACTTCACCTGTAACTGTGACTGTCCCTTGCTCTTAATGTTTAATGTTTTGTGTAGTTCTTGGTGGGTGAATTAGGCAGAATTTCAGTGGAACCGTGTTGAATTATTATAGCTAAAAGATTGAGTTTTGAGTTATTTTTAGTTTGCTATTCCAAAAGAAAAAAAAAGAGACAAATTAAGAGGTTTTTTAAAGAAATGGGTGAGAGGGTATGTGGGGGAAAAATTTAAATCCATACCCTCACTCCTGAGGAGACATGTCCAGTTCATGAAGAATCCTAAAGAGAGAACCATCAAAACAAATCCATTGGTGGGGAAGTCAATCCAAAATGGAGAATAATCCGCGGCGGCCTGATACACTCATAGCTCACACAAATTTAAAACAGCCAAGTTAGAAAGACACATTAAAGCTTCTTATTTTCTCTTCAACATAAATCATAAATTGGTTTTTTAAAAATTTTTCACATTGTATCTGGGACAGATTTACAGAGGAAAAATGAGTAGTCTGTGCATGAGGGATGCACACACTGAAACAAACTAATTCAGCCCCATTGTCTATGGACATTTATATCCAGGACAGAGAGGACTGCAATTCTTTAATATGGGAACTCAGTTGCCCTTTTCTTTCTAGTTAGAATTTTAATTTCAACTTTTTTGTTGGTTTTTTTTTTTACTAAATGCACTGGCATTGGAACATAAATTAACATAGAAATGTTTCTATACTGTGCCTCACCATTGCACAATCAATTTTTTTGGCATACATTGTGGTCAAGTTGGACTTGCTGCTATGGAGACTGATGTTTAAAGTTTCTAATTGTATAAACATTTTCTATGTCCCCCACACCATGGATTTCTTTATAATATTGGATATATTTTTCCTTGCTGGACTATTCTCTTTTGGATTGACTCCCCCTGTTTGGATTATTTCACTGCATTATCATCTTTAGGACTCGTCAGGAACAGGACATTTCACCTCAGGAGTGCGGGTATGTACTTAAATATTTTTTCAAATTATTAGGGCTAGTCTTGAAAAGAGGAGAAAGAAAAGCTAGAAGTGGAAAAGTTGGGTTCAAAAAGCTGCACATCAGATAGCAGCCAGGTGACTATTTCCCCCCATGAGGCAAGAAGCTAATAATTAGATTAGCATAGATCTACAAACATTGCTTGTTTTAATGACTATTTATTTGTAAGGGGAGGGTATTTGGGGGGTATTGTTTGGGGGTTTTTGTTTTGTTTTTCAGTTTGAGTGGTTAATATAAATTATTGTAGTAATTGTTTTACCTTGAGTGACTCGTTCCCAGTCCAGACAGAGGTTGAGCAGTTGTTTCTTAAATTGTATAAATAGATGTTGACAGAGGTTCACTGACCTGAATGATGAAGATGTCTACTTTAAGGGAATGGAGAGAAGGAAGGATTCCTTAGGGGAAGGGGAGATTTCAGTGATTCTCTGCTTTCTATCTTTATTTAATAAAAGGAGACTGAGTCATGTTCTTGTTTGTGCTATAACTTGGCAATTGTATGCAACTGCACCCACCTTGTATTGTGGTCACTAATCCGAACTCTGGAGGCAATGAGTTTTTGACACAGAATGCAGACAACCTCCATCCACCCACCTCACCCCCCCAAATGTATGCACAGTTGCTTCTGATGTGTCAGGTAACAGGCTCTGTGACTGCAGGGGCTTCAACATTTGTGCTTTAGTGACAAACTGCTTACATTACTGTAAAGCCCACAGTGGTTTTGTATTTTCCCAGCAATCTGAACAAATTCTGCTCTTTCACTCATTGACTCCACGAGTCAGGATTCCATGACGTGATGAGTTAGTACAGAATGCATTAGACCTAACTTCTCCTGACCCAGCTGGGCACCAAGCGGTTAAAAAAAATCAGTTAATTGTCATCAGTGACCTGATTAACTTTAACTTTAATTCACCTGAGGATAGTTGTCTTCTGTGTAAAATCTACCTAAGCAGAGTCTGCAATCAGCAACTGTGTGATGTCTAGGTCATTCCTTGGTGCTAGGTGGTTTGGGTTCACCTGCATTGGTGCAAAAGCATTTTGGATTAACTCAATTGCAACAAAAATTCTGGCATCAGAATCTGATACTGCCACCCTACTGGTCTGGGGCCTGTATTCCATGTGCAACATAGTAGAAGGAAACTCCTTGAGCAGGGTGTTACAGATAGGTGCGTAACTGTCCAATTTTGCCTTGAATGTAATGAGATGAGGATGGTAGATTGGGGTGACATTCTGACTATGCAGAACCATTCTTTGGGGTCTGAACTACAGTGTCAAAGAAGAACTGCTGTAAGCTCTGTAGTTTTATAACCTTTCAGGGTAAACTTCTGGGAGAGTGCAATAGATGGCTCACTCACCACCTTCTGGCTGTTCTCACAAACTCCAAATGTGCAGGAATTATCTCAATTAATTGATAGGAATCCCTTAGCATAGTAAGCTCAAGAAGAAGGAGCACATGCAAACTTGAACTAGAGAGGTTTTCTGCACCAAGCCTGTTCATCTCCAGACTTAAACAGTGTCTTCCATACTGGCAATCTGTTTGTTTAACACCAAAAAAAAAAAAAAAAAGACATTAAGGAAAAAGCCATTTGTTTACTGCCAAAATGAACAGTGTAGACCCTTTTAATGTTAACCTGCAGTGAATCCTGCTCATTTGCACCCCTCTCCCCACCATATGCATGGCTGATTTCACCACAGTATTTGTTGTCTTAAGATCAATGAATTTTCCCTTGATTTTTAAAGTTGTTTCTGAGCTCTCCCATGCAGTCTTCCACTAGCATGACGCCTTCACCTACACAGCAAATCCCTTTGCACTTAACCCTTTCAACCCCAGAAGCTGGATTCTCCCATCCTGACACATGAAGACTATATTAGGATAAATAGTATATAGGTTCAACTCACTGGGTGCTGAGAGGTTTAATTGCTCAGTTTTTTTTTGCAGTAATAATAGTAAGAAGGAAAAACAGAACACGCCCAAACAATCTGTCTCTTGTTTTTCTCTAGGTCTTCCGACCCCGCACTCCACCAGAAGCAATCGCACTATGTAGCCGTCTGCTAGAGTATACCCCCACTGCCCGCCTGACTCCTCTGGAAGCATGTGCGCACTCTTTCTTTGACGAACTACGGGACCCAAATGTCAAATTACCAAATGGGCGAGAGAAACCTGCACTCTTCAACTTCACCACTCAAGGTAGCCTTTTCCTTGGGAAGAAACACTGTCAGAGTTCTGTCATACAAATGCCATTCTTCCAGCAGTAAAATCAAGAGGTGGGGCGAGAACACTGAAGGGTGTCTCGCCAGTGATCTTTCTCCAAAACAGACTGCATCAGATATGGGGGAGGGGAGGGAAGGACCTTTAATCTCTCACATTATTCACTCAAATTCAGTCATGTGACCGCAAGTCATTACTGTCTGATTGCATGAAGGAAGTTTGAAGTTTCAGGCTAATTGCTGGTGTCCACTATCTATTGATGCCTGTGTTTGGAGTTTCACCACAGAGGTTGAGGACCCAGAGGCCCACAGACACAGAATTGCCGTTAATGAGGTTCCTGTTCCATCATATTAGAAGCAGTTTGTTGGGAAGCAATGTGTGGAAGCTTGAATTGCTGCCTCACAGGCTGTGTCTATTCTGGGAGGGGCAAATATGGAGCATCCAGGGTTGTAAACAGTGTCTCCATCATCCAGCATTAAATATAGTAAGAACTTGGAGAAATTACATTTTAAATTACTCATCGTGATCACAAAATGTTTCATGCTGAACTGTCTGCAGCCGCACCAGGACCAGATTAGCCATCTTCCTGCCTGGAAAAGTGTAGTTGAAACACCTACATTCACTACATCGTTTATTCTATCCATTCACATCTGATTATTTCAGGGGTTGGCAATCTCTGCCAGCCCCCCATGCCGGCCCTGCACACTGCACCCTCAGCAGGTGCCGGGGCAGGGCCAAATGGGGGCGCAGCCAGGAACTCTGGATTGGGAGGGGGAGGTTAGGGTCCCCAGGGGCAGGCAGCCCTGGGGCATGTCTGTGGGCATGGCTGAGGTCCCTTAGGGTGGAATGGGCTGATCCACCCTGCTCCCCTCCAGTGTGGAGCCAACTGAGCTTGGGCCCCATGCTCTGCCACCCCTCCGAGCCACACTGAGCCATTCCAGCCGCCCCCCCCCCCCCGCCCCTTCATGCTGAGCCACACCGCGTTGCTCTCGCCCCCGCGCTGAGCCAATCTGCGCCAGCCCCCAAGCGGCACTGCGCTGCTCCAGCTCTTGTGGCCCCAACCTCCAGGCCACACGTGGCAGCAGGGTCAGCAGGGAAGCCTGAGCAGCAATGTGTGCTGCTCAGGATCAGCCCGCATGCCAAATTTAGCACATGTGCTGGGGGCTGCCAAGCCCTGGATTATTTGGTCCATTCAGGGTTTGTCTGGCTAAGTCTGGAATATAAGAAATGGCGCTGACAATCTTGGTAGTATTGTAATTTAATCTTTTAAAATAATGAATAAACTGCAAGCTTGTAGCTTTAGGCAGGGAAGTACCCCTAGGCACTGTTAACCCAATAGGAATCAGTTCCCATTCCAGTTCAGCTCATGCAGTTTGGCATTGGTGCCTGCTCTGTAGTAAGTGCAAGACCCACATTTTAAAGCCTGAAACATAGTCGTCCTGTCCATAAGAACATAAAGCATAAGAATGGCCATACTGGTTCAGACCAATGGTCATCTAGTCCAGGGTTCTGTCTTCCAGTAGTGGTGAATGCCAGGTGCTTCAGAGAAAATAAACAGAACAGTCAGTTACCAAGTAATCCCTTCCCTGTTGCCCATTCCCAGTTTTTGACATGCAGAGGGGAGGGGTGCTTTAGGCCGTGGTTTTGCCTCTATGCCCATCCTGGCTAATCGCCTTTGATGGACCTCTTCCATGAACTTCATTTCTTTTTTGGACCTTCACAACATACTCTGGCAAAGAGTTTTACAGGTTGACTGTGTGTTGTTGAAGAAATACTTTTTTGTTTGTTTTAAACCTGCTACCTATTAATTTCTTTTGGTAACCTGTGGTTCTTGTGTTATGAGAAGGCGTAAAGAACACTTTCTCTACTTTCTCCACAAAAGTCAAGATGTTATTGGCCTCTGTCACATTCTACCCACCCCATCCCCAGTCACATCTTTTCCAAAGTCCCAGTCTTATTAGTCTTTTCTCATAAGGAAGCTGTTCCACGCCACTAATTGTTGTTGTTTCCATTTTCTCGTATTCTAATACCTCTTTTTTGAGGAGGGGTGACCAGATCTGCAAAAAGTATTCAAGATGTGGACACACCATGGATTTATAAGGCAACATGATATTTTCTTTTTGTAATCTAATGATTCCCAACATTTGTTTGCTTTTTTGACTGCTTCAGTATTGAGGGAGTGTTTTTTAGACACCTGTCCACAGTGTTTTGTAGAGACCTGTCCACTTCATAAGTAATAGCTAATTTAGATCCCATCATTTTATATGTATACTTGGGATTATGTTGTCCAATATGCATTACTTTGGATTTATCAACATTGAATTTCATTTGTCATTTTGTTGCTCTGTTTTGTGAGATCCTTTTGTAACTCTTCACTGTATCATCTGCAAATTTTGCCACCTCACTTTTTACCCCTTTTTCCAGGTTATTTATGAATATGTTAAACAGTACTGATCCCAGCACAGATCCTTGGGAGGCACCACTATTTACCTCTCCTCATTCTGAAAACTGATCATTTATTTCCATCTTTTGTTTCCTGTCTTTCAACCAATTCTGATCCAAGAGAGAGCTTTTCTTCTTATCCCATGACAGTTTACTTTGCATAAGAGCCATTGGTAAGGGCCCTTGTCAAAGGCTTTCTGAAAATCTAAGTGATCCACCGGATCACTCTGTCCATATGCTTGTTGACTTCCTAGAAGAATTCTAGCAGATTGATGAGGAATGATTTCCCTTTACAAAAAGCATGGTTCTTCCCCCCAACAAATCATGTTCTTCTATGTGTCTGATAATTCTGTTCTTTAATTTAGTTTCAACTTTTTTTTCCTGGTACTGAGGTTAAGCTTGCCAGCCTGTAATTGCCAGAATCATCTCTGGAGCTGCCTTAAAAAATCGGCATCACATTGACTATTGTTCAGTCTTCTGGTACACAAGCTGATTTAAATGACAGGTTACATATCCCAGCTAGTAGTTCTACAAATTCACATTCGAGTTCCTTCAGAACTTGTAGGTGAATACTTACTGGTCCTGGTGACTTATTACCGTTTAATTTATCAATTTGTTTCAAAACCTCCTCTACTGATACCTCAATCTGGGATAGTTCCTTGGATCTGTCACCTAAAAAGAATCACTGAGAATTGAGAATCTCCTCATATCCTCAGCCATGAAGACCAATGCAGAGTTCATTTAGTTTGTGTGCTCCAAGCTCTCAGGTATAAAACATGGAGCCCAGTTGTAACTATTGGCCACACAGTGTAATTTTTAAACCATGCTACAAATGTAGTTCAAGCCGTCCCCAAGAGGGTTAACACAGAGTCTTTTTACTTAATGAGTTTGTTATGCATGTTGGCAGTTCAGGGTGTTGGCTGTACCAAAACACCTCCTGGGGGAGAGTGTGACAGGCTAACTCAGTTTGGAATGTATTTTAGTAACACACACAGCTGATTTACATTAGAAAGGGGAAATTTAAGAGTACTGGTTAGTCCTACTAGATGTGTAAAGAGCATTGTTCATGAGCAGCATTGTTTGAGTCTTGCTAGTATTCTTGAAATTGCACAACCTCCCACATCACTTCTGTCTGTAGTTGTTTACATGCCACCTTAAAATACCAGTGCTGTAACAGGTCCTGTCAGTTTAATGCCACCATGTTCTCCAGTCTTTGGGTCCCCTTTCATTGTGGAGGAGATCCCCTGGCCTTCCGTCTTTCTTCGGCCCTGAGTGGAGCTAAGGTTCTGGTATTTAGTTATTTAAAGATATTTATTATGAATCACTATTAAAAAAACTGAATTAACAAGTCACTTTGCTTTGTAAAAGCAAGGGTATAAAAAGGCTAGACAGCACCAAATGAATCCTTTATAAACCTCAGCACTTTGCTGTTCTTTTCTTAAGAAAAGCTGTCTAACTCTGGACTGCCGGCATTTCCAGCTAATTGTCTGAGACCCATAAAGCAGTTGATAAAAGCTGGAAGTGGGAGAGGGGGTGTTGTAATTTTTTTTTTTTTTTTAAATCTTCTTAATTATTTTGGATACAGGTTTGGCTTTCTGTAAAATGCTAAGCATCTCCTCATCCCTACTGAGTATGGGGAATGGCACTGAACAACCAGAGTGTACAGAAGATATTTTGCAAGGAATAAGGAATTCATGGAAGATAAAGCCAGTGTTTATATCAGACCCATGGAAGTAGTTTTAGGACTCTGTTTTCTTTTTTTTTTTTTTTTCTTGTTATTAAGACTGTATACTGGCACAACTGCTTAATTTTTTTTGTCTGCGCAAAATAGCATGGGACTCCTAGAAATGCAGTGCTGGAAGGGACCTCAAGAGGTCATTCTAGTCTATCCTCTTGGGAAGCCAGGACCAAGTGTACCCAGATCATCTGTGACCTGTTTATAATCTCCAAATGAAGGAGTCCCAAAACTTCCTTGGTAGTCTATTCTAGTAGTTATCTATGTTTATTGTTATAAAGCGTTTCCTAATATCCATCCTGACTCTCCCTTGCTGCAAATTAAGCCCATTACGTCTTGTCCAGGTCCATTCAACGTGGAGAACAATTGACCACCATCTTCTTTGTTATTGCCCTTAACATATTTGAAGACTTAACAGATCCTTCCCCTCACTCTTTTCTCAAAACTAAACACAGCTGGTTCCTTTCACTTTTCAAATATAGGTCATGTCTGAGAATAATGAAGTAGCTTTGGGATGTTTCTTCTCCAGCATCATCCTAAATGGTTATGAGCAGAGCAAAGTTGCATTGGTGAAGGCTGGAGAAAAGGAGATTGTAGTAACTGAAACAGGAGAGGAAAACATGGGCAAGGGTTTTAGCTGTGTGAAGAAATAGGAAAGGCCATATCTGTAGAACATTCTGAAGAAGGACAACAAATGATTTTGATCTAAACTGGATGTGAGACCTAGAAAGAGGTTCATGTTGAAGATGTTGCTCACTTGTGGGCTTGAGTGACAGGCAGGATGGTGATGCTATTCACAGTGATAGCAGAAGAAGCAGGGGGCGGGGAGATGTTACATGGTGGAAATATTAAACATTCTGCTTCAGTCACTTTATCTGGAGCTGGAGCTTCTGACTAGATTTGTATGAGGAGATGCTGGAAAGAGCCATGTGATATTTTAGATTGGACAGAAGATGACAGGTCCAGGAGCAGTAGATCAGTGAGTCACTGGCATAGAGATGGTAGCTGAGGTTGTCTTTGCAGATGAGATTACCCAGAAATACAGTATAGAGGAAAAAGAGAAGGGGACCAAGGGCAGAGTTCTGTGGAACCCCACAAAGTGAGAATGGGGATGAGAAGAATCCTGATATGGTGACATGAAGGAGTGAATTGGGAGATAGGAGAGGACATAAGAAGACACCATTTCAAGAAGATGACCATGGTCAGTGGTGTCAAAGGCAGCTGACAAGGATGTAGTAAGGCTCTGAACTTTGCCTAGGGGGAATGTCATTAGAGGCTTTGGCAAAAGCAATAGAGTGTTCCAAATCTCTACTTTTCTGTAATCTTTCCCACTCCCACCAGACACACACACACAGCTCTACAGAGCTGCTGCTCCTCAATCTCTCTCCTCACCATTCCCCCAATGTTCTGCACTCCCAGGTAACCTGGATCTCCCCATGATCAGCAACCTTGCTCAGTCATCCATCTCCTTATTCCCCTTCTGGGCTCCCTCTGCCCCTACCCACCAGTTTGCAGGAGGGGCGGACCCTCACTCCCTCTTTCCAGTTCCTCACCCCAACCCTCCATGGTTCCCACCGATCTTAATCCTCTTCCCAAAATGTCTCCCCTTCCTCTGCCTGCAGGCAGGCATTCCCCATCACATACCTTGCTCTAGGTCAGTGGTTCCCAGCCTGTGGTCTGTGGGCCCCTGGTGGGCCACAGAGTGCCTCCAGGGGGTCCATGGATAGGCTGGAAACTGGGGCCTGACATCACTGGGAGGGGACTGCTTTGCCAGAGGCTGGGAGATTTTAAAACTCCTGCACTGCCCTGAGCTTGCTCAGAGAATGAGCAAGCCTGTGGCATGGCTGCTCCAAGCTCCGGCAGCAAGGTGAGGGGGCAGGGCGGTGGGGTTAGGGAGTGGGGATTGGCCCGGGGCAGCAGGGGTGAGTGGGTGGGGTGACTTGGGGCCGAATCTCGCTGTGGTGCCACTGCTTCGCAGCGAGAGCACAATTCTGCTGGCGTCTACCTGCCCACCGCAGCTCCACGGTGGGGGGCAGGACTTCACCGAGACGCTTTCCCCGCTGTGGCTTGTCTGCTCCATGGTGGGAACCCGATTCTTTTCCCACCTCCCGCATCCCCCACTGCTGCTCTGTGGCGGGGGGCACAAATCTGGCAGTCAGTCCCTGCCCCCGTGCCGTAGCTCTTCTGCTCTGTGGCGGGGGCAGGATTTCACTGGGGCATCCTCCACCCCTTACGCTGCCATGTCCCGGCCCCCCCCCCCCCCCCCCCCGCCGCGGGGGGGGGGGGGATACCTACGAAGGGCGGGGGGGGCGCCCTCAAAAATTTTGGAGGGTGGGAAGAGGTCCCCGACCTTGAAAAGGTTGGGAACCCCTGCTCTAGATAATTCCTTGGAGAGAAGCACTTCATGTACAGAATTGATTTATCTGGAATAAAGGGTGGCTGAAACTGTTAAGGATTCTCTATGTTTAGAAAAAATTGTTGCTGGGAGATAACTGCACTAAAAGTTTGGTCTCCTCACTTCTCTTTGTGGCTGTTTAGCAGTGTTTGCATATACAGCGAAGAGGATTTACAACTGTAATTATAGCAGTGCATTATGGGATTACTGATTAGTAACTAACCTGTTGGTACTGGGAGCAGGGACCACTGGACCATCTCTAAACACAACATTGCATTGGGATGGAGCTATGAAGACAAAGGTTCAGGTGCAGTCTTTGACGTCCATTCCTAGACAGGAATATATCTGTGAATGGTGCACTGATTGAGCCAGAACTGGACTAACAACATGCCCCAGGCATGAGAGTCCGTCTTGGACAGTTGTGAATAGAAACAAGTTGGTGAAGTCTTTGACATCTAAAGGCATTCCACACAGTGGCTTCTTCTAACCACACTAGTTTTATTTATTTATTCACAGAATGTGGACTGGGCTTCACAGCCCTGAATTGGGAATTGATTCAGGTAAGCACCCTAAAGTTAAGGTGCTGCTTTAGATCTTAGGCTGGAAATTTTCTGAGAGAGAAGAGAGACATGAAGGCTGCAGATAACATTAATCCAGTCTTCTCCTGCTGTATTTTGGCATGCCCAGCACTGGGCAGAACCAGGATGTGGTGCACAAATGGGAGAACAAATATTTAATCACACTTTTAACCAAACCTTTACCTTCAAAATGGTTCAGTTTGCTTTAGGTCACCTACTTTCTCTGAATTGATCCATCGCTCTGTAGCTGAAATACTGGGTGTTGCCAGCATCCAGAATTTAGTTTCGTCAATACAATGGACAGGTTGTTGTCCTCTTCTGCCTACTATCTACACTTTCTAGGATAGCTTTGAACATGCTTGCACTTGCTGTAGATTCTTTTCTACCAAAACTAGAGATGGGAAGATGCTTGGTGAGTGAAAGTAGCTATTCTTCCAGTGTGAGCTGAATTCTTTAGTGCAGGGGTGGCCAAACTTAAGGAACTCAAGTGCCACACAGGTTGATTATTAAACCTTCGAGAGCCACACTGAGGCATATAGCCACATACTTTTATCTATTCCAAAATTGCTAAGTTTAAAATTCATTGCACACTTTAATTTTATTGTAAAAAGAGGACAAATATTGATCCTACTAATGTCAAACTCTAATAGTTACTTAAGGTTACCATGAAAATTAGGCTTGTACAGTAAAACCTTAGCTGCTGCTCAGTGTAGAAGACTGCAAGATAGTGGCGAGTTTTTTAAAATCCCAACCATGCTGCACTTCTCCGCGCCATCCCCAACTGTGCCGCGCTTCTCCCTACCATCCTGCCCCCCCTCCTGAACTCCTAGGCTGGGGCTGTTTTCCTAAATTGATTTGCTGACCTTCTTCCAGGAGCCACATTTTTTCATTCAAGAGCCGTGTGTGGCTCCTGAGCCGCAGTCTGGCTATGCCTGCTTTAGTGACTGGGTACACTAGGAGCTGTATGAGTGAGCTGCACAGTGGGTTCTCTCAGTTGATTAAGAAATTACTCAGGCAAACAATAGCGGAGTAACTTCCTTGGACATGAAGGTCCTAGTTAGATTGTTTTGGGCTGGTTTCAGATATTGTTGTGGCTCTGGCCTGTCAGAATTCCTTTGTCTTTTGTGGAAGCACAGTATACTGGTAAGAAGTTAGTAAGCAGTCACGGTGTGCTTTCTGCAGCGTGGCTTCTCAGTCAATTGCTTTTTCTTTTTAAATTATTTGTTGAGAAGGGGGTAGAGGGAATCAAATGGAGGCAGTCAGCCCCTTCAGGCACTAAGCTGAATATACAGAAAAGAAATAGGCTCCTGAATCTGCCTCATAGATAAAAGCCAGTAACTGCAGAGGTCATGTGCAAAACCATTCTGTGTACCTGCAGGATGGTTGGGCGTGGCTTCTAGACCAGGGGTCTCAAACTCAAATCACCACGAGGGCCGCATGAGGACTAGTAGAGGGCCGCACCACTGAAACCTTTCCATATAATGATATTGCATATATCGGTAGTAATCATATCATTTCAAGCCACAGAAAATAACTTTAGGGGCCACATGCGGCCTGCAGGCCACGTGTTTGAGACCCCTGTTCTAGACAGAGTTTTCTGTCCTTAAAGGGTTTATATTAACTACTGTTTGTATGCGCTTCTGCCCCAGGCGAGTTCTTGTTGTCTCAAGGGTTGTTTTTCTCCTTCCTTGAGGCTACTGCTCTGTTGCTTTATTTGAATGTGGGTTCGTTTAGAAGTGATCTTTTCTACTCCTGAAATGGCCATGGCGGGATGCTCCTTCCTCTCTGCTCCATCACGTGCTTCTCTGTATAGTAGGTTGGTTCCCTGCAGGGTAGCCTAACGTTACTACCTGGTCACCTAGTTAGCTCCACCCGTTACACCTAGCACATTGTGTTACCTCTTCTTTCCATTATGAGATGCCAGTTACTCTGGTACATATTGAATCTGTTTTAAAGATGGGGCCTGGGCAACTTGACTGCTATGTTTTTCTTAATTTTAATCTTTGTAGAAAGAACAGTAGGAACTATTTTATGTTCCATTTAAATGACCTGAAAATCAAAGTCCTCTGCTGTGCATTCACAGAAGGTATCAGCCCTTCTGGGCTGCTTGGCAGCTATGGTGCTGGGCTTGTGGTTCCCTGACCAGCAGAGTTTCAGGCAGGGTAACTGTAACCATGTTGATCCCAGAATACTAGAGAGACAAGGTGGATGAGGTGGTATTTTACTGGACCCACTTTTGTTAGTGACAGAGACAAGCTCTTGACTGCTTATTCCAATGAAAGGTATTAAGTCACCCAGCTTGATTCACAAACTCTGCTAGAGATGCTGATTCTAGCAGTGCTGACTACCTGGAATTGCTGAGAGAACCTCTGACAGTCGGTGCCCAAAAGAAGGACGTTGTTCTCTCAAGCCTTCTCCTTTGGGCTGCCTGTGAGTCAATGTGTTAATGGAGGGAAAGGGTTATTCTCAGAATGAGTTCGTATTAATGGGCTGTTTCCCAAGGGTCAGGACTGGTTGGTGCTTTGCTAATTTCAGGGTCATCTCCTTTCCCTGGGAAATTATCCCTTCTTGTAGCTGACACAGATGCTTTGCTCTGGAAATTTCTCCGCTGAATATCACCATGCCTTCTTCTTGCCCATGGACATATTTGGAAGTGTAAGGTGACCTTGTTTAGTAGGGCATGTGTTTCACTGGTGATTTCATTTGCTGAGACACCCAAGGCGTTAATCTGCATGCAGAAGTTCTGTGTGGACTATAAGCTAACTCTGTTTGTTCCACCTCCCCTCCAGAACTGTCAAGTAACCCATCTTTGGCTTCGATCCTCATCCCTGCTCATGCTCGGAATCAAGCAGCTGCTTCAACCCCTTCAAATGCTACAGCAGCCTCAGGTGAGAACATGCGCCTGCCTGCCTGCCTCTCTCCTCTCTCAAACTGCACTCCTTCCACTGAGAAGCTTGAGTAACAAACTCTGGGGTGGATGAGGAATTGCCTAATTCCAGCCCCATCTTAAACTCAGTCTGGTTAGATTAGCTAGCTGTGGACACTTGGGCAGTGCTCACCCAAGTCCTAACCCGGCTCGCTCTGTCTCCAATTTCTAGCATGAAGAAGTGGAACAATGAGAATAAGCTCACCTTCTAACCATCCTCCTGGTCAGTTATTTTCTGGAACCCACAGCCACTCTAGAGCTGAACAAAATAAGCACTGACTTTTGGGTTGAAAGACACCTAGGAAAAATAAAATGGCCAGCTCAGGAAATGCGGCCTTTTGAAAGGTTTATTTCCAATCAAATGTTGACTGAATGTGGCTAAACAAGATTTGCCCACTAATGCAGAATAGATTAGCATTTCCAAAAGGAATTCACTTTTAGAGGATTCATGACTGCCCGGGTGCAGCAGAAATCACTTATCCAGTTATTGTGGGTGCCTGTAGGCCACCTTTGGATGCCCTTACACCAGCCTTGGGGACCAAATAGTTCTCTGGCTTTGTGGCCAACTCTGTGAGTGGTTTTCTTCGTTGTGTCCGTCTGTTGGTGTAGAAACTTGCAAAGCCTCATTGCTGGCTTGGGAAAAACACAGCGGTGTGTTGTGATCCTATAAAAACTGACAAATTGAGCAGTGGTAGAGTTCAGCTAGGAGAGCTACAAGGAAAACCGAGGATGTTGAGAGATATGGTGCTGATGATTCAGTAGGGCGCATGAGCCAGTGCCCTCAGGATGCTGGCAGGGAGTGGGCGGCTGAAGACAGTCTCTCAGATGGGCTGTAAAATGTGCCACAGATAGAAAAGTTCTGAATAATTAGAGGTGATGAGAAATTAGCTAGTGCAAGTTTTAAAAAGTAGTATCCTTGCACAATTTTCAGAGTTGCCATGAGGAAAAGCACTTCAAATCAAGTCCTAAATGTGAGCTGTCAGTAGCTGCTCTATTGCTGAGGTGGAACAATGTCTTTGGTTCAGAGGAGAATCCTTTCCAGGTATAGAGGAATTTTGGTATAGGTTAATATTAGATTACTTGCAATTACAACTTCATCATTTTTTACATATAGCTATTCTGATGACCTGGCATCCAAACTTAGGTAGTCCTTAGTCAGACAAGCCTGAGTTAAGATTTCAGGATGAAGTTTTGTTGGAAATTGTGCAAACCCAATTTTTTTTTTTTAACCTCTAGTGTCTTTGCAGTAGAATTCACTGTCTGTGGTTCTCAACCTTTTTACCTTTGTGGGTCACGTATGCAGTTCTCTGTGTGTTTTCTGGGCCACACTTGCACAATATATATTACCTATATGACCCTGAGGATGTCACATGGGCCGCAGGTGTGTGTTCATTGGGCTGCAGTCAGCCTCCTGGTTGAAAACCATTGGTCTAGAGACCCTGAGCAGCAAAGTTCTTTTAATCATTAGATCTGTATCAAACCAGCATGGGCATGGGTTTACCATCTGACTGACACAGAGCACCCACATGAACAATGACACTTTTCAACAACATATTTGTCCTTGTAAAATAGACTATTTAGAGCCTCTCTTACAGTGGTGAGGTGTTAGCTGAGTGTCAACATATCAAGAGATTTTAAAATGTTACACAAGGTAGAAAGGGTATTGTACTGTAATAGAATGTGGCATTTTGTCCCCCTCTAGTGGCTAGAACAGTTATAGATATTTGAGTCTGTTGGCTCCTTCAAGCCAATGGATCTGATCAGTTAGCTCGAGTAGTAGCCGCTCAAGCTTTTAAATCCAGAGATTCCAGGTTGAGTCACCACAGACAACCCAGTTTAGGGTGGTGTTACATAATCACTGTCACTTCTGGTGGTGCCAAAGTGTTATTTTTACATACTGACATTAAATCTGTGTCTTTATAGTGCAGTATCTGAGAGTTCAGGGTGCTTTGATGATCAAAACTGAGAGGGGAAGCCAGTTTGTTTATGATCAGTTTGTCAGAATATTGCCTTCAGCCTACGTCATTCGTGAGTCCAGCGTAGGGTCATGGTTAGAAAGTGACCTCTAATGTAGCCTGAATGGCAAGGCAGGTCAAGAGAGTTGGACAGTCTCTCCCCAAATTCTGTTGGCATGTGAACAGCGCTCTTTGAGTGAATGATTGCTTGCCATTGTTTATTATTTGTTTCGATAGCATCTAGAAGACCCAGACACTCCCATTGCATTCATTCCTGTATAGACGTGCAAGAAGTCACAAGCTCCATGCAAATTCCCTGTACATCTACTGAGTTTTGTGTGTATAGACATATATAAGAGCAGATGGGTTGAATCTCTGCTTTGAGTGGAGAACTCAACTCGGTTTTAACGATGGAGTCACAATCAGCACCTTAAATACACATACTGTGTGAGAGAGACTTTCCATGTGTAGTCACAACCACCATTTGATTTTCACCGCAAGTATCTGGATCCCCAGTCTCACGGTTTAGACACCTGCTGTTTGAAATGCTCAGATTCCTTCTTCAGAGGCCTGGGCAGCTGGGCTCACTGGGCTGACTTTACACAAAGGTGGGTATGAAAGGTAGCTCCAATACCATTTTTTAAACTTCCTCAGTCACGCCTAAAATAAAATGTCTTTGACACAGTAACATATTTGAATACATGATGGTTTCTGACAAAAATTGTGCTCACACAGAGTGAGTGACACAGCCATTCTGAAAAGTGTTTTCCACATGTTGAGTTTTGTGGGGCATCCTAAAGGGCCAGTTAAACCTTTATGCCACAACATCAGGCATTTTTCTTCCTGGATCAATAAGTGGGGTAAAGACCTGGTCTTGTAAGTCAGCGTTTCTACCAGAGATGGGTGGGTGCCATTCTACACAGAAAGCCTTGCCAGCATAACTGCAGGGATTATTTTCTAATGTCTTATGCTGTGCTAATCCCTGTAGTCCTAAATGAGATACGTGCCTGCATCTTCAACAGCAAAGAGGTACAGAGTGGAACTGGAGTTACCTGCCTGTGCCAGGCAGCAGAACAAGATCATGATGACACTTGTCATAAAATACCATTTAGCATATATATGTGCTTTTTCACCTTGAAAGCACTTGGAAAGCATTTCATTCTGATCGCCCATGAGAGAGGCAAGTATTATCTCAATATTTTAGACAGGGAAAACGAAGCTGAAGAAGGTGCATGGATCACACAGTGTGTCAGTGACAGCTAGGAATGAAATTGGGAAATTTCTGGCTCCCAATTCAGGGCTTAGACCACTCAATCACACTTCTCTACAGGGAGCAAAAAAATGCATGTACCTAGTTTAAAGAACATTACTCTGACAAATATTGTCTCGCCCACCTTTGCCCTAGAGTCCTAAATTGGCCTTTACAGACCCTGAGACTATTTGAGGGTTACCTCTGTGTGTTCTTCCTGGGTAGCATTGCAGTAGGTCAGGGATGAAAACCGCAGCGGCCCTTGGGTCTCTCACCAGGATCCTTCGACCAGGTTCCTCCATCAGGTCACGCCTGGGAGGACGTGCAGCTCTAGCCCATGTTGCTACCTTTCTGAATGGTTCTGAGGAACACCACACCCCCTACCAGAAAGCAGAGGTACTTCCTGAAGTAGGACTGGGAGACAAGGCACAGAAAGGAGCAATAGGCAAGATTGTGGAGACAATAACGAGGCCCCAGCCCAAGACATGGGGGGTGTTTCTGTCAAGGGCAGAGCTGTCACATTCATGGTGAGAGGAGGCTTCTGGCTGAGAATGATCTCGCTCCAGTCACTGCTGCAGTCCCATGCTACAACATGCTCTGGGGAGACTTTGCGTGACCCAGCAAATGTCACAGCCAGACATCCTCGTGGTGGCATGAACATTAATCTACCAAACAAAATGAAAAGAAACTGACTTTTGCTGGTTCTGCCACAGGAGCAGATTTCCTTGTGCACTTTGCTTACCTACTGACTTGGTAAAGATGGAGAGGGGAATCTGAGCATGCAGGGCCCCTTCCTTGTAGTGGGTGGCTGTGTGCTTTCAGTGCAACATCTTCACTGGGGAATTGGAACGAGCGGATAGCTGAGCTTATCCTGCTCCACAACCTGCACTGTTGATCTGGCAGCACAAAACATGCCGGAAAGCCGAAGTGCTGTGTTCCCTAGGGTGCACGGCATACACCGCATTGTTGACTGCAGGCATACACACCAGTTTGAGCAGCATGCACAGTCTGATCCCAGATTGGAAAGGCTTTTTGTAGGTTGCTGAAGAAGAGCCACACATGTGGGAATCCATCCTGTCTCCTGCCTTTTCTCTCCCTCTAATGTGTGCAGAAAGCTGATCAGAGGACTACAGAACTAAAGCCAGCAAAGTGACTGTTAGAGAAGCAGGCTTTACAGGCATCACTTTCGGTAGATTTTTCCCCCCCCCCATTCAGCTCTATATTTGGTAGCTACACATTAATAATGTTTTTGCCTCGCTGTCTTCAAGAGTAATAAATCAAGTCCCAGCACACTAACAAGTGGTGTATGCTGTCGCACACTGACCGTTCTAGATCTGCTCTCGCACCCAATGCGATCGTGAGTTAGCTAGGTGCCAGGACAGCAGGGGCTATGTTGAAATCCAAGGGCTGTCTATAATGCCAGCAACATATCGATTATCATCTTAAGTACATTCAAGATGGTTTTTACTGCATTTGAGGAACTGTTGTGGTGTGTCAGGAAGCGAAGACTGGAAAATATCTCCTAGAGCAGTCAAGTGGCATAACCCGCTACCCAGGGTAGTTTTTCCCTTCGAGGCTTGATAATCCCATGTTCCAATCCTGGCTATTGCTTCTCAGATACAGGCGGACAGCCTCTTTCTTTCTATTTGTCTCCTTTTCTCCTGGAGGTAGTGTTCTGTCCACCTTCTCTCTCCTAGAGCTTATTGTCTGACCCTTTAGTCATCCAGCGTGGTACATTTCTGGGCTCAAAGCCTTCTTTATCAATATCCTTTTTCCACTGCAGTGCCCCCAGCTATGGTCACTAAGTGTGGCTAGATGGAAGAGCTTCATCAACCACCTTGTTGTATTCACATGCACGGTATCCCTGGAAATACTGTTCTATTGTAGCTACATCACATGATGAGCTCTTTACTGATGTGGTCATAGTGTCACCCCCAGTTTTTCTCTACACAGCCCCCCATTTTATACTTGTGCTAGCCAATGTTTTTCTTCAACTGTGGTGTTTATATTTACCCAAATGCAATCTTGTCCCTTCTTTAATGAGCCAACTTCTCTCAGAATCTCCAGTTAGGCTGAATGAACAGGGTAAGCCTCAGCTATCTTGTCAGCTTCTTGTGTAGTACCATCTTCAAAATTGTTAGTCTGCAATTTAAATGTATTTTTTAGTTCGTTGGGGGAAGGGGGAATAAAAGGGATATAGGGCCCAGTGGTAACTTGTTACCTCAGTTGTTTTCTTTCTGCAGCTTAGTTTTTGTGGTGATCATATATTTCTTTTTCTTCGTGATCTGTCATCCCGTTTTGTATTGCCCATACTAAGCAGACAACAGCTTTCTAGCACCACAGTTTTCTGTCTGGGACAATGCCAGATAGGGTTCCCCCCCAACCGCACCAGAGCTGTAATTGTGTACAAGACTTACCAGTTTTGTCTTTTGTCTATAAAACATATGGTTAATTAGTCACTGTGGTGGTCTTTGTATATAGGTTTGTATATTGCTATCTGTAATATTTGATGAAATATTGAAGCTAAGTAGGTCAGTTAACAACATTGTGGCTTTTCTTGTAGCCTTTTTAAAATAATTGCTTTCTCCAGGCTTCTTGCACCTCGCCTGTTCTCCCCAAATATCCAAGAGTGCACTATTAAAACACTTGAGATTCTCTCTGGAAGGACCTTTTGATCACAGTCAAAGATCTGCTTGCCAACAGATTTCTCTTTTGTTATAAACCAAAATGATTTTTGGTTCTCCATGTACAATAAATGAACAAATGCAGTTGAAATGAGGGAGCTTACAAAGAAATAGGACAAAGAAACAGTTCTTTGCGGTTTTACCTTAGAAAGCCCATCTGACAAATGTCCACTTGGTACTGTAAAGTCTCTTTTCACTGAACACTGTTGAGTGTTTGAAAAAATTTAGTACCAGGCACCAATCCTCCAACAACATTAATACGACTGTGCAAACCTCATTGTTGGCGTCAGCCCTTGACATGAATCTTCTTTAGCCGTTAGGATGATGGCAAATACATTGAGCAATACAAAATAAAGCTCTAGACTTGAAAAACATTTTTGAGGGAACCACTGCATGAATTACACATTGATACCCAGGGATAGTGGCCTGTTGCTTCCATTATCTCTGCTCATTGGCACGTTTAACAGATGGCTTCACTACACGTTGGACACACAATGTAAAGCCCCAGCGCCATTGCAAAATCTGGTGGTTGCCATGCATGCCTCAGGTATGAATTCTGGGAATGCGAGTTTGCCTTGTCATGCTAGTGAATTACTGAATGCTAACAGACTGTGAGCATTGCCGCCCCTTTTCCCACCATGCTGCCTCCAGGGTACAGCTGTCCCAACTTGCAACTTTTTTAAAGTGCACTAAACTGGCTGAATGCTAGTACCCTGGTGACTTCAGCCTTTGGACAAGTCTTTTCTAGAGCTCTGTGTGGGTCAGTAATGTGCCACCTGCAGATCATGCCCATTAAATTGCTCCCTCCTCACCCGGGGTTGTGTTCAGGAGAACATTGTAAGCCCCCCCCCCCCCCCCCCCCAGCATGGCCCAGTGACAGAATACATCAGGGCTATGGGTCTCTGTGTGCAGAAAAGGTCACATCCACTGAGTGACATGCCTGTTTCTTGGAAATAACATTGACTTTGCTCTCCCCTTTGTGTCGTTGGCAGATGTTAATGCAGGAGAACGAGGTCAGACCAATAACGCAGCTTCAGCATCAGCCTCCAACTCCACCTGAAGTGGTCCCAGCAAGCCAGCTGCACAGGGAAAACACCAGTAATTTGAGTCTCGCTCAGCAACACTGGTCACATTTGGAAAGAAAATTAAAAAGAGGAAAAAAAACAAAAAAACAAAACCCTGTTCATTTTAGTGTTCAATTTTTTTTATTATTATTGTTGTTCTTATTTAACCTTGTAAAATATCTATAAATACAAACCAGTTTCATTGTGTTCTCACTCTGCGGGGTCTCCAGGGCTGGGGAATAGGTGGGGGGAGAAGGGAAAAGTGGAGCAATAGAACACACAAGGTCTCATCCCTTGACAATCTCTTCATATCGAAAGTTTGCTGTTGTGTACATCAGAACCCAGGACTCTTGCCTCATGTCCCTCCCACAACAGAAGAAAAAAAATCCCTTATTCTCTGCTGACTTTTTTTTTTTTTTTTTTTTTTTGGGTAACCTCTTTTTTTATTTTCTTTTTAAATGAAGTTTCAAACTTTGGTGTAGTGCACAGCTTGAATTTGGTTGGGAGCTTAGCTGGGATCATTCACCACAGCTAAGTGTTTCTTGTGAGTGAATCCATATCTAGACTTTCTGCGCCACTGCTTTTGGCGTGGTCTGTGGGCAGGGAGGAAGAGGGGTGCTTACTGCGTGTCTGCACTTGAAACTGCTAGCGGAAGACTTATTTTAAAATTCAGTGCTAGCAATAGAAAAATCCGCAGCTTCATACTGGGGAAAGTCTGAAGTGGGATGTAAATATATTTATAATATATACACACATGCGTGCTCAAATACACCCGATTAGCATTATTGAAGCAGCTTGTTCAACTTGTCTGAGCTCCTCCACCAAGTCTTGGACTTGGTGTTTAAAAGAGCCGTGTAATGCAGGAGAAAGGCCAGTCAGCTCCAGTCTCCAGCAGAGAGGTGATGGATGGGATGTTACAGGAGGAGGAGGCTGGCAGAGTTCAAAAGTCTTGGAAATTGGCCACTGTGAAAGTTTTTCCAGGGTTTTTGCCCTGAACGGGCCTTTTCTCAAGGCACATACAGGAAAAAAGGACACCAGGGTTTATAATGTGAACTGTAACAATCTACTGCTTTATTTGTAATATTATTTTTTACTGCAGTCTGAGCTTGCAGATCAGCACATCCAATAGATGGTTCTAATTTTAAATCCACAGTTGGAACCTGTATCTAATTTCATTGTTTTTAACTCCTGCTTTTTTATCTTTATTTATTGATGCATGTCAGAGTTGCCATTATGAAGTTTTTACATTGGTAGGATTTTAATAAAATACACGTAAAAGCGGTATCAACAGTAACTTGTGCCTGCTGACTTGTAGGAAAGCTGACTCTCTAAGCGTGTGTATATACTATAAATAGATGAATGGATACAGTATGGCTTTAGGAGTTTTATTTCGTCTTCAGTCTTTAAATGGTCTGACTGAAGCATAAGAAGAATGCTTGTTTCCAGTCTGAGTTTAAGGGGTTTTTTTCCATAGTGATAAATGATATAAAAATCAAAGTCACTGAAGTTAAAGCAATATTCCTTGGAAGGAGTTTGATGAGCCGTGGGAAGTTGCAGCTGCAATGTAGAAATAGTCTTTTGAGACCTGGTTTGTCTTATCCTTGAGGTTGGTGTCCATGTGGGCCTTATATGCATTCAGAGCAACCTTCGTCAACATGGTGCTTGTGAGCTGTTACTTGACCTGTGGATCTTTAAGGCAGAATAAATTTTTTGACATTTACAGACCTTTACGTGTGACCCAGGAGTAGCCAGCAGTAGCGGCTAAGTAAACTCAGTCACTGCAGGGTGGCAGGAGATCTATCTATTTTCTGGTCCCTGCACTTCATATTTGCCTCTCTTTACAGGATTTTTTTTGAAAGAATGTTTTTTAACAGCCTTTGAGCTTCCTCTGTCCTGTCTGGATGTCTGGGATGGGTGTAGTTTGCACAGATGAATGAATAACTGGAGAGGGAATGAATAATCCACCTTAATTATACCTCTCTTTATTTAAAGAAGCTGTGGGCAATAGAAAAGGTTTTTAAGCAGCTCTAGACAGTTTCCAACTAAAGAAAATGGAAGCCACATTTTTAAATTAAGCAAAAGCACCCCACTGTATTTTCAGTGAAGCACCTGTAATAAATAAGAGGCTAGAATGCAAGAAATCAGCCACTGAGTGCTGTGAATGATGGACTAGAGCCTAGATGATCAAATGTCCAGAGAAATTTTTTTCAAACACTTGCAAGCAGGGGCCAGTAGCTGGAACAAAAGGCTGGAAGGTTGAGCAAGACACTTACTCTGGACATGGGAACAGTAAATTACCCGGTTTAGTAAAAATCGCTTGTGTCAGGGTGACATCCTAAGTGGTTTGGGTTTGGTTTGGTTTGATTTTCCCATGCAAGGCTGGTGGGGAGGAGTGTTAACACTCTTCTCTCATTCTTTCAGTTTTACTTCTGTGACAGTGTGAACGTCTGTCTCTGTGCGCAGGCTGGCATCTCAGTGATTTTATTTTTCCAGGATCATGGCAGGATCACCAACTCTTTTGTACATGTTAGATCCAGGCCTTTAAGTAACCTTTTCTTTGGTGTGTGTGTAAATAAGGGTAGGGGGAGCTCCTCACCAAATTCAAGCTTGTACATTATTTTTAGTTGTTTTTAAATTCTGAGTTTTATTGTTTTGTATGTAAATATGTGGACCCAGGAACTGTTATTAATGAGCAAAAAGTTACCGTTCAGGGCAGTGATTCTGTTTAATAACCAGACAAAATGTAGACGAGCTTTTTAAAGCCATATAGTTTTAACTCTGTACAGTAGGTACCGGCCTGTATTATTGTAACAATAACTCTAGCGATGTATAGTGTATCTATATAGTTTGGAGTGCCTTCGCTTCCATGATTTTTTTTTAATTTTATTTCCCTTTTTTTGGTCCTTTTTAACAGATGACAAAATGGCATCTTTGCTCCCCTGCTTTCTAACCCTTTTGAGTGCTGTAAGGTTTCACTGATACCATGGTCAGTAGTGGAACAAAAGGAAATTGTGTTTGTAACTCACTCATCCAAACCATGGCTTTGTTCTGGATGTTTCAGATTTGTCCAAGTCACCACACCGCCATAGCAATGACTGCTTTTAATTCACACTTGCCTTCTTGGCATCTAGTAGTCCATTGGCTAGATTAGACTTTGCTCGTCTCTCCCCGGTCTCTGTTTCCAGAGATCTTGTGAACAGAAGCTTCCAGGAGCCTTAGGTTTTTTGCCTCTCCCTTTACTGTATTGGAGAGCGTAAATCTGGCTTTTGCAAACAAAAAAGATACTTAAAAACCCCACGTAGTATTCTACTTGGATAGCCAGACAGCCTGCAGAATAGCTGTAGAGAGCTGTGGGGCCGTTACTATAGAACACTACTGCTTCTTTCAAATAAGGGAACTTCTGTTCCTTTTTCTGCTTTTCCCCACCCTGTCCCCATAGTCAGTTTTTCTTAAGACTTTAAGTTTTTAATGTTTTTTCTTGATTTCTTGCGCCCAGCACGAAGGCCTTGTTTTTAAAACTAGCTCACCTGCGTTTCCTCCCTTGTTAGTATGCCACATAAGATTGTCTTGAATGGGAAAAAACTTAAACTCTTTACCAAACCAAAGGTTGCTGTCTTTTTGGATCCATCTCGTGTCCATTCCAGTAAAGCAGAGGCTGCACTTTCTTTCTGGTGACACGAAGGTCAGTGATGTCAATTTGTTTTTGACAGTCCACTCAGAATTGTTACGAGTTTATTTTTTAATTTCAATTTATCTTGGGCTTCTTTTTAAATGAAGTATGGTCTTGATCTGTCATTTTGTCTATTCTGCAGTTGCATGTTTCTGAGATGGAATTAATTACATTCTCTGTGTCCCCCGGTGGACCTCAATCAAGACGCTGGTATTTTAATTTGAAATTTACCTAACTTTTTAAGGAAAAAAATTAATGATGTTCATTTCCACTATAAATTAAAAAAAAAAAAAAAAAAAAAGGCTGATCCAAGATCCCAGTTCACTTTCCTAGTTGTTTTAAACCAAGTTGTATCCAAATAATGGCAGATGGCTGCAATTTTCAACTAGTGTTCATTTTAAATTTTCCCAAACTTGTTACACTTAAAAAAAAAAAAAAAAAATTACCAGTAAACTTTTCTCTATTCGAAATCTCAGCTACTGAAGGTTTTTTAAAAAAAAACCAAAAAAAAAAAAACCAACAACCCCAAAACAAATAGCTATAAAAGCACAGTAGAATATTTGAGTCAGGAACGACTTTTTGAGATTATAAAAAGGCATCCTTGGTGTTTCCATTACTTCCACAGGGGGTTTTAGTGAGGTTTTTTTTTGTTGTTGTTGTTCATGGAGTTTTTGTTTCATTTTGCAACACTGCAATAACAGCAAAACAACAAAAAAGTAAAACTAAAAACCAGTACCCTAGAGGGTTAGCTTGAGAAAAGTAGCTTCCTTGTGTTGTTCTTTCTCAATTTATTTTCATATACAATATAATTGGCTTGCCTGTAAAATTTGCGTTCATTAATGTGTTGCTGATTGATCACTTGGGCCTGTACACACACAAATTAGCGCGACCACTTCCATCTTAAAAACAGAAATCTAAAAATAGTATATATACTAAGGACTGTGGGTTGTATACAAACTATTGCATACACTTGTGCAAATCTGTCTTGATTTAAAGGAAAAGCAAACTATTACTACTTGAATGCCTCTGTGACTGAATTTTTTTCATTTTAAATATAAACTTTTTTTGTGAAAGTATGCTCAATGTTTTATTATTTCCCCCACCCCCTTCTTCCCCTTGTAAATACATTTTGTTCTGTGTGACTCAGTTCGAAAATAGTTAACTGGTACTGTAATTTGCATTAAAATAAAAAGTAGGTTAGCCTGGAAATTAAATTTAAAAATACAAAGTGTGTGGTCTTTATTTCAAAACCCTGCCTCTTTCTCTCTTCCTCTTCCTCCTCCACCCCATTCCTCACCCCATACCTCCTTCCACCCCCCAAAAATAGTTGGACATGACTTTGTAATAATTAAAACACAAGAAATAAGCATGTTTTCTTAAATGATCTGTGTTATTCCATGATACTTTTCCAAGAGATGCCAGCTTCTGTCTACAGTTCCATTTGGTTTGATGGAGAGAGGAGCCCTGCGGCAATATATTTAAAAAACAACAAAAAAAACAAACAAAAACTTTACCCTCCACCTATGGGGCAAGCTAAGAACCTGTGTAAATTGCTGGCTTTGAATACTGCACTCATTTTTTTTTTTTTAATTTGATCCCATTAGTAATGTTATTTGGTGGTGATCTGTAAAATGTGTCAAGACCACATCCAGTGGGGCTGTTCCTCCAACAAATCAGCACGTTGCCATCTCTGAGTTGGGTTTTCCAGTACTGGAATAATGTATGTATTAAACATGACATGTCTATTAGTGCAACAAAAAAATCCTTTTTGGGCTGGCTGACCTGGCCAAATCCATTCTGTTGCTATCCTAAAGGCTAGATGCAAGGTCATGTGACTGCTGCTTCAATAAAAACAAATTTATATTGCAAAGAGACTCTTGGTTTATTCGTAGAGAGAAACGTCACATTCACAGCTGTCTGAACAGTAACTCTCAGATCTGCACAAACCTAGGTTGACCAGTCTTAGGTATCTGTGGTACCTTTCCTCCACTGTGCCGGGAGAGGCAGCTGAACGCGTCGGATCCCTGGGCTGGGTCCCTCCTGTCTCTCGCAGATCATCAGTGGGTGGAGAACACAGACACAGTGGCCTGTGAGGCAAAGTGGCCTGGACTGTGCTAGACCCCAGAAGAGGCAGAACTGTGAAGGGTTCAGCGAAAAGGCTGAGGTCCCAACTGAATGGATGAAGCACAGACCTCCAGGTGTGATACCACTTGAGCAATTCCCTTGTAACCTACCACAGGAGTCATCCATCTGGTGGGTAACATGCTAGGAAACATCTACACTGCCGAAGAATCCCAGACCATGTTACAAGTCTACATAGGAATTATTAAATACACAGCTGACATGCAGATACCTCTGTGGGATCTTCCGAACAGCACCCAGTACCATGACACAGAGGTTTAGGGGAGGAGGTGCAGAAACATCCAACAGAAAGTCTCTGAATCCAGTTAAGCAGAAAGTAGTTCCCCTTGTTCTGGGATTGAAAAGACCCTGGAGCAAATGTCCCCACATGAATAGTGTTGATTGATCTTTAATGACCACAAGTGTATTTATGGCTCCTAAAACACATCATCCATTCAACACTATCCTGCAACATTGACTCAGTAGAGCAGCAGTTCTCAACCACTTGTGTTGGGACAGGTTACTGTGTCACCACATCTCAATAAATGTGTCACAGAGAGCTGTGGAGATGGCTGCATTTGCCTGAAGGGGAGTGGGCTAGCGTGTCCTGTAAGTCACGATATGCTGTCAAATGTGTTGCGACACACAAAGGGTCGAAAACCACTGCAGTGTAGAGTGTATATTACCTCCTGAATTGCCAAGACATATCTGAGGCTTACAAAGTTCTTTTTTTCCCCCAAAAAATCTGGAAAAATGAGTGTATATTCGTGGGTATTTCTGAATATCCACATGTAGAGTTAAGCTCATTGCACAATCTTCTCCTGCTATAATTCTGTGCTCTGATGCAATGCAGAATTTGCACAGAATGAATGTTCCCCTCAGAATATATTTTTCATGCAGACTTTTGTGATTTCCACCAAAATGCTTTTTTCCAGTTTTGTGTGTTTCAAATGTGTTCATTATATATGCATATAATGGCTTTGCTTGCCTGTGTGCCTAATGTTGCTGCCCTCCCTCTTATATTCCTACCAGTCTGATCCTCTCCTCCATTAGCACTGCATCCTCCACTACACCTCAGCACGTGCACCTGCCCTTGGCATGGAGTGTGATTCCATCACCAGTGATGACAGGGTGTTGGCTGGCAAACTGTCTACACAACCAAACACATGCACTTGACCCTGAGTCTCCACCATGCTAACCAGTCACAATCCTGTAACTAAACTACCATTAATTCACCAACCACTCCCAAAAAACCTTAAAATATATGGCAAAGTTTGAATAAGCCATAGCAGACATGCTAACTGTCCTTTTGTATTAAACTTGTTTAACTGAACCAATTAATTGAAACAGCATAAAACAGTCAACAGATACCTAGTAAGGAATCTAGTTGTCCAAGACCATCTCCTGAACTTTTTTTGTTGTCTATTTTTAGACATACTTGCTGCTGGATATTTTGAAATAACTTTCCAAAGTACTTGAAACATAGTGTTGTGATAAAATATGCAGAATTTTAAAGTAGTGCATGGAGAATTTTTAACGGTTTGGTGCAGAATTCCGTTAGACGTTACAGTCTGTGGGCTGGTGGACAGAGTGCGGCGTGCCTAGGGCAATAGCGTGTGCTAAAGGCAGAGTGGGACTGCAGAGCCAGGGTTGCTGTGGTGGAGCCAGTTCTGGACCCATCACCATATCAGTGAAGTCACATTCTGCTGCAGTTGGTCAACAGCTACATATGGATGTCTGAGTTGGGGCTGTCCCAAGTCAGTCTAGTGATCTGTGAGTGGAGTGCAGAAGAGTGAGGGAATGAATTAAAGTGTAGGAAGTAGGTGAAGGGCTGGGAAAAGGCAGCGAGGCTCCACATGTTTAACTGCCTGGTTGAAAAGTGGAAACTGGAAGATGTTTGCTGGCCCTGCTGGAAAGGCCTCTGACTTTCAAGCTTTGTACTCCAGGAGCCCCCTCACACCGAGGTCGATGTGCAGCCCTCACCAGAGTATGGGGGTTGAGTTGGGAAGGAACCATGCCTCACTCATGTATCCCACATGGCCCTTTCTGACCTTCCCTAATTTGCAGCTCTTTAAGAGCTGAATTCCTAGCACCAAATGCTTTGTGAGTATGTTCTGCATGGACCGATTCCAGAAGCCGCTTTAATACAAGCCACCCTGCTCATTAGTGACACACTGACCTGGGAGGGCCCACTGTCAGAAAAGCTAGGTGCGTAGTTGCACGAGACCTTTAAGAACCGTCCTAAGAGACGGTTGCCTGCATGGAAGGCAAAATCCCTATCCTTTTGCTTCTCTTAGAGCCGGGAAGTAGGCTGGGGGAGCAGGGGTGTGCTGCAGCTGGTGCTGGAGGAGGGGGCTGAGCCATAGGGAATGCAGCCAGCAGTGGCAGCTAGGAAGACTCAGCAAGGCCAGAGAGTTGAACTGAACATGACCTGGCTGACTGGTCACTTTTCCAAAGAGCAGGGAGCTGGCATCAGTGGCCTGGATGCTAGCAGCAAAGCCTCCAAGAGCAGCATGAGCCAGGAGGAGGAGGAGGCAGCTTCTGATGGAGTGTTCCAATGGGCATGGGAATATGATTCAGAGGAGCCACCAGGGAGATTAGCCGCTGGGAAGGGTCAGCGAGGCATTTAGCATATACAGCAGGGTGGGCCTGGCCCACAGGATGCTGCCGTTACAGGGCTGTGGGAGGGCACGTGTCCTTGTTACCATGGGCCTGGGGAACGGGGCCAAGGAAGCAGCCGAGGAATACCTGGGCGATTGCAGGGCTCTGGGTGTTGCATGCTGGGCACTGCCAAGTCCTAGGGAAAGGCCGTGTTGTAGCTGCAACTGCAGGCCAAGGGGGCTCTGGGAGCATAGTGACCAAGTGATTGGACTGGGAAGGGCTTGGAACTTGGCCAGTCTTTCTCTTCATGTGGTGCACGTTTAAATTTCAAGAGTCATTGCCTGTGGTCCCTCAGGTTGCTCCAGATGGGTGAAGGTGCACCACTCATAGTGCTATCTCCTGAGGATTGTCTTTTGCTTGTACTACTTTGTGGGCTGGTCCCAGAGTAGTCACTGTGGATGTACAAACATTGAGCCCAGAAACTCTTCAGCAGCAGTGGCCATTAGTCTGTACCTATGCCCTTCACGTCCCCATGCCCCCAACCTTGGGCATGGGGGGCAGGGTGAACCAAACACCTCTCCAATTCCTTCCTAATCCTAACAGCTTGGGATTGAAGCCGCCTACATGTTCTGCTTTGAATTTGGTGAAGCCTTTTCAGTGTTCTGCTTGAATTTTGAGTCCCTAAACAACTGGTAAAATTTTATTGTAGATATTTTCAGCGTTAGCTTTGAGTTTGGATGTCCCCTGCTAGCTGTATGGAAACTGTTTGGAATGTCACAATTCAGGGCACTTGCACCTCTGTTGCTTCTCTAAGGTTCATCCAGGGCACGCACTCAGCCTTCCAAAGCCTCGACACTCCTCTCAGCAAAGAACGCCTCCTAGAATGGCACCTCAGTCCCTCCAGGAGCTCTTTCTTGAGCAGGAGCAACCAGTACTACTGGATCCACCAGCCACACTTTCTTCATGTCTACCAGATGAGGCAATAACACAGTTTTCCCCTGTCACCAGCTGATTTGCAGACAGTACCAAGCCACTGTGAGAAGAACGTGGAAATCTGCCAAACCCGTTGGAAGAAGTTCTGAATTCTACCCATATACTTCTGGATATTCTCAGTCCAGATTATGACTCGTTCTATGGTCGCGTGCACTATCAATGAGGCCATCTTGAAGCCAACGACAGCAAATTGGCAAATACCAGTCACCTGTGTCCTAACCCTGATGAGGGTTGGGAAAAAGTACTTTGTGCCTTGCCAAAGGGTTCAATATTTGTCTTTTCGTACGCCTCACTTGTCCAGGTTGTCACAGAGCAAAACAGCCTGCATCATAGGTCCATTACCTGGGACAAGGACAACAGGAACCTAGATCTCTTCATCAGAAAGACCTTGCCATCAGCCTGCTTACTTTTCTGTATGCCAATTTACCAGGCATTAATGTCCAAATATGACTTATTTATTAAAATAAATGGTTAGAGTTTACCAATAAACTGCTATGTGAGCGTAAGCTCCAATTCCAGACCATCCTCAAAGGAAACTGGTTTACCGTATCGTCCTTCCAGGTATCACTCACTACAGAAGCCATGGTTTTTCACTCTATAGTGACACTGATTGTCATGAAGCATGCCTCCCGGCTGCAGTCCTCAGGGTTCCCCAAGAAGGTCCAAGATAACTGCAGATCTTCCCTTCCAGGTAACAAGCTGCTGATCAAGAAAACTGATAAGTTGTTGTGTCACTCCATGATCTCAAACACCGCTTCCATTATACTCCACTCAACAGGAATGTACACCCTGCTAACACACAAGAAATTTTCTAACTGCCCTCGCTCACCCCCTCCAATCCAGCTAGGGCAGGGATCAGCAACGCAGGTTCAGTGAGTCACCTTCTGGCTCCCTGGCAGTCTCCTCCTGGGTGCCAGCTGTGCTCCAGGCACTCCTGGCTGGCCCCAGCAGCGGGGCTGAAGAAGGAGGCTCCCGGCTGGTGCAGGCTGCCCACCCTCCCATACAACTGCATAAGCCAGAAGTGGCCCTATGGCCGTGCTGCAGCCCCTAGTGCTGGTGGGGGGGGGACGGGGGGACTGGGCAGCACACACTCTCTCGGTCCCTCCCTCCATTGGCTGGGGGGAGGCGGCGCTGCCCCACCTACCCCCAGATGGCCATCCCTCCCAAGAGAGGCCAGTGGAGAGCTGCTGCTTGAGGAGGCAAGGCCCTGGAATGGCCCATTCTGTGGTGTTCAGGCCGTTTTGACCTAGCCACTCCAGGCCTGAACAGAGGCCACCTCGCCCCCCCAGGCCCTGAATCAGGCCCGTTCAGCCCAGGAGCGTCCAGGTCAATGTGGCCTGAACTCTGCGGAGGGGCCATTCCAGGGCCCTCCCTCAGCAAGCCGCAGCTCGCCACTGGCCGCTCTTGGGAGGGGCAGCCGGCTGGGGGTAGGCGGGGCAGTGCTGCTCCGCCCTGCGAGCGGAAGGAGGGATGGGAGGGAGTGCGTGCCGCCCTCACATGCCCGCTGGGCCAGCTCCAGCTCATCCAGTTGTGGGGGGGAGGCAGGGGGAGATTGGCTGGCTCTTCTCCCCTTTTGGGTTGCCAACCCCTGAGCTAGGGAGTCGAAGTCTGAAGCTAGCCAGTACGTAGAGAAGAGATTTTACTCCAAATACTTCCTAATCTCCAAACAGAAGGGGAACAGAGACCCTTCTGGATCAGAGGCCTCTGAATGTCTTTATCTGCTATTCAAGATTTTTAGATGATTATCATGACTGCCATACTTTCCTCCCTCAATGGAGACAACTGTTTTGCACTTCGACTTGAAGGATGCTTTTCATAGATTCAAATAGGCAACCATGTTAGTCTAGTTCAGCAAACCAAGCAAGGAGTCCTGTAGCACTTAAAGACTAACAAATTGATTTATTGCATGAGCTTTCATGGGAGAAAATCCCACTTTGTCAGCTGCTTTGAAGATGGGGAACTTACCAGTGAAAGGATTAGCTTTCTTCCTCTCCTCACCTTCCAGGAATGGAGGCTTGCCTGGCTCACTGGGGTTCAAACACTACATCACCTGCTGTCGGGTTGTTCTGGTTAGTGACAACCACTCTGTATGTTTACAGCTTAAAGATGTGTATGTCCCACAGCAGAGTAACTCCTGTCTTGACCTTAAATCCAGGCCAAAAAAGAACTGGGAGATTAAGCTGAGACTACTTATGATGGTGTGCTCCCTTCACTCTGCTTCAGATCCACCTCAGGAGAGCCCCCTGTACATCACTGTCTTGGAAGCTTCGATGCCCCTTCAGTTCTGCTCTCCCTCCAGAAAGGGAGTGACTGTCTTGAGAGATCAGAGGAAGGGTTGCTTTGACCTCCTTCATAAGGATCCTGCTCCTAGATATCCCTTAGTCTTTCAATAGATCAACAATCTCAGAAACTTCAGACTTTTGGCCCAGAACCATAGAGGAAAAGGATTCCTCTAATACCAGAAGTGCTGAAAAGCCCCAGAGCTCTTCCAAGAGCAAACACAGCTCGGAGTGAGCCTTAGTATCATCTGAACATGTCAAAGAAGATAAGGAGAAACATTTCCCCAGGACAGGCACATCAGGCTCAGCTCTACCACCAGTACCTCCCTCCCTGAATTCCTTGGTGCTAGGCAAGTCAAACTGCCTGACCCTGTCAGCACCCACCTTCAAGTGCACAAAAAAAATCTTCCTCTACTACTGTGTCAGTGCCACATTTCCATCTGGTGCCACAAGAATATACTGGAAGGGTCTATTGATGCCAGGTGAACCAACGTGTTCACGGCTTATGGGTACCAACAGCCTTTTGGTATTGAGACCCACTCCATCACTGGGCTCTCATCTATTTCCAGTACCATCTGCTTCAGCACTCTTTTGACCTCCCACCTAAATCTCATGTGGTAGATTTTTGGAATTGTTTGGTTCTATTTAGATAGAACAGTGATGCTCTGTGGACATCAAAAGTATGCCAAGCAACTGCAGTCTGGTCCTTGTGAGGCTTTGAATAGAAAGGTGGTAGATATATAGTCTGGTTAATGTGGCAATTGGAGGATACTTCTGGGAGAAATTTTGGGTGTTGTGTCATGGCTTCACTATGACTGTGAAAGGAGGGATAGTCATGTGGGCCCTTAACTCACTCACTGCTAGTAGATGTGATAATGACTAGAAAAGCTACCTTCATAAAAAGGTGGAGAAGAGAGCAATTGGCTAGAGGCTCAAAGGGTGGCCTTTTTAAAACCATGTTAGGTCCAAGGGTAGAGTGGGGGGGGGTCGAATTTCTGGGTATAGGTTTTGGAATTGGAAGAGCAAGCATTTCGTGATTGGGTATGAGAAAATTGGTAAGGCTGATTTGTCTTGGTGAAAAGTACCAATATCCACTAAGTGAATTCTGATGGAGCTGAATGTCTTGTTACCTTCAGATTGAGTAGGTAATCAAGTATGAAAGGTAAAGGAGTCATCAGGGGTTTATGTTTTTGGCAGTGAACCAAATTGCAAATCTTTACCATTTTTGCCAGTATGAGCTATGAGTGCATAGCTTTCTGCTAGTTAAGAAACCATTCTGCACCAGCTTAGAGCAAAGCTTCTCTAGTGATTGAAACCATGGAGATCCAGGCTGAGCTGCAGCCTGCTGGTGTCAGGGTGAACATTTGCAGTATTATATGATAGGAGGCGCCTGTCGTCTTTGCGGTGTGCGCACGGACATTTTCATGAGGCATGGTACGAAGGCTGTCTTGCCCAGGCAGGGTCTATTAGCATAACTGAGGAGTGATCTTGTCAGCTCTTGTTTGTTACATGTGGAAGAAGAGGAATTGGTGGGAATGCATCCAACAATATGTCCTTCCATTTGATTAAGAAGGCATCTCCTAAAGACTGGTGTCCTTAAACTGCTCTGGAGCAGTAAAGCTTGAACTTTTGATTTGTTCTGGTTGCAAAGAGATCTACTGACAGTGTTCCTCACTGATGAAAAATGCTTTGTAGGGCCATGTTGATTTTTGATTCATGACCTGTTTTGAATTTTCTGCTTAGGCTTTCTGCCATGGTGAGTGTGTGTCTGGGGAGGCATGACACAGGTAAGTTTATTTAGTGGATTTATGTACCATTTCCATAATTTGACAGCCTTGGTGCAGAGTGACTGAGAGTGGGTTCCTCTATGTCTATGTATGTAGAACATGAATGGTATGTAGTCCATTAAGAGTTAGGTTGATTTGTCTTTTATTAGGGGAGAAAGTGTCTGCATGGTCTTCTTACTGCTCTTAGTTTTAGCAGATTGATGTGTAGGTAAGTTTCTGCCTGAGTCCAAAGACCTCCAGCAATTAGATCTGACATGTTAGTTTCCCAACTTATTAGAAATGTGTCTGTCGTGATGGCAGTGGGTGGCTCTTTCTAAAATGGTGTTCCCTGTTGTTGTTTGAGTTTGTCCACCATTCCTTGATACCTTGATTGTGGGTGGCAAGGTTAGCTTTTTGTTCATTTTGTGTCTTATTGGGTTGTACAATAATTTGAACCCTGTAAATCCCTCATGTGCAATCAGGAGTGCTGGACAATGGAAGTGGTGATGGCCACGTGGCCTACTATCTTTAGGAGGTATGGGCAGTGACAAAGGAAGTTATTTTCACTTCCTCTATGATATGTTGTATTGTATGGAACCTCTGAAGTGGTAGGATACCTCTTGAGGCTACTGAGTTTAGTTAAACACCAATAAATTCCAGGATTTGAATTCTCAAAGTTTATTAGAAATCCAAGACTCTGAGAAGTATGGATAGTTTTCTTTGGGTTGTAAATTGCTTCCGCATATGTTGAACTTTGCAGAAGGTAATCATCCAAATAGGGAAACATTATAATATCTGTTTGACATAAATGAGCTGCAGCCATGGCAAGTATCTTGGAAAATACTCAAGAAGCTGTAGCCAGACCAAATGGCAAAGCTGTGTACTGGAAATGTTCTGTACCTAGAGTAAAAGCGTAGGAATCTTCAGTGATCTGGATGTATAGTTCTATGAAAACAGGTGTCCTTTAGGGCAAGGGCTGAAAACCAATCTCCTCCTTGTAGTGCAGGAATGATGGTCACTAAAGTGACCATTTTGAATTTTTGAACTCTGATATACTTGTTGAGTGATCTGAGGTCTAGGATAGGTCTCCAACCACCATTCTTCTTCTTTGTAAAGTAATTTGAATACAAGCCTCTGCATTCATATTCAGGTGGGACCCTCTATATCACTCCTAAGTGGAGAAGAAAAGCAAGGAGTCTTGTGGCACTTAAAGACTAACCGATTTATTTATTCCATGAGCTTTCACGGGAGAAAATAAGTGGAGAAGTTGTGTAACTTCTTTATGTAGGATATGCTTGTGGAAGGGGTCCCTGAAGAGGGACAGAGATGAGGCAGGTGGGTGGAAGGATGGAATGGATTTGAAGGGAATCAACTAGCCCTTTTCGATGATTTCAAGAGCCCATTTGTCAGTGGTAATCATCTCCCATTTGTCAAAGAAGGGGCACAGGTGGTGTCCAAAAATTGATGTCATTCCTGGTTGTGGGAGCTGCTGAAGACCCTAGACCATGCCTTCAAAATGATCACTTGGGCTGAGAAGGCTGGGAGGAGGTGGACTGGTTGGCCAGTTATGTCCTCTTCTATGGACATTGTTGCACTTTCTGTCTAAATTAATCTTACAGTCTCTGCTGGCAAGAGGAATGGAAATCTCTTCTTTGATAATGTTGAAGCTTTCTTCTCTTGAAGGATGGGGTGTATATCCTCAGGGTTCTCACTGTCGCTCTGGAGTCCTTCACTGAACTGAGCACTCTAATTTTGTTTGTTGATCCATTGGGATTCCAAAAGACTGCAGCCATGAGCACAGTGCACGGTAACAGCTGTTGCAGTAGCTCTGGCTGCTGCATCACTGACATCTTGTGCCACTTGTAGTGATGTGTAAAATTAGGAGACCCTCCACAAGTCATTTTAGTTGTGGTTGTTTGTCTTCCAGTAAGTATTTCTTTAGTGTATTGATTTTCTCATAGTTACCATTGTAATACTTTGTCAATAACGCATTGTAAGTTGCAACACTGAACCGAAGGATTGCAGAGGAATATATCTTGTGACCTAGCAGACCAAACAGTTTGCTGTCATAGAATCATAGGGTTGGAAGGGACCCCACGAGGTCATCTAGTCCACCCCCCTGCCAAAAAAAGCAGGACCACTCCCATTAGATCATCCCAGTCAGTGTTTTGTCCAGCTGGGCCTTGAACACCTCCAGAGATGGAGATTCCACCACCTCCCTAGGCAACTTATTCCAATGCTTCACCACTCACCTAGTAAGGAAATTTCTCCTAATATCCAGCCTGGACCGCCCCAGCTGTAACTTGAAACCATTGCTTCTCGTTCTGCCCTCTGTTACTACCAAGAATAGTCAAGCTCCATCCTCCTTGGAGCAACCCTTCAAGTAGTTGAAGGTTGCTATCAAATCCCCCCTCAATCTTCTCTTCTGCAGGCTAAATAAGCCTAGTTCCTTCAGTCTTTCTTCATAGGGCTTGTGCTCCAGCCCTTTGATCATTTTTGTTGCCCTCCTCTGGACTCTCTCTAATTTGTCCATGTCCTTTTTGTAGTAGGGAGCCCAAAACTGGACACAGTATTCCAGATGTGGCCTCACTAGTGCAGAATAGAGGGGAATGATCACATCCCTCGATCTGCTGGTAATGCTTCTTCTGATGCAGCCCAGTATGCCATTGGCCTTTCTGGCAGCAAGCGCACACTGCTGACTCATATCCAGCTTCCCATTCACCATGACTCCAGGTCCTTTTCTCCAGTGCTGCTATTTAGCTGATCACTCCCCAGCCTGTAGCAGTACATGGGGTTTTTTCGTCCCAAGTGCAGGATTTTACACTTGTCCTTGTTGAACCTCATGAGATTCCTCTTGGCCCACTGCTCCAATTTGTCTAGGTCTCCCTGAATCCTGTCCCTGTCCTCCAGGGTGTCTACCATTCCCCCCAGTTTGGTATCATCCGCAAACTTACTAAGTGTGCAATCTATCCCATCATCCAGATCATTAATGAAAACATTGAACAGAACTGGCCCCAGGACCGACCCCTGGGGCAAGCCACTCATTACTGCTTGCCAACTTGACATGGAGCCATTGATTCCTACATGCTGAAACCGTTGATCTAGCCAGTTTTCTATCCACCTTACAGTCCACGCATCTAACCCATAATTCCTTAATTTGCCAATGAGAATACTGTGGGAAACTGTATCAAAAGCCTTGCTAAAGTCAAGGTATATCACATCAACGGCTCTTCCCGCATCCACAAATCCAGTCATCTCATCATAGAAGGTGATGAGGTTGGTCAGGCATGATTTACCCTTGGTGAATCCATGCTGACTGTTCCTGATTACTCTAGTTTCCTCCAAGTGTTTCAGGATGGATTCTTTGAGAAGCTGCTCCATGATTTTTCCAGGGATTGAGGTGAGGCTGACTGGTCTGTAATTCCCTGGATCCTCCTTTTTGCCTTTCTTGAAGATAGGTACTATATTTGCTTTTTTCCAGTCCTCTGGCACCTCCCCTGTTTGCCACGAGTTTTCAAAGATAATGGCCAACGGTACTGCTATCTCATCAGCCAGCTCCCTCAGCACCCTCGAATGCAGTTCATCCGGCCCCATGGACTTGTGCACATCTAGTTTCTTTAAGCAGTCCCTAACCTGACCTTCTGTCACCAAGGGCCTCTCTTCTTCTCCCCAGTCTACCGTACCTAGTGTAGTCGGCTGGGAGCTGACCCTGCTTGTGAAAACTGAAGTAAAAAAAAGCATTGAGCACTTCAGCTTTTTCCTCATTGTCTGGGACGAGGATGCCTGCCCCATTCAGTAAGGGACCTACACCATCCCTGATCCTCTTCTTGTTATTGATATACTTGTAGAACCCCTTCCTGTCATCCTTCACATCCTTTGCTAGTCGCAACTCCATTTGTCCTTTGGCCTTTCTGATTTTATCCCTGCAGTCCCGAGCAATGTCTTTATATGCGTCCTTAGTCATCTGTCCTAGCTTCTACTTCCTGTAAGCGTCCTTTTTATGCTTCAGCTCAGTGCAGAGCTCTCTGTTAAGCCACAGTGGGTGCCTTCCACATTTGCTGTGCTTTCTCCTTATCGGAATTGTATCTTCCTGTGCCCTTAGCAGGGTTTCTTTAAAATGCACCCAACTCTCTTGGACACCTTTCCCCTTCAGATCAGCCTCCCAAGGTATCCTGCCCATTAGTTCCCCGAGGGAGACAAAATCTGCTTTTCTGAAGTCCAGGGTCTGCGTTTTGCTTCTTTCCTTCTTTCCTTTAATCATCAACTTGAACTCAATCATTTCATGGTCACTGCTACCCAGGTTGCCATTCACTTCTACTTCCCTGATAAATTCTTCTCTATTTGTGAGCAGCAGATCGAGAGGTGCAAGGCCCCTAGTTGGTTGCTCCAGCATTTGTACCAGGAAGTTGTCCTCAACACTCTCCAGAAACTTCCTGGACTGCCTGTGCACTGCTGTATTGGCCTTCCAGCAGATGTCAGGGTAATTGAAGTCCCCCATGAGAACCAGGGCCTGTGATCTGGAAACTTCTGTCAGTTGTCCATAGAATGCCTCATCCACCTCCTCCTTCTGATCAGGTGGTCTATAGCAGACACCTACCACAACATCCCCCTTGTTGCTCTCCCCTCTAAACTTAACCCACAGACTTTCAACTGGCTTGTTTCCACTTTCATAATGAAGCTCTGAGCAGTCATAGAGCTCCTTTACATATAGTGCTACTCCTCCCCCTCTCCTTCCCTGCCTGTCCTTCCTGAACCGTTTATACCCATCTATTGCAGAGCTCCAGTCATGCAAACTATCCCACCACGTCTCTGTTATCCCAATCATGTCATAGTTCTTTGTCTGCACCAGTACTACCAATTCCTCCTGCTTGTTTCCCAGGCTCCTTGCATTTGTGTGTAGGCACCTAAGATACCCGGCTGATTGCCCTACTTTCCCATTTTGATTTTCAATTCTATTGTATCTACCTCCCTGCATTTTCTTTTGGTGTTGACCTCCCCCACCTGCCTCAGGCATTAGGGCTTCATTAGAGCATCTAAGAAGGTTATTTGATTCCCCCCGCATGTTCCAACTACCCTCTCTTCTATCCCTGGAGTTACAGTCCCGGCATCCCCCAAGTTCCATCCCATCCCCCTGGTCTCCCACATAGTCACTTAC
>ML682043.1:4362683-4414933 GCA_007922195.1 Podocnemis expansa
CCTTCTTGCACTTCTCCTCGTGGATGCTGTCGAGGAACTTCTCCAGGCTGTGGATGCTCCTGAGCCGAGACACCTCCTCCTGTAACTCTCCCACCTGCCTCCTGAGAGATTCCACCAGCAGGCACCTGTCCTTATCAACAGAAGTGGACCTCTGTGTGTTCTGCTTATTTTTGTGGTGTACTGCATCCACTACCAATGAATTAGATGGAGGCTGGGGGAAGAGAAAGTCCATGCCCTTAGAAGGAATGTAGTACTTTCTATCAGCTCTCTTACAAGCTGGCAGCACTGAATCTGGTGTTTGCCAGATTGTGTTGGCAAGTATCAGTATGGCATCATTTATAGATAGGGCAATTTTGGTGGTTGTGGAAGTAATGCAGTATTCACAGTAGTTTATGTTGAGACCCGTGGACTTCCTGTAGGGGTATGTCCTGGAAGATTGTGACCCTTTTGACTAACTCCTGGAATTGCTTGAAGTCAAATCAAATCATAGGGCTGGAAGGGACCTCATGAGATCATCGAGTCCAACCCCTTGGGAATTGAACCTAGGCCCTTCTGCATGTTAAGCAGAGGTGCTAGCCACTACACTATTTGCAGGGCTTCCATCATAGTTGGAGGAGCTTGCATTACAGCCTTGTCCAGGGACAAAGCGGGGTTATGTTGAGGAGAGGTCGCTTCCAATATTTCTTCCTCAGAGTCATCCATAGGTTCTTCAGCCTGAGGTGGTTAGACTGGTACATCTCTCATTATGTCACATGTAGAAGGTCTAGGTTGACCAGAGCTATAGGTCACATCACAGTCTATTGCAGGATGGGTATTTGCAGATCTTTGTGCAAGGATCTTCATTTGTTCTAGCCATTCCCTCATGATCTTCTCCATGTGAGCTATAGATTTTATAGATGCAATAGAAGCTGCTCTATCAGGAGAATAATGGGATGGAGAGAAAGCAATGTGCAACTATTACTCCTACACACTTGATAAAGAAGTATGAGAGATAGTAATCAAGACCGCTGTCTGCAAGAAAATCTGTTGGTACCATACAGAGGCAAATGAGGAGGGTTACTATTCACGAGTGGTGCCAAGAGTGTTTTCCTTTTAGTTTTGGAAGGTTGAGTGCAACAACTTATCTTTCTCTGCGATCTGCTGGTGAGACACAGGCTGTAAGAATTTCTCCATTAAAAGGAGTTTCAGGCAGAGCTCTCTATCTCAGTGAGTCCTTGCCTTTAGCTTGGTGCAGTGAACATGTTTAGCTGGCATATGGCTCTCTCCTAAGTATTTTACGCAGCAAGAGGGAATGCCTGTCAGAAATCAGCACAGCTTCTCTGCAATGTCTCACACCTCTTAAATTCTGATGAGCCAGGTGTTTTTGAGGGAGAAAACAAGGCAGTATAACAATGAACTTCTAATTTAGAGCAAACTTTTTTTTTTAAAGAAATGAACTCACTATACTAACTACAAAAGAAATATGACTAAACTTATCACTAAAACTACATCTAAACTGTAAATTTATGGGGGTTTTTTTTGTCTTGCATGACAGGAGTGCTTCAGAGCTACATCTCAGGCCAGAAGCAGGTGAAAAGGAACTGCAGGAGTCAGGCTGTGCAACCAACGACTGGCACACTTTCAACATCAGAAGACACTGTCATTTCCTGTGTGGATCATATGGACACTATTGCGGAAATCTCCAATCAATGGCGCCAAGGCAAGCTGACACCTGGAGTAGAGCACTTACAGGTACAATGCTTGAAGAAGAACTTGTCACTTCTTAGACATCATCCTCTGTGAATGGCATCTGCACTCAGTTTGGCAGTTTGTATCCTCAGTGCTCTTCTAGGCTCCTCCTTCATTCTGTGTACCCTTCTGGATGCCACTTTTTCTAGGCACCACTGATGAAGCCATGACATCTCCTGTCAGGGATTTAACTGCTGTGATCCACGCAACCTCCAGTCTAGGCAGCAATAGTATAAATCTCTTGTAACTAGGTCTGAAGTCACCTGCCTTCAAACAGCTACAGTTAAGATCAATCCCTGCTCACTGGAGAGAATGGAGACATGGATCCTTAAATGTTCACTTTATAAGTTTAAGAAGAACTCAGATAACACAGTAATTGGGTCATCTAAGAACTCAGCTACCCTGATTTTACCAAATCCTCTTTTTCTCGTCATCTTTCTGTTTGTATTGTGGCTTTCAAGGGCTGCTCAAAAGGCTCTTATATGTCATCAAATGTCCTTAATGGGATCACAACAGACTCATCTGATAACTTATTAGGACAGAAGGAGACCACTGTGATAATCTAGTCTCAGCTGTTTAACAGAGGCCTGGTACTTGCCTGAATAAATTCTTTTCTGAACAAGAGTCAATTTTAGAAAAATATTCAGCCTTGGTTTAAATATTGCCAGTGACAGATAAGCCACTTCAGCCCTTGGTAAACTGTTGCAATGGCAAATTACTCTCACTGTTATTTACACCTTATTTTAGTCTGGATTTAGCTAGCTTCAACTTCCAGTCATGGATGACGTTATACCTTTCTCTGCTGGATTAAAGAGGTGACTATTAATTTTTGTATCCCCTATACATCTCTTTGTTGAGCTAAATAGGTTGAGTTTCTTGGCTGTGTCTACACTGGAGGCTTAAGTTGACTTAATTAACTCCCTGGCCACATTTAGAATTCATTAAGCCAATTTAAGCACTTGCTTAAGTCGACTTAATAACTCCTGCCCTTTAAGTCAATTTTAAGGGTTAAATCAACTTAATACAATGTGTCCATTAAAGTCAACTTAATAAAGTCAACTCTTAGTGCATTAGAGCCAT
The DNA here is from genome assembly GCA_007922195.1 of Podocnemis expansa. NCBI lineage: Eukaryota > Metazoa > Chordata > Testudines > Podocnemididae > Podocnemis > Podocnemis expansa. Next base: position 4,365,492 of record ML682043.1, read on the forward strand.
TTAAGTCAACTTTATAAAGTCCGGTTAAGCAAATGGGGCCTTACTAATTCAACTTAATGAAATCAACTTTAAGTAGACCTTAAGTTGACTTACTTGAGCCCTGTAGTATAGACATAGCCCTTGTGCCTATCATGAGAAGGCAGCTTTTCATCCTTTAATGATTGCCATGGCTCTTCCCTGAACTTTCTCCAATTTATCAACATCCTTCTTGAATTCTGGGCACCAAAACTAGATACCATATTCCAGTAGTGGTCACACCAATGTCAGAGATGAAATAGCCTTGTTATGCCTACTTGATGTTCCCGTTTATGCATACAAGGATCACATTAGTCCTTGTGGCCACAGTTTTGCACTGGGATCATATGTTCATCTAATTATCTACCCTGTACCCCCATATCTGTTTCACAAGAAGTTGCCCAACCTGTAAATATGGTCTGCATTCTTTGTTCCTAGCTATGTAATTTTTCATTTAGCTTTACTAAAACACATATTGTTTACTTGTGCTCAGCTTCCCACGTGATCCAGATCATTCTGTATCCATGATCTGTCCTCTTCATTATTTACCACTCCCCCAATCATTGCGTCTTCTGCAAGGTACATCAGTGATGATTTTTTCTTTCCAATCACTGATAAAAATGTTGAATAGATCCAGTCCCTCTGGAACTCCGTCAGAAACACACATGCCCAGTGATTATTTCTCATTTCTATTACCTTTGAAAAATCTATCAACCAATCTTTATTCCATTTAACGTGTGCCATATTGATTTTGTATTATTCTATTTTCTGAACAAAAATGCTGTGTTGCACACTGTTAAATACTTTAGAGAAATATATTACATCAACACTTTTAACTTTATCTACCGATAATCTGGTTTTAAAAAAATCAAGTTAATTTGACAAGATCTATATTACATAAAGTGGTACCTCAGGTTGCTGCTGTGAAAGTCCAACCTTCTTTCTCTAAGTGATGACAAATAGACAAAATTGAGGAAAGAGGTAAACTAGCAAAATGGAGACAAAAGCAGTTTCTGTATCAGCTGCGTTGAGTCCAGTTGCTGGGAGATCACAGGTCCGGCAGATGATATATAACCTGACTAAACATCTCTAAATCCCTGCTTTACTCATCTGGCTCTGGAATATGTATGGCTGAGTTATTCCTGTTCTTCTGGCCAACTAGTGAAAAGCAGTGTTACTTACTGGCATTTTTTTTTAACCTTGTTGAACTGATTATGGTCATGGCTAATTATTGCAAGGTTAAATTTGTCCTGACTAGTTAAGCCAGACTCCTGCTGGAGAGGAAAGAGGGATAAAGTGAGGACAGAGACTAACACTCCAGATAGGACAACAGGAACCCTTAGTACATATCTCAGCTCCAGTGAGAATGGTCTACCAGCACCTTGTACCTTTTACAACGAGGTTTTTGACCAAGAAATGCCACAGCAGTAGCCAAGATGGAGCACTGGCGCTTGCCTCTGTCTACCTGCCCTCTCTGCAGCTTTTGATAGTCCCCCAAAGGACTCAGGACCTTCTTAGATGACATGGCTGGAGTGGATGGCACAACACTACACTTGCTCCTATTGTTCTCTATCAAAACCAAAAGATTAGTCCTGGGTACCAGTTCCCTTTCCCCAGGAGCTCTTAATTCAGAATATCTAGCCTGCCTGTCCTCATCATCTTCTATAGCTACAGATGAGGACTCTTGTAGCAATGGTAAGTCTTCCCAGGTTCCCCTGTCAACAATTTCCTGATGGCACCCAGCCATGTATCTCATTCTCTACAGACACAACTGATGGATGCCCTTTCTAAGACATCGCAAGGGCTGTGAAAAATTACCTTCTCATGATAGAGAATGCTGGTGAACAGAGGAAAGCACTTTGGAGAGCTAAATAAGACACTGGCCTTCTATGAAAAGCATCTGCCATTATTCACCACAGTAATGAAAAGCCACACAATCCTGCTCAGTTCATCACTAATACCGGACTCCAGAGCAGCATTACCTTCTTCCATCTTTAATGAGCTATCACATTTTACCCCATCCTCTCAGCTGAGGCTCCATATTCTCATCACCCCTTGTCTTGGATTAGTGAGTAGGGGGTCGAGGGTGGCACCCATCCAGAAGTTCAAATTGCCTGATGTCACAAGGGGGTCAAAATGGAAATATATCATACCATTTTCCCATTGGAGCCTGTTCACATCTGGTGCCAACTCACAATATTCTAGAACATCTATAGATCAAGAAAATTTGCTGTGTCAGTGCCTCTCGTCTCTACCCATGGTCTACGATCCAGTTTGGCTCTGCTGGCACAAAGTAGATTAAAAAGCCCCAGGATGAATCTTGAAAATGCCAACCAATAAAGTGTTCTTGAGCAAGAGGTGCCTGAAAGTTGAGTGACCTACTGCTAGACAGGTGACTGAACCAGAGCCTGCCCCTCTTCAGAGCAGCCTGCAGAACACACCTGTGTCAAATCTTTCTTGCCCTAACCGATGCGGGAAACACTAACAAGAACAAAACCCAACCAGCACTTCCTAGAGCAAAAAGCAAAGGAGAGCAGAAATATCATAAACTAAATATAGACAGGCACATACAAAGATGTCAGGTGGGGACACTGAACAACAGAGATGCAACTATGTTTGTAAGGTGCTTTAATAGCTAAGAATAAGTATTACTGGTTTGCTGAAAAGTCTACAGTCAAGAGAATAATCTGCAGTGCCTTAGATGGAAGGCTCTGCATTGTGTAATCCTATTGACAAGCTACTGTTTTCTAAGTGGAAAGGTAACAGGGAACTGATGTTGACTCAGTTGGATATTTAGTGAGGCAAAAGACTAAATAATCTCTTGATTTAAGAGCTGCACAAAGCTTTTGTTCAGTCCTCAGGTTTCTTGATGCATCTGTGCTTACAGCATGTGTTCAGTGCCAATGTTGTCACCAACAGCCCTAGCATCTGTTCCTTCCACTGCAATATATCAGTGCAGTCAGCATGATGAGCGGCCAGCATCCATCATAGAGGCATGGGTTATGGTCCCTGCTCACAGCCAGCCACTTGAGTGAATGAGGCTACCAGAGAGCCTCCTCTTTGACGTTCTATTCAGAGCAACAGGCTCAGCATTCAAATGAAGATGTACTGTACTGAGGTAAAGATTCAGCAGGTAGGTACTGGGCTTTGCAGTTCAGTTGCTACCAGCTTCTGTCAGCCACCAGAAGGAACTGTGATAGCATACAGTAGTTGCAGATGACCTGATGGGCAGGGGAGGAACGGGAACCACTGTTGCATAGTCTGGTAGGTAGTTGTGAGAGGTGAGTGTTTAGGAGCCAGTCCACAGGAATGAGCAGCTGTGGAGAGCTCTGTCCATGGTAGCCAGCAGGGTCTGTTTCTTTGGGAAGGGATCGGGGCCTTTATTTGTTAAAGGACAACTATTTTGCTTGTGTGAGCTAGATAGTGGGGGTGAGTGGGAGGGGATTTAAGCACTAGATTAATGTACAACATTAATTGGAGGGGGGGTTCTAGACTGTCATGGAGCCAACTAATAGTGAAGAAATAAAAGGCATCTCTGATTTGTCTGTTGACAGATGGGTTGCAGGAAGCAGATTAACAAACGACAGCAGAGATGATGCATGTATTTATGTATGTTTAGGAGACAGCTGACCTCAGTTTATTTCCCAAGTATAGAAAGGACCCTAGAGAAAACTAACTAGGGATGGTAAACTCTTCCTGGGTGACTTACCCCAGCTCCAGCAAGCGTGAGGGAGAAAATAAGGATGTTCTCTCCAAATATGTGTGACTGTTTGAGGAGTAGAGCAAAATGAGATTCTCCCTACTGGCTGGAGAGAGAGGCCAAAAGGCAGTACTTTCTACTGGGAAGTGGCTGTTGCTGACTGTGAATCATAGGAAGCATCTGTAAGTGAAATGTATGTTGACATGGAAGTATGCATCCTGTAGGTCAAGGGCCAACAACCAGTCCATCTGTTCCAGGGATAGTATGATAGCAGAAAAGGTGACCACCTTGAAAGATTTAGTTTGACCAACTTCCTAGAGTTGTGAAGGTCCAGAATGGGAAGCCAACTTCTGGATTTCTTCCAAATCAGAGTTTGGGAGTAGAATCCTCATCCTGTGTTGTATAAGAACAGGTTCTGTGGCTCCAGTTGCAGATGATGGTTTACTTCCTACCTGAGAATGGGCTTTGGAGAGTGAGGTCCCTGAAGAGGGATGGGGAGAGAAGGTGATGAGATGGCATATTTAGGAAGGGGATGGAACATCCTTCCTTGATTATTTCCAGGATCCATTTGGCTGACGTACTAATCATCCAAGATCATGGGAACAGAGCCAATCAGTTAACACTATCAGAGCAGATACTGATTATTGACACTAATCAGGATCACATACTATTAAAATCCTGAAGAAAGTGGAAAAAGAAAAGAAAAACCACAGAATTATCTAAGAAGATGAAAATGGGGTCTACTAAGTATTCCGTTCCAGACTGCACGCAATCGAGAAGGAACTGAGCATGTATGGACTACACCGCTATACATACTTCCTGCACGCTGCAGGAGGCAGAGGAGGTGCACTCGCTCAGTCCGGCACGCACTGCTATTGAAGGTCTCCAACTCTGGATGCAAAGGTATTGTCACATCCATGGGGACACCACTCAAAGAACACCACAAATGGCAGGTGTGCACTAGAAACTTCTGCTGGGGGAGTGTTTTTATTTATAGTCCTGTAAATTCCCTAGTGCAGATGTTCTACCATCATAAAATGTGTTTTGGCAGTATAGTTTATTCTGTTCAGAGAACAGGTAAGCCAGCAGAAAAGCTCAGGTACCTGTATTTCCACTAGCAGAGTTTGCTCACATAGCTATACTGGCAAACTCTTTCTGCTGTAGATAAAGCTTTGCATTAATGCCTACAAAGCCTAGTTTTTAGGAATGAGATTTCTAGCCTCCCTCTATTGCATCGGGCTCCAGTGCCATGTTCTACCATCTCACTTCACATCAACAGATCACCAGTCCTGTCAAAATACAGAACATCCTATACAACACAGACAGTGTCAAGTATAGTGGCAGGTTTGCAAAAACAGCAATGAACAAGAAAGAATGTTTCCAATCTTTATTACTGAAGACTTGGAGGAATCCACTGTGCATATTTCAGTCCAAAGAGTTCTCTTTCCCCACTAGGAGAAGGCATGGAGTATTCTCATTCCCCTTGTCACTGAGCTGCCCTCCTTCTTCCAAGTACATTTAGCAAAGTCTGACAAAGAAACCACAAATGACAATTGAAAACAATTTCTAACTCCTGGCATTGGAATTTCCATTGATAAAATGGCATTTCCACTATAAATTCTGTCATAGACCTTGCTCACATGACATGCAATAATCTGCACCACCCTGACAGTATCCTTTAAAGCACAATTAAAGTTAGGGCATTGAAAAATTAGAGTTCTTACATGCTAGAGTTTGCTCCCTACTGCATATATATCATATACTGCATTACAGTTGTATAGTACAGGAGATAACTTTATCATTAGAACAAGTTCTTACACACCTATGTCATTAAAGGCATATCATAAACTGAAATAAATGTAGGCATCACATTTATTTCAACACATGATTTTAGGAACAGGAGATCCAGTGAGACTAGATCATATCCAAGATCCATCTGGTCCAGTCTCCTGCCTGCCAGTGATCAGCACTAGATGATTGAGAGGAGGGTAGACAAAACCCTACAGCAGGAAGATGTGGGCTAATTTGCCCTCCATGGAGGCAAAAATACAAATCCTAATCCATAATAGTTACAGACTGATTTAAACCCTGAAGCACCAGCTTGCGAACAGGGGACAGCAAACAGGGGAGTTTGCGAGGGAAGGAGTTGGTGCCAGGTGCGTCCCAGGTAAGTGATTGGACTGTGTCTTTTTCCCTCCAGGTGATTTGCTGACTGTGTGTTTGTGCCTTTTTCCCTCCAGGTGATTTCAATCAATCAATCAAATCATAGGGCTGGAAGGGACCTCATGAGATCATCGAGTCCAACCCCCTGGGAATTGAACCCAGGACCTTGCTTGTGTCTTTTTCTCTACAGGTGATTGCTGTTAGTTGTGGGACTGTGCTTGTGTGATTGGGTGGGGGCTGTTTGCACCATTGTTCCCTGATCCCCTTTAATCACCAGCCTCTAGCAGCCTTGTGATTGGCCTGCCCCCTGTGTGACTAGCAAGGGGCAAGGGCTGACCTAGGCAGAGAAGGCCTTTAAAAGCCACTGCTACAGCGACCAGAGGACTGCAAACAGGGGAGTTTGCGAGGGAGTTTGAGGAGGAGTTTGGTGAGGCCAAGATGGTGAAGAGGAGCCGCACTGCTGGTGCCAGCGCCCCTGCTGTTTCCTTTGCCACTGTTCGTAGCCAGGCAGAGTGTCTGATGGTGGATATCTCCACCCAGATCCTGGTGTGGATTTGCAAGGACTGTGGCCTTCATTTTCTTGCCACTGATGATCAGGCTAGAGAGATGAATCTATGTGATAGGTGCCTTCTGGTGGCATCTCTCCGGAAACAGGTAGGAGAGTTACAGGAGGAGGTGTCATGACTCAGGGGTATCTATGCCCTGGAAAAGTTCCTTGACAGTGTCCACGATGAGACCTGCAAGTAGGTGGTCCCTTTCCCGGTGCCAAGGGCTACTGCCACAGCTCTGGAAACGGATGGGATGCCTATGGCAGAGGTAAGGACACTGGCAGCTGGTCACCTCTGGCAGTAGACAGTGCTCCACACCTGCTCACATCCCACCATCCATTATGGTGAGGAACCGTTATGCAGTGCTGGACATGATGAAGGAGGTAGAGGAGAGACCATCCACCCCAGAGGTGGGGGAGATCACAGCCACCTCACCTAAGAGGAAACGTAGGGTTGTGGTGATTGGGGACTCCCTCCTGAGAGGAATGGAGGCACCCATCTGTCACCCTGACAAGGCCTCTAGGGAGGCATGCTGCCTGCCAGGTGCCCGTATCAGAGATGTTACAGAGGGACTGTCAAAAATCATCCGCTCCTCAGACTACTACCCCGTGCTTCTTATCCATGTGGGTACCAATGATACTGCGAGAGGTGATCCTCAGCAGATCAAAGGTGACTTCAGAGCTCTGGGAGCGAGGGTGAAGGAGTTTTGAGCACAGGTTGTGTTCTCATCAATCCTTCCAGTCAAGGCTAGAGGCCTGAGGAGAGACAGGTGCATCCTAGAGGTGAATGCCTGGCTGAGAAGATGGTGTGGTCAGGAGGGTTTCGGCTTCCTTGACCATGGAGTTCTGTTTCAGGACAGAGGATTGATAGGCAGAGATGGCCTTCACCTGTCCAGGAAGGGGAAGAGTGTATTTGGGCACAGACTGGCTGACCTAGTGAGGAGGGCTTTAAACTAGGTTCATCGAGGGAAGGAGACCAAAGCCCACAGGTAAGTGGCAATGTGGGAGATCTGGGGGAAGGGATGTAACTTGGGGGGTGCTGGGACTGTAGTACCAGGAATAAAAGAGAAGGTGGTTGGAACATGGTGGGGGGAATCAAATAATTGTCTTAAATGTTCCACTGAAGCGCCAACACATGAGGGGAGTGGGGGAGGAGGACTCCCAGAAAAAATGCAAGGAGGTATATGTAATAGAATTGAAAACCAAACTGACAAAGTAGGGCAAGTGACCAGGTATCTTAGGTGCCTATACACTAATGCGAGGAGCCTGGGAAATAAACAGGAAGAATTGGAAGTACTAGTGCAGACAAGGAACTATGATATCATAGGAATAACGGAGATGTGGTGGGATAGTTTGCATGACGGGAGCTCTGCCATGGATGGGTATAAACTGTTCAGGAAAGACAGGCAGGGAAGAAGAGGGAGAGGAGTAGCACTATATGTAAAAGAGCTCTATGACTGCTCAGAGCTTCATTATGGAAGTGGAAGCATGCCAATAGAAAATCTGTGGGTTACATTGAGAGGGGAAAGCAACAAGGGGGATGTTGTGGTGGGGGTCTGCTATAGACCACCAGACCATAAGCAGGAGGTGGATGAGGTGTTCTATGGACAACTAGCGGAAGCTTGTAGATCACAGGCCCTGGTGCTCATGGGGGACTTCAATTACCCTGACATCTGCTGGGAGGCCAATACAGCTGTGCATGGGCAATCCAGGAACTTTTTAGAGTGTGTTGGGGACAACTTTCTAGTACAAATGCTGGAGGAACCAACTAGGGGCCTTGCACCTCTCAACCTGCTGCTCACAAACAGGGAAGAATTGATCAGGAAGGTAGAGGTAAATGGCAAGCTAGGCAGTATTGACCATGACATGGTTGAGTTCAGGATGCTCATTAAAGGAAGGAAGGAAGGAAGGAAAGAAGCAAAACAAAAACCCTGGACTTCAAAAGAGCAGATTTTGGGTCCCTCAGGGAACTGATGGGCAGGATCCCTTGGGAAGCTAATCTGAAGGGGAAAGGAGTCCAAGAAAGCTGGTTATATTTTAAAGAAACCCTGCTAAGGGCACAGGAAGTTGCCATTCCAATTAGGAGAAAGAACAAACATGTGAGGCAGCCAGAATGGCTTAGCAGAGAACTCTGCTCTGAGCTTAAACATAAAAAGGAAGCTTACAGGAAGTGGAAGCTTGGTCAGATGACCAAGGAGGCATATAAAGATATTGCTCGGGACTGCAGGGATAAAATCAGAAAGGCCAAAGGACAAATGGAGCTGCGGCTAGCGAGGGATGTAAAGGATAACAGGAAGGGGTTCTACAAGTATGTTAATAACAAGAAGAGGATCAGGGATGGTGTAGGTCCCTTGCTGAATGGGGCAGGCATCCTCGTGACAGAGGATGAGGAAAAAGCTGAAGTGCTCAGTGCTTTTTTTGCTTCAGTTTTCACAGGCAGGGTCAGCTCCCAGCCCACTACCATGGGTATGGCAGATGGGAGAGAAGAAGAGAGGCCCTTGGTGACAGAAGGTCAGGTTAGGGACTGCTTAAAGAAGCTGGATGTGCACAAGTCCATGGGGCCGGACAAACTGCATCCAAGGGTGCTGAGGGAATTGGCCGATGAGATAGCAGCACCGCTGGCTGTTATCTTTCAAAACTCATGGAGAACGGGGGAGGTGCCAGAGGATTGGAAAACAGCAAATGTAGTGCCTATTTTCAAGAAAGGGAAAAAGGAGGATCCGGGGAATTATAGACCAGTCAGCCTCACCTCAATCCCTGGCAAAATTATGGAGCAGATTCTCAAAGAGTCCATCCTCAAACACTTAGAAGAAAATAAAGTGATCAGGAACAGTCAGCATGGATTTACCAAGGGTAAATCATGTCTGACCAATCTCATTTCCTTCTATGATCAGATGACTGGTTTTCTGGATGCAGGAAGAACCATTGATGTGATATACCTTGATTTTAGCAAGGCTTTTGATACAGTTTCCCACAGCATTCTCATTGGCAAATTAAGGAAGTATGGGTTGGATAGGTGGATAGAAAACTGGCTAGATCAACGGTTTCAGCGTGTAGGAATCAATGGTTCCATGTCTAGCTGGCACCCAGTCATGAGTGGTGTGCCCCAGGGGTCGGTCCTGGGGCCAGTTCTGTTCAACATTTTCATCAATGATCTGGATGATGGAATAGACTGCATTCTCAGTAAGTTTGCGGATGACACCAAGCTGGGGGGACCAGTAGACACGTTGGAGGGCAAGGACAGGATTCAGGGAGACCTAGATAAATTGGAACAATGGGCCAATAAAAATCTTATGAAGTTCAATAAGGACAAATGTAAACTCCTGCACTTGGGATGGAGAAACCCCATGCACTACTACGGGCTGGGGAACATTCAGCTAAGTAGCAGCAGTGTAGAAAAGGACCTGGGGGGCATGGTGGATGGGAAGCTAGATATGAGTCAGCAGTGTGCTCTTGCTGCGAGAAAGGCCAATGGCATACTGGGCTGCATCAAAAGAAGTATTACCAGCAGATCAAGGGATGTGATCCTTCCCCTCTATTCTGCACTAGTGAGGCCACATCTAGAATACTGTGTTCAGTTTTGGGCTCCCCACTACAAAAAGGACAGGGACATGCTAGAGAGAGGTCAGAGGAGGGCAACCAAAGTGATTAAAGGGGTGGAGCACAAGCCCTATGAGGAAAGACTGAAAGCATTAGGCTTATTTAGTCTGCAGAAGAGAAGATTGAGGGGGGATTTGATAGCAACCTTCAACTACTTGAAGGGATGCTCTAAGGAAGATGGAACTTGACTGTTCTTGGTGGTAACAGAGGACAGAACAAGGAGCAATGGTCTCAAGTTGCAGTTAGGGAGGTCGAGGCTGGATATTAGAAAAAACTTTTTTACTAGGCGAGTGGTGAAGCATTTGAATGAGCTGCCAAGGGAGGTGGTGGAGTCTCCATCTTTGGAGGTGTTTAAGGCCCAGCTGGACAAAACCACGACTGGGATGGTTTAGTGGGAGTGGTCCTGCCTCTGGCAGGGGGTTGGACTAGATGACCTATGAGGTCCCTTCCAACCCTAGGATTCTATGATTCTCTCTCCAATTTGTTTTTTAAATATTAACTTTTGCAACTCTTGCTATTCTTATTATCCATGCAAGGGGCTGTGATGCACTGTACTTTGAAGGAGCAGCCTGTAAATGCCATAGTCATCATTTGTATATGGTTGTGATATTTCATACAAAGCATGCTTTGTAAGGTATGTCTTCAAAGGTCATGATCTGCTGAAACTCATCAGTCTGTCAAAATATGTATATCATTTGTGTAGCTGAAGTTATACATGATTAATCCCCACATGTAGCTTTCCAATGGCAACAAAGGCAGTGATGCACACCCAGGTGGGCATTAAACAACTATCACCAGCCACTGACCAACACAAGAACTGTAAAAAAGAGACTTACAGTTCAATAAGATACAGGTGTGCAAACACCACATAAAGGGGAGTACTCAACTCTTATGGCCTACCAGAATACGTCTGAGCCAGTATTTTTCCAGGGACATGCACTAAGAGTATAAAATAAGGAACAGTGACATCACAAGACAATCTCTTTCCTCCTCCACCTACTCTGAAGGGAAGAAGAATGTTTGGAAGAAAAGACTTTGAACTGGCCTGGGCAGAGCAATGTATTCAGCCTGTGTCTTAAGAACTGTGGACTCCTAATGATGCTTAGTGAAGTAAGAAAAACTGTTTTGATTGAACTATTGCTTAGTCTGATGTGGTTTAGAATTTGGACTGCAATTTTACCTTTTATTTTTTAGGTAACCAACTTTGACCCCTATGCCTAACATTTATAATCACTTAACACCTATCTGTCTGTGGTTAATAAATTTATTTTTAATGTTTGATCCTTACTAGTGAGCTTGTCTAAAGTGGTTGGGAAAATCTGCTCAGATTACAAAGGCTAGTGCATAGTCATTTGTAGCAGGGTGGTTTCGCCCCCTCCAGTAAGAAAGGGTTAAAAACCCTGGGGAAAAAAGCAGCCAATGGGAGGTGCCAGAGGGAAAGGACAAACTGGATGGCCCACTGACTAACAGAGGCAGGGTCAAAGACAGCACTATGTGGACTGGTGGGGCTTTGAGGGAGTTAGACTCCTGATACAAGGGTGAGAGGTACCTGGATGTGTCATGGACATGGCCCAGGGGATCTCTAGGCTTGTGTTGGGATCGAGGCAGCACTAAGGCATGGTGTGTAGGGTCCTGGGCTGGGCCTAGAGAATTAGACAGGCCTGGGTCTCCCCCTGCCTCCCTCAGGCCATGAGTGGGCAGCAACAAGAGTAGTGGCAGCCACGGACACTGGGGAGGGGGTGCTTGGACTAGGTCCTGTCCTGCCCTCGCAGGGCTGACACACTGGATATAAACTGAGGGAGCTTGAGCACAGGTCACCTGACAGATGTGTTCACAGGCTATTCCCCAAGAACATCACCAGGAGGAAACCAGCAAATGAGTCCTGTGCTAGCAAACATCTACGCCACTATTCTTTGATGCAGTAAAAAACTAATTGATAAGTTTGCATTATTCAAGAGGAAGTCTTGAGCAATGTAAGACCTGATCTATACTGTAGCATGATTTCAGCAGCAATCAAAGGGAGATACACAAAGTACTTAAAATACCTTGTGTATCTCCCTCTGATTGCCTACCACCTACTTACCGCAGAGTCTTCAGTGTGCTGAATCAGAGGGAAATGCCTTCTCTCTGACTCAGCGCTACTCTTTCTGTGGGTTGGTCTTACAAGATCGGCTTCCTGACTGGCTACATGGGGTCTTCACAGATCCAATCAGTTCATTTGGAAGATTGCTTTGATTCCTGTGAATTTGCCACCAACTGTGAAGACCTGCCCCAAGACAATACATTTCTGGGGTGCAAGGTCGGGGGGGAGTGGTTTGCTGGTATCTCCCTTTGTATAGTTCATCAATGTTTATAAAGCATTCATGTAGCTTAGCTGGATGCATCTCTGTTATTGCATTTGTTAGCTGAATGATCACAGCACCTGGAGCGGTTTGCCGCTCAACACTGGCAAAGCATCATGAGAGACTGCATGGGCTGGAGAGTTACAGGAGTAAAGTGGTCCCAGAGCACCAGGCTGTACACCTAGGTCAGGTCACAGTGTCCAATCCCTCTTTGACTCTAGCTCAGGGGTGGCCAAACTTATGGAACTCAAGAGCCACACAAGTTGATTATTAAATTTTGAGAGCTGCACTGAGGCATATAGTCATATACTTTTACCTACTCCAAAATTACTAAGTTTAAAATTCATTGTACACTTCAATTCTATCGTAAAAAAGAGGGCAAATACTGATCCTACTAACATCAGATTCTAATATTTACTTAAGGTTACCATGAAAACTAGGCCTATACAGTAAACTATCTATTTTTGTCATCTTAGTTTCATTTCTTATTATTTGATGTCACGTTTAGAAGGACTTGTAGAACACTGTTTTATGTCAACAATGAGCAAACTGCATTAGGGCCTCCAAGAAAATCTAAATATGCCGTGCTTCTGCGTCCCATCCCTGGCCATGCTGCACTTCTCCCTGCCATCCCTGACCCCCTCCCTATCCCTCAGGCCCTGACGGTGGCTCTCCTGGGCCAAAGCCCCCTCTCCAGTGCCCCCTTACCTGGCTGCTCTGGTGGCCAGGCACAGGCCGGGGGTTGCTTCCTTTGCTTTAAGGCCTACATGGGCTGAGCACAGAAAACATGGCTGCTCCAGCAGCTAGGCACAGACTAGGGCTCTGCCCTGAGCATGCTGAGGACGGTAGATTTAAAACTCTTAGGCTGGGGCTACTTTTGTCTCTCTGACCTGCATATAAGCCAAGTTCTTCCACAAGCCACACTTTTTCATTCAAGACGGCTCCTGAGCCGCAGTTTGGCCATGCCTGATGTAACAGTTCCTTCTCCCTAACCATTCTCATTGCCCTGCTCTTCCAATTCTGCAATAAAATCCAGCTATCCTTGGCCAGCATATATTTTTGAGCACAGAACCTCCAGCTCAGTGAGTATTTCAGTATGTAGTCACATGGCTTTGGTTTTTATTTGCCCTCTCCCAAATTCCCCATCTGACTCAGAGCTCACAGGAATATAAACATACAGAGTAGTCACTCACCATTCTTTTATTTCTGTTTTACACTCCTCCTAAAATTAAAAAAAATCAAAACAAAGGGCATTTAATATAAAAATCTTGATAGTAATGCGCTGCTGAGTTTCTAAACAATTGTTCATTTGTATTTCAGAAGGATAGTTACAACACAGAATTATTCGTCATGTCTTCACAGTCTACCTGAGGGTCAACAGCCAAATAATATAACCTGCCACACAGACTGGACAGTTGGTTATACAGGTAAGTGATGTAAAGAGGACTACCTAGTGATATCATAAACTCATTGGTTTTATGAAGTAAAGCTGATATTTGGTGCAGTAACTCGATTTGAAAACAAGTAACTAGAATTTGGGACAGCACCCTGCTACATGTGTAAGTACTTCTGATGCCCAGTTAGCTATGGCAGTATTTTTTTTGTGATTGTACACAGAGTATGGAAGACCAGCACCTTTTGTGCTGACCCCCAATGCCCAGCTGGCAGGTGGGGTCAGCAGGGGAAAGAAAAGTACCAACATTTTTTTTAAAACAAAAAGAGCACAGGGATATGCTATGTTTCCCTGAAAAAGTTGGTTGCTTTTGGAGTAGGCACATACTTGAGTTTCAATGTGTGATTGTAAACCTACAAAATCCAGGAATTTTGAAAAGAAGTGGTTTGACAGCTTAGTGAGTCCTTTGCAGATATAACCAAAGAAATGCATTACACATATTTATGGTATATATTGTTGCGAAGGGCTATGTCTGCATTGGGGGGGCCCTTTGAAGTTAACAAGGTCAACTTTACATCAACATTGTTAAGTCGACTTCAGGGTATGTTTGCATTGGACACAGTGGAGACATATCCTGGGTCCCAATAGGGCTATCGGGGCCCAATCCAGCTCCCGCCGCCAGCAGCAGGTTGCTGGGAGAGAGACCCAGCTCCCAACCCCCCACTGTCTGTGGCAAGGGGCTGGGAGCCTGAGCCAACCCCCAGCCCCTAGCCACAGGCCAGGGGGAGTGGGAGCCAGCTCCTGCTGCCTATGGCAAGGGGCATGGAGCCAGATCGGGTCCCAAGTTGCTTGCCTCCAAAAGGAGGCTCAGAGCACGATCTGGCCCTGATCTGCTTGCCACTGTCGGCAGGCAGCTGGGCAACCTGGTCAATTTCACAGGCTGCTCCTGAGATCAAGAATGAAATTGACCAGGCTTGACCAATGAGCTGTCTCCCCACTGGCAGCTGCCAGATCGGGCTCCCAGCCCATTGCTGCTGGCTGCAGGAGCCAGTTCCTGACCTCTTCTGCCTGCGAAAAGGGGCTGGTAGCCAGATCCTGCTTGTAGCCCCTTGCTGCCAGTTGCTAGGCCTTGATTGCACTCCCGGAGCCCAATTGGCACCCAGGGTGGGGTAGGTTGTGGGGCCCAGGGCATCTTGCCCTGTAAAGTCAACTTAAAAGCTTAAGTCAACTTAAGCAAGCACTTAAGCCCTAGTCTTCATTTGCAGGGCTCTCCACCAGCAGTCGACCATCAGATATGCAAGGCACATAAAATGCCTTGCGTATCTGCCAGTGACTTTCTAAACCACTTGGACACACTGCTGAAAGCCAACTGCAAACGGCTTGCAGTCAGCTTTCTCCTATGCCTTCTAGGGGGCAGAACTTCCAGCACTGACCTTCCGGAGAGCAGCAGCGAGTTCATACTTACTGCTAATCATGCCTGGAATGTCGGGCTGACCACAGCGATTTTGCCACTATCCGTGAAGACATACCCTCAGTCGACTTCATAAATTCTAAATATAGCCCTGGATTTGTTTAAGTCAACTTAAGCCTCTAGTTTAGACATATCCAAGTGTTCTAAGTTTGAACAACTGTGGACTTTCAATCAAGGCAAAGCCAGCAGGCAACAAAATATAATTTAAGCTCCATGTTGGAAAGAATTAACAGCCTTTCCAAAATACTGACCAGGAAGGTCAGACCAAATGGTAACATTTTTTGAAAGTTATATGAATTGAAAATGGGGTCTTTGAACGAATGTTACATCAGCAATAGCCATATTTCTGCTACCACATTCTGCTAGCACATTAAAGCCCGACACTGCTTGGCTTGCTAAGGTGAACAATCACACTGAGGCCAGTGGGACCATTTCTATGAGTACAGGTTAATAACACAAGAAATATGTCTACAGTGCAGCTGGGAGTGAGCCTACCACCCTAGACAGACACATGCTAGCTCAGTTTGAGCTAGAGTGTTAAAAATAATAGTGTAGACTTTGTGGCTCAGGGAGCTCCCAGCCTCAGACCCAGGGTGGCAGATGGGCTTGAGAGCCCAACCCCATCATCCACATGCTATGAACAGTGTCAGAATAAGGAAGAAGTGCAAGCAGTGCAAACTACCAGCTTCCTGAGCTAACCTTCCTACCCACTGACAATCATAAGGGGAATTTCACTGTTTAATAGTTAAACCACATTTTTAAGGTTTAGACAGTAAAAATCTTCCTGGGAGTTAAACTAAAATCAGTGACACACTGCTTCAGAGGGGGCTGCCATGGTGTAACACTGTCAGGACTGTTTCCAGGCAACAGTGAGAGATCCAGTCACTGCTGCCCTTGAGGGGCATTCTAATGGTGAGAGATGCTTCTCCATCTTGCATACAATCAGGATGTTTCCCTAAACAAAGTGGGTGCAGCTTCTTTCCCTCCCCTCCCTCCCCCTGAGGCTGAGCTCCAATGACTGAGGCAGGGAAACTGACCACAAACTCACCTGATTCATCCTCTCTCTTCGTGTGGGCTACATCAGCCCGTGAGCGCCCATCCAATGTCTCAGAATGACTCATCAGTAAACCTCCCTGGGTCTCTTCCTGCAATGTTTCGTACAGTACTTGGCTGGTTAGGACAGCATAAGGGCTCTCTCTAACCTCTGCCATACTCTGCTCAGTAGTTGCTCTGGTGAGAGGAGAACTGGTTGGCACAGGAGAGCCCCCTGTAACCTTAGTCTCAGATTCTCCATTTCCTAGTGCCTGTTGTCCCATCACTGAAGAGTTCTGAGCCACTGCTATGTTCACGCTCCCATGGATGATCTGATGAGCAGCACTGATGTGTTTTCTCTGGGACTGCCTCACTATACACAAAAAAGAGAGAGGATTTTCATTTGGAGCTGTACTGCATGAATTCTCAGCAGACACCAAAAAATACAAAAATAAAAAGGCAGCACTTAGCATACAGGAGCTGTGAAAAAAGCCTGTCTCAGGAAAAATCACACCCTCTTGATTTTAGATGATAGTGTTCTACTGCCACCTAATAGCAGGAAGAAACCTTGCACTTTGCTTTGAAGGCTAACTATGGAAATGGAAAGCACTGTCAAGTATGTTTGTTTCCTACTCAGGGGGAAGATGAGAAAGGCACACTCCTACATTTTAAAATAATTTTACCAGCACTATTTGTTTATTGAAACAAATCTTTGAAAGTGCATCTGAAGTCTGTCCTCTCAAACAATTATTTTGCTCTAGCACTGGCTTTTTACAACTTTATTATTACAAGAACAAGAAGTCCTGTGGCACCTTAAAGACTAATTTCTTCAGGCATTAGCTTTTTGTGGGCTGCAACCCCCTTCGTCAGTTATTACAGTATTCCTTATGAGAGTTGAGCTGAATTTACAGTAGGTGATTCCTTTGTTATTATGGATCTGCTGATGAGTGCTGAGTTCAGAGAATACCTGAAATTGCAGACAGAGTACACCCATTAAGTAATGTGGTTCATCTTCCTGGGCCAATGCAGGACTATTCCTTATTGTACATTTTTGAAATTTTCATCTAGTCATACACTCCCATCATTTGCTTGAGAGACAATTCCCCAGATTAAAACATTCAGCCTACATTTCCCTTTCCTTAATTTTATCCTATTACTTGTAGCTCCCTTTGTGTTTATAGCTTTCAGATATTAGTAGACTGTTCCTCCACCCAGCAGTGATTAAAACAGCATTTGGCTGTGCAGACAGGGCTGAATCATAGTCTGCAAAAACTAGGGTTTTATGGTCGACTTTTACAAGTTGAAGCCTGTTGCAGTCTACACTACTACCAGACTGAGTCATGTTTTAAGTATGAAACTTGAATCCTGTGGCTCTAATATGCTGCAATTAGGTCTTCAGCATGATAGTTGTGACTGTATAGATGGGACTGCATTGAATATCATTAATGTGCTGGTTACTCATCTTCCAGATCCATATTAAAGATGTAAAGTAAGACTAGAATTGAGCCTTTCTCCTCTCTGATTCAATACACTGCCATTGACCAGCTCTTATTTGTTTCCTTGAGTCAGTTTTCAATCCACATTGCAGTGTTGCTCCTATCTAAGGCAATCCAACTTCATTTGGAGAGATACTCCATCAACTGCTAAATCCCATGGAACTGTTACCCTCTTTTCATGTACTTCAATTGGAATTCTTTCTAAAAGAGGAAACACGTTGTCTGGGTCAGATTTATACTTTCTTAAGCCCCAATACCACTTACAGAGCTCTTTATTTTGACAGGAGTTGGGCAGTGCCCTATATAGGCCATAACTATGGAAGGGCCAGGCAATGCTAGGAATTGAAAGTGTTTCCTTCATGTCTTTAGGTTTGGGGTCCCACCTCACACCACTCACATCTTCCATTGAAAAGGAAAGAGAAGAGGCCTCCTGGGGAGTTGCATATGGAGATGGGAAAACCCATGGAAGCAACTGAATCAGATGTTTCCCTAGGGGTTATTTTGTAGAATGGTAACACATAGAGAAACTCTTTCATCACCTAGCTTTACCTGCACCCTATATTTGATGCCAGTTAAGTGGCTCTCTTCCTACCACATATGGAGTTTGTATGATGGGGCTTTGTGGAATGAGAGTGAGGAAAGGGGGATGATGGGTCTGTGGCCCAATCACGTTACCTCTTTCTGTCCCATTATCAAGGTAACTGATGTAGGTCTCATCCCCTCTATGGTGAAAAAGCAGAGAGTGATTATTAGCCTGGTGCCTGGTGCTTTTTTTGGATGGAATTTCTCCCAGGTGCTCAGATAGCTAGCAGAGTTTCTCTCTTTTAACAACAAAAACCACAGCAGGACTGATGGCTAGGGCTTGATTGCGGAACAAGAGGAGGTCTGAAAACATCTAGCCATGGTTTGAGCTGGCCAATTATAACAAGAGCATTTTGAATGTGATGTGCCTTCAATGAGATCTAGATCCACTGTGCTTTTCAATGGCCTGTGCAGGTTGGAGACGGTCACAAAGCAGAAAAGGAGGAAGGATTCATCCCTGTTAATGGATGGCAAATTTTCGCTTACAGGCTGGAGTAGAATATTTGCAGGTGTCATACAGGTTTCACTTCTCTGAGTGAGAAGTATTCCCTATTTTTAACTTTTTCCTGAAAACAACTGAGTGACATTATATGCATTGGGTAACCTGTCATAATATTTGATATCTGCATTCTCCATCTGACAAACTGCTGGCTGATGACTGAGGCACCAGGTTAGGCAAAATATTGAAAGGTGGGAACAACAGGAAAAAGGAAAAAAAGACAAAGGTGCCTCTTTGCTGTAAAGGTAGGTTGAGTTCTGGCAAACTTCAGTCAGCTTAGACACATATAACCACATCCAATATACACAGCAAAGTCTGTCTCACTTGGAGTTACATGCTGACCAACCAATTCATAACATTGATTTTCTGTCTGTATGGAGAAGGTCAGATGATTACTGTCAATCACTTTTATTATGATAGTGCCTAAGGTCCACCCAAGAATACAGCCTTTTTGTGCTAGGTATTATAACAGACGTGGCCAAACTGCAGCTCACGAGCCACATGTGGCTCTTTAAAGAAAAATTGCAGACCCTGGGAGAGCGCAGGCGGGAAGGGTGGCATGGTGGGAGACAGGCGAGAAATTTGCAGTGGTCAGGGGCAGCACAGAGGCGGTGGCATGGTGAGAGCTGGCAGCGGAGGAGCAGCGGGAAAAAGCAGCCTGGTAAGAGCAGGGAAGGGAGAGGCAGCATTGTCAGAGCCAGCAGAGAAAGACAAAACACTCAGAGCAAGTAACTGCCAGATTCTACAGTTTACCTACACAATATTAATTTCTACCCTCCTTCTCTGTGTGCATAATGATACAGTCTTTAATTGCATCAGTGCATGATTTTTTAAATACTTTTCTTTTTTGATATTGTTTTCTGGGTCAATATTTTTAAAACTGGCAACATAAATTGATCAGGAACAAGTCTACAGTGAACTACAGATAAGTGATGATAATTAGTAATTTAAACCTGAAAAGCAATTGTAAATTAATTTTCTTTTTTAAAAATCAGCTGGCATTTCCAGACATTGTAAGATAATGCAAAATTATTTCTCTTGTATTTCTATTTTGAGAATTAAATAAGAATCCT
Source organism: Podocnemis expansa (assembly GCA_007922195.1). Taxonomy (NCBI): domain Eukaryota; kingdom Metazoa; phylum Chordata; order Testudines; family Podocnemididae; genus Podocnemis; species Podocnemis expansa. Next base: position 4,385,405 of record ML682043.1, read on the forward strand.
CAGAAATGACTGAAAATTGACACAAGTGTTACATCCAAAACCACTGACTACTGTCAAAAGGTTATTTGAAAAAACCTCTATTTAAAGAATGTTACCAGTACTTATTATGGATCATGGTTCATTTTCAGGATGCAAAATGATTTAGAGTTAAGATAGACCACCACTACTGAAAACTGGCTTTAAAAAAAAATTCCTTAAGTCCATTGAACAAGTGTGCCTGAGACATCAATATGTCAGCTGTTTGCAGAAGGAACTGCTAGCACATTTATTTTATAAGAAAATTATAATTAATAACACTAAGTCAATTACCAAGATAATTTACATTCACTGCAGTGTTCAACAGCAGCACTATAGTGTAGTGGTTAGCACAGCTACTTTACACGCAGAAGGTTCTAGGTTCAAACCCCAGGGGTTGGCCTACATGGTCTCATGAGGTCTCTTCCAACTCTATGGGTGTGTGCTCAGACTATATTTCTACTGATTAAATAGCATTCAACATATTAATTCTTTTTTGTTGTATAGTCAAAAATCTATTTATATTTCAGTGCAGTCTTCATGAATGACTCTATGGGTATCTGAGCCCATTAGACAAGAGTAATTGTTGTGAAGGGCTGAGGACGGAAAACTTGTGTTGCAAATTTTCTGAAAAAAACCTCACCAATAAAGCTTTTACTTTGTATTATGAAAACCAAATATTGATATTTAGAATTTATACAGGGCCTGACCCCAAACTGAATAAACTCAATGGGATTTTTTCCATAGTATCTTCTGTGCATGGACTCCAAAGCACTTACTGAAACAGGCTCTGATCTTGCACTTTCTGTCCCCCTAAATTCTCACTGGTCTGTTGCGATTCTGAACAGTTGAAAAGGTGTCCCTGTGTACATCTCTTCACAGGATTAAGATGAGAGCAGTATTTTCTCTTACTATTATTCTCATTTCAAAATTAATTGTGTCTGAGTCCTCAGACCTTTTGTCTTCACTGTCCATGAGTATTTTAGTGAACAAGTTTACTGGCAGAAATATTGGCAGGGAGGTTGGGGGCATGGTAGGTGCCAGGATGGGGTGGGAGGCAGAAGTGTGGCATGGTTGGGGAGAGCAGAGAAGCAGCAGCGTGGCAAGAGACGGCAGGGAAGTGGCAACAGGGGGGGTGGGGGGAGAGAAGCGTGACACGGTCAGAGAAGCCATAGCATATTTAGATTTTTTCATAGGCCCTAATGCAGCATACTCATTGTTAAAATAAAATCATGTTTTACAAGTCCTAAACATGATTTGGAATACTAAGAAATGAAAATACAAAGGAGAAAAGTATAAAACCGAACATAGATTACTTTCAATTTTTGGCACAACTTACTGCTGTGAAGCATCATATTCCACAATGAAATTCAAAACATTGTGCAATACTTAGAGATCAGCATCTCAGAGAGCTTTTACCTGCTGCACTGACAAGTTGCTGCCCAGATTAAAAAAAAAAACTTGCCACAAGCCTCTAGTGTTCTACATCTAGCAACAGCTAAATTTTTACTGTATAGGCCTAGTTTCATGGTAATCTTAAATAATTATTAGAATCTGACATTAGTGGATCAATATTTGCCCCAATTAAAGTGTGCAACGAATTTTAAGCTTAGTAATTTTGTAGTAGATAAAGATATGTGGTTATATCCCTCAGTGCGGCTCTCAAAGGTTTAATAATCGACTTGTGCGGCTCTGGAGTTCCGCAAGTTTGGCCACCCCTGTACTATAAGAACCAAATTCACATAGTCTTTATCCCACAGAGCTTACAATATAAATAGACAGGACAGAAACTTGTGCAGTTCTTTAAGGATCAGTCCAAGGATCAATCTTATTTAACATCATCATTCATTACCTTGGCAAGTTACAGCTAACACAAATTTGGGAGTTCCTATGTTGGTAAATTGGCCAGTAGAGAGGAGAACTGGAATAAAAGAGCTGGATGACCTTGAAAAGTGGAATAATAGAAATGGAATGAAATTTAATAGTGCAAAATGCAAGGTCATGCAGTCAGAGACTAGCAATAAGAATTTTTCCTACCAACTGGGCACATAACAATTGGAAGCAACAGAAGAGAAGAAAGACCTTGGTGTATTGGCTGATCATAGGACAATGATGAGTTGCCAAAGTGATGCAGGCGTGAAAAAGGTTAACGTGATCCTCGGATGCATAAGGTGAGGTATTTCCAGAAAAGACAAGGAAATATATTGGTGAGACTGCCTCTGGAATAGTGTGCAGTTCTGGTCTCTCATGTTTAAGAAAGATGAATTCAAACTGAAACAGGTACAGAGAAGGGTTACCAGGAAAATCTGAGGAACAGCAAAAACTCCATATGAGAGGAGACTCAAAAAGTCTGGCTCAGTAGCGTACTGGGGACAATGTTCCCACTAAGGTTTGGTGGCTTGTGTGCAAACTTTCAACCTGTGTGCGAAACTTTTTCTGAATAAAATTTGTGCAAACTCATGTGATGGAAATTACTGAAAAATCTAGAACAATGAAAAAAAAAAATCAATAAAAGTTATTTAAAGTTGTTTTTACCAATAAAAAACCCTAAGTTAATTAGCATTTACCCAAACTGCTATACAATCAAAAGAAACTAATTCATAGCTTTCAAATAACCCAAGACCAAAGCTGCATTCAATCTGCATCCTAGTTGTCACATTTCTGCCTAATACTCTCATCTTGTGTTCTACATGCAGAGTTACAGTTCACAGGGAGGCCAGTTAGTTACCACTGACAAGATTTAAGATGTCTTAATGGTCCCAGAGCAATGTTCCTTCTAAAGATTGGAATGTCACAAGCAAAAATTTTAGTTTGTGAGCAGAAATTTTGCCTTATGATAATTTGAGAGTCTAGTGAGTCAAGACTTCAAAGAGAAGCAGCTGGATTAGAACTGATATGCAGATTTGATTGTGTGAAAGCAGGATTAAATTGGGACTACAGATTCTTTTCCCATTACAACAGGTGATTTGACTTCACCCATGTCTACGTGCTGCTTCCCAGTGTTTGAATCTTAACAACTGCTCTGATTTGCTGTTACTGTATGACCTGATCCCATGTTTTACACTCCCTTGCATTTATTTTCATCCCATTCAGCAAATTCCCCATCTTCAAAGTGTCTGACAAAGTGGGACTTTCTCCCACAAAAGCTCATCTGATAAATAAATCTGTTAGTCTTTAACTGCAACAGGACCCCTGGTTTCTTGCATAAAATAGGCCTATGTTTTAAAATGTATTTATTGTAAATAGAATTAATTAGTTGGGTTTAATTAATTGGTGTGATTTTTTAAATTGAAATTTAATTTTTAGAAAGCTTTTTATTTAAAATCATTTTTAAAGTTTTTTTTAGTGGAGAGAATGAAAAAGAAAAGATGAGAGGAAAAAAAGAAGGAAGGGAAGAGAGAAAAAAAGAAAAAGAGAATGAAAAGAGAAAAAGGAAAGAAGGAAGAGAAAGAAAGAAGGAAGGGAAGTGAGAAGAGGAAAAAAAGGAAGAGAAAGAGGGAAGGAAGGAAGACAAAGGGAAAAAGAGAAGGAAAATAAAGAGAGAAGGAAACAAGAAAGGAAGGAAAAGAAAGAACAAAGAGAAAAGAGATGGAAGAAAAAAAAAAGGAAGTAAGAAAAAGAAAACAGGAGGCAGGCTCCACCTTGTCCCCAGCTGCCCAGCAGTGCACCTTGCAGTGTTGCTGCTGCCCACACTGCTCTGCTCGGCAGCTGAGATCTGAGCGGCTGGGGAGTGAGGAGGCACCGTCACTGCCCAAAGCCCCACAGCGAGTGTTGTCTCTGAGCCAAGCCTCTTGTGGCACCTGGTCTTTCTTTCCCTAGCCCGGCACTGCCACGAGAGGCTTGGGCTTGGAGACAATGCTCGCTGCGGGGCTTTGGGAGGTAAGGGCACCTCCTTGCCTACCAGCTGCTTGGATCTCAGCTGCCAAGCCCTGCTACCCTGTGCTGCCAGAGAATGTGTGCGCGCAGGGGCTGGAAAAAAGTGTGCGTGGTCATGCACGCATGCACCTTAGAGGGAAAAGTGCTGAGGAGGGGTGGGCATGGGGGGGTGTCAAACCCCCACGTGCTGGGCCAGCCCACTTTTGGTGACCCTGCCTCACACTGCAACAGTCAATGTGGGGTTGAAGCACTGGAGGGGCTTGGGTCAGAGGCTGCCATCCACAATGCTCCTACCCTGTCCCCAGGCTGGCTGGTCTAACCCAGCAAGGTGTGGAGTGCTACCACATGGCTGCTGTGCTCCAGGGCTGGGATGGGGCAGCCTGCAGTGGTCTTACTCCACATCCCGGAGCACTGTTGGGCTGCCACATGTAAGCCCCTGCAGGTCTGGCCTGGCCCATCTCCTGGGGACCCTGGCACAGAAGCCCAACAGTGCTCGGGGCCCCTGCACACCAGGGGGATCAGCCCTGAGTATGCAGACAGGAATAGATGAGATCGCTGCTGGCTTCCCTCTGGTGGGAACCCTGAGGTGCTGCAATTATAGAAGCCTCTGATAACAAATGGTGCTCTGGGATCAGAGTTGGGACTTCAGGAGTTTGAACTTTCACACTTGATACCCAGTAAGATGCCCAAATCGCAAGGGAAGCTGACACTGACTGTATGTAGCTCTCCGGGTACCATGAAAGCAATGTTCCCTGCAAGCTGTGTGGCTGCGCAGCCCACTGCAACTCCCCAGCGCAGGGAAGGCTGCCAGCTGCACAGGGCCAGCAGCCAGAGTCCCAGCTGAGAGCTCCTCTGGCACTGGGAGTTATTAAAACTCCCATCCCGAGGAGCTCTAACAGAGCATGCTCAGAATGTCTGAGCATGCTCCACTAATGCTTCCCCAGCCAAAGGAGCAGTGGCTCAGCTGTGCTGCTCCAGCAGCTGGGTAAGACTGTGGGGAGGTTACCGGGGGAGGGCTAGGGTGGGAGGAGGGGAGTGGGCTGGTTTGGGGCAGGGGCTTATGGGGGAAGTGGGGGGGTAGCGGCAGGATCGGGCCCATGTAGGGTGTGGCAGGATTGGGCCTGTGGGACTGGCAGGATCAGGCCCGCACGGGGGGGGGCGCTATGCTGTGAGCAACGTGAGTTGCTCAGCTGCCTCTGGCTGTTGGTGGGATCATTGCTTGAAAGTCTCAGGAAAAGCTTTTGTGTTACCAAAAAATATGCTGGTCCTTCAGGGATTGGCCTCCACAGACCCCTCCTGGGCTCTGCAATCAGCAACCTCTCCTGACAGGTAGATTGTGTTCAAGTGTGCATCATCTATGAGTACCTGAGTTCTTACCATTGCTTGATGCTGTCAGTATAGACTCTGAAATCTCCTTCACTGAGTCTTTGGGAGACTTACATAGTCTCTTTTTTGGTACCAGCAGTGAGGATCTGCCTCTGAACTCAGCCAGAAGAGGGGAAATAGTGTTAGTGAGATTTGCAATCCAGTGACCAATGGCCAGCCACCACGCCACATTGCATGTTTTGCTCAACTCTGTAACTTGTCCTGTGGGCTTTGCTATGTCTGGGCTCGTGTCTTCCAGCATCTGGATTAAAGCTATAAAATTGGGGACGGTGATATCATGCTCTGACCTGTCTCCTCCCCCTCTACATTACAAGGAATAAGGATGCTTGAAAGACAAAGACTTCAACCAAGCTGACTGGTCCTAATCTTCAGGGAGAAGCCTGTTCATTTCAAACGGTAATATCCAGTGGGATGACAAAATTACTTGATCTAAATAATGCCTAGTTCAATGAGGATTAAGATTTGGATTGTGCATTTACCTTCTATTTCTTTGATAACTATCTCTGACCTTTTATGTCTACTACTATAACAACTTACAATCTATCTTCTGTAATTAATAAATCAGTTCTATATTTTACCTAATAAGAGTGTACTTTTTCTTAAACAGTATTTGGGAAAATCTAAGCTCTGGTTATGAAGGCCAGCATTTATCCTCTCTACATCAACGAACGGGTGGACTGGAAACTAAATTTACACTGGTCAGGCTTCTGACCAGGGCCAGATGGTGCAGTTTCGGGATGCAAGTCTCAAAGCTGGAGGTGAACTGGCCAATGCCTGTCTCTGTGCGATTCATGAGGGGCTCAGGAAGCCACACTATTTAGCTATGTGTGCTGCTTGTCACTAGCCAAGCATTGTGAGAGACAGTCCAAACTGGAGAGTTAAGAGGGCACAGAAGTACCCCAATTATAGGTTGCACCCTAAGGACCAGTCACAGAAGTGTTTTAGGGTGGATTGTGCCCAATTATTATCTTTTAGGGTGGATTGTGCCCACTTTTGTGCATGACTTGGTGGAGGTGCTGCGGCTGAGATATAGGAGGAAGAGGCAACAGTGAGCAAGAAAAATATAGCATTATAAAGAGAGGAAAAGAGGCAGGAAGGAAGGGAATTTGGATGTCATCAGATATTTGTGATACCAATGGATTTGGTCATCTGTTAGGCCAATCAGCAGGGTTTACATGAAAAATTAGTCCTTCAAATTTCAATGAGGATTTAAAAACAACAAGAGTCCTGTAGCACCTTAAAGACTAACAAATTTCTTTGGGCATAAGTTTTTGTGGGCTCCAACCCACTTCATCAGTTGCATGAAGTGGAAACTACAGTTGAGAAATACATATAGACATGCCAGGATGGAGGAGGGCAAGTGTTAGCAACGTCAATTCAGAGTGCAGATGGGGCCTATTCATACCAGTTGATTAAAGGGAATGTGTGACCAGGGACAATCACTTTTTGTAATGTGCTAACCATTCCAAGTCCCTGTTCAGTCCCATCTGATTATGTCAAGTTTGCAAATCAGCTTCAGCTCTGCAGTTTCACACTGAAGTCTGGTTTTGGAGGGCTTTTTTTGTTGAAGTACATTAACTTTCCAGTCTGCTTCTGAGTATCCAGGGAGACTGAAGTGTTCTACTGGTTTATGGATGTTGTCATTTTTGATGTCCGATTTGTGTCCATGTAGCTTTTTACGCAAGGACAGTCTGGTTTGGCCAATGTACATGGCAGAGGGGCATTGCTGGCACATGATGGCGTATAGCACATTAGTGGATGAGCAGGTGAATTAGCCCCAATGGTGTGGTTGATGTGGTTGGGACCTGTGATGGTATCACTGGAGTCGATGTGCAGACAGAGTTGGCAATGGGATTTGTTGCAGGAATAGGTTCTTAGGTTAGTGTTCTTCTTGTATGGTGTCTGGTTGCTGGTAAGTACTTGCTTCAGGTTGGGGGTGCTGTCTGTAAGCAAGAACAGGCCTGCCTCCCAACGCCTGAGAGTATGTGGAATCATCTTCTAGGATAGGTTGTAGATCTTTGATGTGTTGGTGGGATTTTAGCTGAGGGTTGTAGGTTATGGCTAGTGGTGTTCTGATGTTTTCTTTGTTGGGTCTGTCCTGTAGTAGGCAGGGGCATCGCTGGGGTGGGGAAAGACCCAGGGAACGGGCCCAGCCCCACCCCTGGAGGGCAGGCCCTGCCCCAGGAGGGCAGGCCCTGCCCCCAGCCAAAAGGCCACACACCCCTGGCCCGGGGGGGGGGGGCAGGAGCTGGGGTCCAGGGAGCCTACCCATGCAGGTGAGAGTTAGGGTAGAAAACCAGAAGGTGAAAGGTTGCTTAATATGGAACTCTGAAGATACCTCTGGTAAAAACTTGGGATGTAGTTGTAAAGTGACTTTACTTTTGAGAAAACAGTCTGAAAAGGGGGTATGCCATAAGTGTCCCTATTTCCCTAACTGGCCAAGCTGAAGTGATGGCTATCAGAAATGTTGTTTTCATCAGTAGATGGAAAATTGAATGGGTATCATTTCCAACAGTGCGCTTATAAGACATTTAAGAACCAGCCTGAAGCCCAAATTCAGATTAGTACATTTGACTGTTGGGAAGAGATTTCCGAGTCCCCTGAAGTACCTCTATCATTTGCTGAGCAAATACGGAATAACTCTCCATTGGGGAATGGTAAGCTATGATAGCTGCCAGATAGATCCTAATGGAGCTCTGTGAAAGAGCTGAGTTTTTCTGTTCTAGGACATTGTTCAGTATATTGGACAGAGATGAGATTAATGGTAGAGTGAATTTGAGGTCATGTCTTTATCCAAATCTTGTCCATTTTTGCATGTAGAATGTTTTCTGCTATGAAACAGCACTCTTTTTACTTTCCCTGAACAGGCTGTTACTAATCTTGTGAACCATCAACCAGCTAAGCTTTGAAGCAAAGAATTCCAAGATTGGGGTGAAAGATCTTCCTGACAGCAAAGATGAGGGGTGGTCAGAAGAATGCCTGTTGAACAAATGCTCAACCATATAAGGTAAGGAAAACATTTCTGCCTGGGCTAGGTCAGAATCATTAGACTAACTGTCTTTGTCCTTTATTATGAGAAGAACACTAAATAGTAGAGGGATCCAAGGGGAATGCACACAGGAAAACTGAAGATCACTGAAGGTGAAAATAATTCCAAGGATCAGTCATCCAGCCAGGTTCTGGAGCAGAAATGAGTACATTTCTTGTTTGTGGCCATGGCGAAAAGGTCTGAGTAAGGGTGCCCCATTGACAAAATATGTTGGGAAGTATGATGGGGTCCTGCTTGTGGTTGTGAAAGGTGAGCTTGTTGAGTTTATCTATGGTCACATTCTGAGCTTCTAGAAGACAAGCTGCTGTGATGAGGATCTGATTACATATGTACCAATTCCAAAGCTAGCCAAATTCAGAGCAAAGAGGGAGATTTTGCCCCTCCTTTTCAATTGATATAGAACATGAATGACATGTTGTACATCATGATTTTTATGTGTTTGTCCCTGATCAGTGGTGGAAATGGGAAACGGGTATATCTGAGTGCAGGTCAACCTCCTAAAACACAAGAGTGGCCTCTTGAGGTATCCACCTGTCCTGGGCCATGTGGGTGTCCAGATGTGCCACCCAATCTATTAGGGGTGCATCCATCATTACAACAGCCATTGGAGAAGGGCAGATGAAATGGACTTCTCCACAGATGATGTGAGGTATTTCCACCAATAGATTTCTTTACAAAGATGGATATGGAAAGTAGTATAGATAGATAGATAGATTTTCTGCTCAGTGAATAAACGGTTCTGAGCCACCTTGAAAGCAATGCATTTGCAATCTGGCGTGGCCTATGATGGAAGTATCAGCCGCTGTATGTCCAAACAGCTGAAATCAGTTTTTGACCAGAGTAGGAGGGCTGATCTGGATTGTGCTGACAGTGTTGGACAGGGCCACAAATCTGTGCATCAGGGCAGGCTCTTGCCACTACTGAATCATGATAAGTTCCTGTGAATTCTAACCTTTGCATAGGAGATAAGGTGGATTTCTGAATGTTCAGTTGTAGGCCCAGTTTGGGAAAGAGGTCTATGGCCTTGCAAGCTCCCAGCAGAGTTTCCTACTGGGAGCAACCTTTCAGAAGTCTGGGTGTACCAGAAAGCCTTTTCTGCAGTGGAGTGCCACCATTATTTAGATAACCTTTGAAAAGACTTTTGGGGCAGATGAGAAGAGAGTCCACAGTGTACTGAAAAAGTTCCTGTAAGATGCTGAGTTGCTATGTGGAAACGTACTTCCTGAAGTTTCAGGGCTAAAAACCAGTGCCTTTGACCGAGTGATAGAACTACTGCCACAAGGTCAAAGATTGGTAAGAGGGTGGGTTTTTTCCTCTGGAAGTCTATATTTTGCATTGAGGTTCATATAATCTACCAGAGCGCAACAACTGGGCAGGATGGGATCTCTGTGCTGTTTGGGACTTATGAAACTTTCTCTTGTGGGCAGATGTGTATTGATCCCCACAGAATGCAAAGAGGCCCCAAAGTCCTTTAATGTGTGAAGTTTCCTCTGTGCTGTTGGTCCTCTTGACTGTATTCTGGACCTCCTTTAGAAATCCTGAGAACTGATGCCATGAGGACCTTCTCAAACTGCTATCATAAAAATTGAATGAGGAGCAGTATCAGAGATGTTCTGTGCAAGCAGTTGGCTTTCTACAATAATTGCTTGGAATTGCTCTATATGTTCTGGTGGTATATGCTCCATAAAGGAGATTAGCATGGTTGAATCTGTGTGGTTGTAAATTACCATCAATGCCTGATAGCTGATAGTTCTGAATTTTAAAGTAGTTGAAGAATATGATTTTCTGATCAGACAAGTCATGGCAGCTACAATCATCATCATACTGTAAATTTAACACGTGACTACCTTCCACATTCATTAGCTACCTAATCCACCAAGGAGTTTGGAGAAGGATGAAAAAAATAAAAATTCTCTGTTCTAAAAGGGGACAAAATATTGCTTATCCACACTTTTGTATGTGGGCAGAATTGTGTCTGAGTATGCCAGAAAATGAAATACTTCTGGACACTGTCAAGGTTAACACGCAGGGCAATGTGGACAGATGAGGCTGTATTAAGAATGTCAAGCAGCTTATGGTGTGGTTCTTTAACCTCCAAAGGATGTTAGAATCTATAATTCTCTTGACAAGGTTGTGGAACTCCTTGAAATCATCAGCTATGGATGGCGGAGACGGTACTTTGTCCAGAAATGAAGAAGAGATGTTGGCTAGTGGACAGACCTCTTAATCAACCCTAGCTTCCTGTTCCTCAAAGATTCTCCTAGAGAAGGAGGATGACAATGGTTGTCTGTTTCTGTAATGTGTGTGGCTCAAGGACATAGAGAACTGTAGGTGATAGGTTGACCAACAGTCCCAGGATGGTAAAGGGGATGGTACATATCCATGGATAATTGTACCAGCAAGATGGTGGCTCTGGACATATCTCACAAGTGAGATCAATTTCCTCAGAGACCTCTGGAAAAGTGCCTCTGTAGGAATGAAGAACAGTACCTTGGACAGATAATTGAGAGTCTGAGACAAGATGTTCATTAGAATCCTCCTCTCCTAGATTATTCTGGAACGGTGAAACACTGGAAGCAATAGAAGATAAAACCATCAGAACTGTAATGATGTCTAGAGGTCCTCGGAATGAACAGCAGATTAGAGCTGAGCAATGGTATGCTAGGTGTCCTGGATGCAGTGAGATAGTGGAGAAAACAAAACTCCTGTGATACAGAGAGTGTTGTGGGTGCAGTGTTCATGGTCTGAACTAGAGCAGTTGTGGCTAATACAGTTGATAGTACTGAGTGTCAAGCACTTGGAGGGAGCAAATGCCGCCTGGCTGGACCTCTTTACCAATAAAGCTCTTCCTGTCACCTCGCTCCTCTGATAGTATCTTTGGCCTGTCAGAGCTCAACACTTGAGCTTTACAGTTCTCTTGGTACCTGAGGAACTAGCAGCCATGTGGGTAGCAGGTCAGAGACTGATAGGTGCTGAAGTGGTTGGAGTCACTGGCAACTATGACTCTGAGGAAGATTCCCTACCTGGAGAACTTAAGGCGTGGTCTTTGGAAATCTTACGAGAAGGACCTTGGGCCTTCCTCTTAGAGGCCTGCAAGGAGTGAGTCTCAGATACAGCTGAAGAGGCTAGCCTCCTGGAGATCAGCATATGGAGTCATCCCTGGCCTGGATCAGAGGCTGGGTGCAGCGAGCTATCCACCACAGACAGTCTAAATCTGATCTCCCTGACTTTTTTTTCTGGGTCTAGATTTTAATGCCAGATTGAAGTTGTACTTTTGGGAAATACAAGATTCCCCAAGGCAACAAATGCGATGAGACTGTCTGTCACTCATTGGGATTGCATCCAGACACGATAGATAGTGTTGGAAAGCAGGAGATCTGAGCATACTCTCCCAGTAACATGAAGCTCCCAGGAGGGGAGAAACTAAAAAGAGTTAGATATATTTTTTAAAAAATTGAAACATTTTCTTTAACTAATAAATCAAAAAGTATTTAACTACCAGAATATGTCCGCAGTACTTGTAGTTAGCAAATATTTATATTTTTAACCTGTAAACTGGGAGCACATTTGCTCTGGAGTCAGAGAGAGAGAACAAAACATGGAAACCCTGTGATGCTAAATCTTACATTTGCTTTTCAAAGCTAATACACACTGTATGCGTACTATAAGTGTGAGACCATCTCTGCAGTCTTTTGAGTGGGCTGGGCAAAAAAAGTCTCCAGACCAAGAACTGTTGTCCTCTTTTAATAGTCATCATGACACATGGATTTCTAATATCCTCCCATTTTCTGAGCTATGGAGCCATAGTATTCAGACTTGGTTAAACCTATGCTCTCTCTACAACAACGTAAGATTTTCCATTGCAAACATGATGTCTCATAATCATCCATAAAACATTAGTTTTGATCCTAGTTCTGGACAAATTAGAGTGTAACAAAGGTAAAAGTAGAAAAACAGACATTATAAGCTTCCTCCTACGTTTTTCATTTGCATAAATGAATTACATATTAAGTACTTTTACAGTCAGCAGAAAATTTTTATATTGTTAATAACTCAGACTAATTCAGTGCTATTTGACCACTTGCTTCAGTATTTTCTTCTAGGAGCAATTAACTATTTCAGCTATGGCATAAATAGGTGCAGCTCCAGTGATTTCAACGTAATTACATCTACTTACGTTGGGGCTGAATTTGGGCCACTGTGCCCAAAAAGATTATAGCAATTCAATGCTTAAACTAGCCATAAGAACTCGGAAAGAGTGTGGTGTTCCTTGAATAACCAGGAAGATGAACTTTGGGTACATCTACATAGCAAAAACCCCCAAATCCTGAGACAGCAAGTGTAAGAGACTGGATCAACTGACTTGGGCTCATGGTGGGGAATTAAAACATAGCAGTGTAGTTTTTTGAGCTCAGGCTGGAAGCTGGCTTCAAGACCCTCCATCCTCACCAGATTTCAGAGCCCAGGCATCAGTCCAACCTCACATGATTACACTGCTGTTTAGAGCCTCACAAGCCCAGATCAGTTGAAATTCACTGCCGAGGGTCTTTTTGCTGTGCAGACACATCATCAGATTCTACAGAAACTCCCAGCAGATGGATATTTCAGCCAATGAATCACAGTTTCAGAGCTATTGAACTTACCTTTCTCCTTGACAGAGATTTTCTGTACTTCTGGTATCAGGAAACCATAAACCAGCTCTGCTACAATTTCTTCTGACTGCAGATGAGTTCGGCTACAGAACAAACATGAAGTGTAAAATTAACATTTTTTACTTTGCTTCCTACCCCACTTCTACCATATGTTCTCTCTTCTTACCATGTTTTATAATGGTTTAACTACTTGGAAGTAACTTTAGTGCTAGTTAAAGTAATTATCAGACAGAGAAAGTGAAGGCCTCTGTTTTATCAGCAAAAACTGGTATGCAGCCATGACCCTAAGATGATTCCTATGTCAAGAGGCAAGGGACTCCCTTGTATCTAGCACTGAATTTCAGCTAGCCTGAATAACTCAGTGTACCCAACTCAGTGTTATAATCTCTACCTAAAAGGTGTAATGGAATACAACACCAGAAAACTTATAACTCAGTGATTATTAATATTCTTGAAAGATGCAGGTCTGGTCAGCCCACAAAGAATTATACAAATGTGTTGGAGTTAAGACTAAAATGTGATTAAAGCATGTATGTCAGAAGGAGTTAGTAAACAGGTTTTTCCAGACAAAGGAATGCAGTTCTGCCTTCCTGTGTCTCTTCTTTAAATTGAGCAAACTGCAACCAAAGGCAAAGAAAAGCACATTTGCATGTCAGGCAAACAAAGCCATTAGGAGAGCAAGTGGGGGGGAGTGCTCATTTAACAATATCAATGGAGGATGAAGACTGCACTTCAGGAAGTTGTCCTGCCTCTTGAGACAGGATCAACGAACTCAAGAAATGTACTGTTCACACATTTATTGAACTATAATGAGAGAGGCAAAGTACCCCAAGCTATCCTCCTCCTGAAGGATAAAAAAACCCTGCAGCCTTGGACGCCAGGGTTTCCTGACTAAGAGCTAGTTAGCCATTGCTGGAAAAGGAGTATTGGTGAAGGAATTGCCTTGAACAAAGGCTGTAGCTTGTTACGGTAGACCATAGACATCAGAAAACATATTTTACTTGTTTGTAACTCTCTCCATCTTTATCCTTTATGCTTGAACTTGCTTAAAACCTCTCTCATTTTGATTGACTATTCTTGTTTTACTTTTCATATACACAAATTCAGTGCTTTGATTGAAGTGAAGTGATTGTTAACTCAGTCAAGATAACATCTGCAGTTTCTGTCTCTTTAAAAGAGCAGCAAACTTAACTTCTGTGAGTGTTCCAAGAGATGGCTGGAATGGACATGGCAGAGAGACAAACTTAGGGAAATTTGGCAGGAGGGATGGTTGGGATCACTCTGAAAATAATGGAAGTAAGAGTGTGATCTGGATGCTTGTATGCTGGCTCTTGGTGGCTGGGCTGTAAGCCACAGCAGCACAGCATTTTAGCACCCAGAACCGCAGGGCAGGTGGGGACACAATCCTTTAGAGGTCTGGGCTGAACTCCAAAATATCCTAACAGCACCAGCTATGTACTCTATAATGACTTGCTGATGTGTGCTGCTTCTACACTGGAGAGACCTTCTCCCCAGTGAGGTGATCGCTCAGTTTAGTCTCTGAATACTCACTGGATCTGCCAACTCTTCCCCTTTTCTAACTTGATTTTTGGCTAGCCCCAGTGCAGTGTCTCAGGTCAGTGTTGCTCCTTGGTGGATTAGCAAACAGCCCAGAGACTGAATGCATTAGCTACATGAGCAGAAAGTTAAAGACCTTGAGAAAACTCAACTGGCTACACAATGCAAGTTGCTTTGCCATGAAAACAGGTTCTGTGTCACTGTGGTTTGTAAACCTAACCCCACGAGAAGTTAGAGAGACCAAACGGTGGGTTACATACCGGTAACCATCCTTCCTTGAGATGAGCTGCTCACATACATTCAGTTACAGGTGTCTATGTGCCACAGTGCATGGTAACTCAGAAAGTCTTTAGCCTTAGCCTGTCATGTCAGGGCACACGGCCAATGCCCCCTCTGTGTCACGACCGCAGCTGTATAGGTGACTGTGACCCTGATCTTCCCAGTACCTTATATCTTCGTCAATTCCATTAGCAGGGATGGTGGGAGGAGCCTGAATGTATGCAAGCAGCCCATCTCGAAGGATGGTTAGCAGTAAGTAACCCACCATTCTTCTTCGAGCGCTGCTCACATCTTTCAAAGTTACAGGTGACTGCTAGCCATATGCAAGGATGGTGGGAGGAGTTACGGTCTGCCCACACCGAGCATAGCTCTGCCCAATGCGGCATACTCTCTAGCCTGTTGGATGATAGCGTAGTGCGTCGTGAAGGTATGCACCAACGACCACGTAGCTGCCCTGCAGATCTCTTGGGTAAGGACCTTTGTGAGGAAGGCCGTTGACGAAGCTTGGGCTCTGGTAGAATGAGCCCTAACAGCCCCAGGAAAGGGCATATTTGATCTTCCGTGGCAGTCTTTGATGCAGTTTACTATCTATTTGGAAATGCACTGTGAGGATACTGGAAGACCTCTTTTGCATTCAGCGACTGCCACAAAGGGTTGGGAGGTCTTGCAGAACGAGTGTGTGCGCTTGACATATGTTAGGAGTGCTCTTTTCACATCCAGAGTGTGCCACCTCCTCTGGTTCTCTGTAACCTGAGGGTCTGGAAAAAACACTGGCAAGCAAATATCCTGATTTAGGTGGAAGGGAGAAACTGCCTTGGGGAGGAAAGAGGGGTGGGGTTGCAGTACCACTTTATCAGGAAAGAACCTCGTATACAGGTGTTCTGAGGAAAGGGCCTTCAACTCTGAGACCCTTCTAGCCGAGGTGACTGCTACTAAGAAGGCTACCTTCCAGGAAAGGACCAGTAAGGTACACGAGTCTAAGGGTTCATACAGGGGCTCCGTTAGTGCCTGGAGCACCACATTCAGGTCCCAAGGAGGGATGGGTTCATGGGGTTGTGGGAACAGTCTTTCAAATCCCTTCAGGAACCTAGTGGAAATAGGGAGGGAGAAAACATGGGCACCATCCACCCTTTCATGGAAGGCTGAGATCACCGCTAAGTGGACTCTCAGTGAGGAGAGAGAAAGATCTTTGTCTCTAAGGTCTCCAGATAATCAAGGACTAGGTGTAAAGGAGCCTCTATGGGGTTTACTCCTTTACCTTGAGCCCAGTTGGAAAATCAGTTCCATTTGGCTGTACAGGTGAATGGTTTTCTACTACCAACCAGGACCTCCCTAACCCTATCTGAGCAGTCTTTCCTGCTCACTGAGCCAGAGAGTGTCCAACCTGTCAGATGCAGGCGACCTGGATTCAGGTGCTGCAGGTGCCCTGAGTCCTGTGTCAGGAGGTCAGGCCACAAGGGGAGGCAGAGTGGGATCTCTGTGGACAGGTCCTGTAGCAGCGAGAACCAGTGTTGTCTGGGCCAGGCCAGAGCTATCAATATCATGTTTGCTCCGTCCGCCCTGATTTTCAGAGGAGGACCCTGTGTATATCAATGGGACTAGTGGGAAGACATACAGTAGGGGCCCTGACCAAGTGATGAGGAAGGCGTTGTTGAGCGACCCCTCCTCCCAACCCCTAAGAGAGCAAAATTGCTGACACTTGTGGTTCTGCTGTGTCACAAACAGGTCTACTTGGGGTGTTCCCCATTTGTCTATCAGGTGAGAAAACACTGTATTGTGGAGTGACCACTCATGATTCAATAGTGGATTCCTGCTGGGTGAGTCTGCCAGGCTGTTGCCCACACCCGGTGGGTGTGCTGCCACCGGGGTGAAATTGTATTTCAGGGCTAGTTCCCAAAGTTTGCACACTTCCTTGCAGAGAGTTGGGGAGTGGACACTCCTTTGCTGGTTCATATAGAACATGGCTGCAGTGTTGTCCATTAGAATGTGGACTGACCTGCCCTGTATCCTGTCCAGGAAGGTCGTGCAAGCCAATCTGATGGCCCATAGTTCCTTTACATTTATGTAAAGAAGGCTGTCTGCATGAGACCAAAATCCCTGGGTGGAAAGCCCCCCCCGAGTCCGAGGCACCGGTTATGTCTGTCACTGAGGGCCTTAGCGTTTCAAGGGAATTCCCCCCATGGCAAACTGGGGGTCCTTCCAAATCTGTAGTGTCCTCAGGATGTCTTGGGGGACCAACAGTACCTTGGACATGGGGTCTCTCCATGGGTGGAACACTGTGAAGAACCAGACCTGGAGGGGCCTCATTCTCAGGCGTGCTGTCCAAATCACGGAGGTGGAGGCTGCCACGTGCCTGAGCAGCTGTAGGCAGCGACACACTGTGGTCACTTGAGACTCCTGCAGCTCCACAATGATGGTGCAGATGGACCGAAAGCTTGAGGGGGGCAGGGAAGACCTCCCCTTGCGAGCGTCTAAGAGAGCTCCTATGAGCTCTATGGTTTGGGATGGGAAGATTTTTGACTTTTCTCAGTTTATGCAGAGACCCAGGTACCAACACAGGTGGGTTACCACTCTGACATGGCAATCTACCTGAACTCTCAATTCCTTGTTGTAGGCGCTTGTAAGCGCGTCATTCGTTCAGCCCACAGGGCGGTCGTCCCTGGTGGGACATTAGGGGAGTTATTGTATCAAGTGTCTCCACTGGCCTGTCCCCTCCCTGGGGAACGGGTAGCGGGTAGTCGGTTCCCACTCCACGAGGGGCGTAACTGGCAGCTTAGAGGCTGGGTAGGACAGTTCACCCAGAGTCCTATGCCCATAAGTGGGCGTATAGTCCACGAGTCACAATGCGGTCAGGGTTAAGCAAGATGGGGTAGTGTTGAGGTCGATGTCTCAGGAGAAAAAGGGGAGACAAGGGGGTAGGACACAGGCCCACCCTACTCCACTGTGTCCCAGCCCAGGGCCTTAGCAGCGGCCTGGCCTTGGTATCAAGGGGTCAGCAGGGATCCAGCCGCAACACGCTGACCCCGATAGGGGGATGTGCAACTCCCCTGAGCTACTACTCCCCCCCTCGACCCTTAGTACCTGGTCTGTCGTAGCTTCTACATCCTCAGGGTACTCGCTGAGTGGTACCGGGTAGAAGTCCTCCATAGCGTCCGCTGGTGGCAGGTCGGAAGGTCCCAAGCTGACGTCCATCTCCTCAAGGGGTAGCTCGTGTAGCATCGCCAGGTCCGAGGTGTGGGGGAACTCCCCCGGTGCCATTCCCTCTGTGGGCCCCACCTCTGGTAGAGCCAGGGGTAGTTCCTCCAGGTCCTCCCCGGTCACCTCTGGGGTCCCTTCTCTGGAGTCCGGAGCCTCCCGGGCATCAGGGTTGGGCCGCGGTTCCCGTTGGGCCCACTGCCTGTCCACTGCAGGTGGGGGAAAGTCTTCCCATGGGACGCCAGCCATGGGAGGCCCCAGCCAGCCCTCCCGGCGTGGGGCTGGCGCCCGGTGGGTAGGGCCAAGCCTCCTCTGCCGGGGATAGGGCTGGTTCTGAGGAGCCTGGAGGGAGACATCCTTTCCATCCGGTGGCCAGGGCTGAACTGAGCTCCCTGGCCCTGGTTTTATACTTCCTGTCCTGCCCCTGGCCTTCTGGTGTGAGTGACAGCCCCGTGGCGGCCATCTTGTCTCCTCTGGGGGCGGCCATCTTGCGGCCTCTTTACACTCATGTATTAACCAATCATCCAGGTAGGGGTAAATCTTTATGCCCTGTTGATGCAGGAATGCTGCGACCAGCGCCATCCACTTTGTGAACACCCTGGGAGACAGAGAGAGCCCAAAGGGGGGAGATGTGAACTGGAAGAGATTTCCCCCTACAATGAACTTTAAGTACCTCCTGTGGCAGGGATGTATTGCTATGTGAAAGTAAACATCGTTTAGATTGAGGGCTGTGAACCAATCCCTGGGAGACAGAGATGGGACGATCTGTGACAGAGAAACCATGCAAAACTATTTTCCTTATGTGTCTGTTTAAAGCTCTGAGATCTAGAATGGGTTTGGGGACCAGAAATTATAGGGAATAAAACCCTTTTCCCCGCTCCCACTTTGGGACCCTTTCTATGGCCCCGAGGGAGAGGAGCTTCTCGCATTCCCTCTCGAGCAGGTGATCTAGTTCCCAGTTCCCGAGGCTTGGGTGAGGGGGTAGTTTTCTGGCCTGAGAAGCTGATCAGAACTGTATGCGATACCTTTCTGAGACCATTTCGAGGACCCACTGGTCGGTTGTGATGTTGGCCCAGTGATGCACAAAGTGGTGTAGGCAGTTGGCAAAGGTTGAAGCCAAGCCTGTGGGTTTGCTGCCCACAGAGTAACCATCAAAAGTGCTGCTTCCTCCCTGTTGAGTGATCAGTATCCTGCCCGCATCTGCTGGACTGTGAGGCATGGGGCTTCCCATCTTTGCTTGAGCAGGCCTTGTCCTTATCCAAGTCCCCGAGTTGTCATTGAGCATACTGGTAGGACCAAGGAAAGGAACTCTGCATCTGGACTTGCTGCTTTAACTGTTGCAGCTGCTGTTGCAAGAGTTGATGAGGTTTCAGAAAGTGTCGAGTAGACAACGGGGTGTACATTCCCAGCAATCTAAGGGTGGCTCATGAGTCCTTCATGACATGCAGTTTGGCATCCGTGGACTCGACAAAGAGGCCAGGGCCTTCAAATGGCAGGTCCTGGATGATAAGTTGCATCTGTGGACAGGCCCAAGCCCTGCAGGCAGGTGGAACGGTGCATCACCATGGCGGATGCCATGGTATGTGAGGCTGTGTCCGATGCATCCCAAGTAGCCATCAGAGCGTCTTTGGATGCCAAGGCCCCTTCTTCAATCCTCCCCTCATAATCCCTGAGGCGGTCCTTGGGGACAAGGTTGTGAAACCGCTGCATTGCTCTTCAGAGGTTGAAGATGTATCTCATCATAAGGGCCAGGTGATTCAAGATATGCAGCTGTAGGGCTGCAGTGGCATAGACCTTTCTGCCCACTAAGTTGAGCTTTTCAGCTTCTTTATTCTTAGAAGTAGAGCTCAGTTGGCCCTGTCTCTCCTTCTGGTTGACTGCATCCACCACCAGGGATCCTGGTGTGTGATGCTGGAAAAGGAATGTGAATTTGTCCAAAGGGACATGGTACTTGGGATATGCCACTTTTGAAAACGGCAGAATTGAAGATGGGGTTTGCCGACGCGCCCTGGTGATTCTGTACACCCCTTCGTGAAGGGGAACAGATACCTTGGCTGCTGGAGTGGTGCCCCTATGTCAAAGAGAGGGTCAGTTTATTCCTGGACAACCCCTAGTTCTATGTTCAAGTTTGCTACCATGCGGCAGAGCAAATCCTGCTGGGCGCGGGAGTCATCCTTATAGGCAAGGGGCCTTCGAAAGGTATGCTCACCTGGGGAGGATGATGAAGGGGCCCGAGATCTACTACGCTGTGTAGAGTCCAGGTTGGGCTCATCATCGGAAATATCAGAGGAGTCCGGCGTCCAGGGCGGAGACAGTGCCGAGTGGTACCGTGAAGTCGAACTATCATTGCCTATTGTGCCTAGCCATTTGTACGACCAGTCATTGAAAAAATTGCTGATCGTGGTACGGCGCGGGGAGGAGCAACCTCTGCCCGCCTGGGAAGTCTTGGTGGCACAGGAAGAGCTGGGCCGCGGCCTCCGTACCAAGTTTGCCGGGGTTGTCTTCCTCCTCAGTAGAGGTGTTGGGGAGCATTTTCAACGATGCTTACCTGCTCGTTCTCTGGTACTGGAGATGGTATTTGGAGAATCATGGCAGCAGACTGTGGCTGGAGATGATGAAGAGGACGAGCTGGACCTCCATCTCCTAGGGTCCTGTGAGCACTGTACCGATGGCTCGCGGGATGAGTGCTGCTCAGAGTGACCATTGGAGTGATCGTCGGTACCAATCAGCGACGCCTGACAGGGGCTGGATGGTACGAGGCTCAGGGGCAGTGCTGATTTCTGTGTTGACCACTCCCCAGGTGCAGGAGCCAGCTTACTCATCAGCCTGGCTTTCTTCATCGGTACCAGAGCTGGGTCTTGGAACAGAGCTCATGCCGTCATGAGGGCTCATGGAGTTGACGGCACGGAAGACAGTCCTGGTCCCATCTTAGATGAGGGGGAACATAGGGCCGGAGGCGAGCGATGCCATGATGGAACCGACTACGATGCCGACTGCAGCTTTGAGCTCTGTGCCAGGGGTTGGTGTTGAGCAGGCTCTGGTGCAGGAGCAGCCTGGGGCACCAGTGGAGCACTAGTGGCTCAGGCGGCATCAGAGGTGGACACACAGTCCTCTGCGAGGGTGTGTAGGCACCGCTTTCTGTCCTTGTGTGTCCTCCATTTAAAGGACTGGCAAATAAAGCAGTTCACTGCGAGATATGACTCACCGAGGCACGCGAGGCATTTCTCATGAGGATCATCAAGTGAAAACGCTTTAGATCATGCCAGACACAGTTGAAAGCCTGGCATTTTAATTTTCACAGAAAAAGGGTGACAGGCACTTGCTTACGCAAGTTCCTTGGCTGATCCGAAACCGTCGCTGAGGGCAGAAAAGGGAACTGGGAGGGTCAGGGTCACAATCACCCATATAGCCATGGTCGTGGCACAGAGGGGTCGTTGGCCGTGTGCCCTGACCTGACAGGCTAAGGCTAAACACTTTCTGAGCTACCGTGTGCTGTGGCACGTAGACACCTGCACTGAATGATGTGAGCAGCACTCAAAGAAGAACTGGAGGTGTGGCAGCTCCTAAATGACATGCAGGTCTGAGATACAGCTGAACCCTATACTGAGGTTTTCAGCAGCACGGTGAAGGCAGCTCAGACCCAGACAAAGAGCAGCCAGTGTGACCAAATTTGTTAAGATTAACGGTTTCTTAAAATGTTTTGACTTTTGAATGAAAGGTAAGTTTATTTACAGGAGGTTTCTTTGTCTGCTAGGCTTTAAGGGAATAGGTCCTCCCTATCTGAGCTTGACTGGGAATCAACAAATCTGCACATTTTTAGAAGCTGTTGTTGTACAATGACTGAGACTCCCACCCTAGTGGGAAAATTGCAGCAAATCAATATAGTGTTATGAATAGTATTGCCCCACACGCCGTGACAGCCCTAAGCTAGAAACTTAGCTAGCCAAATAAGGTCTGAAGTGTGTTAAGCAGTGTCTAACTGTACTTTATCCACTTTAAACATACCGGCTTTCCATTTCATATGCAATGTCATTGATTTCCACAGCCACCCTCTGAATCTCTTCCCTGGCTTGCTCTTCAGCTGTGCTCTCCATGCTGTTCAAGATAACATCTTCCAGGTAAGAATCAACAGTACTCTGGTGCACTTTAGCCACCTGAAACAAGCACCAAGATGTCTCTCTTAATGAAGATACAGTATGTTGATTGCTGCGCAGTACCCGCTTGCTGGGATCATCTGTAGGGAGAGGCAAAGACCATGGCGTCTCAACTGAGACTCACCACCTCACCTGGGCTAGCTGAGTGCACCTTGATTGAGAAGGCATGTTCAGTCTGTGACAAGTTGTCTTAGGGTACATTTACATTGCACCTGAAAGCATTCTGTCCAGCTCAGACAGACAGAAGTACACTAGTTCTACTCAAGCTCACTTGTTAAAAACAGCAATGTAGCCAGGGGTGGTACTGGCTGCAGTTTGGTCTAGCTGCCTAAATACAAACCTGCCCAAACTCCAGTGTATATACTCAGGCAGCTGACCAAAGTTGCTACCAAATTGCTAAGCTGCTAATTTTAGCACACTAGCTTGCACAGAGCTAGTGCATTTCTGTCTAACTGAGCTAGGAAGCACGATTCCAGGTGCTATATAAATGCATCCATAGTCTGAGGATCCCGTCTCTAATAGTCTTATCGTGGGGCACTAGATGTATGGAAACAAGTATAGAAAATGACCAATATCAAAATCAAAACTGTGATCTTTTACATAAGTGGACTCACTCTTCTATCTCCCATACCCTGTGCTATCTCCATTAAATGAATGCCCACCACCAATTCATTTCACATAGTTCTCGGAACAGTTGGCAAATATCACCTTTCGATATTAGGCCTGTTTGAAATGTGATTAGATCTACCATGGCTTCAGTAAATTAATCTTTTTGTGGTTACTTGAAGTCTGAAGCAAAATACTTCATCAAAACAACATGGAACAAAAGCAGGATGAATACACTAGATTTGTTATAATAGATCAAGTTCTTATCTTCCCAGACCATGATCTGCCCAGCAATTTTTGGTCTTCAGAGAGATGGTTTATCATACTGTGTTGGCTTTCATCAAGGTGACATGAGGTGAGTGACAGGGAGAACTGGGAAAACAGGAGAAGAAGTGCCTCTCAGCCCCAAATTCTCCAGTGTATGTGCCACAGTTCTGAGGGTTTGTCTCTCTTATGGGCGTCCCCCTAACCTTGAGTGTGTGCCAAGATCTGGGGACCCAACTCTTTCAGGAGGATCTGACACCCCACTTCCATTCATTCCTCCCTCATGTGAGCTGGTTCTGGGGGACTTATCCTTCTGGGGCTGTCTGAGGCCCTTTCCTTAACCCCCACTATATGAACAAGCATATGGGGAAACCCTGCCCTCTGAGTATGAAGCTGGAATACACATACTGAGAGGAGGCAGCAAGAAACACTGCTGTCACTGTGGAGAGGAGTTGAGAATGCGTGTGCTTGATGCATAGCATGGGCTCTCTGACATGAATGGAGCAGGTCATTCATCTCAGAGCTCTTGTTTCAGGCTGTATTCATTTGCATGGGCTGTTCTTGTTCTGCTGAGAAAACCTCACTGAGATGAATGGACCACTTCACACCCCTTGAATTCTCCTGTGCTGCAGAGGATATAAAGCCTCTTCTCTCCATTCTTGATGCATCCTTAGCAAAAAGTCACCCTTCAGCATTGTAAAGGACCACTAAATCTACTATAGTTAAGTTTCAATCTAGACCAGCTTTACCTCTACAGTTTGACTCAGTGTCCTGTCACATGATTATTCAGAATGCCTTCAGATTTGGTGTCCATCATCTGAATGCAATAATAATCCTCTTTTTAAAAATGTGAAGCCAGTCCAGTGGGAGTTAGCAGTCTTCTTAAGGAAAGGGTACAAATAGGGATAATGAAATCCTGTTAACACTGGATTTTTAGGACGTGGTTTAACAAAGCCCTGGCTGGGATGATTTAGTTGGGGTTAGTCCTGCTTTGAGCAAGCAATTGGAGAAGAGGACTCTTGAGCTCTCCTAGCTTAATTGTCTATGATTCTATGAACACTGAAGGAGACACCGGTATTGATACCAGTACCAGTGGTAATACTGAAATTGGTACCGTAGAGGTAGGTAATTCAAGTGAAGTCGAAGACAAGTTATAGTGATGTCAGTACTGAGATCATGGACAGTTTTATGTCCTGTGTGGAAGCCAATACATCAAATGGTACAAAAGCTGTAGGTTCATATGGAGTTCTCGGTACTGAAATAAATATTGATGAAGATGACAGTACTAAGTAGCTTCTTTGAAAGTGAGTACTGAACATTATAGGCTGGGACTATAAAGATGGTCCCACTTGCTCTAACACTGATGAGGCCAGTACTGGGTTGCATAAAATGTCCTTTAAAGTATAAAGGTCAGCAGCATGTTAGGCATTGAGAGAGAAGATAACATTTCAGCTGATGCCTCACGAGACAATAAAGAAGGTGCCAACTCAATGGTGCTAAGACTTTCAGTATCAGAATCAACAGCACAGCTTTGTACAGTACTGGGGATTGCAACCTGCAGCTTGGTACTAGACAACTTTATGCTTGTGCATCAGGATGTAGGACTCAGAGATTCTAAGCCCAGAAGGCACCAGTGTGATCATCTAGTCTCTTGTACAATACAGGCCATACAGGTTCTTGATTTTGATTTAAAAGTTTCCAGTGATTGAGGATCCATCACCACCTGTGGTAAGTTGTTCCAGTGGTTAATTCCTCACACAGCTAAAAAAATCATGCCTTTTTTTCCAATCTGAATTTGCCTAACTTCACTTACAAGCCATTGTACTGTTTTATCTTTCTCAGTTAGACTGAAGAGCTCATTATTAAATATTTCCTCCTCATCTAGGTACTTACAGACTTTACTCATGTCACCCCTTAGCTTTCTCTTTGTTAGGCTAAATAGACTGAACTCCTCAAATCTGTCACTGTGAGGTATTTTCTGTAACCCTTTAATCTTTCTCGTAGCTCTTCCTGGAATTCTCTCCAATTCGTCAACATCCTCACTGAACTGGACATAGTATTCCAGCTGCAGTTACAGCAGCGCCAAGCACAGCAGTAAAATAACCTCCCTACTCCTACTCAAGATCTTTCTGTTTATGCATCCTAGGATTATGTTAGCCCTTTTTGCCTCAGTGCTGAACTGGAAACTCTTGTTCAGCTGATTGTCCAGCATGATTTCCAAATCTTTCTCAGGTGATGAAGAAGATTTCTTAAGTCTTCGTTTCTGACTTCTCAGAAAAATGGCTCCTGCCCAGCTGATCTGAGAAAGATGACAAACATCTCTTCACACCAGAGGTTTTGTGGCAGGTTTTAGGCAGAAGAGGTGGAGTGTTTCTTGAAGGAATCTAAGACTTCTGAGCAGCTGAGTCCTCAGGTGCTGAGGAAGGTCTCCTCACCTGTTTAAGAAGGTGCTCTGTCAGGTGACCCTCTCTCTGTCTTTGTTTTGGAGAGGAATGATACACAAACAGACCCACTTGTATTGGAAGGACCCTCTCAGAAACAAACAAGCAGCTAGAATATCTGTCATCAGCAGGCACAGCCACTTTACAAGTGCTACACTGCTTGAATCCAGATTTCTGCACAATTAATACAGACAAAAAGAATAATAAAAGATAAATTTCCCTTAAGGGGAAGGTACAACTACTACTAACAACTACAACTATTTAGAAAAGGCTCTAAAAACACTTTGTGAAGACAAAATAAGTTTCTAAGGAGATATGGGGACCTCTGGCTTTTGCCACAGGTGGTAAGTATCTGAGAGGGAGGTGGAGCGGCTCTGCTCTTTAAGACCGAGCTCTCAACACAAGGGTGTGCAAGGCACACCAGTGCTGCTACCAAAACTCTTTGACCTGAGTGCATGGAATGCACATACACACCTATAGACGAATGTATGTGTGCATAAGCACTTGTAGGAAAACTTCTGGTTAAAAAGCCTGTCAGCAAGCAGACCCAATGCTTTGATCCTGTAGTATGGCTTGGGACAGAGAATTAGCCCTGGAGATGATCCAGGGGGAGTCTCTAGACCAGGGGCATCACTGCCCCAGGGAAGCACACAGGGCACTGACCCAGGCCACGCCCCCTGACTGCAGGCCACGCCCCCAGCCAGGGATAGGGCTGCGAGTGGCTGAGCCCTGGATCGCCGGCCCAGGATGGGGCAAGGACCGGCCACCGGGGCCGCGGGCGGCTGGGCTGCAGATCCCCAGCCGGGGACAGAGCTGCCACAGCCATGGGTGGCTGGGCCCCGGATCACCAGCCGGGGAGAGGGCTGCCGTGGCCATTGGCAGCTGGGCCTCCAATCTCTGGCCCAATTGAGCCGAAGACCGGGAGAGGTGGGCCCCACCAGACCAGGGGCACTGGCACTGGGATTCGGGGCACGTGCCTTGTGTGCCCGGTGCCATCGATTCCCGCTGCTCTAGACCACAAGTGGGAGAAGGATGGAGCAGCTGTGTGTTCCTGGGGTCTAAAGACATTGATTTGTTCATAAAATTAAGGTCAAAAGACTGAGGACTTTTCTACACTTAAACACTACAGTGTAGGTGGAAAGGATTCTTCCATTGGTTTAGGTAATCCATCTCCCCATGAGGCAGCTGGCTGAATGGAAGAATTCTGTCTCCCCCACTTGCCTGTTTGAAGATTTCATCCTCTTCCCGCCGGCGCCTCTCTTCCACCTGGCGGCGTCCACTCTCCTCTGCTTCCCTGATGCGCCGTTGCCTGTCAGCCAGCATGGCAAAAGCATGGATCTTCCTTTCTTCCTGAAGCCTCACCAGCTCTTTGGACAGGAAATCGAACATGTTCACCAATGCCCTCCCTTCTAGCCAAGCCAAGTGGTTCTCAACCATTGACAACTTAAAATAAAAATAAACAAAAGAATTGTATTAAAAACCCTGAGGAATGCAAATCCCTTTGTCAAGGAAGCAGCATAGACAAATGAAGGAGCACAAAACCCCACTCACACATAAGGCATGGAGCTAATTTATGTGTTTTGCATTTTTCTTTTATAAACAATGGATGTGACTCTGGACTCTGCCATGGCCCCTGTGTGCAAGTTCTCAGAACTAATCAGTCAGGAATACTTCCAAGGAATTCCCTATTAGTGAAGGACACTGGAATAGTTCCCTGCTGTGCCCCTCTTTGTAGTTCTTGACTTAGAGGGGTGGCCAGTGTGCACAGTACTTCAGTTACTCTGGACTGCTGAGATGATGCATAGATTGTCATTGCAGCAGAGAGCAAATTAAGGCCCCTTTTCAGGCTGCTCTGATTTACGTTGGGGATTGCTTCAGTCCCATTCACCACCACCCCCGAATGTCGCAGATACAAAAGTGACATAAAGTCACTTTCACCTTCGGCAGTGATTCCCCCTCATTTCAGTGCCAAGTTTGGCGAAGCCAAAATGAAGAACCAGTTATAAATGCAGCTTCTGCCTGGGATTCAGAAAGTCAAATTTATGCCTTTACAGGACATGTGTGTGCTGGAGTAGGTTGTTTCCAGGGCTTCATATTCACATGTGCAAACAAATTTCTAACGGTTCAGAAGATAAAAAATGTGTATAGCATTGTACTATTCTCTCACTGGGATCGTTTGACAAAGATCCCTTCTCCTCCCTCTGAGCACTGGAGTGTAGCAAAATATAACGATTAAACCTGGCCTCTTCCACCCAAGGAGCTCAAAGAATTCTACATGTTAATGTATAAAGCCTCAAAATGTTCTGTGAAGTGAGGTAGATCTTATCCCCATTTTACAGATGGGGACACTGAGGCACAAAAGTACAGTGACTGGCTGAGGTCACCCCAGGGTGCCTGATTTTCTGCTGTTTTATAGATTGTGTTTTCATTTACACACGTGCAAGATAAGCATGATAGGTTTGCAGATCAAAATGGCAGCAATTTACAGTCATTTTACTTCTCAAGCAAAGAACAGCAAAAGATTCAAGGCAGTGGAAACCAGATCCAGGGATTCTGTGACTAGAACTCAAGGCTCATTAATCACACCACAAGGCCATCCTTTCCACCTCCTCAAAACCCAATTGTTGTACAAGAGTTGTGTGAACAACTGAGCTCTGGAAATGTAATGATGTTGTGTAAGCTCACTGTCTCCAGTGTGGACTACACAATAATAAACCTAGGGAAAAAGCATGTTCTGAAGCTGACTGAGAATTTGCATCACTGTTGCAATGGCTCAGCAGGCAGTGGAATGTATCTGAATGCAAACAAGAACAAACAAACCAATCATGACTGAGAGACAGTAATAAACAGGTTTTCCCGTATTATTTACCATTTCCCAGGATGCAACGCATTGCCAAACCAGCATCTAATGGAATGTGAAAACATCACCACAATACAGGTGGGAGTGAAAGCGCTCCTCTCATGCCCCAGAGGTTGTGAAGATAAAGGAAAGATTTTAATCTTCCCACTTTAGCCGCAAGGGCGGGTGATAGGGGATCACCACGAGCCCCTTCTTAATTCTTGTTGTTTTGTTTGTAATGATTTCTTGGGCAGGATGGAGATGCTGCTGAATACAGTCCAAGATTAATGTTCTATCAGAACTTTGCTTTAAGTCAATATTCCCCCCAAACACTGTAATTTCTGATCATATCTCTATGTCCAAATTGTTCACACTCCTAACTGCAGAATCCAAAGTAGTTTCATTCCTCCCACATAGAATGCTTTGGGAAGTACTGTCTGACACACTGAGTTTTAAACAACAGTGTCCAAATGGCCAGGAGATCTGCTGACATATAAAATGGCCACCACCACAGTCTTCCAAATCTAAGGGTATGTCCACACAAGTCTTTTATTTCGAAACAACACTGGTTGTTTCAAAATAAAAAACTGAATGTCCACACAACGTTTTCTTATTTTGAAATGACAGGCTCTGTCATTTCGAAATAAGAACCGTCATTTCGAAACAGCTTAAACCCCATTCATTTCAAAACAGCTGTTATTTCGAAATGGTTATTTCAAAATAAGGCCGTTTGGACATGTTGTTTCGAAACAGCTGTTTTGAAACAACATGTCCAAACGGCCTTATTTTGAAATAACCATTTCGAAATAACAGCTGTTTTGAAAGCAGGCTTTCCCTTAATTCGAATTAACTTATTTTGAAATAAGGACTTTATTTCGAAATAACTCAGTTCAAAATAATGACGTATCTGTGGACACAGCCTAAGAGTCACTAATAGCTTTCTGAAATAAGCAAACAAATATATAACAGGTTTTAATTGAGAGTTTTCCCTTGAAGGTACACTTTCATAAGGACATTTGTATTGCTGTCATAAATTGCATTGCATGATGCACATTTCAGTTTTTGCACATGTAAATCTGTTTTATTTTCCCAAAAAGTAAATGAAACATACCACAAAGTAGGTGAATCCTTTGCATGTGTTAACTAGAAGTTAAAAGCCCTGAGATTAAGACACCTGCTGTTTCTCTTCCTCATGCTGTTAGGCTATGTTCACACA
>ML682043.1:4415333-4526156 GCA_007922195.1 Podocnemis expansa
ATTTCACTTGGGGAGGGGACTGCAGGCACCCACAGGGTGCAGTGCAGAGGGGCACTGCACCCCATGGATGCCTGCAGAGGGCTGCAGGCACCGGCGGAGTCAGGCGCAGGGCTGCGCCTCACTCCGCCAGTACCTGCAAGGGACTGCAGGCACCGCGCCTAACCTGGCGGGTGCCTGCAGCCCCCTGCAAGCACCCGCCAGGAGAGGGCAGTGGGGCACTTCACCCCAGGGGCTTTAAAGCCCCTGCTGCCCCCCAACCTGGAGGCGCGGCTCCAGCGCGCGGCTGGAGCCCGCCGCTGCCGGGGCTGGAGTAAGTGCAGGCCGGAATCCCCAGCCTGATGCGCCTGCTGGGGGCGTGTCGGGGCATCCCCTGACACGCCCTCGGGAATCCCCGGCCTGACAGCTTTGTTCCGAAACAACATGTCCAAACAGGGCTGTTTCGAAACCTCTGTTTCGAAACAACCCTGTTTCGACAGCCAACTAGGTTTAGGTTGTTTCGAAAGCAGCACTGCCATTTCGAAACAAGCGGTTTGCTTCTTTCGAAATGGCCGTGCGTCGTGTGGCCATGCCACTTCTTATTTCGAAACAACCTCTGTTGTTTCAAAATAAGAGTGCTGTGTGAACACAGCCTTAGAAACCAAAGCAAAGGATGAAGGAAATGCCAGCAGGGGGTTAGTTCAGGTTCTATAATAAGATTCTGAGATATGAGATCAAAAGGTAAAGCTGGTGATCTGTTTGATCTCTTTCTCTTGAAATTTCTTTATGGAGACTATATTGAATCAGTGCTAGTCTCTCCTCTACCTGTTGGCTCTGCTTTCCCAGGGCTTGGTGAAAAGATGCTTCAAATCTCCAAATCTCAGGGCATTCAACTTTCTGTTTTCTTTAGTTCAATAAAAGGGATTATTCACTTCCATCTGTGTCATGCAATGTGTGTTTTATGCCTACAGTCCTCTTCTTCTGCTCCCTACATGTGAAGGAGCATCTAGAAATACTGAAATCCTCAAATGTACTGCTCCGCCAAGAGGCTGAAAGTGAATAGGAAGAAACTAAATTTGTCAAATCTCAATTAGATTGTGGCCAACTGGAGGGGTCCCAGCCTATTTCTCTCTGGGGAAGGGGGTCAGCAACTGCTGGTCATTTACTTAGTAACAGTTGGTATCTGAACCCAGCCTTGCCTCTTTTGTGGCTATTTCTGCACAGCACAGGCAGCTGAGAGGGTGTGAAGTTACAAGGGGATGGGACAGCTGTACCTAAGGTTATGTTTATACTTGGCCCTGGGGAAGTGAACTGCAGGTTGAGGAGACATACCTACACTAGCTCTGATTTTTAACGTGCTAAAAATAGAATGTGGGCACGGCAGCATGAGCTGTGAGGGGGACTAGTTGCTCCAACTATGTAGTTACTACCTCTGAGGGACAAGTTTTCAGGGCAGCTAGCCTCTCCCAATACTAATGCTGTCGTGGCTGCAGTCAGCATACTAGTTCGAGTAGAATTAGCATCCTCAAGCTGGGATCATCCCCCTAGCTCCACACGTAGATAGATCTTAAATAGCAATGACACTTAATCTGTTCAGTAAAATGGCTGGCTGAGGGGGTGACACACATACATTGCTGTCAGCTGAAGGAAAGGCAGTTACCAACTGCAGAAGAATCAGCTGCCATCAGTCATGTGGCTCTTAATCTGAATGGACTGAGGTCTGCATGACAAGGCATATTTTTCATGCACCAAGAGCCCTAGTAATAGAAGTCTTTTGTTCAGCCACAAAGCAAGTACAGTATGGGTGGTAGCTACACAATCTTCTCAGAGTGAGACCCATTATAGCAATGACAGAAAAGTTCAGTGTCTATGTCCATTCAACCCTTGTCCTCAGCAAGAAAGCCAAATTGTACTGCCTGTTATGGTTTCTGCAAAGTGAACAATACATTCAATTTATATAAACAAGTTGGTATCATTACAACAAAGAAACAGACATCCAAAAACAGAGGGAGGAATGGATGATTGGGGTGTGTGTTATCCTCTATCTCAGTGGGTCTCAACCACTGTGTTGGGACACATTACTGTGTCGCCACACAGCAGTAAGTGTGTCGCAGAGAACTGAGGAGATGGCTGGATTTAGCCTGGGGGATGGGCTGGTGTGTACTGTAGGGTCACAACATGTCAACAAGAGTGTCATGAACCACAAAAGTTTGAGAACTACCACGCTATCATAATAGCCAAACCTTGTGCTCGTGCAAGTCACGTTGTCGCTGTAAGGCCAGTGTTGCTTGCTTTTCTGCCTTCTTAAGCAGTTTCCCATCCTCCTGAAGTGCATGAGTGGTGCGCAGTTCCCGGATCAGTTCCAATCGCTTCTCCTTCCCTTCAAACATCTTTCAAATAAAATGAATAGCCATGGGAATTAGCAGAAGATAAAATCTGAGTGTTCTGCAAGCAGAAAATAACCTTTTCCTCCACAGCTGGAGACGTCTGTTTCCGATACCAAATTCTCTAGCTTTAGCACATGAACATTTGAGGAAAATCCCTGGTGCTCCTGCCGGGAAACCAAACCATTGGAATAAATCTAAGGCCATATCCAGACACTGACTTTAGCTTGTCATCTAAAGCTCCTATAGGTTGGATGAAGATTAGAACTCAGGCCCTTCCACTCCAGAGAACAGACAGGTTGTCCTACTTACTCTAAAGAGATCCTCCACTATCTTTCAAGCAGGACTTACCCAGACCACTAGCCACTGGAGGGCACAACCAAAAACATAGCAGATCTTTGTACATTCAGAAGAGGTTAGAGTTAAACACATGGGCTATGTCAACACACAGGCAGTTAAATCGATTTAACTTAAATAGATTTTTAAAAATTGCTATAAAAATCATTAAATCAATTTAAGCTAAATTGATTTAACAGTTCCACACCAGAAAGCCAAATCGAACTCATGTCCACAGACAGGACTTGCTAGTTCGATTTAGGAGAGGGGCACCATTGGAGGTGTGGCAAGAATAAAATAGTCCCCTAGAAGGGACATGCCCACACCCAATATATGAATAGAGAAAGGCACCCTGGGAAGGAGAAGGGCAAAAGTGTTAAATCAAAACAATCATTAAATCGAAATAACACATCCACACTGTGTTATTTCAATGCAACGGTTGCGATCTAAGCGTCATTTAGATTTTAAATAAGGTTTTATTGACTCGATCTAACATTCCTTGTTTCAAAATGATGCAGCTCATCATTTCAAAACAAGAAAATATCATGTGGACCAAAGCATTTTTAAATCGAAATAACCAGCATTATTTTGATTTAAAACATGTGTGTGGACATACCCATGCTCATCTATACTTTACACTGCCAGCAGAATTTCCAATCTTACCATTTCAAAAATCAAATGTCTCCCACACCCCCCAAAAAGATTTCTTGTGGTGTTTAACGGTCAAATATAATTTCTTTAGTCAGTCTCCTGAAACGTGAGTTCTGAGAAAGACACTGACCCTCCCCTATGATGTGTGTGGGCTTGTTTCAGGCACATAATCTCAAGTACACACTAAATACCACAAAAAGTCTGGGAAGAGCCAATCCTCTCTTCCCCTTGACTACCAGGAGTGGCACTCTCCCTGCTCCCCAATGCACTCCCTTTAACATTCCTCATTTTTCACCCCATGATAACCCCTGCCCCCAACCAGTTTGCTGGGCCATGTCTTTTTCTTTTCTCCTCTGTTCCAGTCTCCACTGCCCCCTGACTGTCCTCATATCTGAGCCCAGCAATAGAAGGGCAGACAAACAGAAAGGATGCCTCTTCTCCTCCTCCCACAATGATTAGGGATTTTTCACAGGTTGATAAGCACCATTCAGTGCCATAGTAAATTTTTGGGGATAGTGTTGATGCTGCTGTTGTCCTGTGTGGTCTTCCCTGGACAAAACCCTGCTGATTTCCCTACTTGGCCCAGTGAATGCTGCTCTCCTGTGTGTATGCAGTGAGAAGTAGAGGTTCTGAAGAAGCCAGGAAGCCAAGGAATGCCACATTATTGGGTTATGGATAAGAAACATAGCCCAAGCCACCATCCATGCCTCCAAAAGCCTCACACCTGGGTCAAACAGAAGTTTCTGAGTTGATCGCAGTTGCTGGAGAGAAGCTTCTAATAGTAATGGGAAACTTTGGAAAGGAGGAGCTTTTGTGAGAATTAACATCCCTCCAATGGAGTCAAAGACATCACTCCCCTCAAGCCACACCAGGTGAGGAAAAGATTCAGGAAATCCAAATGTCACATCAAATAATTTTCAAAACTGCATTATTCATTCATTCACATATTGGCACTGTGCGCAAATTAAAACAATAATAAGTAAAACAGAACTAGTCTCAATGGTACTGACAGACGAAATAAGTCTATAAAACAAATTCCAAAGACAGGTAAAATGATCAAAAGCAACCCAACCCAAAAAGAAAGGCCTAATACCAAGCCCAGACTATAGCCATAAAGGGTATTGGTGGACATCCTCCAGGAGAGAGTTCCACAGATAGGAACCGTGAAGTTCCTGTCAGAAATTTGGTATGAAAAGCAAGGACTTCAGCCTTGGAGGGGCATGCATAAGGATTGGAGGACATGTTGCTCATCCACCTCAGGTCTGGATTAGTTCAGTGCTATTGGTAACAGATTTTTTTTAATATGCCCCAAATAACCCTTTCCAGCATTCTGAAGACAGAAATAATCGAAAGGACACAAAATACCATGTTCTGAATAGCTCTGCCTCGGATCAATTTCTGCAAAAAGATCACCGCCAGTTCTAGCTTCTCTTCTCTCTGCCAACACACAACAATAATCCAGTCACAATTATTCATTTATTTTAAGGAAAACAGAAGGAAACCTGAATGAGCCATCCAGCTGTCTCAGAATACAACTGATAAGCCCAGTTGCTCAGTGGTTTTGATCACTGCTCTTCTGATTTCCAGAGAACAGAAGGTCAGTCAAAAAGATACATATTTCTTAAGCTATAGGACAGACAGACTGTATAAGAAGTTATGCAAAGGATTCCTAGAGAGACATCAGAGAAAGAATAATATAAATAATTAGGAGAGGTGGTGGACAGAGAGAATTACAATATGGATTGTATTTAGCATGATTAAGAGGTGACTAAGATGGGAATGCTATTATCTTTCACAAGCATTTACAGCTGTAAACACTAAGCAGAGCCGTAACTAGGCCAGGGCAAACAGGGCAAAGCCTCGGGCAGGGAATTTTAGAAGGCAGAGGGGATGGATCCGGCTTCCTGCAGCAGCTGTGGATGGATCTAGATCTTTCCTCAGCTGCCACGGGGAACTAGATCTGTCCCCTGTGCCCCCTAAAATTCTACTGCCACCAACGGCAGCAATCTGGATCCAGCCCCTCAGCAGCTTGCCGGTGACAGCAGAAGCTTCCCACCTCATTTGGTAGCAGCTGGGGATGGATCCAGAGTCCCCCAGCCTGCTGGAAGCAGTGAAAAGCTTTTGCCACCACCAGCAGGCTGCAGGGATCTGGACTGGTCCCCAGCTGCCACCGGACAAACGGGGAAGCTTCCACTGCCACCAGCAAGCCACGGAGGGGGGCGGATCCAGATTGCCGCTCGTGGCAGCAGCAGAATTTTAGGGGGCTCAGGGGATAGATCTGGCTCCCCGTGGCAACTGGAAACAGATCTGCATCCATCCCCAGCTGCTGCGGGAAGCTGGATCCATCCCCTCCGCCCTCTAAAATCCCGCACGAGGATCGAGGCCCCAGGCTGGATCACGGCCTGGGAGGGGGACAGGGCCACATCTGGAGTCCTTTCCTCAGGCACCAAAATTACTAGTTACGGCTCTGACACTAAGCAAGAACATCATTTAGGAAATTTCCCCTGAGGTTCATTCTGCAGGTGAGGTTTATTAATAAAGCATAGTGAATTTGAAGACCTAGTGAATAACTATTTGGAAGTAAATAAGTTGTATTATTTTCATGTTTATAACAGGATGTGCTGTTCCTTTAAGGGAGGCTGCAGGCCTGCCACAGCTTGTTTCTGATTTCAACTCAGAAGAGGGGCTACGATAGTAAGGTTTAGTGGGAAATGGGACAGGACTGTGTAAGGCAAATGCTACTCTTAGCCTAGTGCTACCAGGGCATGGCTGTCCTTGCTGAGGGCCCTGGAAGGGGCCAGGTTGGAATAGCTCAGGAGCTAGGCCTTGCAGAAACCCTGTGAAAGTGCTTAGTGAGGGCTGAGGAAAAGGAAGCCTGGAGAGAAGAAGAGGAATGAATGCCAGAGAGGTGAAAGCTGATCAGTTGGTGAGCCCAGCACAGAAAGGAGAAGAATCAGATTTGTGGGGAACATAGAATGAGAGGGTCTGGGATGACAGAAGTGGAGTGGCCTTGAGGCCTGGTTTCTATAACTGCTCTCACTTACAGATCCCAGTCTGGAGCTTTCAGAAAGCTCCTTTTTCTTCTCTACATCATAAGGGAAAACCAAAACAGACCCAAAGCAAAGGACTTTATGGAACTGAAAAGCCACACAAGGTGATTATTAAACCTTCGAGACCCACACTAAGGCATATAGCCATATTTTACCTACTCCAAAATTACTAAGTTTAAAATTCATTGCACACTTTAATTTTATTGTAAAAAGAGGGCAAATATTGATCCTACTAATGTCAGATTCTAATAATTACTTAAGGTTACCATGAAAACTAGGCCTACCTATACAGTGAAAACTTAGCTTCTCTCCACTGTTCTGACCATGCCACTGCTTCTCCATGCCGTCCCGACCATGCCGACATTTTTTCCCCACCCTCTCCGACCATGCTGCTCTTCTCCCTGCTGCCCTGACCCTCTCTCTACCCCCCAGGCCCTGATGCTGACTGCCCCCCCCAGCGCCCCCATACCTGGCCGCTCTGGTGACTAGGCACAGGCTGAGGCTTGCTCCCCTTGCTTTAAGCCCTGCCCAGGCTGAGCATCCAATATGGCTGCTCTGGCAGCTAGGCATAGACTGGGGGTCCACCCCCCCACCGGGCATGCTCTGAGCATGCTTAGGGTGGGCGACGTAAAATTCCTAAGCTGGTGCTGCTTTCCTCTGGCTTTCTTCTGCAAGCTGCACTTTTTCATTCATGGCTCCCAAGCTGCAGTTCAGCCACGCCTGGTTTATACTAAGGAGGGCAAGGAGCTGTATTTTCCTTTGGGTTTGCATGGTTGTTACTCCAGAAAGTAAAACCTTTATAATTTGCCTAGGAAACTATATCATATCAAATGCATAGGTGTCCCACTACCTGAGCTGGGGTAAAATGTATTAGCTGAGCTGCAGAAAGCAGGGGAGAGGAGCCCCCAGCTGATGACACTGGTTAGACCCTGCTAGATCCTTGCCTGAGGAGGCAAATGGGAACAGCTGTGCCCCTGGGTGGGCATGGATACATAGGTCTGTTGGTGAGAAACCTAGAAAGGCATGGTCACGGAGGAAGCCAAGAGCTTAGGAGCTGCGTATGTCTCCTGATGTTGTAAGGGTAAGACCCACATACCTCCGGGCCTACAGTGGGATAACTGGGAGTGGGAAGTATACTTTGCCCTGTTGTAAGTAAACCATCCATAGGTGTTGCACTGGGACAAAAAACCTCAGTGTCTTGTTATCTGGAGGGTGGGGACCCTTGAATGATCCGGAGGGCTAGAGGCAGGTGCAGTTGCCACTACACACTGCAAGATGGGAGATTCTAGCGGGGCAGCTTGATGAGACTACCACATGCATGAGTTCAATGCCCAATGTAAGATACTTGGCAGTCCTGCAGAGGATGCAAAAGCATCAGAATCTGAAGCTAGTCTGAAGTTTTACCTATCTAAACAGGCCACTTGGGGCTTCAACTGAAAAAGAGGACTGGAAGCTGGTAGGATTTATCTGGGAGAAATTCAGTGGTACTGGAATTATGAGGAAGCCACACTAGAACTACATAGAGAACCTGAAATGACTAGCGTTCAGGGAAAGGTTCCTCAGGAAAGAAAAGGACTGTGGAATCTGCTTTAAAAAGTCTTATCTCCTCTTAGGAGCATAGGAGGTATGAAGATCCCGGAAACCCTAACCCACCCACTCTGAATGTCTTTGAACTAATATTATAGCCTAATGTTGAAGAAATGTTTATTACTTAAAACTCATCCCCTATACCCATCAGGGTTCTCATAGACTGTTAAGTAGGTGAATGTCTAAAGCTGTGCTTCTTGTCAGTTTTATATTTTTATTTTTTAGTAGGGAAAAAAATATAAAAAACAAAAGTTTTCCAGATAAGAAGATATTAAGGGAATGCACTGAAAGGGAAAAACAAGTTCTTCACATTGGTAAGACTTCTTATTATGAGGAATTTTAAAGCACTTCAATGCATTTGTTTGTGGAAGGTTGGTTGACTAGTGCAGAGTGTAATGTTATTGGCACATTATACTGGCCATCTGACCTTTTGCAAAAAAAATGCATTCAAGTGTTTTAAAATTCCTCATATAAGAAGTCTCACCAATGTGAAGAACTTGTTTTTTCCTTTTAGTGCATTTCCTTAAGGTCAAATCATCTAGAAAACTTTTGAATTTTTACCTAATTTGGCTTTTTTGAACATCAAAAGCTTAGGAGGCATTGCCGGGGTGCTGCTTGCCATTGAAACCTATGAGCAAAACCTATGAACAGCACTTGCCATTGAAATCTATGACCATTGTGCCAACTGCTGGAGAAAGGTGGGAAAGCACTGGGAATACAAACAGAAGCAAAGCTGATATAAAGGTTATCTAACAGTACAAAAGACAAAACTAGTTCCCATATTTTTCTGCATACTCCTTTAGTAACTTGGTAGTGATTAATTCAGGCCTTACAGCAAGATCTTCTAAAAACATCCAACTTACTATTGATGGTCTTTGCAGTGTTGGAGTTTGGGGCCGAGGAACAGGTTTTATCATCTTCTGAAGGAAACGAAGGGGCTTCTTT
Source organism: Podocnemis expansa (assembly GCA_007922195.1). Lineage (NCBI taxonomy): Eukaryota > Metazoa > Chordata > Testudines > Podocnemididae > Podocnemis > Podocnemis expansa. The sequence goes on from ML682043.1 coordinate 4,424,263, forward strand.
GGCTCCTTAACTTTATTCTTCTTATCTAGCAGTACCTGAAACAATCATACAATTTAGGCTCTCTCCATGCAGAGTTAAAAAACTGTACTAGACAGTGCATAACACTGTGGCCCAGTCCTGCTGTTTATGGGATTATAATGGGAGCTGAGAGCATTTTCAGCACCTTGCAGGACTGCATCTTCAACATTCTCACTTACTCCTTCTACCACTGCTTAAAAGTCAGGTGTTGTACATTATTTTTGGGTAGGGTTAACTTTGATGGAGTTTCAAGTAAGGTGGTGGGGGAATAGGGATGTGAATGTTACTTTAGTACCTTGCATGCAAGTGAATAGACTGACACTCACTCTCTTGAACTGAATCCAGAAGATGTTTGATCTTAATCCCTAACACACTACATTCTAGAAAAGCACACTTGGAGAAAGATTTTACATTCCTAAAAATGGAAATTCTGCTGAATCAATTAAATGCTGAACTTAACTTTCAGGGGCAGAAGCCAATTCTGAACTGGCCTGAGAATTGACTTTTGCTCATTTGTCAGCAGACCCAACTGATGACAGGTGGATCTTACAGGATGTATGTTGAGGTGTACTTGCTACTGGGACCATCCTCTGATCAGCCAGGCATCCGGGTAGGGATAAATCTTTACTGCTTGGCACCTGAGGTGCACTGCTACCAGTGTCATGCACTTCATAAATACTCTTAGGGAGGAAGAGAGGCTGAAGGGTAGCACCATGAACTGGTAATTGGTATGGCCCACCATAAATCTGAAGAATTCTGTGGCTAGGAAAAATTGAGATATGGAAGTATGTGGCCTTTAGGTCAATGACAGCAGACTGATCTTCCAGATCCAGAGAGAGACTGATAAAAACTAGAGAACTGATGCAGATCTTCAGTCTCTTGAGATACCTGTTGAGACACCAAAGGTTCAGGATAGGTCTGAGCCCCCCTACCCCCCTCCCCGGCTTCACTTTGGACATAAAGAAGTATCGGGAACAGAACCCCTTCTCTCACATATCTGGAAGTATTTCCTCCATAGCACCAACCCTCAGAATGGTTTCCACTTCCTGGAAACCATGTTGCTCATGATAGGGGTTCTTGAAAGGGAGTGGTGGGGTGAAGGCAAGAAAAACTGAAGTATCTAGCCCTCTGAAATGACCTTGAGGACCCATTTGTCAAAAGTAATATGGGCCCAAGCTGGAGCCAATGAGGTAAGGCAGTTCAGGAGAGAACTTAATGGATCCTGCATGGCAGCTTTGTCCAACCTTTTACCAGCAGATGCTGCACCACTCATAGGTTTTAATAGCAACTGCTGTTCAGGAGTTGATGGCAATTGACCAACTGGGGACCAGTGCTGTACGGAGACTGGCGTGTTGGTTATAGAGCTAGTACGAGAGTGGATAAATGAGGTTCTGTGGCCTGCAGTGTGAAGAAGATCAGACTAATTTATCATAATGGTCCCGTCTGGCCCTGGAGACTATAAGAGTATAATTGTTTAAATCTCCAGAACTATAAGCCTTCTTGAAGCAAGGGCAACTAGGATGACAACCCTTAATGACAGAAAATATATCTACAGGCACTTGTGACAAGGGACCAAAAAGAACAACGGAACATAAGAATGGCTATATTGGGTCAGACCAATGGTCCATCTATCCCAATATCCTGTTTTTTAGCAGTTGCCAATGCCAGGTACTTCAAAGCGAATGAACGGAACAGGTGATCAACAAGTGATCCATCCTGTCACCCATTCCCAGCTTCAGATAAACGGAGGCTAAGGACACCTCAAAACATGGTTTTTGCCTCCCTGCCCATCCTGACTAATAGCCATTGAAGGACTTCTCCTCAATGAACTTTTCTAATTCTTTTTTGAACTACCACTATAGTCTTGGCCTTCCTAATATCTTCTGGCAAAAGAGTTCCACTGGTAGACTGTGAGTGGTGCCAATAAATATTCCTTTTGTTTGTTTTAAACCTATTGCTTATCAATAACATTTGGTGAGCCCTAGTTTTTGTGTTATGAGAGGGAGTAAATAAACACTTCCTTTTGTGCTTTCTTCTTACTAACCATGACTTTATAGACCATTATCACAATGCCCCTCATTTGTATCTTTTCCAAGATGAGAAGTCCTAATCTTATTAATCTCTCCTCACTCAGAAGCTGTTCCATAGCCATAATAATTTTTGTTGCCCTTTTCTGATTCTAGTACAGCTGTTCTGAGATGGGGCAAGCAGATCTGCACACAGTATTCAAGATGTGGAGATATCATGGATTTATAAAAAGGGCAATATGTCTTATTATACATCCCTTTCCCAATATTTCATAATATTTTGCTATCTTTTTTGATTGCCATTGCACATTGAGTGAATTTTTTCAGAGAATTATCCACAATGACTGCACGCTCTCTCTCATGAGTGGTACCAGCTAATTTAAGCTCCATCACTTTATATGTGTAGCTGGAACTATGTTTTCCAATATGCATTACTTTGCTTTTACCAACATTGTATTTCACCTGCCATTTTGTTGCCCAGTCACCAAGTTTTGTGAGATCCCTTTGTAACTCTTCAAGCGTCTGATGAAGTGGGATTTTCTCCCATGAAAGCTCATGAGATAAATAAATGTGTTAGTCTTTTAAAGTGCCACAAGACACCTTGTTTTGTTTTTGGATGAGCTATACTGACATGACTACTTCTTTGGGACTTTGTAACTCTTCACAGTCTGCTTTGAACTTAACTATTTTGAGGTGCTTTCTATCATCTGCAAATTTTGCCACTTCATTGTTTACCTCTTTTTTCTAGGCCATTTATGACTATGTTGAACAATACTTGTCCTAGTACAGACCCCTGGGGGACACCGCTATCTACCTCTCTCCATTCTGAAAACTGACTGTTTATTCTTACCTTTTGTTTCCTGTATTTTAACCAGTAATTGATCCTGCAGAGGGACCTTCCCTCTTTTCCCATAATAGCTTACAACCTTGTCAAAGGCTTTCTGAAAATCTAAATACATTATAGCCACTGGATCACCCTTGTCCATATGTCCATTGACCCTAGAAGGGGTTCTCCTCCTTGGTATAAATTTGAAAAATGTGGCAAGTCTGTGATCCTAAGTCTGACTGACAGGGCAATCCTGTGCTTCCATGCTGTCTTTAGTGAAATGGAAATTGCACGTTTGGTTTTGAAGTTTGAAGTTTTAGGCCCAGTTTAAGAGTTTACTATACCAAGTCAAAAAGAGAGTGAGAAAAACTTTGCTCTTGCACTGACCAGATCTGTGCACGCTAATAAGCTACCACTCTGTCACACATCAGGAACTTTGAAACAGGCTGTTTGTGGAATACGTTCTCAAGGTTAAAATATAAACACCAGACTAGCCCATTTCAATTAGTACTCCTCACATATTAAGTAATTAGACAATTTTTTAAAGGTTAGGTGCAAAATATTTCCCTTGAAAGCAAATTCTTTTAGAGGGGGCATAACAGAGTGGTGTTTGCCACTTTCTTGGCTACAGGAACCAGGATCTCTATGAACAATGTGGAATCATCCAACTCACATATGCCCCTTTTTTCCCTAGAGAACAGTGTGAAGAGAAAAGGACAGTCATGCCCTTGGTTACTGTAGAAGTTGCATAATCACTGGTACATATTGGCTGATCAGGGCCGGAGTTCAGCCCTTAGGGCTTATTCTACTCTTTTTGCCATTAACCTTGGATTAAGTTGTTTCATGACTCTTCCCTGCTTGTGAAATATACATTTTTTTTTCACTAGCTTTGATTCCAACACACTGTGGCTTTTTGAATTCCCCCAGGCAATGGCACAAGGGAGGGCAACGATGATGGGTCCTGCAAAATTAAGCAATTTCTGGAGAAGACAAGTGGAAGCGCTCTTACAATGGTATGCCGGTACCAGAGACAGTTGTTTTTGACATCAGAGACATGACATACATGACCATATAACATCTAAGACTATGCCTGGAAGTGACAGACTGCATGAGGTCATTTAACCACTGGTGCCATTGACAAATCCATGTTATTCCAGAATAAAATCTGGACTGTGCGATAACACATTCACGGGCCTTTTTCAGAAGGGGGGGGGGGAAGGGTCCACTGAGCAGGTTGTCTTAGCTTAGGTATACACAAACTCTTTTCTGCCCAAGGATAAAATGGAAAATACCCTTGGAGCCAAATAGGATAAATATAAAGCAGCTAACGGTAACACTATGTGTTGCATGTAAAACTGAGAAATTTTCTGAGGGAGGTTCATTTAATGACGTGTTCTTAGGATCAATTAGAGGTAGAGGTATTCCTTTAGAAACTGTTGTACGTTGGAATTTAGGGTGTCTGATAGGAATCTGTTCAAGAACGTCTAATTGAGCACTCCTCTTCCTTTGGCATGTTTGGACACTGGGAAGAGGACTTACTAGAACCTTAATGCTTCTTGTTCCATGGGAAATCAATCACCCTTATTTAAAGCAGATTGTGTTTTAGTTTCATACTCTGGGGTTTCAACTGGAAGATGAGAGACATGACAATAAAAAAGTTACTAAATTTCCCATAACTGTTCATGATGTGCTGCTCATGTCCGCTCCCATGTAAGTGTGTGTGCACCATGTGCACCATCATTGGAAGCTTCCTCCTAGTGGGACATGCCGGGGCGGCACTGGTGCTCCCTGGAGTGGCACCTTCATGGCATAGTATACACTGCCCACCACCCTCTCAGTTCCCTCTTGCCTTCTATTCCAACACAGTGATAGGTGGGTGGCTTTTGGAATGGACATGAGCAACACAGCTCTAAGAACAACAGCTACAGAAAAGTTAGTAGCTGTTTTTCTTCAAGTGCTGCTTATGTGCTTGTGTGCTTATCACCTATGTAGGTGACTACCAAATCATAAGTCAGGAGGTGGGATTGGAGGTTTGCATCGATACAAACTGTGTAGTGGGCTGCTTTCCCCACCTTGGCAGAAAAGGGGTTAAAACCCAGTAGAAGGTGCACAACCAATGGGAGCAGGCAGTTGCAGGGCCAGTCAGTGCCTGGGAGCCCTATCTACAAGAGGACTGCAGCCCCTGCTATTCACAGTCTCCCCCCCTGGCCTGCAGGGGGGGGGAAGAGGCTATCAGCTTGGCTGCAAGGTTAGGACCAGGTGCAGCTCACTGCAGAGTGCCTCCCTCATACCATCGAGAGAAAGAACCTGGGGGAGTCGTGGGCATGGTCCAGGGGAATCTGTTGAGGTGGTGACAGAATGGTGTACAGGGTTCCTGGGTGAAGACCCAGAGAAGTGGGTAGGCCTGGGTTCCTCTTGCCTCCCCCAGATTGCCAGGGACCGGTGATCAGAGTAGTGGTGGCCACTGAGGCAAAGTGGACCAGCCTGGACTAGACTGTAATCCAGAAGGGGAAACTACGGAGAGGACTCAGCCAGTGGGTTGAGGTCGGAATTAGAGATTGGACAGAGGGCGTACACACCATCTGATGGGGATGCCTCTTGAGCAATTCCCCATTTTCATCACCAGGAGGTACCTGTCCAGTGGGTCACATGCTGGCACCAGTCTACAGACTTTAAGACGGCTTGTCTGAAGGCAGTGTCACTCCTTCACTCCTTGCCTTTTGCATGATAGCACAGCGTGTAATGGATGTGTGTATGGACAACCAATTAGCTGCCTTACAGGTGTCCAGAACTAGAACTTGCACCACAAAAACTGATGACAAAGCTTGCAACCTCGTGGAATGAACTGTTAGATGAGGTGTGAAAACTTTTGCTAGATCATAGTATGTGCATAGGAGAAAATTCTCTGGGCTGAGACTGGACCCCTTCTCATCCTTTTCACAATTGCCACAAAATGTTGACTGGGCTTTCAAAATGGTTTGGTCCTCTTTATGTGGAATACCAACGCATGCCTAACAGAGGGAGAGTGAAGTCTGGCAGTGCATGGCTTTAGATGAAAAAAATAGGAAAAAGATGTCTTGGCTACAGTGAAAGTGCAAGAGCACCTTAGGAAGGAAGGACAGATGTGACCAAACACGCATCGTGTCCTTCAAGAACACAGTATACAGTGATTTGGAGGTAAGGCCCCTGATGTCTGAAACACTCCTAGCTGAAGTATGAACTAAGATGATTACTTAGCAACTAAGATGATTACAAGGAACACATCGCCATATCTAGAATGGGGGACCTCATCAGCCTTGACAGCAACAAGCTGAGGTCCCAGAGATGCCTGGGAATATAAATACTCCACCCCCCCCTCAAAAACCAGGAGCAAATTGGGTTAGTGAACACTGTTCTGCCATTTATCAGTGGATGGAAAGCCAAAATTGCAGACAGGTGAACTCGGATGGATGATACTGCAAGGTCTTCTTTCTTCATGGACATCAGATAAAGAAGCTAAGAGGCAGCGGTGTCTCATTTTACAGGACCCCTTTCCTTGATGCCAACAAAAAGAACCTATGTCATTTCACCAGATACACCAATCTAGTTGAGGATTTCCTGCTATTTGTAAGAACTATCTGTACAAGAGTCAATCAGCTCCATTTTGCCTTGCTCCCCTGTGCAGATTCCACATTGTCAGATGCAGCAACATGAGATTCAGGTGGAGGAGCCCATGTTCCTGTGAGATCAGGACTGGGAGCATTGGGACGCTTACAGCTTTGTCCTCTGATTGGTACAGAAGAGTCAAGAATCAATGCTATCTAGACCATACTGGGACTATAAGGATCATCTTTGTTTTGTCCTTCTTGACCATGAGCAACACCCTCTGGATGAGTCATGGGAGGGAAAGCATAAAACAGACTCCCTCCCCTGGGAAGGAGCAAAGCATTTGAAAGAGATCCAGGACTGTGCCCCATGTATGAGCAGAACTGGAGAAATTTTCTGTTGAGCCTGGGTGAGAACAAGTACACTCAGGAAAATTCCAGCTTCTGGAAAATGATATCTAGGATGTCCAGGTGAATAGATCACTTGTGATAGTTGACAAAGGACCTGCTCAAGCTGTCTGCCAGCTTTTTCTGCAAACCTGGCATGTAAAAAGTCTCCAGGTGAATGAACCGGGCTATCCAGTAATCCTCACTGTCTCCTGGTGTAAACAGAGGCACGGGCTCCACCTTGTTTGTTTATGTAGAACATTGCCATGGTGTTGTCTGTGAGTACAGGGACGCATTTGGGTGGGATTGAAATGCCTGGCATGCTAAGTGCACCACTCTCAGTTCTCTGACATTAATGTGAGGGGTCAGTTCATTTGGCACCCATGAGTCCTGAGTGGCCCCAGATGAGTTCCCCATCTCACCTCTGAGGTGTCAGTGACCAGTAACACTGACAAAACTGGTCTTGAAAAAAGGATACCCCCATATATCATGTCCTAGTGAAGCCCCAGTTATAGGGAAGGGTTACCACCAATGGGATTGTGACTAGGTTTGAGAATGTGGACCAAACAAGTCTCAAGTGCCTTCCCATCAGCTCCATGTAGTGTTCCCTGGTCAGTCAAGTGTCCAACTATAGCTAAACCTACACTCCTGCTTTCCTGAGGGAAGCCACCACCATTGCCATGCACTTTGTAAATACTCTCAGTACTGCCAACAGGTCAGAGGGTAACACTGTGAACTGATAATGGCTGTGGCCTATGATGAATGGGAGGAAATTCTTGTTGTCTTGGAATATCGCTATGTGAAAATATGCATCCTTTAAGTCAAGTGTGGAATACCAGTCCCTGTATCAAGGGAAGGGATGAATGAGAACAGGGAGACCATTTGGAACTTCAGTTTGTTCATCAACTTGTTGAGGTTTCACAGGCCTAATATGCATTTGAGATTCCCACTGGACTTCAGAATAATGGAGTTGCTTGTATAGAACCCCGTGTCTCTTAGGTCCATAGCAACTTCCTCCACAACTCCCACCCTTAAGAGGGACCACACCTCCTGGGCTAGAAGTCTCAGGAGAAGGGTTCCTGAAGCAGGATGGAGAGGAGAGGGGAGAAGGAGGGAAAGAAATAAATTGAAGGGCATACCACATGTCTATCATGAGGAGCCACCCAGTGATCTGAGGTGATGTTGACCCATGCCAAGTAGGATAAACAATTTCCAAACATCAGGGTAAAAGCCGACTCACTGCTTGCTAAAGAAGGCAGGAGAAAAGATTAGAAATAAGTAGTAAGCCAAGAGAGGCCCCTTGTTGCCTGCTTGTTTCTTCACAACTGGCTGTGCTCTCTCTTTCCTCCAGGGCTTGCTATATGGAGCAGTGTGAGAAAGCAGCGGATCTTTGTCAACCCACAGCAAGTAAGGTTAGGCACTTCTGCACTCTTTTCTGCTAATGTCTATCTCTGGCTGCCTGTGAGGTGTTCCTCCAGAACAGCCTGTCCGGAAATGCTACACTAGAAGTTGCTGCAGCCATTTACTTCAGTATTAGAAAGGGGCTTCCAATAATCTTGCTACAGAGTCCATCCCCAAACCCAAAAGCTAAATAACAGCCCAAAAGTGCTTAAAATTCAATAAGCCAAATATTAAGATAAAAAGAAGCCCTTTCTGAGTGTTTTATTTTTTTGTTTGTAGGAGCAGAACTGGTTAAGCCTTCTTACAGCTGATTGGGCCAGTTCAAGCTGGTTGGTGGAGTCCTCAGGAGTGTGGTCATCTCCAGCCTCCCTTGACTGACAGGGTCTGATTGTGTCTCTAGGTAACCATGGGCTGGCTTAGACCCATTGTGTGACTGACTAAATATTCTTATCAACTGGTCTTGCTTCTACTTGTCTACACTGCTAGATAATAGCAGTGATTTGCTTCCACTGTTCCATCCAATTTGGATAAGCTGGGACAACTGACTCACTTTACCCTCAGATGTGCAAAGTTTTGAAACTTCAGGTCTTGGTTTGGTTTAGTCAAATGATAAGAATTTGACATTTTAACAAATAGATGTCAGATTTTAAAACTTCTCAAAAGGTAAGTGGGGAAAGGAAGGCAGGTATAGAGCAGAGAATTGCTGATTTACCTCAGGTTTCACAGTCCTTTCACTTACTCGTAGGGCAGCAGAAAAAAAGAGGAAGGAAAATAGACATCTGGGAAAGACGGGGGATAGAGAAAAGCAAGCTACCCTTTCTCCAAACAAGGAGCCTTTCCACAGAATAGGACATATAAGGGAGAATGTGGGGGTGACAGAAAAAGGGAGACAAGTTGAGTTCAGAACAATATTCATCATGATGAACAACAACCCGAGTTATTTATGCTTGATATGTTGCTTTCTCTGCAGATGGTCTTATTTCTGTCATTATAAGAGGGGAATTTAGTAAGTGAATTTGCAGATAGCTGACAGATGTGCCTTCCCGATAGCATTTCCATACAAGGTGCATCTGAAATCCAGAAAGAATTTACTTGCTTTTGGTTGCAGTGCCATACCTTGTGAACCTGTGCCAGCTCCATATCTAACCTAGCAGCCCGTTTAATAAACCCCTCTTTAGTGGTGGTGGTCTTGGGTTTTGGAGCTTTGATCCGGGGCTGGGTGACAGAGCCTGGGAGAGATGCCTCCAGTTCAAGCAATCCTAGGAAAGGGGGAGTGGGCATAAAAAGAGAATGATGTGAATTATTGTATAGGCATGTGGTATTATTTTTAGTCAGTATTTGGTAATTTAAAATTTTCCAAGCTCCCTTACCCTCATAAGTGTTAAGAAAGTGATTTTTCACTACATAGCATTCAGAATGGTTGTCTGGGAAATAACCAATCCTGGACAGAGGTCCATAGGGCTGTGCTGCATAATCAGTATAGTCCTTGATGATATCTCGTCTCTCCAGCTTCCCCTCCACATTCTTCCCCTTAGCTATCAGCTTTCTCATCACTGGAAAAGAATTGCAACCATAAGACACTCCCTGACACATACAGTTCTGAAAGAGCCATATCTTAAGAAATTCAGTCAAACTAATACAAAATGTGGCTGACAGACCAAATATGACTCATGGAGTTCTACAGTACAGTCTGTGGATGTCCTAATCTTGAATACAGAGCTTCTACCTTGTGAAAATGGAACAGAGAGAGACAGCTTGGTAGGGAAACAAAGTCATCCTACTCCTGTTTTCCTCATCCTCCAAATTACCTTTTGTATGTTCACATTTAATTTTTCTCACTCTCTCTTCTTTGTCTTGCTGACGGTTAAACCAGTGTGCATCCAAGCGACTGACATCCACCTTGTTCTGATCCTCCTCTCGTCTCTTTAACAGCTTCTTTAAAACTTCTAGTCGAACTTCTTGCAATCTGCAAGAGAATAAAAAGTGAGGCATAAACTGAAGTCCTCACAGAGCTCCCAAACAGCATGCTATATTTAAAACTCAGCATACTTATTTGACTGATCTGTAAAATGCAGCCAGACTGCAAATCTAATCTTTTAGTCTCTTCATTTTCAAAAGTGATTTTATCATTAGTGAAAGGTGTCGGGTAATAGTCTCTGTCATAAAAAAAACTCCACAAAAATCAGGGTATTTCAAGTCCAATATGGCTCCTCCATGTCCATTCAGAATTTCATCTTTTCTGAATACAGCACAAGAGTGCCATTTGTTGTGGTGGTTTTCAAGATGAATTGAGGAAGTGGACTCAATTTCCAAAAGTTATAACCTTCAGTCACTAACGAACTGGTGACCTAGAGGAAAAAAGTCTGTTTATCCTATGGCCAATCCCCTGACCTATCTGATTCCAAATGCCACTTGATTTCCTTACAACTGAAAGCAACACTGCAAACAATTTGCACCTACTTTTCTATTTCCTGTTCTCTAAAGGCCCACTCCTTCCTCTCCATGTCATCCATCATTTTCCTTCTTTTCTCAATTTGCGAGAGATCACTAAGCGGTGGAAGAGTTGCCTCCCAGGCACGTTTCTCCCGGGCACGTTCGATCATCTCCACCTCAGCTTGTCCTGCTGGAAGACCCCGTCCTTACAGGGACAAGAAACAGTAGTTCTTTAGAAAGACTGTGGGGCAGGATAATATCCATGAGTAACATACTAAGGTATTATAGTGATGAGCACAACAGAAAGCCCTACAGTAAACAAGTGAACAGACAGAACACCTGAAAGATGGAAATTAACAATTCTGAGGCAACTACCTCAGTGAGTTTTTAAAATGTGAATAAGAATAGCACCTGCAATTACCATAGTTATGGTAAAATGAAAAAAGGAGATTATATTCCTCCTACTCCAGACCATAAAAAAATCAGTCTGGGGGGAGAGACAGAAAGACATTTCCTTTCTGTCGGACAGCACTACCCATATGCCCTAGTCTACACTTATGGCTTTTTTGGTGGCGGTTGACTGCCGTTTACACAAGGAATGTAAAATTCCTTGCGTAAATGGCAGCAACTTTGAAGGCTGCTGTTAGATGTTGGGGAAAGCTGACCACAAACCGTTTGCAGTCGGCTTTCCCCTACACCCCCGGACCCCTGGGACTTCCAGGGTGAGCTTCTGGGAGCAGTGCAGTGAGTTCACACTCGCCGCAAACTGCTCCTGAAAGCCTGAACTGATGGTGGCAATTTTGCCACCATTAGTATACACACAGATGCATTTTGAGGCTAGCCACCATCCACTGAAGCGTCCAGCATTCACCACTGTTGGAGGCAGGCGCCACTCACAATAGTGAAAAGAAAAATGAAAATCATTTTAACAATAATAATTTGCACTTACAATATCTGTTGCCATTTAACAAAAAGATCTCAAAATGTTGTAGAAAATGCCTCCCAATTGGCCTGTTACATTGGAAAATATTATATCCATTTTAAAGTTGGATAAACTGATATACCCCAAAGAAACACAGCAAGGTAGTTTCAAAGCTAAGAGAGAGAAACAGCAATACCCCCTTCCCACAATTCTCAACAAGAGAGATACTAGTATTGTAAACAAGAGTTTCTGGTTTTTCCAACTCACCCCAAGTGAGAGTAGCAAGTGTCAGCAGTTCAGGGACTGAACCCAGAGGTACGACATATTCTGGGGAATAAGGGTCAGTCTGAGCTTCACTATCCCGGTAATCCGTCTGTGTACCCAGAGTTCGTGATATGGGGGAACGTGATCTGTCACTGGTGTTGGATGGATAAACATATGGCTCTGTTCTAGAAAACAAACATGAGTCAGAACACATTTTTATATACTGTTGCATTAACTTTTTAAAAACTTGAGATAATATTCTTAACAGATGTGATTTTCATCATCTTTAGCTTAACTCCACTCCTGCTGAAATCAATGGAGTTGACTTCAGTAAGAGCCGTTAGGCTAGTGGTTTTTCAAACTTTTTTTCCTCAGGACCCAATTGCTAAAAATCATTTATGCCTGCAACCCAACACTTACATGTTTGAGCAATGCATTCCAGTCTTTGGCAGCAGCAACAGGGGGTGCTGCAACCCAGTACTGGGTCCAGACTAGGGGTACCACCAGATACCAAAGCATGGAAAGGAGGACAAGGAAGTATGAAAAAGAGGACATTGGAGGACACACAGAGAAAATTTAGTATTAATATAACTGTCACTCATTACTGTATTAAGTCATAGAAAATGAGTAATGATTAATGAATGCATGTCCCCCAAATGCCTGCCCCCTACCCCACCTATTGCGCCCCCCAAACACCAGCCCCCCCCATCAGATCCCTCTTTCCCCATGTCCCCAGTCCAGCCCTCCTAACCCCCATGCCCCAGCTCTCCATCTTCGCTTCAGCCCCTCAACCCCCTTCAAACCTGGCCAGACCACCATCCCAACCCCTTCTTCCCAACCCACCTCACCCCGTGCCCTTTCCCCAGCTGCCCGACTGCCCCAAACCCCTTCCCAGGCCTCCTTACTAGTGGGGCAGAGAAGGGGCCTGCAGGGACTCTCAGTTGCGCTGGGAGGCTACAACTATGGTGCCAGCCAGCCGGCTGGCAAAAGGGGGCACTTGCCGCTCAGGCGCGATAGGGGCAGGGCCTCACCAGGTGCCCAGAAATGGGGGGGGGAGGAGCGGCCAGGCTTGCTCCAGCCCACAGCCCCTTGAGGTGGCCCTGAGGGGATGCACCGGAACGCTGCATTCTGGCGCATTCTTCCATTTTTAGGGGGCTTTGGAACACCGTTTTGGGGCATTCCGGCATACTTTAAGCCCTGTAAGTAAAAAGCCGGACAAAATCATTGATTTTTAAAATGCCTGCCGGATGGAGTGTGTGAAGGTAAAAAGGAGGACATGTCCTCCTTTTGCTGGATGTCTGGTAACCCTAGTCCAGACCCTAAGTTTGAAAAGCAGTTAGGCCATTGCTGAGCACATCTGAAAACCCCTCCCTGTGTGAACATAAACGATGAACCTTCTGCATCAAGAAGCTTAAACTGTCAGGTGCAAGTCTTTAATACATACTGTATGTGTATTTTAGCATTGTATTTAACAATTAAGGGCCAAACGTAGCCTGATGTAAGTAGCAGCAGCTTAATGGAAGTATCTGGACCCAATTCAGTAGTCCGATAAATAAAGATGCAAGTTTCACGTCAGATGTAAGTGAAAGGGACAACAACTTGCACCAATCTGGTGTTCAGTGGGTGTGGAGAATAAATTGGTTGGACAAAGCTGTAGTGTGAAAAGCAACTAATAGAAGAATACAAGATAAAACAGGACTATAGAAATTTAATTTATACCTCTTACACCTTTGCAATTTCAACACACACAGGAAATCATTCAGCTTCATAAGTAGGCATAACCCCAGTAATTTTACTAGGCGCTGTACTCATTTATGTCAGGTCTGGCTAGCACCTCTGCTTAACATGCAGAAGGTCCTAGGTTCAATTCCCAGGGGGTTGGACCAGATGATCTCACAAGGTCCCTTCCAGCCCTATGATTTGATTGATTGATTGATTGAATTTGGTCCCTCTGAGAACACCATGGATACACGTCTTTAAAGATAATGTATGCAAATAAACAGTATTGCAAAATTATTCAATAAAATTAGTAACAAAGAGCTCGAAGAGTGGCTGTATTAGAGATTTCCTGTCCTCTAACACTCAGATACTTGACTCTATTTCTTGCATCATAATCACAACATGCTTGAGAAATGCATGTGGCTGGTCCTGATCATGTGGTGCTGCTTGCATATCTCAAGCAATATCTGAACCAAGCTGTAGGAATCTGGCCCTACCTTACTCCTTCTGGGGTTCCATTATGGCAGACAGAGTCATTCTGAACTCTTTATGAGGTCTCACTATTGTTTCACTATTAAAGATACTAGTCTCCTATATGAAGCTAAATGTTCACTTGTGGCTAGTGATCGATCTGTTGTAAAAGTGTTTTTCTAAACCTCACTACTTACTTGGCCACTGCATAAGCAACGTTTAATGGAAGTGACTTATGAAATGGGATGAAAGGTCTGCAAAGAGAGAAAACACGTTTAAGACAATAACCTTCAGAATAAGATGCACAATAAGACAATATTACAGCCTAGCAAAACTGTGGACCAGATCCTCAGATGTTGTAAAACAGTGTTGTGCCACTGATTTCAATGGTTGATAATTTTTCTTCTGCATGCTTAACATATTAGTTCAGAATTCTTTAATCATTGTGTAATGAACCTGTTGTTATTTCTTAAGTGACATGTGAGAATTGTGGTTCTATTCAAGTGGAAGAATTCTTCCTCATTTAAAGATCCCACTTTGCTTTTCATTTACACAACTTCCTGTGCTGGGCCAATATCATTAATTTAAAAGGGGTCAAGTCACCACTAAGTTACACTGGGGTGAGAAGAAGAGAATTAGGAACAACATGATCAATATGCCAGCCGATCAAGATGTGGGACTAGTATACTGTCCCACTACAAAGTTCTCTCTTGTCCATCACTACACATTTTTTTCTCTCCTAAAAAACACTTGCCCTGAAAACCTTCACATATTATGAGGAATGTGTGGTAACACAGTCTAGTGCACACTCACTATTATAAAGTTGTGTGCTGGTTTACTGTGATGTTCAATATTGCTCATACACACCTCATCTCTCTAGCTCACACTCATGTCTTAGCTCTCTTTTTTTTTTCTAGACAAAGATATTATCACAGAAATTAGAGGTAGAGAACACCTATCAGCTCATTTTGTCCCACTACCCCAGATTAGTCCTAGAAGAGTTTACTGGCTTAGCTTAGCAGCCGATCTCTCAGAAAATTTTAGCATTAGACAGTAATACTTTGGCAGACAGAATTCCAATCTGCTTTTAGGTGGCAGAATAATGTTGTGAGTGCGACAAGCTCCCAAGATAGCAGCTGCTAAAATCCTGCTGTAATTCAAGTTGGGGTTGAAGAGCAAGAGAGTTACCAGAATAAGGTTAGTGCTGAATATATTCTCAGCATCATTCATACATATGTTTGGGAGTTCTTAAACACTTTGGGAATCCAGAAGTTGAATCCTGTGTCATAAATCAGCTTTTAAGGTAAACCATATTTTAACTTTCTCTAATATGATTGTTTCCTTCTGTTCAGTAAGATACTATTTAAAGTGAAAGGTACTTGAAATCACAAGTATTACTGTTATTAATTAATAATTCATGCTTAGAAACATACAATAGCAATCTCCATATCTGAGGAGACTAATGGTTCACCTAGTTTCACTACCAAACTTTACTAACAGCCTCTTTGAAAGACTTTTAAAAGTTTGTTGAACTGTGGCACTAAACAAGTTGAACTGTGTCCTTCTGTTGCTAAAATAACCCTAAACATCTTTGATTTATTTTTACCAGATTTGCAAAATGTGAGAAATTTTGGAAAACTGGATTTAAAAAGGGCTAAGTTCATTAATAGCATAACAGAAGATCCCTGAAGTAAAAGTAGTTGAGCCTACACGCACCACCAGCAATGAATTTCTGCTAAGGTACTTGTGCATCTAAACTGAGAACTCTCGTATCTGTGCATTTAGCTATTATTCTGAGTCCTATGCTAAATCTTCAGACCAATACCAGGGCCACACTGTAATTCTAACAGAAGGTATGGTTCTGAAAGAAGAGTTGTTCCTCCAACGGAAAGTTAAACTGAGGTTCTCTCTGAGAGTCTCAGTGGCAGGCATCAAAACTGACTTTAAAAATTCCTTTTTTATATTTCTAGGAGATCTGAAAACTGAAATAGCTTGGCCAGCATCTCTCCCTCTGTATGACAGGGTCTAATGCCCAAGGCTCTGGGTAAGCACAGAATGGTTGTTGCATTTGCCTATATAAGTTAAGAATTTCACTTTTTGTGAGTGTTCACTTACACAATGGGCTAGATTCTAATCTCAATGGCACCAGTGTAAAATCCCAGAGCTACTCCACTGATGTCACTGGAGTTACATTTGTGTAAGAGGTAGAGTAGGTTATGCCTATTACATATATGGTAGTCATGAATTCGTTCCTTACCGTTCAAAATACTTGTAGCGGTTCCTTCCATTAACTTCAGGATCTTCATACACAATTTGAGGAATTTGAAGAGATGGTTGAGATCTAAAAAGCCCCCCAGAAATCAAAACATATCAAAATATTTTCAGGGAATATGTTCAAAGCAGTTCTGATTTTTTTTAAGAGAATACTTTTTTAAAAAAATACTTCAATATTTATTATTTCACTCTGGGCTTCCACAGTTGCATAAGCAAAATGTAAAGAACTCACAGGTTATAATGAAGCACCAGCAAACACCTACACATGTACAAATAAGATTTGAGATCATGTACACCATTCTATAGTATCTAAAATAGCACTGCAGCTCTAAACATATGGAAGCTTAATTTTGAATGTAAACCAGAGTTTCCCAACCAGTGTGCCATGGCACACTGCTGTGCCATAAGGTTTGAGCAGGTGTGCCACAAAATTTTTTTCAAATACTACTCAAAGAGCTCTGGATTGGGTCATTGGCTCATGAATATTCATGAGTTCATTTGGAAACTATATGTTGGTGTGCCTCAAATCAGCTAAAGGGACCAGGGTGTGCCATGGCAAAGAAAATGTTGGGAACCACTGATGTAGACAAATATCAGTCATTTATTACTTTTGTTAATATAAAATTCAGTTAAATTGCCCTAGAGACTATTCCCTAATGAAGATTAAACACCTGGAAAGTCTGAACTTGTGAAATTCAGCTACTTTTATTTGTATATGTGGGTGTGCAAAAAAATATAAATATATTTGTCCAGCATAAAACATGAGGGAAGGGATGCAGCAAATGAGGGGGAAGAGTCACCCTGTGGAACTCAAAAATGGCTAAAGAGATTTGGATCAAACCTGGAAATAACAGGCTGGCTCTAAAGCTTTCATTCTGTATTCTCCAACAGTAAAGAAGAATTAAATTGACCATGTGAATGGTTTACAGGGCATACTGGCTGGAATGCATTCACTGTTAAAAACAGCCAATACTCTCCCCCTCTACATTCCCATCCTGGAGAATGGAACACTGAGTCTGATGTATGGTAATAGATTGTCTGTACCTCCTGTTCATTCCATCTTGGAGGTTGTATTTATTTAAAGAGTTCAGGAGGCCATGATTGAAAGAGGTTATGGTCAAGAGATAAAGTTCCCTAAAAAACTTCATGCCATACCACCAGCTAAGAACCCTGGGTAAATCATTCCCCAAGTTCTACACTCCACAACTTTAGAAATTCACATCTCACCCTATATAAGTTCACTTTTGGCAACTTACCAAAGGCCTGAAACACATTTATATAAAATGCTGCTGCCCTCATTTTAAATCCAGAAGTGTGGCATGCAGGTAACAGCAGGTAATATGGTTTGACTTTTTGGATTGAGATAGAGCACTGCCTGCTGTGACCTGTTGAGTCACAAGAATCTCAAGAGCTGCATTATGAAACACAGAGATCACAATTTAGCCATCCACTACACTGTACTGAGTGCGGCTTCATCAAACTTCTCTAGTATACAACACGTTGCAGAGATAGCATTAAATCACCCTTTCCTGCCACCGGTCCCAATCCATTGAAACAAAGTAATATCTGGGTCAAGATACTAGTATCTGAGCTTGAAATGTTTTCATGCCCTGACCAAACTTTAACTGTAAAATTCTGCTTGTAGTTTAAAGGAGTTAATTGAGCTAATGGCTTTTCCTACGAGCATTGTCTCCACATGTCAGAGTGTTGCTCCATCCAGGTGGATGCTTATTTCATTCAACAGAGATGAGCACTTATTTTCGTGACGTAACTGAGTTAGCATAAGCTGCTCATCTCCTTATAGTACAATTATAGCCATAGCAGGGACTGGGAAAATAGACAGTTCTCACTCCACAGATCTGCTCCCTGTGTATCCTGGACCTATATCTGCTAACTTTGCTGATACAAGCAAGCATTTATTCCTGTTAGCCCAGCAAAACTCACACGGCTACTGGGGAGCAATCTGAATTACATTCTGTTTCTTGTGTCAGCAACAGTGTCAACAAAAGCCAACATAATGAATATTTTTCACTGATTTCTTTAACGTTTTGTTAAAACAAAAAAACACTTCAAATTTCAAAAGATTTCAACCATTCTATTTGAGTTCAATTAAGTTCCAATTGCAAAGTTATCACTGATGGAATTGTAAGAGACAGAAAAAGCTCAGTTAGATTTTCAGAACCTTGGTGTAGTTTGAGGTGCTGAAAGTTAGAAAACTAGCCTTCTAGTTTGTAAAATGTGGAAATATGCTTTGGAAATACCAAACAAGAATAGATACAGAAACTTATATGTCACTCTGATAGTCATGTTTTCACTACTGTCAATTATACTTTAAAGTTCAATCACTTTCATCCCTAAGAAGATGAATCACAAAACTAGGTCAGAGTTTAGAGCAGCTTGTTGACATGGTTAATGCAAGAAGTAAATGTGAGAACAGCCAGTTCTGTATCACCTGCTGCTGTCATGTTGGTACAAAGATAACTCCAGAAGTCACCACTGATGGTCAGAGGCACTGTGATGATGTAGTATAATCTCTTGTATAGTACAGGCTACAGGATATCTCCAAATTAATTCCTTTTTAAACTTGAGCATATCTTTTAGAAAAACTTGTAATCTTGTTTTAAAAATGATCAGTGATGGGGAATCTACCACAACCCTTGGGAAGTTGTTCCACTTGTAAATTACCCTCCATGCTAAAAATGTACACTTTATTTCTAGTCTGAATTTGGCTAGCTTCAACTTCTGGTCAGAATAAGCTTCATGCAAAAGGGCACAATGGTGACACTTAAAACTTGAAGATATAAACACTTGAGAGGGTAAAGCATTTAGTTCTTGTATGCTTAAAAAGAAAAACCTGGGAAGATGTCATCAGGCCAACATCTCTCCTTGCCTGACTACTGCCTAGCTAGCCCTTCAAGGGGACCCCCTCCTCTCCCACTACCACGGCCCATCTACTGACAAAGCATGAGGATCTCCTCACAGCACTCCATTGGCTCTCGATTCATTTCAGGATCCAACTTAAAACTGATGTCTTTGATTTTAAAACTGTCCACAGACATGACACAGCTTATTGTACTCTGCAAACAATGTGCTCCTCTCTCCACTCTTTCTGTATGCCTAGACCTGTTTCCTTTTCTGTCCCTCCATGTAAGCTGATTCAGAATTGATCTCTTCTGCGGTTTATATTGTCTGAAATAATCTCTCCACCCTTAGCTCCCCATCTTTTTTTTTTCAAATCTCAACTGAAAACAATTTTTTCACTCTGTACCTCATTTATTTGAAGTGGTACAGAAATCGGTTTATATGCAATATGCTATACAAAATAATATTGTGTTATTTTGTAAATTGATATAGCACCAGCACAGTGTCCCAGATGCAATGAGGTGGGGAAAAAATAACAAAACCATATTTAAGCAACTGTACTCCAAGTGGATTAAGTAATCAGCAACTCTAGTAAAAAAAATAAGGTGCGCAAAGGAAAACAGACAAGCCAAGATGAGGCTTCTGAAAAGGGGAAGGGAAATAGTCAGATACTGACAAATCAGAAAGCTTCCCACACAATCTTGAATACAGCTACAGAAGAACTCCACCCCTTGATGCACTAAGACACTGAACCATGTAAGAACATAAGAATAGCCATACTGCATCAGATCAATGGTCCATCTCTCCCAGTATCCTGTCTTCTGGCAGTGACCAAAGCTAGGTGCTTCAGAGGAAATAGAACAGGAAATCATCATGTGATCCACCCCCTGAGCCATTCCCAATCTTTGGCAAATGGCACTGTATCTTTCCATTCCGAAAACTGTCCATCTACTTCTATTCTTTGTTCCTGTTTTTTAACCAGTTACTGATCAATGAGAGGACCTTTGCTCTTAGCCCATGACTGCTTACTTTGTTTAAGGGCCTTTGGTGAGGGACTTTGTCAAAGGCTTTCTGAAAAGATAAATACGCTATATCCACTGGATCACCCTTGTCTATATGCTTGTTGGCCCCCTCAACTGTAAAGGAAATCATGCCTCACAAAACCCAAGCTGACTCTTCCCAAGAACCAGGATTCATCTATCTGTCTGATAGTTCTGTTCTTCACTACAGTTTCAACCAATTTGCCTGAAACTGAAGTTAGGCTTACAAGCCTGTAATAGCCAGGATGACCTATGGAGACTTTTTGAAAAATTAGCATCACATTAGCTATCCTCCAGGCCTCTGGTACAGAAGTTGATTTAAATGAGGTTACAAAGCACAGTTAGGAGTTCTGCAATTTCATATCTGAGTGCCTTCAGAATGCTTGGGTTCACAGCATTTGGTCCTGATAACTTATTACTTTTAAATGTATCAATTTGTTCCAAAACCTTCTTTAATGCTATTTCACTCTGGGATAGTTCCTCCAATTTGTTACCCAAAAATGGCTTTGGTTTGGGAATATCCCTCACATCCTCAGTTGTGAAGACCAATGCAGCGAAAGAATCCATTTAGGCTCTCCACAATAACTTAATCTTCCTTGAGTGCTCTTCTAACTCTTCAGTCATTCAGCAGCCCCCACGGGTTTTTAGCAGGCTTCCTGCTGCTGCTGAACATTATTTATTTATTTATTTATTTATAATTTATTTTGCTGTTACTATTTGTGTCTTTGGTTAGCTGTTCTTCAAATTCTTTTTTGGTTTTCCTAATTATATTTTTACAGTTCACTTGCTAGAGTTGCTGAAGTACTTTGTTGAACTGGGATCCTCATGATCATATTCCAGGAGAGAGCTCCTCAAACAGATCACCTGCACTAAGATGTCCCTTCCCTAGTCCAATTCAAATGAAACCTTGAGATGCACAGCAAGGACAACCCAGCCGTCCACAGTCTGAGAGGGACAGAGGTAGGAAGACTATCAGTTCCAGGCTGGGTCACCATAGTTTTTATATCTCGCACTGATAAAAAGGGCTTTAAATAAATCTCTTGGGTTACTTGCAACCAGTGCAGATAGCGATGAAGGAATGTGAAACACCCACTCCCCAAAAAGGAAATAGGTGCCCATATTCCACAACTGCAACCTATGAATCAGCTTAAAGAAAGACCTTTCTAGAGGAAATCTGCAGGCATCTACCCTATATTGTTTTGTTTTGTTTTTTAAATATTGTCCAACCATAGAACACTTACATAGCAAGCTGCTGAAGAGCTTCTAGGTGCTGTTGATGCCTCCCTCTCCATCTTCGGTCAATAAAAGGGGGCACAGGAGTCTTTTCCTCCACATGCAGATTGTACCGGGGATAATGAATCAGGTTGCTAAACATGGTTTTAAAAATCGGCATCTTTTTCTAGTGTTAATGTGTAGACGAGAGAAATGGCACTTGTTATTTAGCAATTCCATGCAGCTCTAAAGAAAGCATCAACTAGTATTGTTGAGTATATGTATAAACAAGGCACAAGAAATACACATAGACTAAACAAATCACTATGAATTACAGAGATACGAACCTCAGTGGCAGGAATGAAGGCATACTCTAATGCAGGCCTCAACAAATCTAAGCTTCTAGTTGCCACGGTGGTCGGTTTTAGAAGCCTGTTGCCTAGTTCCAATGCTGAAATGTAGGAGCCCTCTGGCTACCAAAAGTAAAATTGCTGGCACCTAGCTAAGAGTCATTACCCCTATTCTAATGACATCAACGCACAAGACAGTGCTTCCTAAAATGAGGTGCATACAAGAATAAACAACCAGGCCATGGAGAGGCTGAGTAGCTACCTTTATAGTTGCAAAGAAATCCTTGACAATATGCCTAAAGTGTAACTTATGGGGCTACATTTGTCCAAATTGTCAGAAAGCCTGAAATCATAGCTTTGAAATAAAAATTGCCCTCCACTTGTTTTAGTGGGTGCTATCAGATGCCCAGTTAATGTACTGTAAAGGCAGGCCTACACAGCAGTTGTGTGTGAGATTCGTAGTGCAGGTAGACTGACCCTGTGGGGGTGGAAGCGGCTTGGGCTGGCTGCCAGAGTCCAAGTCCATCTGACTGCTAGAGTCTGAGCTCAGATGATTAGCCCGAGCCACTGTCTGTGTTGCAACATCCACACTGCTATTTTCAGCAAGCTAGCTCGAGTAGGGATAGCACAAGTCTGTCTACCCATGCAGGGAATCACAATTCCCATGTGCAGCACAGACACCCTAAATGTCATCATTGTGCTACT
The DNA here is from genome assembly GCA_007922195.1 of Podocnemis expansa. Classification (NCBI taxonomy): domain Eukaryota; kingdom Metazoa; phylum Chordata; order Testudines; family Podocnemididae; genus Podocnemis; species Podocnemis expansa. Next base: position 4,446,758 of record ML682043.1, read on the forward strand.
TCACTATTCATCAACATATGTAAGAAAGGAAAGGGAGTGTCATATTATAAGAATATCTACACAATCGACTCTGAAGTGATGGCTTGTTCTGACTTAACCTTTAATAATAGATGATATGGTTAAATGGGGGCACCACTTGTTTTGTTTTACTGGTGCACTCAGCTTTCAAAAGTTCAGAATACACTGTCACAGAAGTAAAATTATCACAGACCCATCAGATGATATTATAGCTCTTGAATTAAAAATTAGCTTGTTTTGTACTACACATAGGCTTATTTGAATGGTCAGAGCTGAAGATAAGTGCATTTTAAACAAATCAAAAGGAAAAATACAAATGGGCTAGTGGCACATGGAATTTATTCAGCTGAACAGGAATTGGGACATAAACAGATTTTCACATAAGTGATGCATTTTGGGCCTAAATTCGGATCCTAGGATTTTCAAACAAGAGGAAATACATCAGACATAGGCTGGACATGTAGCAACCAATATACAAGGGCTCCCTTTCAGACATCTAACATGTCTGAGAGTAACCAATATCAGAAGGGTGCACCATCAAACACTTTAAACAAAAAATGCACTCAGAGAGCTAAGAATGACAGAAGGATTGAGGAGTATTTCTATGCTTTTTGCTACATGCACAAACAAAGGCAACAGCAGAGTCTTATGGGGCAACAACTTGGTATAACTGGTGGATTCTCATCATGTCATTTATACATGACCCACAGGGACTGTGTGAAGACACATCCATGAATTGTGTATGGCTTGAAGTGTTATGCAGTTGCCCTGCTGCAAAGTCCTGCACGATCTTCTTGGGCAAACCACATTAATCTCTCTGTTCCTTAGCTCCCCATCTGTACAACAGAGATACTAGTATTTCCCCATCTCATTTGGGTTTTGAGAGGGTAAATAAAGAATATGAGAAATTCAGGCACTCCAGTAATGGAGGCAAATATGGCCAGTAGATCAACTAGAATAGTGGTTTCCAACCAGTGCACCGGGGCACACTGGTGTGCTGCAGCAACACGCAAAGTGTGTCGCGAGCATCCCCAAGAGCTGGAGTTAAAGTTCCTTCCCTGCTCAGCCCAGCCACATGGGCTGTCCGGTGCTTGGAAAAGGCAGGGGTTAAAGTAAGGAGGAAGGCACCGGAACACAGTTCTGGGGCCCCCTATTTTTAGAAAGGCAGAGTTCCAGGGCCCCTAAAAATAGAGGAAGGCCCCAGCATGTGGAGTTCCAGGGGTCCCCCTAAAAATAGCAGGAGCAGCCCGAATGCAGCGTTCCAGTGGATCCACCTTAAGCCCCGCTCCACCTTAGGCCCAGCCAGCATAGAGCTGTGGGAGGCTGGGAGTATGTGAATCCTGCCCCCCCCCCCAGCAGGGCGGATCAGCTTGTGTCAGCCTGCAAACAGCCCAGGTAAGGGCTTTGGAGGGGGAGCTGCTGGGGGTTGCATGGGGCAGGTGTGTCTGTGTAGCAGAGGTAAGTGGGAGTGCCTGGGTAGCTGGGGTTGTGGGGTAGCTGTTTGGTTGGGGGGGGGTCTATAGCTGGGGGTTGGGGTGACTGTGGGGGGAGGTGTAGCTGGGTGTTGGAGGCCTAGTTCAGGCCCCTGCAGTGATGGGAGGGACCGTCACAAGCAGCAGGGGGCTGGGGGAGGGGAGGACAGGACCCACTGGGGTGAGAGGGAGCAGCAGTGGGGTAAGCATTTGCCCTGGGTGGCAGGGAGCCACTGTGGAGAAGGGAGGAAGTGGGTGCTGCGCCATGATCCCCTGCCCCATCTTCCCACTCCCCAGGTTCCCCCCTGCTACCCCACAAAGCCACTCCTGTTCTCCCTTCCTCTCTCACCACCCTAGTACTGTTTCCCACATGGCTCCTCTTGTCCTCTTTTGCCACCCCTGCCCTGCTCTGCTCCATTCCCCACACTCACTCCTGACCTCCCATTTTGCCACCTTTGGTCTGCTACCCCTACTACCCCACATAGCAGCATTTCCAAAAGTGTCATGGTTCATGAATATTCATAAGTAATTTGTTAATTTGAATACTTGTGAGTTTTTTAATGGTGGCGTGCCTTGAAAAATTTGAAGGTATCAAGGTGTACCATGGCAGAGAAAATGTTGGGAACCACTGAACTAGAGTTAGCATGAGTATGAATATTAGTGTGGCTAACAGGCAGCTGCAGCAGCATGGCTTAGCTGTCTTGAGTACAAATGCAATTGAATTCGATAGGTATATACGCAACTCAGCTAAGCTGTATTGCTAAGCTTGTGATATGGTGTCTAACCTACAGTATTTATACTCAAACTAGCCCTCACTGGGCTACTGTGAGTATGTGAGGGCAAACTGAGAATCCCACCTCTAGCTCCTATTGCAGACTAGCTTTAGTGGACATTGAAAAGCTTCAGAGAAACAGGATGGGGAGGGAAGAGACAGGAAACATGCTTTGAAAAATACAGTTTTGTTAGCTCTGTTGCTGGAATGCTTGGGTGGAAATGGTAAGCATGCCTGAGAGGGCTATGCTCCAGAGCTCCCAGCTACTCATTCCGTTGCAGGGTCTGAATAAATCCAGGAAGACGGTGCTAAAGCTCTTTCTTTATCAAAGTCTGACTCACTAGAATTGCTTCACATCCTTTTTTCTTTGGCATTCTGCCTGAGTGGTTCACATGCAACCATAAAGATAAGCACAGGGCATTGTGTGGAAGAGTACTTACAGTTCAAATGCTTTGTTCAAAAGCAACCCAACAATAATCCTCTTCTCTTATGTCTAAGACTTTCCTTACTGAGACACAGACTCTAGAGCATCTGATGCAAGACGTATTCAGGGGTGTCCCATTCACAACCAGTGAAGCATGATCTTGGTTGGGAACAGAACACTGTACTGTTTACTTCTAGGCTAGTGGGATAAAGTCACTTCAAGCTAGGGGAGACCCTCTGTTGTTAAGCTGTTCTGGAGTTCAGTATGAATGATTTCTTTTCTTTATAGAGCTTGTGCTGTTCTAAAGAAGTTCAAGGTTAAGATTGCTGAAGTGCAATGAATTTTATTACCTCTACAGCCATATTCTTAATATAAGGGCAAGTGTGGGGGGGAAAGTCTCCTGAGAGTACCCCAGGCTGAAACCACCTACCAGTATTAGGGGAGGTGTAGGGGGAGATGTAGAGCGGTCCTCCCCACCCCGCCCCCCCCCCCCCCCCCCCCCCCCCCCCGGGGGGGGGGGCGTGTTAGGGAAATCCCTGCCACCTACCATCTTGTCACAAATGAAATGAGCCTGGATAGCAGCCTGTGCATGGTCCTTCTCACTTGATACCATATACAACGGGTCTGAAACACAAGCAATCACACTGAACTTGTCACAGATTGAAAGACAACGAATGAACTATTAGCCAGGCTCATTGATTCAGGAGACCAGTTCTTCCGCGGCCCAGAGGAAACTGGACAGAAGCAGAAGCGGGGAGACACACTTGCACTTGCGGAAACCTTCCCTCCCTGCCTCCCCAAGGCTTCCAGGCTGCTGCTGGAGGGAAAAGGCTCCTGGCTGGGACAGCACTTTGCTGGCGAGCTGTGCAGTCACCGTGCAGCGGGCACGGCCGTGCATGCAGACATCAGCGAGTTTCTGCTGCAAGCGCCCGCCGTGCAGCAACCGGCCCGCGCGCTGCCCCCACCCCGCCCCCACGCGCCGCAGGCCTGCACGAGGCCAGCCCAGCCAATCAGCGACGGGGGCGGGTCTGACAGGAGGGGCGGGGCCTCATCGCGCCCCGCCCCGCCCCGGCTGAGGGGGGGTAGCCGCTCTGCGGGCCAAGCCGTCCCGGCCCCGCGCGCGATACCGTAGAGGAAGTCGAAGGCTCTGCTGGGGGCCATGGCCGAGCGGTACCGGCCCCGGGGGCTCGGGCTCCCGCCGGCCGCCGGCCGGGTCACCGCGTAGCTGCTGCTCATCGCGCCCGAGCGCCGCTGCGTTGCCGCGGCAACGACGCCGCGGGGCTGGGCGGGGCTAAGCGGATGGGGGCGGGGCTCTCACTGGTCACGTGATGCGTATGGGCGGGGCTGTTCGCCCTTCATTCTTTGCAGCCCAGCCTCACTCCTTACCTGTGTGCTGGCAAGCATGGCATTGAGGGGGCCCCCACCAGCCAGGAAGAGAGCTAGGGTGGAGAAAAGCACCAAAAAAAAAAGAAGGAGCCATGTGGTACTTTAACATTAACAGATTTATTTTTCGCATGAGCTTTCGTAGGAGAAAATCCCACTTCGTCAGATGCTTGGAAGAATGAAGTGACATGGGCCTGCTGCATGGGATAGGGCTGAGAGCGAGGCTGGCTCTACTGTGAGGCGAGAGACAGACATGGCTTCAGGGGACAGCTCTTAGGTGCCCCTGAAGATCAGGCTGGCTCCTGCCTCTTCAACTCCTTTCTAGCAGCTCAGGCACTGTTAGTCAACCTGCCGGTTAAGTCATGCTGGCAGCATGCACTTTAAATCCCTCTGCAGGCAGATGGTGGAGATTTATACACTTTGGAAAACATTTTCAACGTCCATGAATGAGATGGGGGGGCACCAAATCACAATTTGGCTTGGGGCAGCACAACCCCTTGAGCCAGCCCCAGCTGAGAGCAGTGCCAAGAGTGTCAGGTCTCCCAGTGCATCACCTGGGGTGTTTCAGTAAGAGGCAGCAATAGATGCAGGTTGCACTGCACATGAGGAAGCTGGGGGTTTTTTCTCCCCCCCCACTCCTGTGCAAATGAATATGTGTGGTAGTCTTTGAACATGCCACCAGACTCCTTTTTTCAATCCCCTGTTGAGAGCTTATGGTCCTAATTTTGCTAGATCTTAAAAATCACAGAGTGACCAGCCGCTGCATTTTCTATCTTATTACAACAATCTGTAAGCCGCTGCCCCAACCCTTTTGTTGTATGATTACAGAGGTTTTACTGGGCCATGCTACCTTGAATGGTCTCTTAGAACAGCGGTTTTTCAAACTTAGGGTCAGGACCCAGTTCTGGGTCACAGGCCCTCAGGCAGAAGTGGCCTTGGGCAATTGGGGGCCCTACATGAAGACCCTTTGTGGGGCCCCCTACAGGCCCCCACTGCTGCCTTCACTAAGGCCTCAGTCCCCCCCTGAAGCCCTAACTGCCCTCCCACAGCCCCAATGCCCTGCTACTACCCCCTGCCATGGCACTGACTCCCCCCACCGTAGTCCACCCCCCCATTGGCCCAGCTTTCCCCCGCCCCCCCCCCATCCGAAGGAAAGCTCCAGGGAACCTGATACTCATGGGAAGGGAGCGGGGGCCACAGCGCACTGGGGCCAGAGGCCATGCCACACACATGGCCTTGCTGCAGTGTGGGCGAAGCAGCACACCCCGCCATGGAAGCTCATGTGCTAAATAAAGTTTTTAGTCTTTAAGTGCCACAGGACTCCTTGTTTGTTATGATGATTTAGACTTATTGAAAAACACTGGTTTAGTGATTAGAGTAAGGGGAGTGGAAGTTAGGACACTTGGCTCTCTGCTGCTTACTTCCTGTTGGACCTCAAGCAAGTAAATTTTGCCATCTGTGTCTCCCTCTCTCCTTCTGTAAAATAGGTGTATTATACTTGGTAACTACCTTACAGATGGGGCTAAAAGTATTAATTTACAAATTTTAATAAAGTTTCATCAGATCCTCGGATGGACCAGGTTAGAATAAAGCAAAGGATTACATATAAATGTTCTAAGCCCTACCTTCACTAGCCTATTACCAATAGAACAAGTGCCATCATCTTGATCCATTTAATCCCAGAGGAACACATTCCAATTTATGTGCTTCTTTCCTGGTAAACAGGAAAGGTTAGAAAAAGGCTTCTGCTTTCTCATGAAGTAAGAGCAGCTAGCTTTTAGTGTGCTAAACCAGACAGAGTGGCAGATGAATGTTGCAGCATTTTAAATGGACAGACTTTTTAGCCTGTGACCTCTTTGGTGCAAGGACCAACGCTACACATTGTCAGCTAGGAACAAATAATAATTGTACACCATGCATAGAGTGCAAATTGCTCAAACATTGACACATTTGAAGACAAGCTTTGGCTATATCACATGATCAGTAAATTACAATATAGGATCAGCTCCTCAAAGGCATTTAGGCACTTAACGCCCATTGATTTCAATGGGAGTGAGGCACTTAATTACCTTTGAGGATCTGGGCCTCAGTAGCTTTGAGTCTCTTGGCTTTAGAAATATTTCAGGCACACAGCTTTCTTCGCTGTAGAAAAATAACTATTTCTAATAATGTTTTTTTCTTTCCCATCAGAGGTAGAGAGTGGGAAGTCCATGACTTTGAGGGAGCAATAGACAGAAGGCATGTTAATTCAATCCGCAACATAAAGCTAGAAGTAATTTCACACCTGCTTCTCCAGCAGATAAATTAGATCTAGTGTGACCTGTACATGCTTACAGTAGCCCACATGGAAATGCCATGACCATAGCAGATTGCAAAAAGGCGAGGAGATTCCCCCAAAATTAATGGGGTGGCTAACACTGAAGTTACATGCGTCAACCAGCCACAAACAGTGCTCATGATTCCTCACGCTGGTTATCAAGAAGCTTAAAAAAAAAAGAAGAAAGAAAGAAATACTCTGCCCCCTTTATTGCATTTCAGTCTCTGGCTCCCCATCAACAACGAAGTCCAATTAATTAAAACTCTATTCACTTTACCAAAATGTTTGCCTGATCCCCAAAGGGTCAGCCACATTAGAAGATCAATATTGTTTTGGATCTAACCCAAAATACCATGCTGCCAGCTAATCCTTTAGTAACTAAAACTAAAAGTTTAGTATAAAAGGAAAGAAACAAGATGAGAGATGCAGGGCTTTCATTGGGGTGGGGCAACTGCCCTAGGCCCCACGGCTCCATGGGCCCCACGCTGTGCTGTTATGAGCTGCACCCCCCACCCACAGTTGCACTTCCCCCCCCACCCCGCTGCATTTGGAGTGGAGTGGAAGGTTGCAGGGGGAGCGCGGAACCTAGTCTCTGCTATGGGACAGCCCACCCCACCCCCTATAGTGGGGGGGGGAGAGTCAACCCACAGGAGGGGCAAGAGAGCGGACCCCTACCCATGGGCTGGCTTGCGGAGCAGAGTAGCTGCCTCAGTAGAGGAGCAAGAGCGTGAGGTCTGGCCTCTGGGCTGGTCCATCCTGCCCCCCAGCATGGGTGAGGGCTCCCACAGGCTGATTGGCCCTAGGCCCCGCACCTCTTAGGGATGGCCCTGGAGAGACATTAAATGATCAAAGCAACCAGGTTCATACAAATGACTTCAAAGTCCATAGATATCAGATTCTTAGGTGTCTGAAGGCTTGTAGAGTTCCTCTGGTGGGCATCCAATATCTGGCTGGGTCTGAGTCTTTTGTTTCACAGCTTCAGATGTAGAATACTTGATCCAGAGGTAAGCAGCAGGAATGAAGAAGATGGAGACGATGCAGCTGCTTTTTAATCTCCTTTTGCCATGTGGTCTGTTTCAAACACTAGCCCACAGCATATATCTATGGCCTGATGACTGATAGGCATAGCCCTTGACTTGTCTCCCTGGGGTACTGTATAGCTCAAAGGCCTTGACTGGCCTTCAATCAGGCTGGTTAGTGCTAATCTGTTCAGGGTGTCACCTAGTAGCACAGCACAAGTTTCAGATACAGAAATATCACACATATTCATAATGTGCAATACAAAGATGATCCACATTTAATCGATGAGCTTACCAGATTCAGTAAATCTTAATTTTGCCAATATCTTGGATGGCATATTTTGCAAGATTTGTTAAAATTTTGCAACATGGAGATGAATAATATTAGACTTGGTCGATCATATTTCAGATAGTGTCACATCTAGAATTACTTTAAAATGGAACTACTAACATTTTACCTTCAGCCTCTCTCTGAAGTTTGTCAAAGGTAGCCATTTATGACCAATGCCTTTTTACAACAGGGCTCACAATTTCTCTAGCCTTTATACCAACCTGTAGCTCACAGACACTTATAGAGCTGTAACAGCATGGTTGCCCCACTCTGAGGCTGAAGGGGTTAAAAGCCTGCAGAAGAGAGCATGGCCAATGGGAGCTGATGGTTGCAGAACCAATCAGGTCGGAGGAGCGCTGTGTATAAATGGGCTGCAGGCAGGCCCTAGTTCTTGGTAGTCTTCCTTTCTTCTGTGTTGGGAAAGGGTGTGCTGAAGGCCTGGATGTGGGAGGTAGGACTTAGGGACAGCTCATTACAGACTACCAGGCTCCAAGTGGAAGGCAGACCTTGATGCAAGGCATGTGGGGAAGACTGCAGGTAGAACAGGAGGGGGGTTTAAAGTGTGCCCATTTGGAGTGCCTAAGGTCTCTGGGCTGGGCTGTGCATAAGTGGGTGAACCTGGATTCCTCCTGACATGGAGACAAAAATGGGCCTGAACTAGAGTGTATGCTGGAAGAGGGCAACTTGGATGGAGGACTGGACTAGAGACTCTGTAGGAGATGGAAAACAGATTGCTGGATGGGGTGGCCCCTTGAACAATGCCCCAGTTTCATCACTAGGAGGTGCTTGTCTGGTGGATCCAATGCAGAGAAGTGTCGGAGGTCCAAGAGTCCTAAGATCATTGAAATTAGAGAGACAAAGGAACTTCTGGGTCATTCTAGTCTACTCTACTGGCCCATCAGTCTCTTACCTGGGTGGGCTGCTGTACTGCATTGTATAGTTTTTGCAGGCTGTCCCTCCACAGGAAAGATGGCTACCATAATCTACTCTGTTTTGCACAACTATCAAGCTGCACTATTAAACTTCTACATATGATCAGTTCAACTCTGAATAGCAAGCCAAGCCAAGCCAATGTATGTGTGTGACAGGCTGCTCCCCAGCTCCAATCAGGTGTGCCACTGTGACCCCCCAGTTTCCATGTCTGAACTCCAATTCACTCAGCTTTGCTAGGTGACCACTCACTCCTGAGTCAGTCCACTCCAGCCTCTCACATGCAATTGGTCCCAACTAGCAGCTGTGTGCTGTCTCACTACTCAAGGGCTGGTCCCCAAGGGAGCACCCTCAGCCCCAGTTACCACACCAGGAGCCACTATCTACAGCAATTGGGACCCATTTCCAATCACAATATACTCAAGTCCAACCATTTAACAAAGAAATGGATCGTGCCCAGGCTTCCTCTCTCATACCTGCTAAAGACCACATAGTTTTAGATAAAACAACTACTAGTTTATTGATCAGATTATAATTCTAAGTGAGAACATGGCCAGTCATGGCAGAATCACAATATAACAAGTCGGGGGTGACCACAAGGAAATAAAAGGTAAAACACACATGCTAACCTAGTATCTCTACCTAAACTGACATCATAGTCCAAGCTTATGCTCAAGATGTTTGGCTGCCAGGTGTTTGTACAGCTAATCTCTGTCTGAGACCAAGCAGGGCCCAGATTTTGCTGGAAGTTGTTCAAGAGGGAGATCCCCAGGCAAAAAGCCCCAAATCCTCCGCACTGCCTCTCTTTGTTTCAGAACACTCTCACAACCCTTCCCCTTCTGGGCAGAGGTGATCTTTTTGTCAGGTTGGAGTCAGGGAACTCAGTTAGCATACCTTAGTTGCCTCCTTCAGGTGCTTGCTCACTCATGGCTTTTGTTGTTTACATGTTGCTGGAAGCGAGTTCTGCCTGTCTTACACCCCCCCCCCCCCGTGAGCCATGCTACACACCTGTACACATGCATAAGGCTGCAGGAAACATATCATCAGAGTTATTATGTAGAATAGGTTATGAGCACCCATAAAGAAACCTTGCATGGCATAATTGCCATAAAAATATACGAAGTGCATATGTGAACAGAAAAATCATAAGCTCATAACCTAAAGTACACAGATGTGCAGCCCATGAAAATGTGTTCACCCCTTTAGAGTAGGGGGTCTCAACCAGCTGTATGAACAAGCCTTCTAGGGTGTGTATCAACTTATCTGAATATTTGCATGAGTTTACGACAAGCTGCATAAAAAGCACTAGTGAAGTCAGTGCAGATTAAAAATTTCATTCAGGTGACTTGTGTATAGTGCTGTACAAACAATACACTGAAATGAAAGTACAATATTTAATTCAAATTGATTTATTTTAATTGTATGATAAAAATAAGAAAATAAGCATTTTTTCAGTATTAGTGTGCTGTGACACTTTTTTGTATTTTTGTCAGCAAGTTAAGTGAGGTGAAACTTGGGGATGTGTAAGACTAATCAGACTCCTGAAAGGAGCACTGTAGTCTGGAAAGGTTGACAGCAACTGCTTTAGTTTTATGTGCCTTGTCTGGTAACAGCTTTCCCCTGTTTTCTGCATAGGCTACTGTCTGTCCACTCCTCCTGTGATGGTGGGTGGCCAAACTTGGCTCTTTTTTTGCCATTCTACATTTTGCTTTGGAGAAAGAATTCAGATTTTAGTTTTATTTCTAAATTACCTTTTTTCCTGTTGTTGTGGTTAATATCAGGACTCTGGACACAATGTACACTAACCTAGGGGCTCACCTCTCCTGCTGGGTCTGAACTGACATTTCTTAGGAAAGTCACAAAATTGTTGTCTCACAGGTGAGCAAGCATGTTGCTTGTTCACTGGCACTAGCAATGGTGGGAGTGTTGATTTAGAGCAGATATGTGTTTTTACTGCTTTCACTTGTTTGATCAGTCAGTCTAGACAGTGTCTTGAAACATTTCTGCCCTGTTGAAACTAGCACTCCCACCCTTGCTACTACAGTAGTATTAAAATTGACACCTTTCCTGAAAAATGCTAGTGTGGACAAGGCTCAAGAGAAGAATTAGAACTAAAGAGGTGCTCTGATATTGCAGTGATGAGTGTCAGCATAAGAGACTATACTATAACAGAACTCTAGGGGTACAGGGTAAAACATTAATGGGGCACTAGGCAGGATGTTTCAATGGCACATTTTGGTAAATGTTGAAAAAGAAAACTCTCTCTCTACTCAGATTGGAGTGCTATAAATTAATAAGAGTCAAACTGTGCAGAGAGTTTTACATTCAAATAAACACAGGTCCTAGCTCAAAGTTTATAATCCAATCTGTGTTACCATTGTTGGTTGGTTATCTGTTATTACTCAGCTCTCAGGTGTTGAGGATTGATTAGTGAAGATCTGTTCATCTATCATTACCCAAATCTAGTCTAAAGAGCCTGTAACCCTTGCAGCTGGGCCTGATAATACTGCCTATTAAAGTTGCCTGACACTTCATATTAGAATGCACTCTTTGCAGTTGCTTATCATTTTGTCAAACTTTATGTATTTGGGCAGAAATTTTACAGTGCAGGTGTTTGCCTGAGTCCTGGTTCAGTTCATTGCCAATGAGGCTCAGAGAAGGTAGATAGGCGTATGTTATTTCCTACTTTTTGGGTGCTTGACTTTGCAGCATTCATAGTAATAACCAGAAGTGTCAAAACAACACTAAAATTTATACACAACTGTATTACCATAGAGCCTTGAAGCCCTACTCATGGACCAGGACCCCATTGTGCTAGGCACTGTACAAACTAAAGACAGACCCTGCCTTAAAAAAAAAGAGAGAGAGAAAGAGAAGCAAAGAGTCCTGTGGCACTTAAAGACTAATTATTTATTTATTGCATGAGCTTTCTTGGGAGAAAATCCCACTTCATCAGAAGCTCACATCTAAGTACAGGATGAGATGACAAATGGAAGAAGATAGGGGATTGCAAAGGAAACAAGAAGACATTAGTCAGTGTGATAGGAAATAGAATCCATGCACCAGCAGCCTAACCTAATTTATTGGTGAGTAATAGTAAAAGTAGTGTTCATATGTAAATTTTACTTTGTAATAGCAGGACACTGCTAATCTTCCCATAACACAGGAAAGCAAGAAAGAACTTGTCATTTTCAAGTCTTGCCACTGGGTGTCACAGTAGTTCTGCCCAGTGTTCAACTGGTTTGTTCACTGTTCAACTAAGCAGCCATTAAGGCAACAAGAGCCAACTGTGATAAGAGAACGAAACCTGCTCTGGGGCCAATTCAGCACTGATGTAACTCCACTGAGGTCAGGTAAATTCTTCCAGAGTGAATGGACACTTGATGTTACTTTGTTCAGTCTGCTTTTCTGTAGCTTTGCCAGCTGGTGAGTATAATCATTTTCCAGATGTGCATTGGGCAATCTTCTGGGGTGAAATGTTCAGCAGTGTATATATGGGTCACCTGCATTGCAGCTGCCATTGGCCACTCCTATTGCTTGGCTTGGGTAGTGGGTGCACAGACTTCTCAGCAGCCAGTCGGAGCCTGTGGCCTCATATCACGTGATCTATTGGTCTGACCAGAGAAAGAGACTGCACCTGCTCTACACTGCAGAGTTAAGTTGACATAAAGTAGTTTACACTGACCAAACTAAGTCTATATTAAAATGTAGCTCTCACCAATGTAATTCACACTTTACAATAACTCGACCTCCATCGTGAGAGGAAGAGTGCTTCGATCGATGTAGTTAGGTTGATGCAATGTCAGCGTCGACGCTGCTTTGCTCACATTGGCTGTTGCTGCCTTTCAGAAGCCATCTGACAATGTCCCACATTGACAGATACATTGGTGCAAGTGTTTCTGGTGAGGAGGCATATCATTGACACAACAAGCATAGTAGGGACATGAAGAAAATTACTGCAATGGCTGTAGAGCAACATAATTAGGTCAATTTAATTTTGTACTATATTGTCCTGTGTCTTGAGTCAGTGGAACGGTCATTTCCAGCTGTAGGTAGGAAGCAGATATATATGTAGCATAGATAGGTAGAAGTAGATATTTCTGGTCCAGAATGCCAGGCAGAAATGCAGAATCTCAACTGATAGTTGGCAGGTCTGTCTCGGGGGGGGGGTGCAGGGCCCAGGGCCAATTAGCCTGTGGACTGGCTCAGAGACCAAGCCGCATGCTCCCACTCCTCCCCTGAGCCAGTCACTCTGCCCCTGGGGGTGGGACAGACTGGCCCAGGGGCAGAGTCCTGCTCTCTCACCCCACATCTGGGCCAGCCAGCCCTGCCCCTGGGCTAGCTATTCCACTCTGGGGGTGGGGAGGGCTGGCCCATAGGTGGGGTTCCATGTTCCCGCCCCCATCCCACCATTTTCGGCTTCATGGTGAAAGCAGCGAGGAGAGAGCAGGGGATAGAACGGCGGGGGGGGCTGACAACAGGTAAGCCCTATGCTTCCCCGCCCACAGCAGGATTGCGCAGGGCCCACAGAGCCGTGGGACCAGGGGCTATCACCAGGGCTGTCCCTAGGAGGGCGAGAGGGGCAGCCGCCCAGGGCCCTGCGCTTTGGGGGGCCCATGGGGCTGCATGCCCCCCCCCATGCCAGGGACTGGGAGAGCTGGCCAAAAGTGGAAGCACAGGGCCTGCTCTACTGTGAGGCCAGAGGGAGGATTAGCTTGGTGTAAAAGTTGCTTAAGGCAGTGTCCATGCAGCCTGTTCTATCAGCATTGCAACAAAGGTGAGTCATTAGGACTAACAATGAGGGTCTAATTGTTGTTCAAACTAACTCTATGCCTCCTCTCTGGAGCCAATATCTCTTTGGGCTTCTCTCAGTCATATGAAAAGGACTGAGGTCCCTGGCCAGCAACCTCTGTGTCTTTTATCAATAGACCCAATGAAGAAAAGTAAAAACTGTGAACACCTTATTCCACCACTTCTGGGATATGGGGATTGCAGTTATATTTGCAGATTAGGACTTGGCTCTTTTTTCAGTGGGTTGAAAATTCCCTTGCTTGCAAAAAAAAGTTATAACTTGTAGATTTTGATAAAAACTCCTGTGATTTCTTGATTGATAATCAAAAAGAGAAGAGAAAAGCAAACTGTCCTAGGAGGAGCCTGTGTTACAAAGTATGTTATTTTTGCCACAATTAGAAAGCCTAAGTAACAGAATAAAATCCAACTCAGGGATGGATCTGCTGGAAGGAGAAGTTATAACAAGGCCCTAATCTGAAGGGGAGTGGATAGCCCCATCATGTTGCTGCCTTATGCACACTGCCAAGGGTCACCAGACCAAGCAGAGAGGGCTAGCACCACTTCAATCACAATATTGTGGACAATTGTGTGGTCATGAAAACTCATGTAGACTCAGGGAGCAGATGAAGAGTAGAGGTGAAACTGGAACCCAGAGGGGCTGCTTCAGTTCCTGGGGTTTGGCAGTGGAGAAGGGAGCAGGACCTGGAGCAACTTGGACAGGCTCGGCAGTAGACAGGATCTTCCAGGGCCTTCCTTTCCAGCCTAGCATTGGCTCTCTTCATATTCCCCTGTCGCAGCACTTCCATCTCATTTCTCCATCTAGTCACCCTCCCAACCCCCCATTTGCAAGGAGCTCCCCCCACACACTCCAGGCTACTACATGCAATTTTAGAGACTTAACATATTTCCTGATTTGAGACAGGAGTATGGCATGTGGGATCACCCTCTGCATGTTCCATGTAGGTGAGCTCAAATTAGATGTGTAGATTTCAGAGATGCAATAGAAGCTTCAAGAGAGAGGTTGAAAGCCATGAGGGACTGCCCCCCTTCCCCCAGCCATAGTCACTGTTCAATTTACTGGTGGTGGCCACTTTTTTTCAGTGGAGTGTCACCACATGGCAGAGGGATCTGGAGCTAGGTCCCGAGGAAAAAACTTTGACAACTACTGGTTTAAGGGCAGCTGAGAAACCAGACCCTGCACTCTTGTTTTGCCGCTTTAGGTCAGCTCACCCGGTCCCTAGCATGGGGCAGCTGGTGCAGGGGCCTCCCCTGGGTCAGCCAGCCCTGTCCCCCCCATGCCTGGGGAGCTGAGTGGGGGCCCCACAGAGGGCGATTCACCCAGGGTCTCACACCCACCTAGGGACAGCGCTGCCAATCACCCATCTCAGCCCCCCTCAAGGATGGCCCTGGTGGTTGGTGTAGGGAGGAGGGATTAAAGTTTATTAGGAATTGGGGAGCCATTTGAGAAAGGGGAATCCATATTTCCCCATATGAATAAAACTCATGAAGACAGGCAGCTGAATATTGACAGACTACGCAAGTGCTTATTTTAAATGCTGGAAGTCTTCATTCATATTAAGTTGGGTGAACTACAATAGCTGGCATTAAATTAGGACATAGATATATTAGGCATCACAGAAACTTGGTGGACTGTGGAAAAGGAATAGGACATGGTAATACTGGTGAACAAAATGAACAGGAATGACAGAGTAAGTCATATTTGTGGGGGTGTATCACTGTATGTGAAAGGAAGGAGTCAAATGAAGGAAAAAGCTTGAATAAATCAAACTGTACCATAGATTTTATGAATAGAAATTCTGTGCTTGAACAATGAGCATAGAAGTTGGCATATACTGCCAGCCACCTGATCAAGATGTGATGGTAACTGAAGTGCTCTGATTATAGAGGCTACAAAGCCAGAAAATAAAATAATGGGAGACTACAACTGTTGCCTTATTAAGTGGGTAAATGTCACTTCAGGAAGGTTTGCAGAGATAAAAAATTTCTAGACACCATAAATGACAGTTTCTTGGAACAGTTTCCCCTGGAACTTACAAGGGGAGAAGCAATTCTTCATTTAGTCCTAAGTGACAAACAAGATCTGGTCCAAGATGTGTGTATAACAGTGGTTCCCAACATGTTCTCTGCCATGGCACACCTTGCTACCTTTAATTAATTTGAGGCACACCACCATATAGTTTCCAAATGAACTCATGAATATTCATGAGCCAATGAACCAATCCAGAGCTCTTGGAGTAGTTTTTCAAAATATTTTGTGGCACACCTGCTCAGACCTGAGGGCACACCTGTGTGCTGTGGCACACTGGTTGGGAAATACTGGTGTATAACTGAACCATTTGGTAATAGAGACAATAATGTAATTACACAGGACATCCTCATGAGGCAAAAGATGCCCATGGAAACTCACCATAATAGCATTTAATTTAAAAAAGGAGAACTACACAAATGAGGAAGCTAGTTAAACAAATTAAAAGGAACAGTCATAATAGGGAAATTCCTGCAAATGGCATGTAAACTATTTTTAAATAGCAAAAGAGAAGCTCAGATTAAATTTATACTCCAAAATTTAAAAGTAAGAGGACCAAAAAAGCCACCAAGGCTAAACAGACGAATAAAAGAGGCAGAGGCAGAAAGGTATCCAAAAAACCTCTCACAAGAAAGTCAAATCCTAGTGAGGAAAATTAGAAAGAAATGTAAGTTGGGAAGTCAAGGTAAATGTCTACTATGTTGACAAAGAATTTGAGGAGCAGCTAGTAAAAGGCACATATTAATAGCAGCATTGTTTAAAATGTCAGAATAAAGAAACCTGCCAAATAGTCAATGGGGCTACTGGACAATCAAGGTGCTAAAGGACCATTCATAAAAGACAAGCCTGTGGCAGAGATGCTAAAGGAATTCTTTGCATTGGCCTTCACTGCGATGGATGTGGGAAGGTCCCCACTGTCAAGCCATTCTTTATGGTGACTATTTGAGCATTAGAGCAGTGTTTCCCAACAGCGGCAGTACCAACTCCTGAGGGTGTGATTTTGAAGTTCAAGAGGCTGGTAAAAGGTATGGTGGGGGCGGTAGGCAGGCAGCACAATTTTTTGAAGGGGTGTGGGAGTAAAACGGTTTCACTGGAATGGTGCTCTGCCACAAAAAAAGTCGGGAAACATTTCATTAGAGATTGAGGGGTCAGTAGAGGAGGCTTTGGAACAAATTGATAAATGAAACGGTAATAAGTCACCGGTACCAGATGATAGTCACTGATCAGTTAACATTTTTGCAATTTCATCTGTATTGTGTTGCTTAAATCAGCCTTTTTACCAGATGACTGGATGATGGCTAATGTATGACATGTTTTTCAAAAAGCTCCAGAGGCAGTTCTAGTTATTGCAGGCCAGTAAACCTAGCTTCAATTCCAGGCAAATTAGTTGAAATTCTTGTAAAGAATAGAATTATGGGACACTTAGATTAACATTATGCTGGGGAAAAGTCATCATGGCTTTTGTAAAGGGAAGAGATGCTTCATTGATCTGTTGGAACTGAGCAGAATAATCAGTATGTGTACAACAGTGATCCAGTGGATACAAATAAGTGGATCCATAATCTGACCTGCATCCACAAGAAATGGTCCGCGGATATCCATGTTGTATCCACGAATGCGGATATAATGCAGATATCCGTGGATATCTGCATATTTGCAGAGCTCTAGCTCTGTGCATATAAAAATATGTGGATCTGTATCCGATCTGCATCCACAAGAAATGGTCCGCGGATATCCATGTTGTATCCACAGATGCAGATACACAGCGGATATCTGCAGATATCTGTGGATTTGCAGGGCTCTAGATATAGAGTACTTGACCTTTCAGAAGGTGCATCACTAAAGGCTCATAAACAAACTAAACAGTCTTAGGGGAAAAGGAAAGGTACTGTCTTGGATATTACCTGGTAAGAATGAAAAGAGAGGGTAGGAATAAGTGGTCAGTCTTCACAAGAGACATACCAAGGTCCCCCAAGGATTAGTGCTAGGACCTGTGATTATTCTGCTCAGTTCCAACAGATCAGTGAAGCATCTCTTCCCTTTACAAAAGCCATAATGACTTTTCCCCAGCATAATGTTAATCTAAGTGTCCCATAATTCTATTCTTATTTATAAATGATCTAGAACTGTGGTTTTCCAAACCATGGGTCAGGACCAGCAGTTAAAGTATAATTTGGCGGGCCCCAGAACCTCCCACACAGGTGGGCCCCCCTCCTACACCCCAGCTCCTGCCCCCCAAACACCAACCTGCTACCCACCTATCCCACACCCGTTCCTGCCACCAATATCCATTCCCCCATCCCCAAAACCCACCTCCTGCCCCCAATCCCCACCCCCAGCTCAGGCACCCCCAATACCCACCCCCAGCATGAGCCAGGCTGCCCCGGTACTTACTGGCAGCCACACAGTGGGCCGGGAGACAATATGCATGCACAGGGGAGCTGGGTAAGCCCCCCTGCACCCCCCCGCTCTACCCTGCCTGCTGGAACGCTGCAGACTGCTGTTCTGGGGCCTGCTATTTTTAGGGGCCCAGCATTCAGGCCCCTAAAAATAGAAAATGGAACCAGAATGCTGCATTCCAGGGCCCGCTGTTTTGAAGTGGTGGACCCCAGAATGCAGTGTTCTGGCTCCATTTCTATTTTTAGGGGGCCTGGAACACTGAGTCCCTAAAATAGTGGGCCCCAGAACAGCGTTCTAGCCCAGTTTATTCCCTGGTCAGGACCCAGTACTGGGTCACAGACCTTCAGGTACTGCGTTGCGGAGCTCCCTGCTGCTACCACCACAGACTGGAATGCATTACTGAAATGTAATTGTTGGGTGATGAGTGTAAATGATATTTTTTCCAACTGGATCCTTAGGGGGAAAAGTTTGAAAACCACTGATCTAAGAAAGGGAGTGAAGAGATCATGGCAAACTTCGCAAAGTTTGAACTTGACTGTGAAAAGTTACAAAGGGATCTCCCAAAACTTGGCATTCGGGTGATAAAATGGCCAGCGGCATTCAATGTTGATAAGAGCAGAGTAATGCACATTGGAAAACAATCCTAGCTACAATGATGGGGTCTAAATTTTTTCTTACCACTCATGAAAAATCTTGGTCATTGTGGATGGTTTTCTGAAAACATCCACAAAATGTGCAGCAGCAGTCAAAATCTTTAGGAACCATTCAGAAATAAACAGATGATAAAAAAAAAATATCATAATGCTGCTATCCAGATGCATGGGATGCCCTCCCCGTGAATACCCTATGCAGGTCTGGTCGCTGTGAGGGATTACAGGCCTCAAAGTTGGGCTCATGGCCATGCACAGGCCAAAATCACCACCAGGCAGCTCAGCTGAATAACCACAGAAGGGAACCGGTCAAGTGCTAACTCCCGGGGCCCCTACCCTGAAGCTCCTGGGGAACATGCAGCACGCTGGAGTTGAACAGCTTTATTATAAACCAGGAAATAACACAGGAAACTGTCTGAACACCTAGACGAATCATTGGCTGGCTGCTACTATGGACCCTTCCTGACTCCTGAGCTTTGTATTCCTGCCTGTTGCTAGTTCCTGTCTTCCCTATACCAGTTCCCAATTTCCTAACTTACTCTAGGTCTCCATTCCTCAGCCTTAGCCCCAAAGCTGTCTGCAGTGCTGACCTGTGGCTCTGACCCTTTGGCCTGGCTCTTGCTCTGACCAACCTCACCCCAGTCATCACAATTATCACATCTCAAAGGATATTTAGAACTGGGAAACGTATAGGGGACAACAAAAGATTAAGGATATGAGGAGAAATTAAAAGGATTGAGGCTGTTCAGTTTAGAGAAGAGATCACTAAGGGGGGGATATAATGGAGGTGTACAAAAGCATGAATAGCGTGGAGAGAGTGAACAGGGAAGTGTTATTTACCCTTTGACATAACACAAAACTTAGGTATCATGAATGAAATTAGCAGCAGGATTAAAATGAACAGAAGGAAGTACTTGAAACATTGCACAATCAGGTTGTGGAACTCAATGGCCATGGCATGTTGTGAAGGCTGAAAGTATAAAGAGGTTCATGGAGGATAGGTATGTCATTGGCTACTAGTTCAGATAGTCAGGGATGCAATCCTGTGCTCTGGGTGTCTCTAAATCACCAACTACCAGAAGCTGGGACTGGACAACAAGGGATGAATCTCAGTCGTCCTGTTCTGTTAATTCCCTCTGCACTGGCCACTGTCAGAAGACAGGATACTGACCTAGACAGACTATTAGTTTGATTCAGTATGGCCATTCTTAGTAAATTAAGATTTTTACCTTCAGTGTGGATTAGAAGTTCCTTTTCATAACAAGAACATCATATATGGAGGAAATGAAATAGGGCCATCAAGGAGTCACTTAGACTGAATAGGCCCACCCCACTGGGACCATGGGGGGCTCCCAGCAGAGTTATTTATTCTTAATCACCCCCTGCTAGCAAGCCCATTTGAGGGCTGAAGTGTAGAAAACCCCATTATAAGAAGAGAAGGAGGAAAAAATTATCCAACTTTTTAAAATATGTCACAGTCAATTGAAAGGAGGGTCAGATCATTGCCAGAGTCAATCAACACGAAAATTGAATCTAGCCTGCTTTCCCTGAAGCACACTGACCAAAACTAGAAATACTTTAAGGAATGGAAAGAACTGCACCCACATATTTGTCGCTTTTCCATAGTTCTTTAATTCTCTTGTGTGATTTCTGAGATCAGTGAGTGTGAGGTTTTTGTTCCTTTGTAAAGTTTGTGTTTATTGTTCTGAATAACATACAGAATCATGAGGTCATAAAGTCCAGTCCCCTGCATTCATGGCAGGACCAACTACCCTCTTAAGCCATCCCTGACAGGTGTTTATACAACCTACTCTTAAATACTTCCAGTGATGGAGATTCTACAACCTGCTGAGGCAACTTATTCCAGTTGTTAATCACCCTGACAGTTAAGAAGTTTTTCCTGAAGACCAACGTAAACCTCCCTTGCTGTAATTTAAGCCCATTACTTCTTGTCCTATCACTGGTAGTTAAGTAGAACAAGTTTTCTCCCTCCTCCTCATAACAGCCTTTTAAGTACTTGAAAATTAATGTCCCTTCTCTTCTTTTTCCAGACTAAACAAACCCAGCTCCTTCAATCTTCCCTCATAAGTCAAGCATTCCAGAACTTTAATCATTCTTGTTGCTCTTCTCTGGATGTTCTCCAATTTGTTCACATCTTTCCTGATCTGAGGTGACCAGAATGGGACACAATACTCCTGTTAAGGCCTAATCCATGTGGAGGAGAGCAGAAGAATTACTACTTGTCTTCCTTACCATACTCCTGTTAATACATCCTGAAATGGCGGTTGCTTATTTTTATTTTTTTTGTGACAGTGGTACACTGTTGACTCGTATCTAGCTTGTGGGCCACTATGACATCCAGATCCCTCCCTACAATACTCCTTCCTAGGCAGTGATTGCCCTTTTTATGTGTGCAATGAATTGTTCTTTCCTAAATGGAGTACTTTGCATTTGTCTTTATTGAACTTCATTCTATTTACCTCAAACCAATTCACCAATTTGTCCAAATCATTTTGAATTATCCTATCCTCCAAAGCACTTGCAACCCCTCCCATCTTGGTATCATCAGCAAACTTTATAAGTGTACTCTTTATGCCCTCGTCTAATTCATTGATGAAAATATTGAACAGAACTGATCCCTGTGGTACCTTGCTCATTATGAACTTACAGCATGACTGTGAACCATTGATAACTACTCTCTGGGAGCAGTAGTCCAACCAGTTTTGCACCCATCTTATTGTAGCTCCATCCAGGCTGTACTTCCCTAGTTTCTTAATCAGAAGGTGATGCAAGACCACATCAAAAGCCTTACTAAAGTCTAGATATACAACATCTACTGCTTCCCCTTTATCAACAAGGCTTATTATCCTGTCATAGAAAGCTATTAGGTTAGTTTGACACAATTTGTTCTTGACAAATCCATGCTGACTATCACTTAAGCACCTTATTCTCTTCTAGATGCTTGTTAACTGATTCTTTAATTATCTGCTCTATTTTTCCTGGTAGAAAGGTTAAAATGACGTGTCTATAATTCTCTGGGTTGTCCTTGTGTCTTTATGTGGTCCCTGAAGAGTTAAACTATAAACTGGAATGCCCACAAGGGCAGAGCCCTGGGGAGAGCATGCCTATACTAGTGGGGGAAACTATTGTACCACCCTCTCTAGCCTTTATAAATTTTCCCATCAATCCCTTTTGTATTCATCTTTGCTCATGTTGCTTACCTGCACTGAGACACTGTCCCTACAGGGAGAGTGGTTTGGTGCCTTCAAGCTATGTTAAATTCACTCATTTTTAAGGACCCAAGACATACGTTAACCCATCATTCAGATAAACACCACTTTCTCTGGTCTCTCTGACACCAGTGTAGAATCATAGAATCATAGAATCCTAGGGTTGGAAGGGACCTCATAGGTCATCTAGTCCAACCCCCTGCCAGAGGCAGGACCACTCCCACTAAACCATCCCAGTCATGGTTTTGTCCAGCCGGGCCTTAAACACCTCCAAAGATGGAGACTCCACCACCTCCCTTGGCAGCTCATTCCAATGCTTCACCACTTGCCTAGTAAAAAAGTCTTTTCTAATATCCAGCCTCGACCTCCCTAACTGTAACTTGAGACCATTGCTGCTTGTTCTGTCCTCTGTTACCACCGAGAACAGTCGAGCTCCATCTTCCTTAGAGCATCCCTTCAAGTAGTTGAAGGTTGCTATCAAATCCCCCCTCAATCTTCTCTTCTGCAGACTAAATAAGCCTAATGCTTTCAGTCTATCCTCATAGGGCTTGTGCTCCAGCCCTTTAATCATTTTGGTTACCCTCCTCTGAACTCTCTCTAGCATGTCCCTGTCCTTTTTGTAGTGGGGAGCCCAAACCCTTCAGATTAGCTTCCCAAGGGATCCTGCCCATCAGTTCCCTGAGGGACCCAAAATCTGCTCTTTTGAAGTCCAGGGTTTTTGTTTTGCTTCTTTCCTTCCTTCCTTTAATCAGCATCCTGAACTCAACCATGTCATGGTCACTACTGCCTAGCTTGCCATTTACCTCTACCTCCCTGATCAATTCTTCCCTGTTTGTGAGCAGCAGGTCGAGAGGTGCAAGGCCCCTAGTTGGTTCCTCCAGCATTTGTACTAAAAGTTGTCCGCAACGCACTCTAAAAACTTCCTGGATTGCCCATGCACTGCTGTATTGGCCTCCCTGCAGATGTCAGGGTAATTGAAGTCCCCCATGAGCACCAGGGCCTGTGATCTACAAGCTTCCGCTAGTTGTCCATAGAACACCTCATCCACCTCCTGCTTCTGGTCTGGTGGTCTATAGCAGACCCCCACCACAACATCCCCCTTGTTGCTTTCCCCTCTCAATGTAACCCCCAGACTTTCTACCGGCATGCTTCCACTTCCATAATGGAGCTCTGAACAGTCATAGAGCTCTTTTACATATAGTGCTACTCCTCCCCCTCTTCTTCCCTGCCTGTCTTTCCTGAACAGTTTATACCCATCCATGGCAGAGCTCCACTCATGCAGACTATCCCACCACGTCTCCGTTATTCCTATGATATCATAGTTCCTTGCCTGCACTAGTACTTCCAATTCTTCCTGTTTATTTCCCAGGCTCCTCGCATTAGTGTATAGGCACCTAAGATACCCGGTCACTTGCCCTACTTTGTCAGTTTGGTTTTCAATTCTATTACATATACTTCCTTGCATTTTTTCTTGGAGTTCTCCTCCCCCACTCTCCTCATGTGTTGGTACTTCAGTGGAACATTTAAGACAATTATTTGATTCCCCCCCCCCATGTTCCAACTACCTTCTCTTTTATTCCTGGTACTACAGTCCCAACACCCCCCAAGTTCCATCCCTTCCCCCAGATCTCCCACATTGCCACTTACCTGTGGGCTTTGGTCTCCTTCCCCCATTGAACCTAGTTTAAAGCCCTCCTCACTAGGTCAGCCAGTCTGTGCCCAAACACACTCTTCCCCTTCCTGGACAGGTGAAGGCCATCTCTGCCTATCAATCCTCTGTCCTGAAACAGGACTCCATGGTGTACCCTTTGAGATATTCAGTTACTTTCTACTCATCTAGTTTTTTGTGATGTGTTACAAAACTTTTTTTTTTTTTTTTTTTTTTTTTTTACTGTTGAGCTGTCCGGGAATAAGAGGGATTCTGATATTTACTTAAAGTTTGTATTTTATTTCAATTAATTATAGTCAATACAAAAATATTTTTGCTCCTACTAACACTATAGATACAATGACATGCTGTAAAACATCCATTTCAGAAGCAGCACTAGTTTTGGTCACATCACACAGATAATAAGCATTCTAGTCTTAAACTCAGAGCATTGAGGAGGGTTACAATGGTTCTGAGAGCATCACAATTCCTGGCAAAACTGTGTTCTCTGGTTCACATAGCAGAGCTGGATTAAAAGATTTCCCCCTGCATCAGTGAAGCTTGTGGAGCTGACCAAATGTAAGGAAAACCAAATAGTGGAGTCAAGATCTTGGAGTTCTTAGCACAATAGTGGAGAAGCTGGAAAAATGGTATCAAAAAAGATTAAACATAATCTACTGAAAGGGGGCCCCAGAAACATATTTTTCTTGTTGGGGATTAGAATGGATCCACTGCATAATATTTAATCCTTTTTAAAATTATGTATTAGAAGTTGTAGAGTTTTAAGGGGAATTATAATCCAATAAGGAGGACAACATATTCACAGCTGTATCAGAAGTCTTTATTGAAGAGAACTGAGAGAGAGAGAGAAGACAGACAGGTTTTCTTAGCACCTAAACAACTCTCCCATTTATCACTATGACAGCCCTAATGACCCTAGATAGTCCAAAACACCACATATTCCTCCCTCTCTAATGAACACCCCCTCGCCGAATATAACCCTCCCCCCCCAAGAAAGAATAAGAACTAAGCTAGGAGATGAGGGTAGACTGCCCCACCTCCGGTGAACCCCCGGGGAATTATTCTGCCCCATGACGAGGGGGTCACCACTAGCTAAAGATCCAGCTGATTAGGAGGCCTTCTGTCACAAGGTGGATTACGGCGAACTTCTGGTATGCCCACCCCACAAGGTGGTATTGGTGGTGGTGGGATCACAGGTACTGGGGAAGTCGCCGGAACCGGAGAGGATGTTGTGTCTGGTTGGTTCAGGGAAGCTGAAGGCGTTGAAGGGGTGGCTGGAGCAGGAGAGACAGAAACAGTCGTTTCTTGCTCTGATGTTGTATCATCAGTAAGGGTGAAGTCAGATATGTCTGCTGGAGATGCATCTTCTGGGTGGATATGATGGAGAAGCAGCTGATCTACATGCCGTCGCCAAACTAGGCCACTCGCTGTCTGGACAGAGTAGGAAACAGGTCCTGTCTGGGCAATGACCATTGCTGGGACCCATTTAGCTCCTGAAGCGTAGTTTCGAGCAAGAACTGGCTGTCCAATACTGAAGGTCCGGCCCTTTGTTCTTGGTGAACGTTTGCTGACCTGGTCCTGCTGTTGGCGTTGAACCGCTTGCTGTGTGTCTTGTGGTTTCAACAAATCAAAGCAAGAGCGCAACTGCCATCCCATCATAAGAAAAGCTGGAGATGCCTTAGTTGTAGCCTGTGGAGTATTTCTGTAGGACAACAAGAAGTTGTCCAGACGCTTATGAAGAGGAGAACGTCCCTTTGCGGATTTTAGAGCTTGCTTCATAGTCTGTACAAACCTTTCAGCAAGTCCATTGGTGGAAGGATGATACGGTGCTGACCTGATGTGATGTATTCCATTGGCCTTCATAAAAGTTTCAAAATCCTGAGAAATGAATTGTGGTCCATTGTCACTCACCAGCTGTTCTGGAAGACCATAACGACTAAAAAAGCCACGCAGGGTCTGAATAGTGGCTTCTGTAGTAGTGGACCGCATTACAGAGACTTCTGGCCCTTTGGAATGGGCATCCACAGCAATCAGAAACATACATCCTTCAAACGGGCCAGTAAAATCAACATGGATACGTTGCCATGGCCTTTCAGGCCAATCGCATGGGTGAAGAGGTGCCAAATGCGGTGTGTTCCGAACGCTCTGGCACGAGGTACAAGCTCTAGCCGTTTCTTCAATGGCCGTGTCTAAGCCCGGCCACCAGAAATAGCTCCGTGCAATTTCTTTCATGCGCACTATGCCTCAGTGACTTGAATGGAGCTGTTCCAACAAACGTGGTCTTAATGAAGGTGGGATAATGACACGCATACCCCACAACAAACACCCGGATTGGGTTGATAACTCTGTCCTCCTAGACACATGGGGCGGAGGTCAGGAGAGACCTGAGAGTCAGGTAAGCATGTTCCATGCATCACGAAATCCATAACTCGTGAGAGTACTGGGTCAACCCGTGTTGCTTTCTTCACTTGAGTAGCCGTGACAGGTGTGTTTTCCACCTGTTCAAAGTAAAAGATTCCTTCCTGGCCCTGATCCTGAGGATGTGCCGGGAAGGGTAGTCTTGAAAGGCCATCAGCATTGCAATGCAAAGAGGATTGCCTGTACTTGATTTCATATGTGTATCCAGAAAGCATCAATGCCCATCGTTGCATCCGAGTAGCAGCCAAATGTGGGATGCCTGTGTGTGGCCCCAAAATTGATGTCAGGGGTCGATGGTCAGTGAGAAGTGTGAACTTCTTTCCCCACAGGTACTGGTGAAATTTCCGAATGCCAAAAACAATGCCCAGTGCTTCGCGTTCGATTTGGGCATAGTTAGTTTCGGCCTTGGTCAAGGAGCGTGAAGCAAAAGCAATAGGCCTCTCTTCACCAGAAGGCATAATATGTGACAATACAGCCCCAACTCCGTAAGGGGAGGCATCACAAGCCAACTGAAGGGGCAAGGATGGGTCAAAATGTGTCAGAACCTTAGAGTTTACCAGTGAGCGTTTAGCTTCATTAAACGCAATATCACAGGCTTCGGTCCAGTTCCAGGCCTTTTTCGGCCCCAGAAGCTCATGTAGGGGTTTCAGGAGTGTCGCTAATTGTGGAATAAACTTGCCATAATAGTTTAATAAGCCTAAAAAAGAGCGAAGTTGGCTTACGTTCTGAGGTAGCGGAGCATCCACAATAGCCTTAACCTTGGCTGGAGACTTATGGAGACCATCAGCATCAATTATATGTCCAAAATATTCAACTGAGGGCTGGAAAAACTTACATTTGTCTCGGTGAACACGCAGACCATACTCTTCCAGTCTTTGCAGAGTAGCTTCCAAGTTCGTGAGGTGTTCCTCCTCATTTTTGCCTGTGACCAGGATGTCATCCAGATAGCACTGTACTCCTGATAAACCACTCAAAATCTGATCCATTGCCCTTTGGAACAAAGCTGGGGCTGAAGTAATGCCGAAAGGTAAACGACAGTATCTGTACAACCCCTTATGTGTTACAATTGTCAACAATTCTTGAGATTCTTCTTCAACATGCATCTGTAAGTACGCTTGACTCAAATCAATCTTGCTAAATTTTTGTCCTCCAGCCAGACCTGCAAAGATGTCCTCAATGCGGGGAAGAGGATATTGTTCTGCACATAACACTGGGTTGACAGTGACCTTGAAATCTCCACAAATCCGAATGGAGCCATCCTTCTTCACTATTGGGACAATGGGTGTCGCCCACTGACTGTGAGTAACTGGCACCAAGACTCCCTCTTTGACTAACCGCTCCAAGTTTTCTTCCACCTTGGGTCTGATGGCAAATGGCACCATCCTGGCCTTCAAACATTTTGGTCGGCAATCAGGCTTTATATTTAAGTTCACAGTGATTCCCTTCATACTGCCTAAGTCTTCACCAAAAACAGCAGCATGTTTCGTTAGTATTGCTGCTAGATTCATTTCTTCTTCAGTCAATTGATGCACTTGTGACCAATCGAGTTGGATTTTCCTGATCCAAGATCTTCCCATTAGGGCTGGGTAATTTCCCTTTACGACAAACAGTGGTAGCTTTGTGGTCTGTCCATTGAGTTCTACTTTCACATCAATAGTACCCAACAGGGGAACAGTCTCTCCAGTATATGTGTTCAAAACGACTACTGTCGGCTTAAGTGGCAGATGTCTAAAGTCCTTCTCATACACAAGGTTAGAAACTAATGAAACTGCTGCGCCAGTGTCCAGTTCCATGCGTGTAGGTTTGCCTTCTAACACAGGTGTTACCCAGAATTTACGTGGGCCAGCTGTTATAGACAAAACATGGATGGAATCTTCATCTTCCAATTGGGTATCACTATGATCACCAGTATTCTGCTCTACTGCATGCAGAATTTCCCTCTTAGTCCGCCAACCCAACGGCCCATTTTTGTCAGGTCTGCCACTTCTGTTCGGCTCACCCTTCCTTTGTTTGCAGGCACGTTCAATGTGCCCTCTCTTACCACATTGTCGACACAGTAGTTCTTTAAACCGGCACTCTGATGCGAGGTGGTCCTGCTTCCCACACCGGTAACATTCTTGTCTCCCCCGTGCCCTGGGGGCAGATTGTAGGGATACTTTACGGACACTGACCCCGATCTGTTGCATGTCTTGGGTGACGCGTTCCATGGAGACTGCAATTTCCACAGCCTTCTGCAAGGTGAGTTGACCTTCAGTCAATAGGCGTTTTCGTGTTGATTCACTGTGCAGGCCACACACCAGCCTGTCATGCAGCATTTCCTCTAACATGTTCTTGACGTCACAATGTGCTGCCAGCTTCCGCAGAGCTGCTACAAATTGTACAACTGATTCACCTTCCTCTTGGTTCCTTTGGTAGAACCTATACCTCTCTGCGGTTACTAGTGGCTTTGGGGAAAAATGTGCTCCCAGAACTTCCACTAGGTCCCCGTAAGGTATCTTCTCTGGCTTCTCCGGATAAAGCAAATCACATAGCAAATTATAAGTCTTAACTCCAGTGACTGTTAGAAAAACTGGTACCTTCTTCTCATCAGTTATGTCGTTTGCTATTACAAAATTTTGAAATCGGGCTGTATATGTCTGCCACGAATCTGCCGAACAATCATATGCTTCAAAGGGGGTAGTAAGTAAAGCCATGATGCCCTCTTGTGGTTATTGTTTGTCTCTTGCCTTAACAGCAGGCAGATCAGCTTTCAGAATAGCCAGCTAGCCCTTAGGCAAACAAATCAGCTTTCACAGCTACCACCCAACCCCCATGCAAGCAGTAAAATAAAGTTTTGCTTCTTACATTGTATTCTGGTTTTCCAAAGTTGCCAGGATTGTTAAGGATAGCTACTCCATCACATATCCCATCCTCTGTTGCCAGATGTAGAGTTTTAAGGGGAATTATAATCCAATAAGGACAACATATTCACAGCTGTATCAGAAGTCTTTATTGAAGAGAACAGAGAGAGAGAGAGAAGACAGACAGGTTTTCCTAGCACCTAAACAACTCTCCCATTTATCACTATGACAACCACAATGACCCTAGATAGTCCAAAACACCACAGAAGTGGCCAAATGGATTATGTGGGCTGATCAAGGGAGGGAATGAGTGGGAGCTAGAGACTCAAAAAAGCTCCTAGCTCACATCTGCCACCAGCCAGGAGGCGCTCAGAACTGAAGCTAGCAAAGCAGTATAGTCATAGAATCATAGGGCTGGAAGGGACCTCATAGGTCATCTAGTCCAACCCCCTGCCAGAGGCAGGACCACTCCCACTAAACCATCCCAGTCATGGTTTTGTCCAGCCGGGCCTTAAACACCTCCAAAGATGGAGACTCCACCACCTCCCTTGGTAGCTCATTCCAAGGCTTCACCACTCGCCTAGTAAAAAAGTTTTTTCTAATATCCAGCCTCGACCTCCCTAACTGCAACTTGAGACCATTGCTCCTCGTTCTGTCCTCTGTTATTACTGAGAACAGTCAAGCTCCATCTTCCTTAGAGCATCCCTTCAAGTAGTTGAAGGTTGCTATCAAATCCCCCCTCAATCTTTTCTTATGCAAACTAAATAAGCCTAATGCTTTCAGTCTTTCCTGATAGGGCTTGTGCTCCAGCCCTTTAATCATTTTGGTTGCCCTCCTCTGAACTCTCTAGCATGTCCCTGTCCTTTTTGTAGTGGGGAGCCCAAAACTGAACACAGTAATCAGTATTCAATGAGAATACACAGTATTCAATGAGAATAATCATAGTAAATGGCAAACATAGACGCGTACATGCATTTCCTTCAATATTCAGTTTAGAATTAGTGTAAAGTCCAGAACACTGTTCCCTCTAAGCTGTGCATGTGTGCACACGCACACAGGTCATGAAACCTGCGCACACAACAAAATAAAGTGTGCATGAAAAAATTCAATAGTGCTAATATTGGTGCTCACAAAGAAACGCTTTTGCACACACAAAAAATGTTTGTGCACACAGTTTACGAGTAAGTAGAGGGAACATTGGTCCAGAGGGGGAAAAAGTTTAATACTGTAGCTGGAAGGGGGCGGGGGAGCAGTCTTGTTTAATGCAAAGATAACCTGCATAGACCAGTGGTTCCCAACCTCTTCAGCAACGCAGCACACTTCAATGAAACAAACAATTCATGGCACACCCCCTTTTTTCAGCTGAACTGAGTGCTCATAAATATCATGTTTACTATGATTATAGTCTTACTAGTGAGGCTTGCAACATAATGCATACAACAAGCTAAAGAAAGATCACATGCATTAATATTTCAGATCCACTGGGGAAAAATAAACCATCTCAGTTTTGCCCTGTAACTACATGCATTTAGAATGTTCACATTTTAGAATTGAAAGACCAATGCGTTTCATGAGTTGCAAATTTGGTTGGACAGAATATTGTTTAAGATGAAACAATGGTTTTTTTTACATAGATTTTCATGATCATAGAATCATAGGGTTGGAAGGGACCTCATGAGGTTATCTAGTCCAACCCCCTGCCAAAAAAAGCAGGACCACTTCTACTAAATTATTGCAGCTAGAGTTTTATCCAGCTGGGCCTTAAACATCTCCAAAGACAGAGATTCCACTACCTCCCTAGGTAGCCCATTCCAATGCTTTACCACCCTCCTAGTAAGAAAGTTTTGATCTTTATACGGAATTTCACAGAACACTTGGACAGTTCTCACAGCACATCAGATGTGGCCCGCTGGTTGAAAACCACTGGAATAGACACCACCACTGTTTGATCACTTTGGGGTTAGTTCACTTCACAGCTCCTGCCCTTTTTATCAGGTGAGATGCAGAAGCCTGAAGCACTTACTCTTAAGTCTTGAAAAGTGGAACACCAGCAGATTTTTTTTCTTCTTCCCCTAAACAGCTTGCTGCATCCATTGCAGAATTTGTAACTATTCAGCTTAGTCACCCAGTTAATCACTAATGATGGGAGCTAAGTGTTTCACCCTGCCAGTAATTTATGATGGTACACATCTGTCTAGCACATTTTCTTGTAATGGAGATGGTGACCCTGGCCACACCCATGTAAACAGTTTGGTCTTGCCTTCTGTGCAGTTGACCATTCCAGAGCACATTGCGGTGTGTGCTGTGGTGCTGCTCTGCATTCATGTCCTCTAATGTTATTCCCTGATGAACTATGCTTCTGTCCCAGCTATCCCAGAATGCACTGAAGGCAATGTGCCAGTGTACCAGGTTTGAGGGTAGGGTGGGGTGCCACAAAGTCATCTGGCATGTTTGTATCTTGAATAAGCTGCTGTGTGGGGCAAAATTCAGCTGTTTCTTGTAACTGGCGCTAATGAGTGTTGCAGATGAGTTACTGCAAAAGGTTATATCTGGAGTGAAGATGGCATGATGAATCTGGGAATGTTTGGGAATGTTTTGTAATCTAAGTCTGTATTTCAGATCATTTCTACAGTCTTCAAAGGCTACTGTGGCGTATCTCGAGTGCCACTGATCACACAGTGTAAATGTGGAGCAATGCTATAACTATACCAGGGCAAGTGGGGCAAAACCCCAGGCACCAAATTTTAGAGGGCACAGGGGACAGATCTGGCTCCTCAGCACCCCCAATAAGCTGGATCCATCCCCAACTACCACAGAGAGCTGGATCTGTCCCCTGCAGCCTCTAAAATTCAGCACCAATGGATTCCAGCACCACTGCATCTTCGGTCTTCCCCGGTGGCAGCGAGGAGCTGGATCCATCCCCAGCCACCATCAGAAGGCAGCTGGGGCCAAATTGGGATCCCCACCTCTTTTTGGTGACAGGTGGGGGAGGACTGCGCCCCTGGGCTGCATCAGGGCCCAGGTTGGGGGGAGGGCACCTTTGGGGCTGCTTGCCCCGGGTGTTGGACGTATTTTTGATGTATTTTACGGTATACAATGTATTTTGATGTTTGTATGAACGTCTTTTTGAAGATTGTCCGATGTTACAATGGGAAGTTTGTTTGGGATTGTTCCACCCTAGCAACAGCTCTATGTGGGAGACGGGAGCTGAGCAATTTCTGAAGGCTGTGTGGCAGTGGCTGCTTGCGGGCTGCCAGGATCACTAAGCCTGCCCGGCAACAGCAGGCAGAGGGCAGCGATTACAGGAACACGTGCAGCCCTTCGGGAAGGTTCCTCACAGAACCCGATGAGGAGCAGGTTAAGGCACGAAAAGGGAGCCTCCGATTGGGTAGCGCGCTTAGTATTTAAGAGGCGTACTCTGAGGGGACCGCGCTTCGCTGCACCTGAACTCTGGGGGTTCCTACTCAGCAAGTTGCATTGTAAGGACTTCCCTGCGCCGTCTGGACTGCTGAAGGCCCGCACTTGGACGTTGTTGATGTTTGCTTTGACGAAGCCTCGGAGCCCCCAGGACGTGGTTAGACTGAGTCTTTGATTCTTGGAATCAGAAACTCAGACTCAATAGGGAAGACTCCTAGCAGGCTTTGAAGCAGATGGGTGTGTTGTGGAAGACCCTGAAGGCCAGAGTCCCAGAGGTGTGTCTCCGAAGACTGGGCTCTGTGGTTTGAACTGTGGTATAGGGGCGAATGGACATTTGTGATAAGGACAGGCCAGAAGGGCCCTGAAGCAGACAAATCAAGTGAGGTCACTGGGCCTGCGAGGGACCACACCTGCATTTGTGTGACCATCGCCTTCTGGTGAAGAAAGAGCGTGAGGATCTGTGAGGAATCGGGTGTTGAGGGAGTGGTACATAAGTGGGGCTTGCTCTGGAGTTGGGACTCAATCCATAGCATCCCAGGAGGGTGGTTGTGTGTGAAGTCCTGAGTAGGGGGTACTCACTTGTCTGATCCAAGGGGCTGGATAGCCCGGGAAAGCGGGTAATTGCACCTAAGTCTCATCATCAAGTGAACCAACCTGGAAGTGGTATCAGTGAAAAAGGATCAAGAGTCTTGTTTCTGGTTCTGTGGTTTACCTGTTTGTTTCTTCAAAGGTGGCAACCTTGTCTGTTGTACTTAAGATGTAAGGCACCTTATTCCTATTGTGCTTCCCAATAAACCTGATAATCTATTTAAGGGTTAACTGGCCTCTGTCTGGTCTGTGAATTCTCTCTGTGAGAGAGGGCACAGCAAGTTGATAGATTCTTGCAGGCATGGAGGGCCTATAACACAGAGCAGTCCTGGTAACATCAATTTCCACTCTAACACAGCACCGAAATAGGTAGTTACGGCCCTAAAGCAGAGTATAAAGATGAAAAGGAATTTTTGTTACTGTATTCCAAAGGGGCAGTCCTGTTAATCTAGTTTAGTAAAACAAACAAGGAGTCCTATAGCACTTAAAGACTGTTGCTGTAGAAGCTGTAACTTCTGGAGCGATGGTGGCTCCGTCGACCTGGCTATCGCCATCCAGGAGGTAGATTGCCTACATCAGTGGAAAAACCCCTTCCATCGATGCATGTATGTGGCAGTGTCACCACAGCATAATTACAGCACTGCAGCTGTAGCACCTGTAACCTACAGATACGCAGGGACGTTGCCAGACAGCAAAAAGACATGGGGCACAGGTCCCCCTGCCCCTGGCATGGGCCCCGCCCCTCTTTGCCCCACCCAGCCAGGCCACTCCCACAATAAGCTCCACCCATGGGCCCCACCTGAAACTGGAATTCACATGAAATATTTTGAAGTGTGGAAGTTTCACATGAATGGAAATTTTGGAAACATGAAGGTATGATTCTTCTGAAAGAAAATACGCTCCCTGGGGCCATGCCAGCCAATGACTAAAATCGAAG
Organism: Podocnemis expansa; assembly: GCA_007922195.1. Taxonomy (NCBI): domain Eukaryota; kingdom Metazoa; phylum Chordata; order Testudines; family Podocnemididae; genus Podocnemis; species Podocnemis expansa. Next base: position 4,480,411 of record ML682043.1, read on the forward strand.
TTGTTGTCAGTTTCTAGTCACCAACTTCCTAAGTACAAGGGTAGTCTGGCCATGTGGACTACCATGGATTATCCTGGTCCAGAGTGTTTAGCCTCTGCACCACTCCCCTACCACACAAAGCCCCATGCTCCTCTCCATGTCATGTTGTGAAACATCTCCTTCATAACCATCTGCATTAAAACTGTAAAATGAGCAATCATTCACTTCCAGTGTTCCCTAACAAATGAACCAAGGTGCTGGCAATTTCCCCTTAAAAGGTCATAACCCATGTTAGGAGGACATATAAAGATTTTCCTCCTGTCTGACAAGCAATATCAGGTTTCTGTTGCTGAATATCAGGTGTCAGGGAGCTCAGAAAATAGGCATGGGATGGAGACTGGTGGGTCAGACAGTCCCTGGGACTTCCAGCCAACTTGTTTAGGTTCTCCATGTACCAGAGAAGTGGATGGCATCTGGGTGCCCAGCTGAGAGATGATACCCTGCTGACCCACACTGAAGACACCTACTGCTGTGTTTCTCAAGCTTTTAAAATAGAGCCCATGCCTCCCCTGAGCTTTGCTGTAATGCTTGCCCCCCACTTCGAGCAGCAGCATGAGATTGTGGAGGAGGAGAGAGGAGGAGTGGCAGCAGAGCTGCTCCAATCTCCTATGCTGGGCTGGTCATGCCACAGGGCAGGAAATTTGAAAAGGCTGTGGCCCTCTCCCAGCTTCCAGGTGTATGCAACCCATGTAAGGGAAGTTAGGGAACTCATGGGGCAAGCAGGCAGGCTGGCTGGGAAAAAAAGAACAAGGAGTCGTGTGGCACTTAAAGACTAACAGATTTATTTTTTGCATGAGCTTTCATGGGAGAAAATCCCACTTCGTCAGAAGCTTTGAAGGCCGCCAGTGTGGTTCTGAGTGGGGTCAGGCCAAACTGCAGGCCCAGCCAGACTGCCTGCCTTCTGCCTCCTCTGCAAACAGCCAAAGAGAAAGCAATAGAGTGAACTGACAACAAGGCAGAGAAGGCTCCTGCACTGTTCCCTCCCCCTGTCCTTAACTCCCGCCAGACTCCCAATCTCCTTCCTGAGGAAACAGCAAAGGACTTAACAGCAAAAACTGAGTAAGCCCACTCTTACAGGAAAACCAGAGTCCAAACCAAAAATACAGTATTACTGGGACCACAGTATCAAATGCAAGACAGACAACATTATGAGAATTCACAGTGAAGTACTGCAAGAAGATAAAGTAAAACAAGCAAGGAGTCTAGTGCCACTTTCCAAGAGTAACAAATTTATTTATCGTTAGAGCTTTTGTGGGTGAGATCCCACTTTGTTGGACACCTGAAAATGGTTTCCAAAATGGCATTTTGCTCATGTGATAAATAAATGTGTTACTCTTTAAAAGTACCACAGGACCCCTTGCTATTTTTCAGGGCCGTAACTACGGCAGGGCCAATAGGGCTTTGCCATGGATGTGCTGGAGCAGCTCAATAGAACTGCTCATTTAAAAGGCACGTTTTTGCAGCACTGGCCACAAGTGCTGGTAATGGCAAGGGGCATGTTCCAATTGGAACGCGCCGTGGGTGGCAGGTAGCCACATTACAGCTCTGCTATTTATACAGAACTAAACTAACATGGCTACCCTTCTGGAACTTGTCAGTAAGAGGAAGGTTAATTTTGTGGCTTGCTTCCTGGTAGGTATACTTACGCAGTGCACAATTCATAGAAGGGCAAAACTGAAGAGCACAATAAATAGTATGTCCAGTCTGAAGAATGATCGTGTAACAAGGGCACTCACTCAAAGGCGTCTTCTTTTGCAGGGTATTCATTTTCTTTAGTGCCAAAAGTAAGTTTTCCTTTTTGCCTTGCAGAGCCAGCTCCAATTGGATAGGTGTTGGATTATTTTCTCTCTTGGTCATCATTGACAGAAATATTCATTACATACATCCTCTATGCAACTGAATGCAATGGGATTGTTTACTTGTTTAAAGCCCCCTTCTTACTCTCCCCACCAAGCTACAAACCCCTCCTGATCCCATTATTTCTCCTTCCCAGCTTGACAGACTCTCCAGTGGGCACACACCTCACTTGGCTCCCAGTACAACCCTCTGCCCCAGGCTAGTCTGCCTTCTTGCTCACCACTCACTTGTCTACTTTCAGATCTGAGAAGGAGTGGCAGTGGGGTTGCAAAGGGAAAAGAAGTTATTTGTTATCTGAGTAAATTTGATACTAGAGAGGATGCTCAAGAGGCACCAGTTTAAACCAAGGATGCCGTTTCTGAAGTTAATTTCAGGAGTTTTGTAACCAAAATTGTATAAACTGGCAAAGTATTTGGCTTCTGGTTGGGAAGTGGTTACGAGAGCCAGTCTTCTCATTTGAAACTTTTACTTTAAGGTTACATAAATAACAAGCATTATTCCACTGTTGCTTTTTCAACACAGGCCCAAAACTGAAGCACATAAATTATGCAGACGTCAGCTCTTGCAAATTTATCATGAACGACATTATTGGTAGGTAAAGCCTCGCTCAGAATCTGCCAATAGAACTTTCAAATCTCAGGATTTTTTTTTCCCCAGCCCCAGCCTGCTAATGTTAACTCAGTCTTCTGTAGCCACAATGTAAGGAAACAGGTAAAATGAATAGAATTTACCTTTAAAGCATCTGTCAGGCAACACTGGGTATCTGGTCTTTAAATTCATAACTAAAATAACTCAGTTTAATAGACATTATAATCAATATTCAACAAAGCTCCATATTGTAAATGTGGAACTCATTTTATATATTTGATGAAACAAACTTCTTTTAGGTGTAATCTCATTTAAATGTGTGAAAAAGTTGTGTGAATAAACGGTCTGTGTGATGAGATCAGTTGACACCAGCCTGTACTGATGAAATTCAGGTATGACTGTAATGGCTGAACAATTCAGAACTAATCCCTGAAATGCAAGAAGAATCATCCACCCCAGAAAGAAAAAAACAAAAACAAAATACACGATCAAAGTCATGTCTGCAAATGACAGGTGATCAATGATCATCCCACAGGAGCCTCGAGGCAGCAAGACACAGCAAGTCTCATACACTTACATGAGAGTCGGCAAGTATAAAAGATGGATGAAAACATGAAAATTTTGTGTCTCATTCTGCAACTGTCATCTTGGAGCACCAGATTCATGACCTATGGAGGCCTGGCTCCCTCCTTGTGCCCAGCCTACTTGGCCACTGGGCTGGCTCAAGCAACACGTAAAAGAATTGGTAATTATATCACACCTGCGTCCAGAATTTCATGGGTATTAATGTATGTGCCTGGTTTTTGCTATTTTTACATTAACAAATAAATGTGGCATGTTGCCTTGCCCCTGACAAGAGCCTGCTAGTCTTTTCTTTTTAACTATAACAACTCCATTTCCTCCAGTCACCCTCTCTGTTTAATGTAAAACAATCCAAACAACACACAAGAAAACAACAATTTCAAGCACAGAATAAATACTGGGTGCAGCATACTGTAGTGTTCAGCAGAAATCAACTTTATAAATCAACTTTATATCACTCCTAATGAGGCTACACCGCAGTCCACCTGCTGCCACAGCCTTACAACTAAGGCAGCAAGGCAAGGGCAGACAACCCCATGGTTGGGTCAGACTGCCCCCACCACTGCAGAAGACCCTGTGGTCAGGCCAGATAGCTCCACCAAATGGGTGTGGGGCAAGGGGAAGAGACTCCAGGACAGGCTGGCCCCAACACCTGGGCATGGGGTGAGGGCAGGAAACCCTGGGCCAGGTCAGGCTGGCCTCACAGTCAGGGCATAGGGTGAGGGTGGGACACTGTGGGTCAGTCCCCAGACTTGCCCTCTGGGCTGTTGAGGGGGCTCCCTGGCCAGGGCTGCTTTACAGCAATTTGGCCACCAACCTGACCCCCCAGAACCCCAAGGCTGAGGAACGATCCCTGGCTCACCTGCCCTCTGCCAGCCTGAGCCTGGCCTGGACAGAGGTAGGGAAACATCTTGGCCCACCCTAGGGCTAAGGGGGGGGCTTCGTATCAAGGCCACCTGCACTGGGGCCTATAGGTCATGGGGGGATCCCCCTGAAGACCATGGGGTGACACCCCTAGACCCAGCTGGGACCTGGGAAGCAGGGGGACACAGTCACCGGTTCCTGGAAGCCTAGAGGCAGCCCCCCCATCTCACCTGGGGCCCACAGGCCTAGTGGTAGCCTCCCCACCACCACCAAGCTGATCCCTGGGGGTCTGGGGCATCCCTACTGGTCCCTGGAGACTATAGGGAGATGCCCCCCGCCCCAGCCGCCCCTCCTTCTCCCCACCTGCCCGACTGGGGCCCCTCCAATCTCCCACCAGCTCCTGCCACGGCACCTACCCCACCTGTGTGTTCTGGAGGGGAAGTAGCTGCTGCCAACTGCTGAGGCAGAGAGGAAGGGTTTGAATTTCCCAGCTCTGACTCTGACTCACAGACACACCCTGCAGCAATGTGGCAGGGGACAGGCAGCAGCAGCTGAGAGAGATTTAATCAGTAGTGCCCTGCATGGATACAAATACGTGGATCCGTATCCAACCTGCATCTGCAAGAAATGGCCCATGGATATCCATGTTGTATCCGCGGATGTGGATGTAATGTGGATATCCGTGGATATCCACATATTTGCAGGGCTCTAGCTCTGTGCAGATAAAAATGTGTGGATCCATATCCGATCTGCATCCACAAGAAAGGGTCCGCTGATATCTGTGTTGTATCCGCGGATGCAGATATAATGTGGATATCTGCGGATTACCAGGGCCCTATTAATCAGCTCTCCCAGCATGCCATCAGACTCTTACTGTGCCTGCACCTGCCTGGGGCTAAAAAATGATTTGGGGCACGGGCCCTGTGTGCCCAGCGGCAGCAATGCCCCTGCAGATAATGGAGACAAGATGGATTTAAGGAAGGCATGGAGTAATGGGGTGATTGCTTCTGCCAGCATGCACTGTTTGAAGCTTTGCTTCTCCATGAAAATCTAAGCTTTCTCTGGTGCTGATTTCAGTTGTCTAACAAAAGGTACCTTGCTTCAAAAAGATGCCTATTGCTGCAAATGCTTAGTGGATTGCATTGCTCCCAGAAAAGGTACAGGCTCTACTAGAAGTGTATAACTCCTGCTGATTCTCTGGCTGAATTCACCAAATTCGCTGGTGCCAGCAGCTTCCCTGTTGTACCACAACTCAGAGGCTAGCACCGTGGATTCTAGACCTTGTAGGTTGGTGGGTCCCAGTAGCCATTTGGATACACGGCTACAGCAAAGGGTATTTTATTAGGGCTGGTGGGAAAGGTTCCAGCTACAGTACCCTAGGTACCAAGTCTTAAGCAGTTAACATTTAAATTGTGCAACTGCTGTTCCTATTTGGGCCCCTGTGATGGCTCAACAGATGTTCAGGGCTAGTGTCTGGAATGGTCTCTCCAGTCAAGTCTCTATTCAAAACAAACAGGAGTTGACAGGTTTCCAGGCCTGCCATAGTTAGTGTCTTTCACTGGGCCTCACTGCACAGGCTCTCAGCCCAGCTACTGCTGCTTCCCCATAAATTCCACACAGAGATGCACCTTGCTGTGGTGTCCAGCAGTCACAGCCTCTTCTCCACATGGTTCTGCGTCCATTCTTGTCTCAGCCTCTCCTGCCCTCAGGCAATTACTGGCTCAGCTCCCCATGCCATGTGCCACCACTCCCGAAACATAGTCAGGCCAGGACGTTTCCACTTACCGCACCAGGGGTGTCAAAGCTGTTTCCCTACTCTGGCACTCTGAGTGCAGAAGGTGGGGGCCCGCAACAGGCCTTAAAACCCACTGGCCTTAAAGCCTGGTCTTAAAACTCTCCAAGGCCACCAATTCCTGGACTTGGAGTGGTATCACTGCCACCACCCAAATGCAAAAACCTCTTGAAACCTAGAAAGGCGCACTTGGGAATTCCTTACTGTGAGGCACCCTTGATCACTTTTATTCTTCTCTCAGCAGAGTGATTGAGCCCCAGCTGGGGTACGAGCTGGAACTGGAACAGAATCCCCTTTAGTAGCTGGCTGTGTAGTCTCAGGTACATGCTCACAACCCTCTTGCCTTTCAGGACACAGAACCAGAGCTCACTACAAACGGGTAAAATCTTTAATTAAAAGAATAGATAAGAACACAGAGAGTTGCTTCTCTGGGATTAACTTAGGTAGTTACAAGGTGGTAGGAGGGAGTACATGTGCTCAACACAGGGAAATCCAAAAAACAAAGAAATACCCTGACTGTGTCTAAGTAAACATTCCCTGTTCTACTCACGCCTGGTCAGTAACAAACTTGAGCTTATCTTTGGTAAGGATGTTACTGGATCCTTCCTCAAGCCTCTCTCTGGCCGCCTCCTGATCCTTCCAGGAGCTCTGCTGCATCCAAACAGGAACAGGCAAGGCTGCTGCTCCAATTAAAAAACCTGTGGTTTGTTCCTATTGGCTCCCCTGGGACTCACTGACCACATTTGGATCATTTTTCATGGGACCAGCAAAAGCACATGCCTGACAGCAAGGTGACATCTTTTGCCAACTTTAGTGCAAGGAGGTGCTAGAATGTCTTAAAGTTCTTATAATCCTTGTGTTGTTAACATGGGCAAAACATATTTTTTCAAAATCCCGTTCTTGGAAATGGCTGAACCAGGTTAGCTGAAACTTTTAAAAACAAAAAGCACCCCCCCCCATGACTGACTGCAATAAAACTTAAAATAAATTTCCTGTAACTAATTTTTTTATCATTTATAATTTATTAGGTTTCAAGCTGGCATTGCTCCCTTAAACGCAACATTATTTTCTGTGCCTATTTAGGATTCTAAGGTCAATAAGTAATGAGGCTAAGCAATCTCTGGCTGTGTTCACACAGCCTCCTTATTTCGAAACAATGGAGGTTGTTTCAAAATAAGGTTTCGGCTGTTCACACGACGCACAGTTGTTTCGTAACAACGGGAACCGTTGTTCCGAAACAACCGCGTTGTTTCGAAACAAGTTAAACCTAGTCTGTGGGCGAAACAACATTGTTTCGCAACGGTTGTTTCGAAACAATGCCGTGTGAATGTGTTGTTTTGAAACAACGGTGGTTTTGAAACGACTTGTTTCGAAACAACTGTCGTCTGAACATGTTGTTTCGAAACGACGGTGAGTCGTTTTGAAATAACTGTTGTCAGGAATTGCTATTTCGATTCCAGCTTTTCTCCTTATTTCGAAGTGACTTTTTTGCTAATTTGAAATAAGTCATTTCGAAATAAGGCATTATTTTGATACAAGTTGTTTTGAAAAAACCGTATCGAAATAACCCCCTGTGTGTGAACACAGCCTCTGTCTCCTTACACACCAAAGGCAGATGAGACCAATGTTATGGCCCACAGCTGTGTGGACGGTGTAGCCCATAGAATACTGTCCTGGCATTGTGGTGCATCATTTTGATCTGAGAGCAAATCTTTTCTGATTGAAGTAGAACATTGTAGGCTAAGACCCAAAAATCTCAAAGTGCAGCATCTCTATTTTGAAATGAAGATGTATCTGCATATTAAGTGGTGCCATTGGACTTCTGACAAACTGCAAATGTAACCACTGGTTGGAAAAAAGCTCCCTTCAATCAGATAATGATGTTAATGAATTTGCATATATCTGCCGCTAGTCTCTTCCAAGATCTGTCTGGTAGAGGTATTGTTGTTACAGATTCTTTGCATTGTGTTGTCTGTTAGTTCTGCATTGTTCTATGCAAGTTCTTTTTCTTTGCTGACACCTGGCCACTACACTGAGTGGTTGACCTGTTCATGACATTTAATTATTTCTTAATATCCTTCATAGATGAGACAAACAGGGAGTCTGGTGAGTGCCACCAGACTCCTTTTTTGTTTTGCTGAACCTAACATGGCTACTCCTTTGAAACTTGGCTTCATAGATGAGGTTTAAGATTTCTCCTCTCATTTCATATGGAATTACACAATCATTTTAAATTATAAGCCCATTTGACTTGCTTAATTTTCCACATACCGCTAAGTAGTCTGTCACTTCTGGTGTGTCCTTTAGATATTTGGATCAGCCAGCCATAATGTAACTTAAATTTCAAGGAGTTCATATCAGTCAAGCTTTTGTGGGTGAAATCCCACTTCATCAGATGCCACAGTGGAGAAAACTTACAGTATGGGATGGAAAAAGAAATCCCAGGATGATATTTTGCTGCATCAGGCCAAATTACTTCTGAGCCAAGCTGTTGCAATGTAAGCTCCTGCTGCTCATGCATGCGCTGACCCCTGGGGTTTATTTGCATCATAGTACTTGAGAACTTGGCGTTGCTGGGATCATTTTTCTTACCCTTTCTGAAAGCTATTTCTTGATTGAGTCCCAATAGGCAAGATGTAGTAGATTCTTTTTTAACTAGTTCATTTAGTGGTTTTGTCACTATAGAAAAGTCTTATCAATAACTAAACTTGCTTACCATCCCCAATATGTGTCTCAGTTCCGGTGCATTAGCTGGCACATCTAATTCTCAAATTTCTTTTACTTCCTCAAGAGCTAGGACTGATTCCATCTTTGTTTATTGTCTGTCCCAAAAACTCATCTTGGGGTAGGTGATACCTTTTCATCATTAGGTTCAGTATGGAGTGACTGGTTTGCTACCCCATTCCAGATCTGACTCCAAAAATACCTGTGGGACAAAGGTTGCTGTTGCTAAGAAGCATAATGTTGTCTTGGGGAAGCAACCTGGAGTTCATAACGAACACCATATGTCAATGTTTGGCTTCAGAGCCTGGGCTCAAATGTCCCTGTGTAATATGAACTGGAATCCCCATTCTTTCCCTTCCACATCCACCTCATTGAAATCCTTCAGGTCTCAGATACAACCTTTAAAGATCACAAGGCAGACTACATGGTACTGGTGCCCTTGGCGCTGCACAGCTAGGAAACATTATCTGATTGATGCTAATTGTGCCTGTCACACTGATGGAACCTATGACAGATGTGGAGCTGCTCTGTCATAATTTATTAAGTGTGTATTGACCTGGTTATTAGATGTTTATAAATATTGCAGTGTTCTTGTAGCCATGTTGGTCCCAAGATATTGGAGACACAAAGTGCTTAAGGTGGTACCTTTTATTGGAGAAACTTCTATTGGTGACAGAGACACGCTTTTGAACAACATTGTCTATGAGGGTGTGAGAGGTAAATGCTGGAGCATTTGAAGAAATTAGGCCTGCCTAGATTATCAAGAGATGGTGGTAAACCTTTAAAAAGATAAATAGTCTTACATGGATGTCTTAATCCTTTTTCTCTTCTGCTTTCTTCCTTCTGCAAGACTAAACAATAGTTGGATTTAAGAAGGCTTTCTGGTCACTATGCACATCACTTGTCCCTAAGGGGAAGGACTGCAAGGGTCAAATCCAGTCAGAGCTACTGGGCAAGCATGCCAAGTTCCAAACACTCCACACCGGAGATCCACTTTCTGGACACTACAGTACAAATTAGGGACGGACACATAAACATCACCCTATACCAAAAACCTACTGATCGGCATAGTTACCTACATCCCTTGAGCTTTCATACAAAACACACTACATGATCCACTATCTACAGCCAAGCCCTAAGATATTTTGCATTTGTTCTGATCCCTCAGACAGAGACAGACACCTTCAAGCAGTCTTAAAACTACAGTACCCACCTACGGAAGTGAAGAAACAGATTGACAGAGCCAGGCGGGTACCTTGAAGTCAACTACTACAGGAGAAGCCCAAGAAATAAAACAGAATGCCACTGGCCATCACCTACAACCCCCAAGTTAGATCTCTATAACACAGCATTAAGGACCTGCAGCTTATTCTACAAGATGATCCCTCACTCTCTCAAGTCTTGGGTTACAGACCTCTCTTTGTTTACAGACAGCCTCCTAAACTTAAACGGATACTCACCAGACCTAACAATGGAAACGTTAAAGCAGGCATATACACTTGCAACAAACCACATTGCCAACTTTGCACACATCTGCACAAAAGACACCATCACTGGAACTAATCAAGCCAGCTACTTCATCAAGGGCTCATTCACCTGCTCATCCATTAATGTCATTTATGCCATCATATGCCAGAAATACCCCACATCTTATACATTGGACAAATAAGACACCGTCCGCACGAAAGAACGGACACAAAACTGACACTAGAAGTCACAACCTTCAAAAACCAGTAGCTGAGCACTTCAGTCTTCTTAATTGCTCTGATGATTTGTTAATAGCTGTGCTCAAGTAAATGGATAACACATCAAGACTTCAAAGAGAAACTGCAGAAGTGGAATTGATATTCAAATGTGATTGACTGTGTGAAAGCAGGATTAAATTGTGACTAGGGATTCTTTTCCCACTACAACAGGTGATTTGACATGAGGTCAAATCCTCCTCTTTGTGTTTGAATCTTAATTGCTTTGATTTGCTGTTACAGCGTGACCTGATCCCATGACTTCCAGAATAGGAGGAAGACAAATGCAGTGAAGTGTAAGTTTCCCCCATCTTCAAAGCATCTGACAAAGTGGAACTTTCTCCCATGAAAGCTCATGTGATAAATAAATTTGTTACTCTTCAAAAGCACCTCCAGACTCCTTGCTTGTTTTGCTGGGTGAGCATGATGGATACGCAGGGTACTGTAGCCCAGGGCATAATCAAGAAGTTGAAGAATCACAGAAGGATTCCACTCTAGAAGAGGTAGAGGCCTGAGACCAGATGCTTGCCATGATGTACTCAGTTAGAGACCAGGAAGGGGACAGCTAATCCTACAGCTGGGTCAGAAAAGTAGGTGAGAATGGTTAAGTAATCACCCAGAGGTGGCCCATCAATGCTAAAAACATGAGACCAAGATCCAAACATGAGGTGCAGACATCAAGGGTATGTAAGGCCTGGGGGGAACTGAAGTTTTGCCACTACCAAGGGTACTGTTGTGCATTTCAGTTCAGTGCCTTGATGATGTTCAAGCTAAAATGAATTGCTGTAGAACAGCATAGTGCTGGCACTGAAGTCTCACCATATTCCATACTAGTACAAGGAAGCAGACTAACATGAGAATGCTGCAACTCGCCTTTTCAGCCTGTCTTGCTGGACCTTTACCATTGTTCTAGTCCGGGGTCAGCAACCCCTTGGCACACATGCCAAAGGTGGCATGCAAGCCTGCTTCTAGCAGTACGCGGGGCTCTCAGCCCCGCAGTGCTGCTCTAGCTCTGCATGGTCCGAAGCAGCAGCTCCAAGTCTGGTGGCTTCTCCTCCTTCTCTGCTAGCCCCCTCCTGTGAGCACTGCATGCAGCAGGACCAAAGGCACAGCACTGTACCTGGCAGCTGTTCCCTCTGGCACCCTCCCGCAGTGTGGCTTTGGTCTCACTATGCCCACAGGAGGAAGGCAGAAGAAAGCAAGCAGCCGCCCAGCACAGCGAGTCTGCCGCTTCCATCCTGCTGTGTTGAGAGGAGGAGGGTGTCAGGAGGTATGTGTGCAACGTAAAGTATCCAAATATATACCAGACATTGGAAAACTCATCAAGGGCAAGGATCGCACTCAAAAAATTGCATTTTAATAAGAACGTTGTTAAACTTTAGTGTTTACATACATACAATGATAGTTGTAATCTTGTACAGACCTGCTTAAACATTAACTTTTATTAGTGGCACCTGCTATTGTAAATTAGCTTGAATCAATGAAGACTTAGCACACTACTTCTGAAAGGTTGCCCACCCCGTTCTAGTCTGTGATCTTTATAGTTTTGACCTATAGCCCTCAGAAGAACTATGTGAGACTCTGCCTTTGTTCCCTATTCTTGTGTGAGAGTTTTGTGAGAGCTTCCAGCTTGACTTTTTGGAAACCTCAGAGACTAGTCAGGGTGATCGCTCAACCCTACATCTAACATGTGTCCTACTGTCACTGTGATTTGTAACATATCTAATCAACTCCACACTTGCAAAGTGACGTGACGCACATACACGAATCTCCACCTTTCCTAGAACACTGGTTACAGCAGTTGATGGCAAATATTTTCCATTTGCACTCATGGAAACATGAAATCCCCTGGGCAGCCTCTCCTCACATGAAAAAAAGCAAGAACCATCACAGAACAATATAAAATAATCAGTGTGAGTGTCACATATCTGAACACTAACCAGATGTGTTTAAGCCTCAGTACTCAAGCCAAACTCCACATAACTTTGAAATTTCAAGCCAGAAAAGTTAGAAATAAAGTCAGGCACTTGAGCAGCAGGAGTCATGGAGAGAAGGGAACTGGGCAGTGAAATGTCCTGAAAGTTTCTCTCGTGTACCCTACTGGTGATTTGTACTGATGTCACAGAAATCTCACTAAAGCAAATCAATTTATGTGCTAGAGGTGTAAGACCAGACAACAGAAATCTGCTGTACCAGGTACCTTTTCAGAAACTAGCATTTAAGGCAAGTGAAATTGTTATGCGCTATTTCTAGCATGGTGTGAGTTGCACAAATCTGGGTTGCAATTCTGATGATAGATCCTTCATGTTCCCCTATGCTATCCTTAGAATCTGCTTTTTGCTGGTATGAAAGATGGAGCACCACTCCCACCCCAACTCACTCCATCGTGAGGTGACCTGGAGATACTCACATAACAGAGCATAGATGATTCAGTTAAATTCCCCTTGCTGGGACATGCTTTAAGGCACTGTTAAGTACTCTTAATCATAAATCAAGTGGGATAAAAATATATTGTTTATATCTCACAATAAACATGCCTTGTCCCTGTAAGCATTTGCTGTTGGGTCAGCACTGGATAGCTGGGCATATATACAGCAAATATCCAGAAACAGCACTGGTGATTGTAAACCACACTTCTGCAACTTCTGGAAAGTTTTTTTTTTTTAAACTGCACTAATTATTTCTTCTCGTACAATTTTCTAGGAAGCTAAATAAATCATTAAATAAACCGTGGACTAGATAGTGTCTTGCCCTGCCTAGGTGTGCAGAGAGATTGGGGAAGGGGGTCATACAAAGCTTTCAACGTGGCCATACAAAATCATGGACCCTGCACTTTAAGCAGGCTAGGTCTGAGAGACTCTAACACCAGTGATGGCTTAGTAACCCCATGGGTGTGTAAAGGAGTGGTGTTGTCCCTGTCTGTGCCAGCATGCTAGAGCTTACATAAGACTTTGTCATACTGGAGCAGACCCATCCAGTCCAGTGTCAATCTGTGAGGGAGATGGAAAATATCCCACAGTAAGCAGATGTAGGATAATATGCCTTCTGTGAAGTTCTCATCCTAACCCCCAGTAGTCAGAGAGTGGCTTAAGAAAGCCCTAACCCCCAGTAGTCAGAGAGTGGCTTAAGAAAGCCCTGAAGCTGAGGCTTGTTGTCCTTTCCAAAATTCTGCTTAGCACTAATTACTATTAACTCTGGGTCTTCTATTATCCTTGTAAATATCTAATCCCTCTTTGAATAAAGATGTTAAAAGATGTAATAGATGCTGAGAATCTGTTCTTCCCTCCAGAGTTCTCACAGATGTTGTACCTGCTGGTATGCAGCCATAGTCACCAACACACCAATGGAAGCGATGTCTTAATCCTACAATGTAAATATGTGATCCTCAGCATCATGATACTTGAGTGCTTACAGGTATGTATGCTCTCGCTCTCTCCCTCTCTCTCTTCCACTAAATCTATCTCTAGTGTTATCTATAATTTGCTCAATTTGATCAAAAGTTAGAGACCAGATTCTCAACTATGTCTGAGCTCTGCTCAGTGCAGGAAAGAAAGGAAGATGTCAAGTAGTTGGCTACACCTCCCCAATCTGATAGGCAAGCCTTAGTGCTGGCCTCACTTAAAAATTGTTGCCAGAAAAAGAGACTGAGAGCCATTCCTGGAATTCTCACTACTTCTGGGATTGTCGTAAGAGTGCCTGTCACATGCAGACTTGAATAGTGTAAGATCAGTCACAGAATCATAGGGTTGGAAGGGACCTCATAGGTCATCTAGTCCAACCCCCTGCCAGAGGCAGGACCACTCCCACTAAACCATCCCAGTCATGGTTTTGTCCAGCCGGGCCTTAAATACCTCCAAAGATGGAGACTCCACCACCTCCCTTGGCAGCTCATTCCAAAGCTTCACCACTCTCCTAGTAAAAAAGTTTTTTTCTAATATCCAGCCTCGACCTCCCTAACAGCAACTTGAGACAATTGCTCCTCGTTCTGTCCTCCGTTACTACCAAGAATAGTCGAGCTCCATCTTCCTTAGAGCATCCCTTCAAGTAGTTGAAGGTTGCTATCAAATCCCCCCTCAATCTTCTCTTCTGCAGACTAAATAAGCCTAACGCTTTCAGTCTTTCCTCACAGGGCTTGTGCTCCAACCCTTTAATCATTTTGGTTGCCCTCCACTGAACTCTCTCTAGCATGTCCCTGTCCTTTTTGTAGTGGGGAGCTGAAAACTGAACACAGTATTCTAGATGTGGCCTCATGAGTGCAGAATAGAGGGGAATGATCACATCCCTTGATCTGCAGGTAATACTTCTTTTGATGCAGCCCAGTACGCCATTGGCCTTTTTGGCAGCAAGAGCACACTGCTGACTCTTATCTAGCTTCCCATCCACCATGACCCCCAGGTCCTTTTCTACACTACACAGTAGCATGAATCTTGATACTATCACAATGTTCAGTTGCAACAAAGTAAAGCCAGAAGAATAATTGTGGGCTACAACAATAGCATCAACTGCTTGCAAGAAATATCAGATCTGTTAAGTGAAACACTAGCTATTTTCAGAGGGGTAGCTGTATTAGTCTAGTTCAGCAAAACAAACAAGGAGTTCTGGAGCACTTTTATAGACTAAAAATTTATTTCATGAGCTTTTGTGGGAGAAAATCCAAGTTCAGATGCTTTGAAGATGCCCATCTTCAAAGCATCTAATGAAATAAATTTGTTAGTCTTCAAAAGTGCCCCAAGACTCTTTGGTTGACTAACAGCTTTGTCACCTGTAGACAGGTTAACAGAGCCATAACTTAAGAGGAGCATGTGCAACAGGGCACGGAAGACACTAAGGGTATGTCTACACTTACAATTTAATTCAAATTAATGCAGATTAATTTGACTTAAATTAATGCATGGGTGTGCTGGCTTTCATTAATTCGAACTAAGGAATTCCTTAGTTCGAATTAACAAAAGTCTACTTCCAAGTTATAAAACCTCACTTAATGTCAAAGTAAGGGTTAAGTCAAACTTATTAGTTTGAATGAACCCAGTGTAACCATGTTAATTTGAACTAAGCATTAATTTGAATTAATGCTTTTTTTACCTCCTTCCTCCCAGGGTGCCTTCCTCTTTCTATATATTGGGTGGGGGCATGGCCCTTCTTGGAGGCCATCTTGCCACACTTCCCATGGTGCTCCTCTCCTAATTGGAACTAGCAAGTCTTGTCCATGGACATGCTAGTTCAGATTGGGTTTCTAGTGGGGCAGTGTTAATTTGAATTAACTTAATTCAAAGTAATCATTATGGCTATGTCTACACTTAGAGTTTCAATTTGAATTAGCCAATTCGAACTAATAATTATTCATTCAAATTCAGTCAATTCAAATTGACATGGCCACACTAGAAAGTCCAATTCAAACTGGCATGTCCATGAACAGGACTTGCTAGTTCAAATTAGATAGGGGGTGCTATTGTATAGGGAAAATCAAGCTGTGGCTAATTCAAACTAAGAGTGAGTTCAAATTGACATGGCCACACTGGGCGAATTCAAATTACTCAGTTCGAATTTACCGTGACTTAGAAGTCAAATGAGGTTTGACCAATTCACAGTCAGCTTTCATTAATTCAAACTGAGGAGTTCCTCAGTTCGAACTGAGGAAAGCCAGTGTGTCCATTCACTTAATAGAATTCAAATTGATGACAATCAATTTGAATTCAGGTCTAAGTGTAGACATACCCTATTAGTTTGAATTAAGTTAATTCAAATTAGCCTTCTAAGTGTAGACATAGGCAGAAGGAATACCATTCCAGCCCCAAGGCATTCTAACATCAAACATAGAGAAGGTTAAATGTTACTTAGCTGACACTACTAGCTTCCTAAGCACTCAATTTTTATGTATTCTACTTTTTCTCCAGACCATAGAAAAATTGCTGTAACACCCATTTCTACTTTAGCACATCTTACTGTATATACTTGATTTTCCACTCAACTCGTTCTAGTCTAAAACACAAGAAAAAATTGAGGAACCTAAAGAATCAGCTTTTTGCTGCTTATATACCATATTTTGCCTGTCCTTTTTGTCTTTTTGGCTGATTTAAGGAATGAGACCAGAGAAAGATCAATGAAAGCTCTCCTTGTTTTTTGAAATACAAGAAAGTCTTTACAAGTGGAAGGGTATTGAAGCCCTGTTAATGAATTGGGAAGGATGGATGAATTTTGCCATAAAGGTTATAGCTCTGAATTTGAGGAAGAGGAGATTTCTGGTTTATCTGAGCACTCACTTGAAAGATGGCTAAAGCTTATTTATAGCAGACTGTCTAAGTTCCCCATCTTCAAAGCTTCAGACAAAGTGGAATTTTCTCCCATGAAAGCTCATGCAATAAATAAATTTGTTAGTCTTTAAAAGTGCCAAGGGACTCCTTGCTTGTTTGTCTGCCAAGCGTTAACTGCAGGCACTTTAACATGAGGGTTTTGACAGTGGTTCTAGAACAGGGGTCAGCAACCCCTGGCACGTATGCCAAATTTGGCCATGGGTGGCTCCTGAGTGGCACTCAGTGCTGCTCAACCTTCCCCACTGGCTCCACCGCCAAGCGTGGCCTGTTTGGGGCCACAGATGCTGGGAAGGCACGGCCACGTGGCTCCACTCAGGAGGCGGCGTGGTGCAGCTCAGGGGGCCCAGAGTGGCTCATCAGGGCTCAGGAGCCAGTATGGCATGGCGTGCCAGAGCAGCTCAGCAGCTGGCACAGCACGGCTCAGTGCGGGGAGCCAGAGTTGTGCAACTCGGTGCAGGGAGATGGTGCAGCTCGAGGGCTGGAGCTGTGCAGCTCAGTGCCGGGAGGGACATGGGGGCAGGGCAGAGTGGCTTGGTGGGGCTTGGGAGCTTGCGCAATGCGGGTCTGCATGGGGGGGGTGGAGTTGTGTGGCTTGGCTCGGCGCAGCTTGGGGGGCCAGCCCGGGGCCCAGGGTCAGTCCTCACAGTGGAAGGGAACGGGGGGCGCAGCCATGCCCTGCACACCCCAGGGCCACCTGCCTCCAGGGACCCTAATCTCCCCCCTCCCAACCCAGAGTCCCTGGCTCTACCCCCATGTGGTCCCACCACTGGCACCTGCTGAGGGTGTGGTGGGCAGGGCTGGCAGAGGTTGCCGACCCTTGTTCTAGAACACAATCTTAGGTGGGGCGTTGTAAGTATTTCCCAAATGAAACAAAATCCTGCTGCTGCTTGGTGCCTCATGATGGAATGTGCATGACACACTCAGACAGTGAAGCAGCTGTAAATGTTTCATAGAATTGTGATTAGAAGTACATTTATTTTACTTTGAGTACATTTTCTTATTTTGAACATCCACTAATTCTAACACTAGTTTCTGTGGCTCCACTGTATTACTGAAAGTCTCCCATCTAAGTACACATTCAGTTCTTCCCTGTCTAGCTGATGAAATCCCAGAACACAATGATGTGGTTACACAAGTCCAAAATCTATTACCCCAAAACATTTTAAAATGTGTGAAAATGTTCATGAACCTCTGAGCATCTCCAGTCCCTGGTTTCTACTTGCTGAAATGTTCTGCTGATAAACCCAAGAGTTATCTAGAAACTGAAGTAAGTTCTCTGTATAAACTGGATGTAGGTTTTCTAATGAACTACCATATAGACTATTTCAAACTGGAGTACAATCTCCAAAACAATGTAGGAAGTATTCCCTATCAAATCTGTTAAAGAAGCAAATGCTCATAGTTATACCTCCTTCTATGGAAGTTAAGAGTTTACAGGAAGACAAGAGCCATCTTAATATTAGAGGCTGACATTAACCTGCCATGATTTTGTGCTCTTTTCCTGAAACAGATAGTTTCACTTCCATCATGGTTGGATTGAACTTCCCTTAATTCATCCTTTTACAAGCCCTGGTCTTGGCCAGTCACCAATAAAATATGTCTGCAAGCCCTACATAAAGTACATTGAACTCTGTCTTCAAACAGAAGTGATAATGGTCAGAACTAGGTATACTTTCCTCCCCAAATCACTCATCCCACTTCAAAATCAAGCTCCATAATATGTCGTTACACATGTATTGTGTCTGAAATCACTACAGGCTCATGATTGTTATAGCACCCATGAGCTGACTCTGAAGAACCTTTATCTACATCGATACAGAAGTCATTGAAGATGATAAGCCTGGGTTACCCAAGACCAGACCATATAAATACTGATCAGTGTATTAGCAAGCCTGAGATGCACTGCAGAAATCTGTACATCACAGCTATTCCTAATCTGATCACTGGCGAATAGTGTGATGCTGCCTAGGTTAAGAAGATACTTTGAGAATATGATTTAATATCAATAGTGCAAAATTACAAGAATTCTTACTGGATAGGCCATGTCAAGGACCATTAGAAATGTAACTTGCTAAGGATGATGATATTGTTTGTGTATGTCATATTTATATTTGAAGTTATGGCTATATTTGATATATCTGTATTTCAGCTTATGTTGTGTTTCCAGGCAACACCCCAGACAAGATGGCAGCAGCAATAAACCCGCTTAATAACCCATTAAGTAACTCTAAGGTACCATGAACCTAGGGAAACAACGCATAAGGCTGTATCTTATGAGTTACTAGGACTTGCCAAGGTGACCCTGAACTGTCTTGTTTCTGTGAACTTCCACAAGGCAAAGAGAGATGACAGGCAGTTGCTCCATCCCATGTTGTCTTCATTCCTGCTTCTTACCAATGAATTAACTCATCTGCAACTGAAGTTGTGAAACAAAGGACTGAAACCCATCCAGATTCTCGATGTACACCATTTGGACAATACAAGGCTGCTTGCCCGACAATTCTACTGAGAATCTGATGTATATAATGGACTTTAGGCATTTGTTTGTATTTGACTGCTTTGACTATTTAACACTTCTTTTGTTTCTTTCCTTTTTATAATAAACCTTTAATTTTAGTTACTAAAAGATTGGCTAGCAGCATGGTATTTTGGGTAGATCCAAATCCGTACTGATCTGGCTATGTGTCTGTTCTTTTGGGATCAGGAAAACATTTTTGGTAAAGGGAACAGAGTTTTAAATAACTTCGTTTCTGGCTGTAGTTGAAATACAATAACAGGACTGTATTTTTTATTTTAGCTTCTTGATAACCAGTGTGGGGAACAAGAAACACTGCTTGTGACTGGCTGGGGAGGCTAACTTCAGTGTTACACACCCAGGGCTGTCCCTAGGGTAGGGTGAGTGGGGCAGCCACCCAGGGCCCCGTGCTTTGGGGGACCCCATGGGGCCTACTCCACTGCCCCCCCCATGCTGGGGACCAGGCAAGGTGGCCAAAAGAGGCAGCCTGGTTCAGTGCTGCTGGTCTGTGCCCCCCCCCCCCGGCACGTATGCTGCTCTCGGCTCTGTGCCGGAGCAGTGGGGAGGGGATGGGAGGCAGCCCAGAGCCTGTATAACTACCCCCCCACACTCCAGCCGCGCTGCCTCCTCCCCACTGCTCTGGCACAGAGCTGAGAGCAGTGCATGTGCTGGGAAGGAAGGGGGTGAGGCGGACCAGCATAATTGAACAGGGCTGCCCTTTTTGCCGGCTCGCCCAGTCCGTGGTATGGGAAGGCCGGCGCAGGGGCCTGCCCCCCCCCAGTGCCAGGGGGATGAGTGGGGGCCCCGCACCCCCTGAGGGACAGCCCTGTACACACCAGTGTTGAGAGAATCTGTTGTCCTTTTGCAGCCTGCCTTGACCTTGGCATTATCAGGTGGTCTACCCTAGGCACGGACAGGTTACAAATGATCAAATAAATCAATTTTTTGAGATGGGCAACTCGTACATTTAACATCAGAGGCTAATAACACAGTTACAGCATCTTTTCTCTGTTCATGCTGAACCAAATACTTGACTGAAAAATTATGTAACCTAAGGTCCTGCAACATTATCTATCAGTCTGTTATACAAGATTTATCCAAGTCATTGATCACATGGATGGGGAATAATTTATTAAAATGCTATTCTTAAACTGAACAGGATCCCTGACAGATCATATTGTTTTTTCCCAAGGTGAGACCTCAGAGGGGTGTTTTGTCTGGAAGCTGTCTTCCTATCATGGGGTCTCAAGCTCAACACAACTAAGATCAGAGAACTCAAAGCCCTGAAAATGATCCTCAGATCTCCATATATGCAACTCACAGTGCTGAATTGCTTAACTCTTTCAGGCACCCCTGAGTGCTTACTGAAGAGGTGCTACTGTTGATTCTGCATTTTCAAGGAGAAGATCCAATGTGACAATCTCTATGCTCTTGCATATCAGTGATAGGAAGTTATTTTCCTCAACTATTGAATTGTCAGCCTGAATGATCAAAATATGGATAGAATGATAAAAAGAGAAATCTGAAAGTACTGGATGACCTAAGTTTGACTTATTTTTATTATGGAATAGTCAAAGTACCATACATGGTATTCTATAATGCTTCTGGAAACACTGGTTATCTTCAACACAACAGAGGCTATAGCTCCCAATATGTGATGTTCTTGAGCTGTCTATCTGCAGACAGAGTTTAGTTTGCTAGGAGCCTTGGTCTTGAATGATCACAAAGCAACATTAAAATGAGAGCAACTTGAAACTGCTCCATTCTATGCAAACTAGACATGACCACCTGGCTCCTGTTTCCAAACATGGCCAGCAGTTGGGCAGAGTTTTGGGGTCCTGATTTTAACCATAAATCACACAAAAACCCTAACAGGTTAACAAGTGCACTCAGTTGATTCCACTCTTTGGTGCATCTCTTCATTCTTATGATGTGCAAGATCTTTGAAACGTGGGCAATAAAGACAACTTGAACCATCTGCATTATAGCTTTTTTCATTGGTGTGGTGAATCACCGAACTCTATCACAGGACAAGCATGTGACCGGATGACAGAAGTCGGAAAGCTATAATACTAATCTTTATGTTAATATCCTTATCCATCATCTAGCTGTCCACTAAAAATTCTTTTTCCTGTTGAGCAGATTTTGATGTGCACACACCAATCAGAATTAATGATTTGGATGAGCATTTGGCTTTTCAGTTGGTAACAAGTGAAAACTTACAGATCATGCAAGTTTCTTACTAGGAGGACCATTTGCTATATATTTTTCAACTCAAACAAGCACACGACATCTATTCATGCTGTAGCACAGGGGTCAGCAACCTTTACTGACCCCTGTGCCAGTCCTTTCTCCTTGACCCTCAGCTGGTGCCAGCGGCCCCCTCTGCTGAAAAAATGTGGTGGCTGCCTGAAAATTCAGTAGTGGTCACGGCTAGAGTGGGAGCACTTCCCAGGCATGCCATGGAAAGAAGTAGCCCAGAGTGGCTCAGCTTGGCAACATGCCTGGGGACAGGCCCCAAGCATGCCACAAAAATAAGTGGCTCCTTTCAGGTGTTCTCAGGCATGCTTCAAAAAGGAGCTGCCCAGAGTGGCTCCTTTGGGGAGCATCACACTAGAGCAGTGGGTCCCAACCTTTTCTCTGCCATGGCACACCTTGAGACCTTCAAATTTTTCAAGGTACACCACTATTAAAAACTCATGAATATTCAGATTAACTTAATTTACTTATGAATATTCATGAACCATGGCACAGTGTTTCAGAAATGCTCCTATGTGGGGTAGTAGGGCAGAGCAGGGGTGGCAAAACACGGGAGGTTAGGAGTTGTGTGCAGTGGCAGGAGTGAGTGTGAGGACCAGAGCAAGACAGGGACGGCAAAAGAGGACAAGGGCAGCCATGTGGGGAACAGCACAAGGGTGGCAAGAGAGGAAGGAAGACTAGGAGTGGCTTTGTGGGAGCAGCAGGGGGAACCTGGGGAGTGGGAGGTAGGGCAAGGGAGCATGGCCCAGCACCCACTTCCCCCTTCTCCACAGTGGCTCCCTGACAGCCAGGGCAAATCCTCACCCCACTGCTTCTCCCTCCCACCCAGTGGGTCCTGTCCTCCCCTGCCCTCCCTCAGCCCCCTGTTGCCTGTGATGGACCCTCCCATAACTGCAGAGGCCAGAATTAGGCCTCTAGCCCCCAGCTACACCCCCCCACACACACACAGCCACCCCACCCCCCCAACCAAACAGCCACCCCACAACCCCAGCCACACACCTTCTGCTACACATCCACCTCTGCTATGCACACACACACACACACCTGCCCCACACAACCCCCAGCAGCCCTCTCCCTGCAAAGCCCTTACCTGGGCTGTTTGCAGGCTGCCTGACACAAGCTGCTCTGCCTTGCAGGGGGAGATTCACACACTCCCAGCCTCCCCCAGCTCTCTGCTGGCTGGGCCTAAGGTGGAGCCACTAGAACACTGTGTTGCGGCTGCTCCTGCTATTTTTAGGGGAACCCCTCGAACTCTGCATTCTGGTGCCTTCCTCTATTTTTAGGGGGGCCAGAAGGCTGCTTGCCTAAAAATAGGGGTCCCCAGAACTGTGTTCTGGTGCCTTCCCTCTTACTTTAACCTCTGCCTTTTCCCAGCCCTGCACAGCCCGCGTGGCTGGGCTGAGCAGGGAGGGAACTTTAACTCCAGCTCTTGGGGATGCTCACGGCACACTTTGGGTGTTGCCACAGCACACCAGTGTGCCCCGGCACACTGGTTGGGAACCACTGCAATAGAGAGAGGAGCCACTCTGGGCAGCTTATTTCTGTGTCACATGGAAGCATAGGCATGGGGGGGAGCCCCTGTGTCCCAGCTGCAGCCGAAAGAAGCCGCCCAGAGTGTCTTTTGGTGGCAGAAGTGGCAGTTTCTATGGTACTGCAAAGGGGGCTTCGTGCTGCTCTGAATGGGCTTGGATGCCACTGTTGGCACACATGCCAGGGATTGCCTACCCCCACCGTAGCATCTGAGCAGCTGCTTCTTTAGCAAAGCCAGACCTATAGGGCTAGGTTTAAAAAAAAAATGTGGTGGTTTGTAATTAGAAGGGGGTTTTCTTTCATTTTCCCCTCTACATTTATTTGCAAAGTTGTCTAGATTTGCAGAAACCCAGTCACAAGGGTAGAGTACTGCACATAAACAAAAATCTCTTCATTGCCACAATGAATGGGCACACTGGAATGCTAAAATAGCAATGATCAGTTTTTAAAAATAATTAACAATGAGTGTGTAATATAATTTTACTAAATGTATCAGTATTTTGTAGACACATCTACTATAATAAATTTCCTTGTGCAAACCTATTGTATTAATTTTCCAGAGTCGTTCTCAAAAGCTGTTTTTCAAAATGCTTTACAAAAATACATACTAAACAAGAGGGAGGAGAAAAGTAAATAGGACTGATCAAGAGGCTAATTATACTGTTTCCAGACCCGAAGAAAACATAGAATTTCCTGCAATTACATGGGGAAGAAAAAAAAGGCAAACCCAAATCCAAAAAAAGGATAATTACTCTAGTTGGTAGGGCCCTAGCTTGGGAGTCAGGAGGCAAGTAATCTATTCCTGTTTCTGCGGACGACTTTGGGCAAGTCATTTCCCTGCCCATTCGTTATCCTTTTGTGAAGTGCTTGCCAGATTATCACCATCAGCTGTGGACTTCATTTATTTGTACTGCAAATTTAGGACTCGACTCTTCAGAGTACACTATGTAATTTGTGAAGCAACAGCAGAGTCTAAGCAGAAAGTTTGCTCTTCTAACCTTCAGAGTCACTTGCCCTATTAAGGTGAGGGGCAACAGTGATTTATGCGCTTTCAAATCCATCATCATTCAGACCTGTCCACTTAAAAACTTAACTGACCAACAGTGTCGCTCATTAGTGAAATGCTTTGGAATGTATGGTTGTGTATATGAAGCAGAGTAATTTATAAGATTTAAATGTATCAGAAGAGTGCATATAAGAAGCAAACTAGGAGAGTCTACTTGAGCTCCCCTGAATGGTCTGTGAGGATGGATGCCGGTGTCTGTAAGTATTGAAACATTCCTGTATCTGGAGGCAAGGGGCTCCCTGGTATCTAGTAATAAAATTTTAACTAGCCTGACCAGCTCCGTGTACCCCAACCCATTATTGTTATAATCTGTATCTAAAAGTTGTCACATGTCATTGAAAAACTAACTCAGTGATCATAAATGTTGCATGATATAGCCAATCTGCAAAGAATTAGACAGATGCACTGCAATTAAAACTAAAATGTGTTTAAACCAGACATGTCAGGCAGAATTGATAAACAAGTTTTCTTCAGTCAAAGGAAGGAGGCCAACACTTCAAATGAGATTTGGCCAAATTGAATAAGATATTCATTTGCATCACAGGTGACAAGAAAGGATCATTTGCAACCAGCAGCCCACATCAGCTTAGTATAAGCGCTTTTAGATAGTTTTGTGTGGCATGGACGTCAGGTTCGTGTAATTGTTGGTGGCGTCTGTTAACAGGTCCTGGTCAGGGTGGTGGGCCCCTATCATATGGGAGGAGCAGGGGGAAGGGGCAGGACTGAAAGGGGGGAGCAGCTGCTGCTGCATTATGTACTGCTTGGTGCTGGCCCCAGAGTAGCCCCTGGCCCACCACTGAGTGCTTTGGGGGTGGGCAGACAGAACAATTGGGCTGCCCGGGGTGCTGCTGTATTCTGCACCTAGATGGCTGAGTGACACCAGAGGCTCCTCAGCACCACAGAAGTATTGGTGGAGCCAGGCCCACCATCCTCAATGTTGATGGAGTATCGGCATTGAGGGACCATAGACCTCGCTGCCTATGTTGAGTGCTGATTTCAAGCAGTCCTGGCCTGTGGGTTTTCTGCTTGTCTCTGAGGCCTGCTTTTCCTTTTTCTTGAATTACTGTTTTTTTCCCCAAATCCTGCTCACCATCAAGACATTTTGCCTCATAAGTCATGAGGCATCATGATGTAAATACCCACCTGGCATCATGAAGCTCATATGCAACTCTGACCACCCACTTTTTGGGAACAATTTTTGCACGTTTTTGGGGCCAATGGCACTTGTTTAGGGGAAGTTATGGCATACTTTGCAAACACCAGGGTATCCATGACCTTGAGAGAAAAGGAACCTTATCTGTGGCTACCTTTCATCAAAAACAAGTTTCAAAGGTTTACTGGTTATAAAGTGAGGTGAAGAAGCCCCTACAGCTATTGTTCCACTGGAGACAAAGAAAACCAGTATTTTGGACTCTTGGAGTATCCTGACTAAATCTAGTCAACTATTGCTGGAAGAGTGTTCAAGGCAATTTCCTCACCAAAGACTGTAATTTATTAAGTTAGGTCTTAGCTATTATCAGGCATATTTTTATGTTTGTTTATAACCCTTTTTTTTTATCACTTAGAACCTATTGTTGATTGAATTAAGCTTGTTTTGTTTTCCATATCAGCCAAGTCAGTGTTTTGATTGAATGGAGTTTACAGTTAACACCAGTAAAGAGATCAAGTTGTTGTTTCTGTCTCTTTGAAAGTGCAGCAAATTTTAGTATCTTCTATGAATGCACAACAGGTTGGGCAGTAAAGAGAGCGATCTCTGAGGTGCTCAGAGGATGCACTGATTGTTACCTGCTAAGCATGTTTTGGACTGGGACAGCCATTTGCTAGCCAAGCAGACAAGCTGATAGGTCAGGGAATTGTTGCACATCTTAGCAGCAGCAGTGACACTCCTACTTGCTGAGGTTGAAAGGGGCAAGATACTGCCTCACAGCTCCAGGTAATCTAGCAGCTCGTCACAATCGGGCACCCTCTTCCCATTGATACCAGAACAAACTCTTGGTTGTGGCAGATGCAGGGAAGAGATGGGTCAGGTAGGGGAAGAGACTGCAGAGCCTCTCCTACAGTTTGCCCCAGAGCAAGCTGGGTCTGTAAGGGGCAGACTAAGCTGCAGGCTCCGCCCCTGATGCAGATCACTTAGATGCAGTCCCGCTGGTATCTCTTGGCCTTGGTCCCCAAAGGGGCTGTAAGCGTGGATCACACAACAGGGGCATGTGCTACCCTCTAGCATGGTGTTTCCTAACCAGTGTGCAGTGGCACTCAGGTGTCCCAGCACGTCTGAGCAAGTGTGCTGCACAATTTTTTGAAAAACTACTCAAAGAGCTCTGGCTTGGATAAATGGCTCATGAATATTTATGAGTTCATTTGGAAACTATATGGTGGTGTGCCTCAAATTGATTAAGGGTAGCAAGGTGTGCCATGGCAGAGAAAATGTTGGGAACCACTGCTCTAGCATTTCCATTTTTGGGAGGCTGCATGGACACTGTGAAATGTGTCGGGGGGGGGGGGGGGGGGCCGCTGCTGTAGTCTCGTCATGCCACAGGGGCTCCTGTGGCCAAGGAGCACAGAGGTGTGCAAACCAGGGAACCAAACAAGGACTCTGACCAAGTGGGATTTTCTCTCACAAAAGCTCATGTGAGAAATTAATGTGTTAGTCTTTTAGGGGGCCATCAGGCTCCTTGTTTGTTTTACGGAGCTAGACTACCAGGGCTACCAGCCTAGGGTTACCAGATACCAAAGCCTGGAAAGGAAGACAGGGAAGTAGGAAGAAGAGATTGGAGCACACATGGAGAAAATGCAGTATTAATGTAATATTCTTCTGTTTTTAGGGGACCCTGGAACATTTCCCCCTAAAAATCGGCTGTTCTGGGTCATTCCTGCATCCTTTAACCCCGGTGAGTAAAAAGCCAGACAAAATCACACCTTTTTAAAACACCAGCCACATGGCAGACATGACGGTAAAAAGCAGGACATTGTCCTCCTTTTGCCTGACATCTGCTAACTCTACACCAGCCCCCTTGGAACAAGTCAGGGGAGACACAACCAGTGTTCCCACTAATTATTTGGAGGCTGTGAGTGCAAAAAAATTTGTGTGTGCGCACAAAAGAATTTCTTTTTGGGCACCACTATTAGCACTGTTGAATTTTTTGGTGCATACCTCATTTTGTTGCGTGCGCAGGTTTCAAGACCTGTGTGTGCCCGCACGCATGCGCACAGCTTAGAGGGCCCGGCGGCCACAGCCAGAAGGAACGAGCCGCGCCGCTGTGGGGAGAATGTGGGCGGGGCCGTGTGGGGGAAAGAAGGCGTCGCTCAACGAGACGCGCATGCGTCGCTTCAGGCAGAGGCGGGAGAACTACATTTCCCGGCGTGCTCCGAGAGCGGCGCGCCGGCGCAGGCGGCGTGGGCTCGGAGTGGTGGGAAGCCGGCGGCGCCCGGAACGAAGTTCTACTTCCGGTCCGGCGCGGGCGCCTGCGCATTGGCCGCCTGCGCGCGACTCAGGTAGGCGCGCGCGGAGGTGGGTGGCCGTTGCGCATGTGAGCGGGAAGGGCGCGCGCGGCCGCCTCTCACCGGCGCTTTGTGTCCGCAGCGATTCCCGGCCGCCGAAGATGTCGAGCCTGGCGTCCGCCAGCTGCGAGCCCCCGGGCCCTGAGGCGCAGGAGAAGAAGCCGCTGAAGCCCTGCTGCGCGTGCCCCGAGACCAAGAAGGCGCGGGATGCCTGGTAACCGCCGCCGCGGGTCCCGTCAGCGCCTCAGGCCGGGCCGGGTTCACCGCCGCTGCCGCGCGCCGGGGGTGGGGAGGGTTCACACCCCTCAGCCGCACCCCTGCGCCGGCCCGCGGCCTTGTCTCCAGCGGCGCTTAGGCCAGCAACCCGCTCCCCGCTCGGGGTGTGGGGCAGCCCGCCCTGTGCTGCGCTGGCCCGAGCGCCTGAGGGTGGGGTGTGTCCGCTGGAGAGCTGTGCTCCCTCCCCAGGCTTGTTTTTTTTCACACCCCTGAGCGCCAGGGACATCATCAGGCGTCACTGTGAAGTGAAGGGCGGGGCTGTTGTCAGCAGAAGGTTTTTTTCCCAGCAGGGGGGTGAGGGTTTTTGGTAGCATGATTGCGTCACAAGGGGGTGTAGCTTTTTTTTCCAAAGCTCCCTGCACTCTTCAGCTAGGGATCTGTGTCCATGGAGGTGAGTGGCTTTCCAGGTGACTCTACTGCAGGGGTCCTCTCCTCCTTGACTGCCAGCCAGTGCCAGTGGCTCCCTCCACAGAAATAAAAGCGGTGGTTACCTGCCAGCTTGGTGGCAGCCATGGCTGGAAGTTGGGGGACAGAGGGGAGTGCTTCCCTGGCATGATGCTGGAAGGAGCTACTCACCCGAAGAAGCTGCCTGCACTGGCTCCTCCTGGCAGCGGACAGGGATGCCATGGAAAGAAGCTGCTGCCAGCAACTCCTCTTCGGGGATCCCCAGGCATGCTGAGGAAAGAAGCTACTCAGAGTGGCTCCTTGGCGGCTACACACCCTGGAGAGAAGCTGTTCCAGGCAGCTTTTTTCCACCCCGTGCCTGGAACATGGCCCTGGTCGGGACCCTCAGCACCCCAGCTGCCACTGAATGAAGCCACCCGGAGTGGCTTTCAGTGGCAGGAGCCACAATTTCTGTGGTGCTGCAGAGGGTGCAGTGTGCTGCTCCAAATGGTTTCTCGTGCCATTGTAGGTGCACGTGCTGGGAGTTGCCTACCCCTGCTCTACTACTTTCTGGAGTCTGATTTGTCTTGCATACCTTTTAACTTTCACTTCTCTTAAAAACTATTTGCTTACAACATCATACCTAAAAATACCCAAAGTGTCACTGAGAGAGTCCTGTGGCACCTTATGGACTAACAGATTTCTTCGGGCATCTGATGAAGTGGGTTGGAGCCCATGAAAGCGTAAGCCTGAAGAAATCTGTTAGTCCATAAGGTGCCACAGGACTCTTGTTGTTTTTGCTGTACACAGACTAACACAGCTACACCTCTGAAAGCGTTACAGGCCTATATTACTGAAAAGGTGCTGGTTTTCTCATTTTTGCCATATAGTTATAAAATCAATTGGAATATAAATTACTCACCTTTCAGTGCATAGAGCTGTAGAAACAAGTCATGGTATGAGATTTTAGTTTGTACTGACTTTCATTAGTGCTTTTTATTTATCCTGTTGTAAAATTAGACAAATACCTAAATGAGTTGATGTACTTCCTGCAAGACCTCTGCTTGCCACCAGGATTACACATATGTCTGGGTTGAGAACCACCAAAGGAGTAGCTGAAGCCTCAGGTTTGGATCCTTGTGGACAGAGACCCTCCTACCAAAATCACCATCTCACTATTTAGTTCACCCTCTCATTGAATAGAACATGGAAATTGCATCTTATAAGAACTACCATTCTTGATCATAGGAATAGACTATCCAGGCCAGTCATCCAACAGTCGCTGATGCCAGGGAGTGAACAGAGTAATTATTGAGTGATGCAGCCTTCTGATTTCTGGAAGTGCTTCTAGGATGCAGTTAAGGAGCAGTGGTGCCAGGGGACCCTACTATGTCATTGCCTTTATTGCTTCTGCTTTGCAAATAAGGAATTTCTGTTGCCAGAACTCTGTCTGGAGCTTTTCACCATTTTAACTATACAGCAATCCAGTCCCTCTAAAACAAATAACTAACTTCCATAGATGATATTTTAATTCTCAAGGGGTCATCTGTCTTTTTCTGGCAGTTTTTACTTGCTGCATAGGGAGCAAAGAGTCCTGTGGCACTTAAAGACTAACAAATTTATTTATCGCATGAGCTTTCACAGGAGAATATCTGACAAAGTGGGATTGAGATAAATAAATTTGCTAATCTTAAATGCCACAGGACTCCTAGCTTGTTTTGCTGAACTAGACTAACATGGCTACCCTTTTGGAACGTTACTGCATGGGGTTTGTTTTGGCAGCCTCATCAAAATGGTCAGGAAACAGATCAGTTGTGTTGATGTTTAAAATTCCTACACAGGAAGCTAGTGTGTGTTCAGGTCTGTGGGATCTAACCATTACTCTGATTTTTTTCCTTTCGTATTGTTTATCTGATTATATGTTAGCTTTCTCCTTTCGAGATACTCCATCCAAATAAATGACTTATGGTGGAGGGCATTTCAGAGAGCAAAGCTGAAACACCCATTCTGCTAAGCAATTTTTAGTTTTCATGTATCACTATCATCAAAAATTCATAGTGGGTGGGGGTGGACGGAGGGAGTAACTTGTTAGGTCACAGCTCATCATCTCAGCTGGCACAGAGTGCACTTTGTAGTATGTTTTGCTCTTTCTGGTTTTAAATAACTCAGATGCTGGGAATTACTCTGCTTTCCTTGAGAGAATAATCCCTGATCTAAAAGATCACACTGCTAAAGGACGTTTCCTGATATTATCTCAATTTTTCTTAACTTGCTTTTTTCCCATTATTTTCCCCTTTAAACCTCTCTACACATTTTCTTCTCCTTAGTGTTTTCACTCAGTACATACTTATAGATGACTTACAATGTCTCTTTCCTGTGTGGTCAGCTCTGAGCTTCATAGCACTTTTTGAGATATAATCCAGTGTTTGGCAAAGTTCAGATCACGGCCTAGTACTGGGTTGCAGACCTGCAAGCAGGGGAGATTTGGGGTAGGGTGTGGAAGGGAGGTTGCTGTCTCTTGCTGGACTGGAGCCTGTTGTAATATAGTATCAGCCTTCAGTAGAGAGCATTGAGACAAACCTGAGTTGTTAGGATTAACAATGAGGTGCTAATTATTGTTCAAACAATCTCTGTGCCTCCTCTCTGAGTCAGTATCTCTTTGGGCTTTTCTCATTCATATGGAAAGGACTGAGGTCACTAGGAAGCAGCCTTTGTGGTTTTTATCAATAGACCCAATGAAGAAAAGAAAAAACTTTGAACCCCCCCCTTATTCCACCATTTCTGGGATCTGGGGTTTGCAGTTATATTTGCAAATTAGGATTTGCCTCTTTTTTCAGTGGGCTGAGAATTCCTTTGCTTGCAACAAAAATTACAACTTGTAGATTTTAATAAAAACTCTTTCCAGAGATTTTTTCACTGATAATTCAAAAAAGAGAAGAGCAAACTGTTCTAGTAGGAGCTTGTTAGAAAGTTTGGTATTTTTTCTGACAATTAGAAGGCCTAAGTAAGAGAATAAAATGCAACTCAGGGATGGATCTGCTGGAAGCAGAAGTTATAACAAGGTCCCAATCTGAAGGGGAGCGTATAGCCCCATTGTGTTTTTGCCTTATGCACACTGACAGCAATGGGGTCACCAGCCCAAGCAGAGAGGGCTAGCACCCCTTCAATCACATTATTGTGACACTTGTGAGTTCATGGAAACTCATGCAGACTCGGGGAGCACATGAAGAGCAGAGGTGAAAGTGGAGCCCAGAGATCCTGGGACTGGGAAATGGAGAAGGGAGCAGGACCCTGGAGGGACTTGAACAGGCTCAGCAGCAGACAGGATCTTCCAAGGCCTTTCTTTTCAGCCTGGGATTGGCTGTTTTCTCCTTCCTCTGTCTCAGCACTTCCATCTCATTTCTCCAACCAGTCACCCCCCATTTGCAGAGCTCCCACACACACACTCAAGGCTATTACGTGCAGTTTTAGAGACTTGAAATACTTCCTGTTTTGAGACAGGAGTATGGCACGTGTGATCACCCTCTGCATGTTCCACATAGGTGATCTCAAATTAGATGTGTAGATTTCGGAGATGCAGTAGAAGCCTCAAGAGAGAGGATGAAAGCTGTGAGGGATTCCCACCCCCCTGCAGTCATGGTCACTGTTCAGTTTTCTGACAGCGGCTGCTTTTTTTTTAGTGGAGGGTCGCTGCATGGCAGAGGGGTCCAGAGCTGGGTCCCAAGGGAAGAAGTTTGATAACCACTGATATAAGCTACCAAGAGTTTTGTTCCAAAGGGGCAGCCATGTTAATCGTGTGACACTGCAAGTATGCAAGACAAGGAAATGTTTTATTTAGGCATATGGTACTTCCTATATTGTCAGTGTCCCTGTAGTTTTCTGTCTTCTACAGTGTACCTTTTACTGCACTTGCTGTGTCATCGGTTTCTCGTTTGCATACAGAAGTCACAGAAATACTTTTTTTTTTTTTTTTTTTTAAAGTAAGCCCTGGTTTTAAACCACCAAAATTAACTTTTTTTTAAAAACTGATTAGCTTTTAAACAGTGTCCCTCAACACATTCTTATGACCTATGCAGCAGTCTCTGCTTCAGACTTTAAAGACTCTTAATACAAGTAAAATCCTAATTTGGGATGCTTTAACTGCAATTTGTCTGCAAACTGGTAAAGTAGAAATTGTTTAGCATCTAATAATGAACCTTGGCCTCACTGGGGAAGTTTTATCTTGCTTAGTGGCATTCTTCACTTTTAAAAGTGAGGTAATACCAACAATAATTGGGCATGGGGGTTCAAATAATATACACTGGAGGTTCTTAAACTGTGTTACTTGACGACTCTTCTTTAGGTTTCAGTTGATAACTGTTCTTAAACATATTTATGGCCTTATAGTTGCTGATACCACTCCCGACATCTACAACTGTTCAACCCTATTAACATCCACATCTAGTGTTATACCCTATGACAGAAATGCCAAAAGTAGCTCCATAGTTCAAAGTTCTATCAGAGTATTCCTTTTAATGGGATCTTTGCATGGGTCTGGACAGTAACAAACGTGAATACGTTTGGAAGAAAGTAATGAAAAGCATTAATCTGACCACTTTTAATTTTCAAAAATAGTTTTGGGTTCTGAGTTTCTGTAGTTGGTCAAGTGACTTAAGATCTAACATTCAAATCAACTCTGGCATTTCTAAGATCCAAAGGGGCAGCCATGTTAGTCTAGTTGAGCAAAACAAACAAACAAGGAGTCCTGTGGCACTTAAAGACTAACAAATATACTTATTGCATGAGCTTTCGGGGGAGAAAAATCCCACATCCAATGAAGTGGGATTTTCTCCCACGAAAGCTCATGCAATAAGTATATTTGTTAGTCTTTAAGTGCCACAGGACTCCTTGTTTGACTGGCATTTCTGTTTGGCTATAATATTAAACCTTTGGAAGGCTGATTTTATCAATCACAGATTTCAAGGATGTTCTGGGTACCCTTGGGCACAAGCCCAGCAGATATTGGTGCAACTCAGACGCTGAAGATCACAAGAAAATCAGGGCTCCCAGACTGGCTGGGGTTGCAGGCGTAAAAAATCTCTTTGCTACCCCTTGCTGCTGCCTACCCTTGTAAGACACTGAAGCTGAACTGTCTACCTGAGGCAGTTGTCTATAGCCTGGACTCTTAACAAAAATGAGGGCCTTATAGGGAGGCTTTGTAAGGGGTGGGACTGGAATGTGTACATGGGTGGGGAGAAATGGGTACGCAGTGTGGGTGAAGGGACTGGCAGTCGGGGTGTAAGCAAACAGCAACCCAGGAAGGGAAAAGGAGAGGTGGAGGTGTAAGGAAGCAGGGAGCCAGAGAGAACTGGGAAGTGGGGCACTTGGACCCAGAGGAGGGTGGGGACAGGGAGAATCTACTTTGTGATGGAGGGAGGGGAGCAGGGGAATGGAAGGGTGGGGGGAGTGGTGATGAAAGAAGTGTGGACCTAGAAAGTGCCACCCTCGCATGTGGTGGAGGGTGGGAGAGTTGTAGGAAGTCCATGGAATAGCAGGGGCATGAGAAGGTGGAATGCAGGCATGTGTAACGAGTCCCTGGCAGGTGCAATGTATTTGGCCTACATGAGCAACAAAGTATATGTTCTCCCAATTTTTAATGTCAAGGCTTCAAACCTGCTTCCCCCTCACCCACACTGCCCAACTTGTTTCACCTTTTTTCAGATCCTCTTGGTTTAAAAAAAAAAAAAAAAGATGGTGCACAGACTTTTGGAATTAAAAAAATACTGCCTTGGGCATAACACAGGCAAAAGTATGAACTAACCCAGTTCAATTCTTTGGTGGTTGCAGCAGTGCAGCAAAAATGAAAGTATTAACGAGTCAGCCTGTAATATTAATGTTCCCACATCTCCTTGTGTTCTGGTCATAGAGCCTAGTGAGCAACCATTCTCATCAAAGGCAGCTTGCTTTTGTTCCATCACAAGCCCTGAAAGACAGTGGCCTTTACTAGGGGTAGCTGCCTTCCACTTGAAAAGGCTGTAGGAAAATGGCGATCATCTTACCTGAGGGAAACCTATGGCTTCGTGGCCCTGTGGAAGGCTGGGAGACAGTCTACATCTTTACTAGGTGCCACCTCAATTCCAAATGCACCACCTAGGTGAGGGATAACATCCCTGAAGTAAGTCACTTAATCTCCCTGAAGTAAACTGTGCAAGAAATGAATTCGAAACTACCATCTTTTTTAATTTAAGTATGTAAAAACAAGCAGGGAAAGTCTAACAAAAGATCAGCTGAGTTTAAGGGCAGCCTTATATTAAATCAGATTGTTTCAAATCGTTTTATTCATGTAAGAGATTTTATGGCCTGCTCACTATGAAATCTACAGTTTCCTCCCTTCATGGACCCTTCACCTGTGAGAGTCCCTGGGTTCTACAGATCAGAGTATTACATGGTGTCCATTTTGCTAGCTAACCAGGGAAATCTCTTTGCTTTGCAGCATCATTGAGAAGGGGGAGGAGCACTGCGGGCCCCTTATTGAGGCTCACAAGGAGTGCATGAGAGCCCTGGGGTTTAAAGTATGAGAGAGATGAGCAGTGGGGCTGTGTGTGTGGTGAGTATAGACTGTGGGACCACTTTCATCTCTGGTCTCTGCCTCTGCAGTAGCGCTGAGAAGTCAGTCCTATTCTTACTAGGGACATCTGTCATCAGCACAACACTTCTAGATGTGAAAGGCGCTGCCTTAGGCAGTGGTTCTCAACCACTGTCAGGACACATGAGTGTGTTGCAGAAAGCTGGGATGATGACTGGATTTGGCCTGGAGGCAGTGGACTGGTGTGTCCTGTAGGGCCACAACGCACCACCAAGTGTGTCGTGACCCACAAAAGGTTGGGAATCACTGCCTTTAGAAGAGAAGGCAAATTATCTGCTGCTGTCCTCACCAGCTCAAGAGTAACTGTTGCTGGACTCATAGAGTTTGTAGTTGGACTCATAGAGTTTGTAGTGATGAAGGGACTTTTGGGAGTCTGCATCCTTGATAGGTAGTTCTATAGTGACAGCACAATCCAGCCCTTATGAACAGCAGACCTATAATAAATTTGGATTTAGGGAGGGTTATTAATAGAGTTTGAGAAGGTATGAAATGATTAAAAATGACAGTCCCATCTTTAGATATGGAGTAAAGCTTCCCTTTCATCTTTTATTATTTCACCAAAATTACAAAGATGCCATGTTGTATTCTTTGGGGTGATCTACACTATACAGTTAGATCAACATAAGGCAGCTGTCATGGACCTAATTATGTCTGTTTACACTACAGCCACACATGTAAGTGCCCTCCAACACCACCATGACTCCACTCCACTGGAGGTGTAGGTCTTAAGTTGATGTAGTTAGTGCAATGCAGTGTCTGTGTAGACATTGTATCTCTTACTTTGGCTATTGCCTGTCTTTCAGGACTGGCGTAGTGGCATCTCAGGGTGGGGGATCAGGAGGGGGAAGCTCCATGCAACTTCCTGTGGCTCCCAGGGGGGACAGAAAACAGTGGGCATGGATAGGTACCTTGTGGGGTATCTGGCTCCTGAGAGATCAGGGTCTCAACTCCTCACACTGCCCTTCTTGAGTTGGAGAAGATGCTCCTAGTGAGGATGTGCTCCACCAATCCAAGGAGGGTAGCGTGGATGTGAAACATCCCAGTATTTACTGTAAGTTGGTCTTACAGGTTGAATTGCATTTCTAGTGTAGACATACCCTTAAATTTGCTACAACAGTAGCAAATGTAATGTAACTCACTAACACAGTGTAACTGAATGTAACTGTCCCTAACACAGTGACATCAATGGTTGGGGGCTGTTGAACTGTTGTGGGTGATGTCTGGTAGAAGTCTTGTCTCTTATTTGAATTTTTTTTCTTCCTCTCCTAGGTGATCTGCTGTGAGGTGACTGGTTTCTCAGGTGGCTGAACAATATTAAGTTATTTCTGCAAGATGCTTCAAAGAATAAACTTTTGAAGAATCTATTTATAAAAAGAATTTCTAACAAAATATGTATAATGCCTCTGTGGCACTTCCATTATCTGATCTTGAAAGGCTGTGATAATAGATATATTTTCCTCTTAATAAAGGATTTTAAAATGCTCATTCCGCTTTCATTTTTAAAGCAGACGCACCCCTGCTTTCTAATCCAAACCATTTTCTATGGCATGTTAGGCAGCAACTGGATAACGTCTCTCCTTCCCGTTCCTTATCACTATTCACATTGGAATGAGAACTGTGGTAGCTGCAATCATATTTAAATATGCTGGTTTCCAGCAGTATTTTACCTCTACTGCTGTGGATGGAGAAATCATGCTAGCAATAAGTGATCGAATGGTAGACAAAAGCAAATGTAAGATGTAATTTGTTTCCTGTTGTGCGGTGGTAACGAGTATCAGACAAGTTGGAGCATCTACTCTTGTAAGCCTGCTGCCCTTTGCAAGGAATTTTCTCTAGGATTGAAACAGGTTCTGCTGCCTTTGATGTGCTGTCCACGTTTCTCAGGTAATTTTAATAGCCATTGGCACTTCCATACTATTGCTTGAAAAATTCACTAGCTCGTGAAGCATTAGGAAGCTTGTAGGTCAAGTTGGGGAGCCTTAAGTAAACATCTTTTAAAAGAATGAGTTTCTAGATACACTCAAAGGTAATCGATAAACCTGCTACATTTGTCCTCTTGAGTCTTCATCTAGTGTTTCACCTTGCTGGCTGGGGGCTTTCCCAACCCTGCTGTAATGTGAAGTTAGCAAAACATTTGTCAGTTATTCGGTGTTACTCAAAAACTGACAAATGACCATAACATTTTGAATGGGGCTTTGGAAAACTGAGGAATTGATTCACAGGTAAGGGACCTTAAAAATGGTAGCTGTGAGAGAGAGAGAGAGAGAGAGAGAGAGAGAAGCAGAACTCCCTTCACTAACAGGTATGGGTAGCATGAGAGAACTGGTTACCTCCTACACAGACACAGACTCAGCATGGAGCCTCATGCAGTCATCAGAAACAACACTGGAAGTAATTCCAATGCACTTGTGCTTCTCAGAAGTTTTTCTTTCTTAGTGGTTCACCTCTTGAGTTAGCCTGTGCTTTATGGAGGAGGGAGAAGGAGACCCCAAAGGGTGATTTATTTGGTCAGGGTCAAAAGGTGAGTTTGTGCCAAACCAGCAATAGAACATGAAGCTCCTGATGTCTGTTCCTATGCTTTGGCTGCAAGATCATCCTTTCCTCCTCAGTGAAGGCCAAGAATGAAGAAGAAAGACAACAATCCTCTGTTTATCTCAGGTTCCAGTTCTCTCTCAACCTTGCAGACTACAAATAACTCCCAGCTGAGACAGAAGGAATTACTTGGGTCTGTAGTGGGGGAAAGAGGTTCTATGTTTGGTAGGAACCTAATTCTAAGTCTTCAACTTTATTATCCTTTTCCATCCACAAACAGGCCATGGTGAAAGTGGACTCTCTCCTGTTGTCTGTGCCAGCCTTAATTTACAGTTTCTTCACCCTGCAGTAAGCTGTCACAAGGGGGCCCAGGCTCTGGTACTGCTTACTTTGCTACTAATGAGTGTTCCTCGTGGAACTGGTCTTCCTGGGTGCAAACTTAATTAGCCAGGCTGGTGATTATTAGGATGCTTTCTATCTCCTTTTTTTAAAGGTGTCTTAGTCTCACTAAAGCCCTTTGTAGTATGTATATTGATCCAGAATACAGAGTTGAGGATCTGCTCATGTTGCTCTAAATGATCAGCACCAATGGAAATGGTACGTAAGGCATGACTGCTAAGTTTGTCCTGAAATGCAGCCGTCCACAAAGGCCTGCTCCATTGTCCTATACAGGCTTGCTTCATACTATCATCTTTTGCATCCATGCTCTGACCTCAAAGGATGCCACTGGCTGTGGAAAATGACTGCTTCCTGACAGTCGTGAGAATTCTCACAATCAGCAGCTGTGCTCTGGTGGGTTACTTATGCACAGGGCAGACACAAATCCAGTGTGCTCTCCCAGAACTCTGTTGATACTATAGGACTGACAGAGATGTGATGACACGGGCTATTGCTAGTACGAGACTGGCTGGATCCTCAGAGCCTGTGTGCAGTAGCAATCACTAGAGCAGGGGTTGGCGAACTGTGCTGGTCCCTCGTCCCTGACCCTCAGCTGGTGCTGTTGGCCCCCTCTGCTGAAAAAAATGTGATGGCTGCCTGAAAATTCAGCAGTGGTCACTGTTGGAGTGGGAGCGCTTCCCAGACATGCCACAGAAAGAAGTCACCCAGAGCAGCTCATCTTGGTGGTGTGCCCAGGGACAGTGGCCCCCAGGCATGCCATGAAAAGAAGTGGCTTCTTTCAGGGGTTCCCAGGTATGCTGGAGAAAGAAGCTGCCCAGAGTGGCTCCTTTGGGGAGCATCACACTACAGAGAGGAGCCGCTCTTGGCAGCTTTTTTCTGTCACATGGAGGCATAGGCATGGGGGGACCCCCTGTGTCCCAGCTGCACCCGAAGGAAGCCTCCCAGAGTGGCTTTGGGTGGCAGAAGTGGCAATTTCTGTGGTACCACAGAGGGTGCCGTGTGCCGCTCTGAGTGGGCTCGGGTGCCACTGTTGGCACACATGCTGGGGGTTGCCTGCCCTGCACTAGAGAACTTTTGCAGCGTATTTGAGTCTGGAATCCTGGGGCGAGAGTAACTGCTTCTGTTTTGTAACTTCAGCAGCCCCTTGTCTGTCAGTGCAATTCACAAACGTGCACAAGGGTATGTTTTTCTTTCTGTGTTGGATGAAAGCCCTACGTGTTTGCAGTGAGCTATAAAAATGTAGCATGGTGTTGCATTTCATGTAGAGAGGGCATTCCTGCCATTGCTCTGGCTGCTGTGTACAGCTAACTTGGCTGGCAGTGGCAGTCCTGCTTCTGCTGTTGTAGCATAGATTGTAGAAGGTGCACAACTGCTGACAGGGCTGCCTAGTGGTCGGAAGGTCCTCTCCCTGCTGAAGTACATTGCTACCCAGAGGATCCCTTCCCTTTTACATGGGTGCTTTGAGAGCTGGAACAATCACAGCCTTTTCCAGCTGGCCTCTTAGTGGAGGTGACGGTGCTTGTATTGTCCTTTGAGAGTGGGTAGGGAGGCCAGGGCAGTTCACCCAACTCCAATGGTGGGCAGCTCCAATTAGCACCTTGCTGTGCTGAGCCCCTGCTCCCTGAACCAATTCCTATTCCAGTGTCTTGTAGCATCCCAGATTAAATCACTCTGGTCAGGTCTCTGCCCTGCACATAGTCTCCTGCTTCTCATTTGTGGGTTTGGTGTTGTCAGGTCCCAGCAGGGAGCAGGGTTGCACCTTCCCTTCAGAGCAGCTGACTGCTGCCTTGCATTGTTCCCCTCAGAGCTGCTCTACTCTCCTTTTTAAAAGCCTGCCTCCATCTTGTGCAGGTTTTGTAGGTGTGTCTGCATAGGGCTACTGGACCCAAAGTCATTCTTTAACCTCTTGCCTACCAGTGCAGGGTTTCTGTGTACCCATTACAGAGATTAGGAGTCTGCAACCTGTGACTCTGGAGCTACGTGTGGCTCTTTGGCTGCTCCATTGCAGCTCTGGGCTCCAGGTCCCACTTGCAGGTGTCCCATGCCTGGCTCCAGGCTCTCCACTACCACTGGGGGATGCTGCAGCATCCCTTTCCTGGTTCTAGGCTTCCCCATCCCTGGCCATGGGAACCTGTAGTAGGCGCTCTGGCCCAACTTCCCCCATCCCCCACCAGGAGACTACACCTATTGCAGCTCTCAAAACACTTGCTTATTGAAGGAATTTTTCAAAAAATGACTCTTCTTATCTTTTGGGTTGCCGATGCCTGACATAAATACAAAAAGACCTGCTCATAGAGCAGATGAGCACTCCCAAATTGCACAGCACCTTCCTTCTCTTTGTGGAATGGAAATACACCTTTCCTGGAGCCTTCCATAAGTGGGAGGCAGGATCCTGTTTTAAGGCAGAATTTGCCCGTTGCACATTTCTAAGCAGTCATTCCCCATTCTCCTGTACCTGTAGTATAATAATGTTAAAGGTGAGAAAATCCTATTAGCCCTTCCACTGAAGTGCATCCTGCACATTCATATTTGCATTCTATTCAGAGCAGGATCATTGCCCACGCTGTATGTTCCAGTACTCTGTCTAGTTTAAGCTGAAATGTCCTATAGGATAGTGTTGCCATCGCTTCCCCTAGGAAGCTACGCCACAGCATGACCAGTCTCCTCATTAGAAAACATTGCCTGATTCCCAGTCTTTTACTTTTATAGCTTCCTCCCATTGCTATTAGTTATCACTTAGCAGGGAAGAAGCCTTTTTGATTTTGTAATATGATGGACATTCCTTTGCTTCGAAGCAATAGGAAGGGGTAGTGTGCAAGCACCCACTTGCCCCTTCTGCCCCCCTACTGTGATAAACTAACTGCTTTCCTACTTTCTCACCTCAGTGTTGGGTTTATCTTGTTGTCTGAGTTATGTTAAGTGGCCAGTGCCCATCTGTTCTCTGTTCCTGTCACTGGCTTTGCTCTTTGGATTTCAATTCCAAACATGGTTATCCATTTGGGGTCTCTCTCTCCATTCCGTTGCCAAGTGATATACTTTCCAAATTCAACACAAGTGCCTGTTGCTGCTCCCCCCCCCCCCCCCCGCCCGCTATCTCGCAGTCTCTATTTTCACTCCTGGAAGGCTGGGGAGAGTGAGAGCAACAGGCGGAGTTCTTTCCAGTCCCATTCTCTGATGAGTTCCCTAGCTGAAGCCCTCTGCTTACTCTTCAAATGAACCCTTTGGACGTCTTGCCCTGCTCTCTCTCCTGAATGAGTTGGTGGGGGAGGCTATGTGGCAGGACTGTGTCCCTCATCAGTAGCGAAGAGAAAAATAAGCCATTTGGATTTTCTGGATGAGTTTTTTTTTTTTTTTGTACGAACAAGATAAAAATTATTTTTAAAATGTTGCTCTGAAGTATCTGTCAGTGGGACCAGTGACTTCCTGGAAGAGGAGCTGCCACGTGGCTCCGATTACAGTTATCTGCCTAATTTTTGTATGATACTGTGTTTGTAAATTAGGACAGAGAGGAGGGTGGGGAAAGGGGAAGGATGAGCGGGAACAACACCCTTTGGGACCAGATACTTTTCCGGCCCCATTTATGTGAGGGCTGGAAGCCAAACCTAGAGGGAGCTGGCTATCACCTGGGCAATTGCATCCTCCTCCTAGGCTACATGGGGGGAAGTGGGATCTTTGGCTCCATCTATATCTTCAGCTTTCTGGCCCCTGGCTACTTCTGCTGTGCTCTGTGGGGCTGGCTTGATGCTTGTGGACTAGACATCTTCATCTGGAACATGTTGTTGGTCATGACCTGCTTGCTACAGCTGGCTCATCTGATTTACCGGCTCCGCAAGGACACCTTCTTAGAAGAGTTTGACCTTCTCTACAAGACCCTCTGCCAGCCCTTGCAGGTGCCATTTGAGGTCTACAAAGAGATTGTGAAATGCTGTGAAGAGCAGGTCCTGTCGCTGGCCAGAGATCAGACCTATGCTGTGGAGGGCAAGACACCCATCAACCGCCTGTCTCTGCTGCTTTCTGGCAGGTAGGCTGTACCCTTTCCTGACAAGACATTTTCCATCCTCAGAGTGTTGATCCACCATCATACTTAGAAAGAGTTTGTATAATTGAGCTAACAACATCGATTCTGGCTAGATAACCTGGGTGGGGATATTTGGAGAGAATTTTCCTTTTTAAAGCATGATATAGATCAGGGGTGGCCAAACTTATAGAACTCAAGAGCCACACAAGTTGATCATTAAACCTTCGAGAGCTGCACTGAGGCATATAGCCATATATTTTTACCTACTCCAAAATTACTAAGTTTAAAATTCATTGCACACTTAATTTTATCATAAAGGGAGGACAAATGTTAATCCTACTAATATCAGATTCTAATTATTACTTAAGGTTACCTTGAAAATTAGGCTTATGCAGTAAAAACTTAGCTGCTGCTCTGTGTAGGACTGCAGGCCAGTGGCGAGTTATTTAAAATCCTGACCATGCCACACTTCTCCCCACCATCCCTGACGATGCCGCGCTTCTCCCCGCTGTCCTGACCCCCCACTGAACTCCTAGGCTGGGGCTGCTTTCCTAAATTGATTTGTTGACGTTCTTCTGGGAGCCACAGTTTTTCATTCAAGAGCCGCATGTGGCGCCGGGGCCACGGTTTGGCCATGCCTGATACAGATATTTGGCAGTACTACACTCAGTCACTTCTCCTACTGCATTGTCTTTGCAGATGTGCTCCCCTTCACGTTGCACAGCAAGGGGGTGCAAGCAGGGTTGGGAGGAGGGAGCATCTGGGCTTTCCATTAGTGCCATTGTCTTTATTCAGCAAGCATGTTTTCTACCACACCACAACCCCCCTCAGCGTAACCTTAAACCAGAATCCTTTAGCAGTTAAAATGGGAGAGGAAGACATGGTTTGACTAAAGTCCTGAGAACTAGGATTCCTAGCTTCTGCCACAAACTTCCTGTATGTATTAGGGGCTTTCCCACGCTGTGCCTCGGTTTCTGGTGTAAAAGAGAGTGTTATAAATACCTCCCGATGGGAAACAGTTGTGAAGGTTGTTTACAAGGCAATTCAAACTATAAAGAGCTGAACAAATGTTGGTATTTTAAGACACAGGTCAGCCTGTGAACAACAAGCTCTGCAGCATATGGTACCTTCTGAGTGCTGTATGATCAGGTTAGTTGCAGATTTCCAGATGAGTAGCCGTGTTAGTCTGTGTACAGCAAAAATGAGAGTCCTATGGCACCTTAAAGGCTAACAAATTTCTTTGGACATAAACTTCTG
The DNA here is from genome assembly GCA_007922195.1 of Podocnemis expansa. Taxonomy (NCBI): domain Eukaryota; kingdom Metazoa; phylum Chordata; order Testudines; family Podocnemididae; genus Podocnemis; species Podocnemis expansa. The sequence continues at coordinate 4,523,269 of ML682043.1, forward strand.
TGGGCTCCAACTAATGAAGCAGGTTGGACGCTTGTTAGGTTACGTATGTTTGATCAGGCAAGCAACTGCCTGCTTATGGAAGCTTTAATGATCAGTGTTTGCAGGATGCTTTGAGATCTTCAAAGAAACATCTATGCAAAGCAGAGCACTAATCATTCTGTTTGTGATCTGATGATCCCCTTATGCTCTTAAATGTACCCAAGATGATGGAGGAAAGTGACAAGAGGGAAGAAGGAAGAACAGTCCTTCCCCTACAGACAGATCAGTCCTGGAGAAAGACATTGTAGAAAGATTTGTGAATGGTTTGATTGTACACAGGCCTCGTCTAGTGAACAGATAAAGAAAGTGGCCCGGAAGCCTTTGAAAATGCTGAAATTTTCTTCAGGTCTGAGGAATGGGCCACAAAAATGGTCAGTGAACTGGAAGGAGAGGTGAAAAGAAAAAGGTGCAAAGAGTTTGTCCTGATGGAAGAGGGGTAGTCATACTAACCGTCTCCAAGTAAAACAAACAAGGAGTCTGGTCACACTTCAAAAGATTAACAAGTGTATTTATTGCTCTTGTGGAAGCAAATCAAGTGTCTGGCAAAGTGGGATTTTGCTCCCACGGAAGCTCATGTGATAAATAAATCTGTTAGTCTTTTAAAGCATCACCAGACTCCTTGTTTGTTTTGCAGAACCAGACTAATAAGGTTACCCCTTTGGAACTTGTCATCTCCAAGTAGTTGCCAAGAAGTAGCCCTCCCAGGAGAGCTGGAATGGTTCAGAAAGGGCCAAGGGTTATATCTAGGAATAATGGGATGACATAATGACAGGGAAAATGTTGGCAGACTAGGGAAGACATATTGGCAGTGAGACCTATGTGAGATGGGACAGAAGGACCATTAATGGGGACATTTCTGACTAGACTGGAGAAGACACCAGACAAATGTGCTGTAGGAAGCCATCCTGCACTGACAGAAAATAATCTGTTGCTTTGAGCAGATTCTGTACAGGTTATGTTACACATCAGCCCTTTTCTGACCTAACCCTGTTGTTATCTTATTGTTCATCTAGGGTCAGAGTGAGCCAGGATGGACAGTTCCTGCACTATGTTTTCCCCTATCAGTTTCTGGACTCCCCAGAGTGGGAGTCACTGCGACCTTCTGAGGAAGGAACGTTCCAGGTAACTCAGAGCAACCACCTGCCAGCTCTGCAACCACTCAGATGTAGTATACAGGAGAGAGTGGTGAGGGGAGAGGGAAGGCTGTGGAGAGGGCCAGAGAAGCATTATCAATCCTCATGCTTTGAGTTCTCAGCTGGTCACGCAGATAGGTCAGGAAGGCATTTCTCCCCCATCCCCATCATGTTACAGTACTGTGTCGCATGAATCAGATGCAGTATCACATTTCTGCCTTCTTTTGAAACACCCAGCATTGGCTGAAGTTGAGCACAAGATGCCAGAGTAGAAGGACCATTGATCTAGTTCTGCTTCAGTAGGGAGGCAGCATGTTGGACTAGATAGATCACTGGTCTGCTTCAATTATGGTGATTTTGATAGCAGCAATAATGTGTTGCACAATGAACTATTAGAGGACACCTCACAATGGCACAGCTTTTTGCTGCTGCCGTGGTAGTGAGTGGGTGACAGCAATGATTTAACTATCTGATCCTTCAAAGATCTGAGTCTTGATGATGATGACCCTCAGGCAGGGAAGCTGGGGAAAAAGAGAAAGGGGGTGATTCATATGCAAATCTAGCTAATATACCTTTAAATGCAAACAGCTCTCCTTGTGGTATTGCGGTTCTCCTGGGACTATATCACTTAGACCTACTGATTTTTGTTTTGATCTGTCTATCCTGTGAGCATCATAGAATCTGAGCCCCTATTATTCTGCAGGAAGGTTATTAAGTAGATGGACAGATCCATCTTTTTGCAGTCTGCGGTAACTGATGCCAGTCAGTAGATGAATGTCCAGAACCTAGACCAGCTGTTCTCAGACACTGTGTTGCAACACAAAAGTGTGCTGCGGCACAGTGGCTGAGTGTATCACCACGAGTCAGCCCACTGCCAAAACCCATTCCTTGTCACTAAAAGAAACCCTCACAGGGTCTTTCAGTGGTGAAGCACATTGTGGTGTCAGTCTGCTGCCCTGTTAAGAGCTGTCACTGAAAGTCTGAGTGATAGCGGCTTTTTGCAGTGGCGAGGTCCACTCCTTGAAGCGCTCCTGCTGAACACAGCAGCGGCAGCGGGTGTTTTTGGCAGCAGAAGCTACTTTTATTTGAGCCATCATGGAAATTGCTAGCAGTGGGGGGATTTGGGAGGAGGGAGTCTTGGCAGCATAGTGGTTTCTGGTGGAGATGAGGCATCCAGTGTCTTGACATGAAAAGGGTTGAGAACCCCTGACCTGGACGAAAAAGGACATGTCAGAAGTGATTTTACTAATTCCGTTGGAGTGTAATCAGGGTCAGCAGAAGTAACACTTTTGCACAGAGAGTGCCAAATTCAGACCTACTGTAAATGGGTACAGCACTACTGAAACCAGCTTCCTTCTCACATCAGATCTGAATTTGATCCCCATATTGTAGGTAAGAGGGTTATAAAAGCAGCTTTGAAAAATGAACCTGTTCCCATAGGCTATGTCTACACACAGTTTTGTTATTTCGAAAGAAGCTATTTTGAAATAACTTATTTCGAAAAACCTGTTATTTCGAAATAACTTGTTTCGAAATAACAAAACTGTGTCCTCGAAATAAGGGAGCGAAATAGCAGGTCCACAGTGTGGACCTGCTATTTCGCTTCCTCTGGGGGCTGCAGGCACCCACAGGGTGCAGTGCAGAGGCGCACTGCACCCCGTGGGTGCCTGCAAAGGGCTGCAGGCACCGCGCCTCACCTGGCGGGTGCCCGCAGCC
>ML682043.1:4541769-4573612 GCA_007922195.1 Podocnemis expansa
TGTGTGTGTGTGTGTGTGTGTGTGTGTGTGTGTGTGTGTGTGTGTGTGTGTGTGTGTGTGTGTGTGCACCTCCCAACTCTTTCCTTGCATGTGAATGCAGGTGGTTTGTGGCACCTCAGCTCTTCCCCATTTTCTCCTTCCATTTCTGCTGTCTGTGCTACCCAGCAACAGCCAGAGAAAAGAAAGGAGAGAAGCTCTAACCTGGGGTGTCAAACTCAAGGCCCATGGGCTGGATCCAGCCCACCAGGGCACTGATCTGGCCCGCAGAGATGCTGCCTGGGCTGTACCTGGGAGTGCTCTGCAGCAGCAGAGAACAACAAACACAGGCTGCCACCAGCAAAGCAGGGTTGTGACTCAAATTATTTGAGTAAGTAAGAGCACAGGGGAACAAAGAAAGTGCCCAAGCCAATCTCAGCTCAGCTCTGCTGTGGTCTGCCAGAGTCTCAGTCACAGCAGGCTGGGCCAGCTCCCAGAAAGCCACTGCATCACCCCCACGCCAACTGTTCCCTGTCAGTCAGTTGGCAAGCTAATCTGATTGACTGCACAAGGCGCGAATCACAAATAAGAAAAAGTGTCCGGGGCCCACGTGGGACTGACCCAACCAAATGCCAGCCACGACTGCGCTAACCAAAAGCCACCATGCTGAACGACTGGGTGAGGAGGCAGGAGCCTGCTTGTGGCTGTGACTGAGACTGTTTTCCTGCTGCTAGAACAGTAGGGGAAGTGGAAAGGGAAGGAAAAGGGGGATCTGGGAGTGGCCAGTGAGGGGAAAGGGGAGTCCAGGACCTGCACGGTACAAGAAGGGTGGTCAGGGAGCCAGTGAGGCAAAGGGAGCCCACAGGGTAAGGCAAAGGGAAGGTGTGGGAGAGCCTGCAGGGTACAGGACGGGAAAGAGGAGCCCATGCCACTCTGACCATGGCAGGGGGAAAGGGTAAGGGAGCCTGTGCAGACAAATGGGCCACAACGGATGTCCTGTCCTCCAGTGTGGCCCCCTCCCATTGAATGAGTTTGCCATCCCTGCTCTAACGAATATGTTTGGTTGCTATGTGGTTCCAAGAGGAATCATGCTCTCACGGAGGGTGAAAAGCCAAAGTGCTAAGTCAGCCAATAAGCAGAGCCGTAACGGTTTCAGCGCCCGGGGTGTATTCTGATCGAAACACGACCCTCGCAATTAGCAGCACTGGGGGCTGGCAGCACAAAACATGCCCTTTAATGGAGCAGCTCAATGGAGCCGCTCCAGCGCGCCAGAGGCAAAGCCCCATTCACCCTGCCGTAGTTACAGCTCTGCCAATAAGAGTCTCTGACTGGCATAGGCTCAGAGGATGTCTGCTGCTTACCGAAGATTGACAGGCAGAGGGGTTGTACAGAACTTGCCAACGATGACAGACGTATCCTTCATCAAGATATTCCTCTTGGGAAGATAGTTCAGCCTCACCTTCTCTATCTGGCACAGTGGGACTGGGTGACCCAGTACCCCTTTGCCCAGCAGCTGTTGTTTAGCTCTGCAAGGCAGAGAGAGGAATGTGAGAACAAAGGGCTAACCCACAGGAGCCTGTGAGCAGGGGGAAGGACACAGGTGTCTGCTGAAACACTGGAGATGGCAGGATTGTTAATGGGAATCCTAACAGTAGGTGGTGTGATCTAAGGATTCTTCTATGGCAAGGGTTCTCAAACCTTTTTTCCTGAGGTCCCCTTTGGAAGCATTTCAGGCTCTGACGACTCCCCTCCCAAAAGTGATACCATCCCTCCCCGTATTTCATGCTTACAGCATGCATGGGGGCTGAAGTTTGTGATACCTCACCCATAATAACCTGAAATAATGATAGAAAATGTAGAACAAACAAAGGGAAGTACTGTCTTCCGCAGCATGTACTCAGCATGTGGACTACATCCCAACAAAAGGGAAGAATGTCAGTCGATTTCAATGAAGGTTGGTTAATTTTATTGCCAGAAATCCTCTGTGTGGGGAACTCTGGTTGACTTTAATGGGAATACTGTCTGCAGAGGCCCTGTGGGTCTGAGCACATTATGGCCACATGTTTCAAAGCTGAATGCTGACAGGGATAAAGGCCCTAACTCTGTATTTAGGCTTGAAACAAACAAGCAAAAAAATCCACCCGGGTCTTTTTTCAGCTTGGACTATGTTGCTTGGAGAAGAGATTTAAGCAAAAACCAAAGAAAAGCCACTTTTATTCTGGAATAAAAGTACTTGTGTGTGTTATACCAGTATAGCCAGTCTAGAATAACTGGTAAAACTTTCCCATGCAGATGAGGCCTTACATGGTTGGTCTGTAACCCAACCAATCCTCCATATGTCTTCCTCTTCTTGAGCTCACACACCAACAGCTGGACATGGGTAAATTACCACAACAGCTGTTTGCCTCCGCTAGCCATGATTGAGCCACAAAGGCTTAGGGTACATCTGGGCCTCGATCTAAGCACTCACATGTTATAGGGAAGTATAGAGCTGGCCTTAAAATATTATAGTTTGAACTTGTCTCTAGCTCAGATGTTCACTTTGTGCCTAGTCAAGCTCCAAAAGGCTTGGGTGCTTGTATGAATTTATCTTGATATCTTTGGTTTGTAATGTTAGGCTGGAAATCAGTAGAGATGTATGGTGCTTCTTGTTACTGGGCAGGCTAGAAATTCCATGAAAACAACTTCTTCCTGAGTATCTCCTCCCTTCTGTTTCTAGGCTCAGCCACAGAGGCAGCAAGGCCTGGACCAGACTTTGTTCAGAAGGGAATTGCTGCTCAGCTCAACAGAAAGGGACCATCTAGGACCTAGCTCTGGGGCCTCTCTGAACTAGGACATCTGTATGCATCCTGCATGCTCCACTCTCTTTCTCCTTGCCACACCTTGCCTGTTGTGCTAGAGGCTGAGGGAAGGGAGAAAGGAACTGTAGGAGCCAGCAAGACTGGCTCTGTACCTGGTGGGCACTCTCCTTTGGTGGGGAAATCCCAGAAGCAGGGCTGACCCAACCATTTGGGTGAACTAGGCAGTTGCCTATGGCACCAGACTTAAAGGGGCATCAAATTAGCTATTTTAAAAAATACATTAATATGTTATCTCTTATAAGTTGGGGAGCACCAAAGTCACAGTTCTCCTAGGGCACCAAAAATCCTTGGGCTGGAGATGCCCAGGAGTGTTCAGATGTGGGACAGGCAGGGGTCTTTAATTCAGATACAATTTGAGGGAAGATGGCAGGTTCCAGATGGACCTTACTGTCCCAAACCAGTCTCTGTCTCCATCCTCAGTGGATTCACCTCTTCCAGGCTCATTGCTGAGTAACTGCAGCTACAATGTGTTAGGTAATCCATATCCTGCTGCATGGAAGTGCTTCTGTCTCCAGAGCCATATTCAGTTCATATCACAGGGTCATAAGGTGATGGCTTGATTAGTCAGGTATGTAGAGTCAGATCTGGGAGGGGAGGTGAGTCAGATGTTTGCTGGATGTCCCTTTCTTTACCCGCAATGAGGTGATTAACTACTTAGTAACATTACCAGGTCACCTTGTGGTGACTGCACTTGGCTCCTTGTGCTACCACTGCATGTGTACTTGGCTTAGAAGGAGATCCTTGTGGGGGGGCAAAGATAGGTTGGGGTACACAATGTCACTCACATGGCGATCTTCATGGTGGCTGTAGTGTTGCTACTGTGGAAGGTGATCTCAATGTTGGTGACCATGTTTCTCTTCTGCTGCAAGTGAAACTCCACCAGGCTGTGGTATGCTGGGCAACAGACAGCACATACCAGAGTGAGGGCATGAATCCATGACTGGACTGTGCCTTTTGCATGAACCCTCTCCTTGTACCAATGGGAGGCCTGTCAATCCTCACCTGCTGCCTGTTCTGTCCTCCCCAGAACCACGGGTAGAAGATTAAGCAGAACTTTGACATAAAGGAACAATCTGCATGGTGTGTTGGACATGTTTGTTTACTGATAGGACTTCCTTCCACACTACTATGTTCTGAGAGTGAAAGTCAGACAGAAGAAGAGAGGGGGAAGCGTGGCAGAGAGAAAATAAAGGTGTTGGTGGTGTCTCCTCTCCTATTGGTGTAACTCAGGAGTGACTCCACTGAGACTAGGATAGCATTGGTGGAAGTGAGAGAAGAATCAGGCCCATTATTTTCTATAGTCTACACAAGTGTGGCATGAAATGAGTCTGAGGGCCAAGTCCCAGACACTTTGTAGGGCCAGGTTCAACCCACAGATGCACCTATTGAAATGGAGAATTTCCCCAGGAGTCAATAGGTATATGAGTGGATGCAGAGGCTGGCCCATAAATCAGAAGAGGACAGTGGCTTGGATTGCTCCAGCATGGGTAACAGCGATGTTCTTCTGCTTCTGGGGAGAATAGCCCCTCCCCAGTGCAGTTGCCAAAGGAGGCATGGCAATAGTGAGACTCACTGAGGAGTGTGGGGGTGGGGAATGGCAATATCTGGCTGAAGAACATGTCATATCACAAGATAGCATTTCTGCAGCAGGCACTGAGGCTATGTCTACACTTAGGAAGGTTAGTTCAAATTAACCTAGTTTGAATTAATTAATTCAAACTAATAATGGTTAATTTGAACTAAGTTAATTTGAACTAACATGGCCCCACTAGAAACCCAAATTGAACTAGCATGTCCATGGACAGGACTTGCTAGTTTGATTTAGGAAGGGGGCACCATGGGAAGTGTGGCAACATAGCACCCAAGAAGGGCCATGCCCCCACCCAATACATAGAAAGAGGAAGGCACCCTGGGAGGAGGAAGGGCAAACTGTGTTAATTCGAACTAACCGGTAGTTCAAATTAACATGGCTCATTTGGTTAGTTTGAACTAATAAGTTTGAACTAACCATTACTTGGAAGTTACGGGAGGTTTTATAACTTCAAAGTAAGCATTCATTACTTTGAACTAAGGACTTCCTTCGTTTGAAGTGATGAAAGCTAGTGTAGCCATGCACTAATTTAGTTTGAATTAATCCTCGTTAATTCAGACTAAATTCCAAGAGTAGACATAGCCTGAGGGACTTACAGAAGCTACCATGAAAACTTACTAGACATCTTCTCAATCCATATCTCAAAGAACCTGCAGTTTCCATTGGGAGCAGAAGGAATGACACATTCCAGGAAATGACTAGGAGTCTCGTCAGGAGCAGTAACCTAAATGGGAAGTCTCCACAGTTCATTCATGCCACTAGCTTCCACCTCTTTTTGCTACTTACTGCAGTATGGCGCCGAGGAGGTGGTCAACAGGTAAACTTTCACTTCCTTAGGGAGTTTTTCCATGCTGACTCCTGCATGGTGCAACAGTCCTACGAGAAGAAATGCAGTCAAGGCAGAGAAGTAAGGGCCCTGAGGGAAAGGTGGCAGGAATACCTGATTCACCTCTCACCTGTTCTGGAATTTTGCTATGGCTCAACATCTTCTTTACTTATGCCAGATCAGAAAGAGACTCAATGTCTTGTGTCCCAGCTACTCGCCAACTGAGAGATCTACCACCACATGCAGAGTCACAATACTGAGATTATCAGGGCAACCAGTAGTGAGGAGAGTCCCCAAGACATCCAGGCATGCCCAGGGATTGATTTCAGCTCCCTGATGACACTACTGTAGCCTCTGGCTGATTCCCCACTTCCCTGCAGCTTGTGCCATGCCATCCTCTGAACTGGTACAAAATGAATGTTAAAAGGCTGCCCAGGCTGGCTGGTACAGATTCACCCTCACTTTGTACATGTCTACCAAGTGAAAATAGGTTGGCTGTGCTGGGGGAAGGCTAATGACTTCCACTGTGCAGGTGTCATGAAAGCTGCCCTACATTTCTCTAGCACCAGAGAAGACACTATGCCTTCTTCTTCGAGTGCTGCTCACGTCATTCAGTTACAGGTGTCTAGGTGCCACAGCACATGGTAGCTAGCCTGTCAGGTCAGGGCACACGGCCAATGCCCCCTCTGTGCCGCAACCACGGCTGTATAGGTGACCGTGACCCTGACCCTCCCAGTTCCTGTTTTCTGCCCTCAGCAATGATTTTGGATTAGCCAAAACTTGTGCAAGCAAGTGCCTGTCTTTTGCGTGAAAATTAAAACGCTGGGGTTTAAACCGTGTCTGGCCTGTTCCAAAGCTTTCCCTCTCGACGATCCTCATGAGAGATGCCTCGCATGCCTAGGTGAGTCACACCTTGCTGCAAATTGCTCCATTTGCCAGTCCTTTAAATGAAGGACTCGCAAGGAAAGAGAGCGGTGCCTACGCACTCTTACCGAGAGCAGTGCGCCCACCTCTGATGCCACGCGGCTCTGCCGGCACCCTAAGCAGCTCCTGCAGTGGAGCCTCAGCACCGCTTTCCAGTGCAGAATCTAAAGCCCTGGTCAGCTTCCTCCTCAGTACTGCCATGGCACCACTCACCTCAGTTGCTGAGCCTTTCCTCTGCCAAACTGCCATCAGAACCACCTCTGGTACCATTGACACCATGGGCCCCAGTAAAGACTGGGTTGGCCTTCTCTGCGGTACAGCCACGGCACTGCTCGGCTCAGTCACTGAATCTCTACCCCGGTCAATCGAGATCGGGACTATCTTCAGTACTGTTGACACCACGGGCCCCTATGAAGACTGGGACTTGGCCCCGAGACCCGGCTCCGATACCGGCGAAAAAGATGAAGTCCAAAACGGCGCAGCCCTTCGTACCCACAAAGTGGTCGATGCAGGAATCAGTGCCACTTTCAAGCCCAGTACCATCCAGCCCTTCTATGGCAATGCAGACTGAGGCCGACGACTGCTCTGAGGTGCCTTCCTCGCGGCGCTTGTCTTGTGAACTTTTGGTACTGTGCTCAAGGGCTCCGAAGGACTGAGGTCCAGCTCCTTGTCCTCATCGTCACTGGCCTCCGTCCGCTCCTCTCTCTCCCCAAAACTGACCTCAGGAGACAGGGAACAGCCCAGCAAATGGCGCCGTAAGTGCTCCCTGATGCCCTGACCACAGAGCAAGATATCTTCATTGGCCCCACAATGCTCACCGAGGCCCACCTCCTGCAGCACCACCAAGACCCTTCAGCCTGGCAGAGGCCGCTCTCCCCTGTGCTGGACTATGCCCAGAACTCCCTTCAACGACTGGTTGCATGCCAGGCTAGCCATGATGGACAACGACAGCCCAACCTCACGGCACCGTTTGGGACCGTCTCCACCTTGGACTCCAGATGTGGAGCACAGGCAGATAATGTAGGGGGACAGACAGATAATGCATTGCATTTACCTTTAAAGTATCTGTTAGTTAATCATAAAGTAAAATAATTTTGTAACCCTGTGTAATAGACATTATAACCAATGTCTAACAAGACTCCATATTGTCAGTTTGGAACTCCTGCTTAAAAACTGAACTCTATTTTAGATACTTGATGAAATCTGGTTTAGGCGTATGCTATGTATGTTCTTTTAAATGTGTGAACAAGGTGTGTGAATGAAGGGCGTGTGTGTGAAGAGGCCAGTCTCAACTGCCAGCCTGTCCTGATGAACCATAAGTACCATCTAACTGGCTGAACAATGCAGACATCCCATTAAAGCAAACAGAAGGAGCCACCCCAGAAAGAAAAGAACAAAATACAATCAAGTCCGAAGTGACCAGTGACCAATGATCTCACAGGAACACTGAGGCTACATGACACAGCAAATCCCATAGACTTACATGAAGGCCTGCAAGTATAAAAGATGGGCCAGAACATGAAAACTTTGGGGTCTCATTCTGCAACCGTCATCTTGGAGCATCGGATCATGACCGACAGAGGCCTGGTTCCCTCCTTGTGCCCAGCCTAGTTGGCCACTAGGCTGGCTCAAGCAACACATGAAAGGACTGGTAATTATATCATACCAGGTTGCAGAACTTCGTGTGTGCGTGTGTGTGTGTGCGTGTGCGCCTTTTGCTATTCTTACTTATTTACAATAAATGTGGCATATTGCCTTGTCCCCCTGAATAAGATCCTGCTAGTCTTTTCTTTTTATTAGGGGGTACTCTCCTGGGTGCCCTTTTTGGTATAACACAGACCCTTTGGATCTTTCTGATGACGAGCCTGATCCTGACTTGACTCAGCGTAGTAGATCTCAGGCCCCTTCATCCTCTTCCCTGGATGAACACACCTTTGAAAGGCCTGTAGCCTATAAGGAGGATTCCCACACTCAGCAGGACTTCATCTGCCGCATGGTGGCGAACCTGAATATAGAACTGGGGGTAGTCCAGGAGGAAACTGTCCCCCTCTTTGATGTGGAGGACAATGTCCTACCCGCCAAGGTACCTGTTCCTCTACAGAAGGGGTGTACAGAATTGCAAGAGTGCAATGGCAGACCTCTTCCTCAATTCCACCAGTGTCAAGAGTGGCAGATTGTAAATATCACGTTCCCCAAGACAAGTTCACCTTCCTCTTCCAGCACCCTACCCCAGGGTCCCTGGTAGTCAACACAGTGAATCAAAAAGAGAGACAGGGCCAACCGAGCTCCATTCCTAAAAACAAGGAGACTAGAAAGCGCGACTTGTTGGGGAGGAAGGTCTATTCTATGGCATCTCTACAGCTTTGCAAGTCTGATCATCTAGCAGGAAGGGGCCGGAAGTGGCCACTGCTGCCACAGGCAGCCGGACCCTGAATCTCCAGCCGGAGACCGGGAGAGGTAGGGGTCCCTCCAGGACCCGGGGCATTGGCACTGGGATTTGGGGCATGGGCCCCGTGTGCCAGGTGCCACCGACGCCCCTGTCATCTACCCCTTTTGACTAGATATCCCTTCAACCTCTGGCAAGCCATGGAAGACTTCTGTGACCTCATTCCCAAGGATCGCCTATGGCACTTTGAGGCATTGATTGAAGAAGGGGCATTGGTTTTCAAGGACGCCTTTATGGCCACTTGGGACACGTCCGACACAGCCTCACGCACCATGGCCTCTGCTGTGGTCATGCGTCGCTCTGCTTGGCTTCAGGGCTCGGGCTTGTCCCCACAAATGCAGCTCATCATCCAAGACCTGCCATTTGAAGGCCCTGACCTATTCGCTGAGTCCACAGACGCCAAGCTTCACAGTATGAAGGACTTGAGAGCCACCCTGTAGTCACTGGGTATGTACATCCTGCAACCCCCCCCCCCCCCAGGCGCTCCCTGAAACCACATCAATGGCAACAGCAGCTGCAACAGCTAAAACAACAGATTCAGCTGCAAACTTCCTTTCCTCGTTCCTACCAATACCCTCAATGTCACCTTGGGGACGCAGACAAGGACAAGGCCTGCTTGAGCAAGAATGGGAAACCCCACGCCTCCCAGTCTACCAGGTGTGGACAAGGTTCTGACCACTTGTCGGGAAGGAAGCAGCACTTTTGATGGTTACCACAAGGGCAGAGAACCCACAGCCTCAACCTCAACCATCTACACCGCTTTGTACACCACTGAGCCACTATCACAACTGACCAGTGGGTCCTCAAGATGGTAAAAAGGGGGTACTGCATTCAGTTTCGTTCAACTCCTCAGGTCAGAAAACTGCCCCCTTGACCAAGCCTCGGAAACCGGGAACTGGATCGCCTCCTCAATATCGAGTGTGAGAAGCTCCTGTCTGTTGGGTCCATAGCGAAGGTTCCAAAGTGGGAATGGGGAAAAGGGTTTTATTCCTGATACTTTCTGGTCCCCAAACCCAACAGGGACCTGAGACCCATTCTAGATCTGAGAGCCTTAAACAAATACGTAAAGAAAATAAACTTCCACATGGTTTCCTTGTCGCAGATTGTCCCATCTCTGTCTCCCGGGGATTGGTTCGCAGCCCTCGATCTCAAAGATGCTTACTGTCATATCGCTATATGCCCCTACCACAAACAGTACCTAAGGTTCATGGTGGGGCGGAAATCACTTCCAATTTACATCGCCCCCCTTCGGGCTCTCTCTGGCCCCCAGGGTGTTCACGAAGTGCATGACGGCAGTAATGGCATTCCTGTGCTGGTGGGGCATAAAAATCTACCCCTACTGAGACGATTGGCTAATATGCAAGGAATCGAGGGCCCAGGTAAGGCTTCACATCAGAGCAGTAACCAAGCTCTGCAGGTACCTGGGTCTTTGCATAAATCAAGAAAAGTCAAAACTTTGCCCATCCCAGAATATAGAGTTCATAGGAGCCCTTTTAGATGCTCACAAAGGGACGGCCTCCCTGCCCCTTCAGATTTCGGTCCATCTGCACCATCATTATGGAGCTGCAGAACTCTCAGGTAACCACAGCCCGTCGCTGCCTACAGCTCCTTGGACACATGGCAGCCTCCACCTCCGTGATCCGGACGGCACACCTGAGAATGAGGCCCCTCCAGGTCTGGTTCTCCATGGTGGTCCACCCATGGAGGGACTCCCTAACCATTTGGAAGGACCCCCGGTTTGCCATGGGGGGCATTCCCTTCACAGCGCTAATGCCTTCAGTGACTCTGATAACCAATGCCTTGGACTCAGGGTGGGAGGCCCACATATCCGGGGGACTCTCCACCCAGGGGCTCTGGTCCCACACACACAGTCTCCTCCACATAAACGTGAAGGAACTTCAGGCTCTCAGACTGGCTTGCATGACCTTCCTGGACAAAATACAGGACAGGTTGGTTCAGATTCTAATGGATAATACTGCAGCTATGTTCTACATGAACTGGCAAGGGGGAGGGATCCGCTCTCCTGAGCTCTGCAAAGAAGCGTGCAAACTCTGAGAGCTAGCCCTAAAACACAACTTCACCCCAGTGGCAGCACACCTACCAGGGGTGGACAACAAGTGAGTGGACTCCCTCAACACAAAACCCCGAGGCTGTGTTCACACAGCCCTCTTATTTTGAAACAACAGAGGTTGTTTTGAAATAAGATTTAGACTGTTCACACGACGCACAGTTGTTTCGAAACAACGGCGTTGTTTCGAAACAAGTTAAACCCCATGCGGGGACGAAACAACGTTGTTTCAAAACAATTGTTTCAAAACAACGCCGTGCGAACATGTTGTTTCGAAACAACAGTGACTTGTTTCGAAATAACTGTTGCCTGAACCTGCTATTTCGCTTTGAGCTTCTTTCCTTAATTCGAATTAACAAACTGTTAATTCGAATTAAGTTATTTCGGAATGAGGTGTTATTTTGATACAAGTTGTTTCGAAACAACCGTATCGAAATAACCCCCTGTGTGTGAACACAGCCCTAGTGAACCATGAGTGGTCACTCCACAACACGGTGTTCTCCCACCTGAACAAATGGGGCACACCTCAAATAGACTTGTTTGTGACACAACAGAACCACAAGTGTCAGCAATTTTGCTCCCTTAGGGGTTGAGAGGAAAGGTCCCTAAACGACGCCTTCCTCGTCAGCTGGTTGGGGCCCCTGATGTATGCCTTCCCACCAGCCCCTCTGCTACACGGGGTTCTTCTGAAGATCAGACTGGACGGAGCAAACATAATGCTAATAGCTCCAGACTGGCCCAAGCAACACTGGTTCCCACTCCTACATGACCTGTCTGTAGAGAACCCACTCTGCCTTCCCCAATGAGCTGACCTGCTGACACAGGACTCGGGGCCAACCCAGACCGCCTGCACCTGACAGCCTAGAAACTCTCTGGCTCAATGAGCAGGAAAAGCTCTGCTCAGACAGGGTGAGGAAGGTCCTGGTTAGTAGTAGGAGATCATCAACCAGGTCCACCTACACAGCCAAATAGAAGCGATTCCCTGTCTGGGCTGGGGACAGGGGTGTAGACCCTGTGCTAGCCCCACTTCACCAAATCCTCGACTATCTGCTAGACCTCAGAGACAAAGGCTTCTTGCTTTCCTCGCTGAGAGTCCACCTAGCAGCAATCTCAGCCCTCCACAAGAAAGTGGATGGAATCTCCGTCTTCGCTCACCCTATCTCCACAAGGTTCCTGAAAGGGCTTGAAAGACTCTTTCCACAACCCTGTCACCCCACCCCTCCCTGGGACCTAAATGTGGTGCTCCAGGCATTAATAGAGCCGCCCTATGAACTGTTATCATGCACCCTACTGGTCCTTTCTTGGAAGGTGGCCTTCTTGGTAGCAATTACCTCTGCCAGACTGGTCTCAGAGTTGAATGCCCTCTCCTCAGAACCCCCGTACATGAGGTTCTTCCCTGACAACGTGATTCTGTGTCAACACCCTTCCTTTCTCCCTAAGGTGGCTACTCCCTTCCACCTTAACCAGGAAATTTGCTTGCCAGTATTTCACCCAGCTCCTCAGGTCACGGAGAACCAGAAGAGGTGGCATACTTTGGATGTATAGAGAACACTCCTAATATACTTGGAGCACACGTGATCGTTTCACGAGACCTCCCAACTTTTTGTGGTGGTCGCAGAGTGCAAAAGAGGTCTCCCAGTGTCCTCCCAAATGGATAGTAAACTGCATCAAAGACTGCTACGGAAGGTCCAAGACACTCCTTCCTGAGAACGTGAAAGCCCATTCTACCAGGGCTCAAGTATCGTCAATGGCCTTCCTCACCAAGGACCTGATCCAAGAGATCTGCAGGGCAGCTACGCGGTCGTCGGTGCATACCTTCGCGACGCACTATACTATCACCCAACAGGCTAGAGACGATGCCACATTGGGCAGAGCCATACTCAGAGTGGGCAGACTGACTCCTCCAACCATCCTTGGGTATGGCTAGCAGTCACCTGTAACTGAATGATGTGAGCCGCACTCAAAGAAGAATGGTGGGTTACTTACCAGTAACTGTCCTTCTTTGAGATGGGCTGCTCACATGCATTCAGGCCCCTCCCACCATCCCTGCTAATGGAGTTGGTGAAGGTATATGGGACTGGGAGGGTCAGGGTCAGGGTCACCTATATAGCCACGGTCGCGGCACAGAGGGTGCGTTGGCCATGCGCCCTGAACTGATAGGCTAAGGCTGAAGACTTTCCGAGCTACCATGCGCTGCAGCATGTAGACACCTGTAACCGAATGGATGTGAGCAGCCCATCTTGAAGAAGGACAGTTACTGGTAAGTAACCCACCGTTACAAATGCAAAATGTTTCCAGCCAGTGCCTTTCCATCAGTGCGCCTCCTGTCACCCCCAGCACTGCTCAGTCTGAGGGAATCATGAGAGAGCACCATCAGCAGGATCACTTCTGATTTGACACCATCAACCACAGCTGTTCTTGGAGGAGGAGAAAGGGGCGCACAGCTCCCACCCTACTGCCACACCTCCCCATTTCCGTGCTGTCCTCTGCCCCTGCCCTGCTGCCTTCCAGGTAGAAGGGGCAGGAGTATGGAGCCCAGCCTCTACTCTGAGCTGGCCCTCCCTGCCCCCAAGGCCAGGCTCTGCTCTCCTGCCCTGCCCCTGGGCTGGCTGTTCTGCGCTAGGGGCGGGTGGGCTGGCTCAGATGTGGGGCAGGAGAGCAGAGCCTGGTCCCTGGGCCTGTCTGCTCTGCCACTGGCCAGCCCACCCTGCCCCAGATGCAAAGTGGCTGGCTCAGGGGAGGGGGAGTGCAGGGGCTGGCCCACCCTGCCCCCCCCCCCAGTGCAGGGGAGGGCAGGGGGCCCTCCACAGGCCAATTGGCCTCGGGGCACACTCCCACCTAGGGATGGCCCTGCCATCAATTTGAAGCGCGACTCTGGTTTCTTTCCCCATTACAACGGGTGGTTTTGGTTTCCTTTTTCCTTCACTGTCCTCCTATAGGCTGTTCTCCACTGTTTGAATCTAAACAACTGCAGTGGTTTGCTGTAACAGTCTGGCTTGATCCTATGTCTTACTCTTCCCCACATTTATTTTCCTCCCATTCATCTGCACTTCTCCATCTTCAAGTGTCTGACAAAGTGGGATTTTCTCCCATCAAAGTTCATGTGATAAATAAATTTATTAGTCTTTAAAAGTGCTACTAGACTCCTTGTTTGTTCTTCCACACTGGAACACAGCCAACTCTGTCAGCTTTAAGCCTTTCCTTGTACCACTGCTGAGCTGTGCAGTGATGCAATAGCAATAAGTGAATCACAAAAGGGTCAAAGTTCAGGGTAAACACCTTGTCTGCTTCTCTGAACTAGCCAGATTTTTTTGACCAAAGTGCATATTTATTAGACACATAAGTCAATACCACTATCTCCAACTGAAACTGCAGTAGGAATCTAATGACTTATCTACAAAGTTAGTTTGCAGCAAGCTGGGATGTAAATCTGCCTTGCACTAGCCCCCTGTGCACTAAATTTCTTTGTGGACCCTGTGGTTCTTTCATGTGCTTTGCTTTACTCCCATTTCAAAACTGGGTAAAGCAAAGTGCGCTAAGGAGCTGATGATGAACACCAGCATGATCCACATGGACATTCAGTAATCAGCAGGCTATGCAAGGTAGATTTGCATCTCAGCTTGCCATGACCCAAATGCTTGTGTAGACAAGTTTCGAGCAAGAAGTAAATTAATCACATTGGCGTTAAGCCAGGGGGCCAGGTTTGATATGAGAGGCAGTCCCAAACCATGGAATTCAGATCCAGATCTGAACTCAGATTTCTAACCTGCCCCAGGTTCTTAGGACTTTGCATTCAGGATTTTGATTCAGCCTATTAAGAGAGAGGGGTCAGCTACATATCTGACCATCTCCAAACTTAGGCAGGGGATAAGATCTGAGCTCTTTGTTCAGATTCAGCTTCTGCACTTATGGCATATGCCATAGGGTGCTTATTGGCCATAAGTGTTCAAACCCCTGGTTTTATGTCTCACCCCACAGGTACTTTTACAATGGTTCCCTAGGAAGACCTGGAACCCAGTAGCTCCAGCTTAGCTTAAAAAAAAAAAAACAAAACAAAACAAAGGAAAAAAAAAAGTAATCCAAATGCCTTAGCCCACAGCAAAGACCTTCAGGTTTCTACTCTTGTCTGCCTGTGGAGTTCCCAGGCTGGTATCCTACCTATTCTAGGACAGGAGAGCAAGAAAGGATTGGAACAGTCGAGGCACTGGCCATCAAGAAAATCTTCATAACTTGAACATGGAAACGCCATCATAGGACAGGTATTCTCCAGGGCATTGACATAGATATGAAGTGCCCTCATGTGATCACAGATCAGATAGTTGTAGCCTGCAAGATAAAGCAAGACTACTCAGACTGGAACTGTTAGTCAGAAAGTTGCTTTATAAACCAGGCCCTCTCAGAGGTCCAGATAGGCCCAGGCTACATCCAGCTTTGAGGCACATAGCCAAAATAAAAATAAAAAATGACAAAACATGAAAATAAAGTAAGGCATATCAGTTGACAAAAAAAATTAACAACTGTCTAAATGTGAGGCCCCGTTTGCATTTAAGGCCCAAGCCAAATGGCCCTTTTGGCCCTCCCCTCTGATTGGCCCGATTACAAACTGATGGATAAGGACAAAGGGAACTTCCCTGAACAACTTGCTGTGAATCTTTCTCACCTAAGAAGAAGGGAGAGCATCCAGGCTGGTCTTTGCCTCCATTGATAAAATAATCAATATGGCCTACAGGAATCCGGATACCAAAACCTGAAAAGAGTGAAAACCCATCTGAGTTATTATGCCTGCTTCTCCTTCTCCAGGGAAATGTTCAGGATAAAGCTGTAATTTTCCACAGCCCAAAGTCCTAAGAACAGAATGTGTCGAACAGTACCTGAGCTAGGCCCAGGCCCAAGCCCACACACCATATTCTGGTTTCTTCCCCAGTCTAAAGGATAGTTTCATGTGTCTTACCATCTGTTTTCGCCATATAGATTCTCCATCCCTGTGGACTGCAGCATGGAGGGTGTTCACCTGCACCTTTGTTTTAATGGGATTTTCATACTGGAGGACACTGAATGGGAGAAATCTTCATTTTGGAAATAATTCCCATTCTCTCATCACATAATTACTGTTTCTCCTTTGCTGTCCTTGAAGAGATCTGCAACTAAATTAGAAGCTATTTCTCCCTTCCTCACAGTTTTGCCTGCCTAATCCCACAGTGATGTCCGTGTCCTGGCTTTGTGACATCATGGTGTGTTGCTCAGGAAATAACTGTGAGGTTATCAATCACCACTGTGGTTTCACTGCAGGATAATAGGCTGTGATGAAGGGCAACACTTTTTCTAGGTTCTTACCTTGCATTATTATCTGTGAGAGGCAGTAGCAGTTAGAGAAGAGGACTGTGAGTCAGGATGCCTCTGTATCTTTGGACAAATCACTTAGGCTGTGTTCACACACAGGGATTATTTCGATACAAGTTGTGCCGAAACAAACTTGTATCGAAATAATGCCTTATTTCGAAATAACTTGTTCGAATTAACAAAAAATTATTTCGAAATAAGGGAAAAGGCGGGAAACGAAATAGCATGTTCACACTGTGAACATGCTATTTTGCTTCCAGAGGGGGCTGCAGGAACCGGCGGACTTCAGCGCAGCCCAGCGCTGAACCCCGCGGGTGCCTGCAGCCCTGCTCTGCAGGTGCCGGCCAAGGGAAACCCCTCAGCACCCTGGCCAGGGTGCTGAGGGGGCAGCCCTTGAAATGTTGTTTCAGAACACCTTGTTCTGAAACAACATGTTCACACGCATTGTTTCGAAACAAGGGTTTTGAAACAAGGTTGTTTCGCCCCCAAATGGGGTTTAACTTGTTTCAAAACAACACAGTTGTTTCGAAACAACGGCTTCCCATTGTTTCAAAACAACTGTGCGTCGTGTGAACAGCAGAATTCTTATTTCGAAACAACCTCTGTTGTTTCAAAATAAGAGTGCTGTGTGAACACAGCCTTAATGTCATTGTGCATCAGGTTCATCCTTATGGAAAATGGAAATGATACTGACTTACCTCCCAGAGTTATGAAGCTTAATGCATAACTCTATAAAGAACTTTGTGGTCTTCAGGTAGAAGGTGCTACAGAAAGATAAAGCATTGTTGTTCTATAACATCTTTCATCTTAATTGACCACTAAGTGCTTTACAAAGGCAACTAAGTGATTGTACAATATGTGGGTGTGATTCTGCTCTTGCTTACACCAGTTTAAACGTGAAGTAACTCCCCCGAAGTCAGTGGATGTAGGAGGACTATAAGGTAGTATAGTAGGGCAGTTGCCCTGCTTTGGTTTAGAAAGGGTTAAAAGTCCAGAGAAGGGGAGTAGCCAACAGGAGTAGGTGGTTGCAGGGCCAATCGGAGCCCAGAAGGCAGTATAAAGATTTGGCTGCAGGGCCTGCCTGGGGTAGTTCTTTGACTGGAGAAGAGAAAGGATGTGTGATCAGCTGTAGTAGGAGACAGAACTCCAGACAGCTCACTGCTTTGTGAGGGTTTGAAGAGTGCAGCCTAGAGATGGAGGCATCAGGTACCTGGGGAGGTGTATATGGCTCAGGGGACCTGCTTAGGTGCAAACTGAACAAGACAAAGGGGGCAGAGGTGGTGCTCATGTGGAATGCGTAGAGTCCCTGGGCTGGGGCCTGTGCATGTCCCTCAGGCCACTAGTATGTGGAAAGGCTGTGACTGAGCAGTGAATAGACAGAGGTTCCTGCTGACACATGTGGGTGAGCCAGAACTGGACTCTATCCTGGAAGAGGGGACTGAAGGGATTCAGCTGGAGGGCTGACGTCCTGCCCAGAATTAGAGAGTGAGAGAAACGTATGAGAGATGGTGCACTGACCACTGGATGGGACTGCCATGTGAATCAGTTCTCCAGCTATAACACTAGGAGGCCCCCATCTAGTGGGCCATGTGCTGCAACACTGTTACAGTAGTAGGAATCAGTGTAACTGTTAAATAGAAACCATCAGGGCTGCCTAACAATTCAGGGCAGGAAGCAAGCAGAACACTGAATTGCTGGAGACTTTTTGGGAGCTGTATGTACTGACTATGACACTGGGACTTGCAAAAGCTACCAGAGAAAATTTAATGAACATGCATTGTCCAGGCCTCAGGTGTAGCATCTTTGATAGGTAGCAGAAGCGGCAGGGATGACCCTGACCCCAACATGAAAGAAAAACAGATTTATGCTAATGTGCACTTTCTTTTAAAGTGTTTATACTCTCTCTGTCACCAGGCCCTTGACACTCCTGGATAGGCCTGGTCAGTCCTGCTTCTAGTCATGTGACCAGTAGCTTCTTGATGACACTCCAGTTGCCTAGCAAATGGAGCCTCAAGAGGAGGAGGAAGCGGGAAAAACAGCCTTGGCCCTGTTGCGTCAAGGCTGCAGTGGATGCCTAGGGCCAGAGCTATGAGAGGTGAGCAGCCTGCTCCTGGCCACAGCCACCTGCTGCTTGCTAGTCTGTGGTTGTGGCAGCAAAGCTCACACTGCTGCCAGGCACTGTGGTGGGTGGGGGTGGATGGGCCTAGGGCCACCCATAGCTATGCCTCTGTTCTCTATAAGAAGAGAGACTTTTTTATAGAGATGATACCTAAGTGCAGTAAAGTACAGACCCTGTGCCAAGTTACTAAGAAATTTGCTCATCATTAAAGGCAGAAGATCATATTTTTCAGTTGGTGTAAATCATCACCATTCCACTGAAGTGAATGGAGGATCTGGCCCCCTGCATCTGAAAAAGGAGTTTTTTCTCTCCTTCCTCAGCCAGTGATGGAATACAATGACCCTGTCCCTGAATCACTTCTAGGCTGCTCACTCTGCTTGTGTTGGTGCCTTTACCCAGTACTTGAAATCGGGGGAGGAGGGGTGTTGGAGTGCTCACTAAATTGGTATAACACTGTTACTAGCTGACAACAGGGGGTGTTGGGAAATTTGAGGCAGATGTTAGGGAAATCCCTGCCTTTACCAACTGCAGGGCAATGCTAGATTTGAGTCAAGCAGTTAGCAGTGTCCCATGTCCAGAAGCCAGATGTGTGTGAATCTGGCCTTGAACTTAGCTGCTGTGCCATGCTGATAGCTCTACAGTAAACACATACCTAAGTGTTTATGATGGCAGTGTGGGGTGAAGCATTGGGCTGAAAAGAATAGAAACCAGTTTACTGTCTGAATCGGTGTGAATTGCTTCCACAAAGAGTGCATCTCCAGGATCCAGGCGCTCCTCATAGCTGGCTTTTGTGTACTTGGGCCCTGCAGGATCCAGTCCTGTACCAAGAGAGAACTAAAGTCAGAAGAGCAGACACACTGCAGCTTCTTCCCCCTGAGAGAACCGGTGCAAACTCTGGAAGCAGCCATGGGCTCCAAATATCTTCATGTTGCAAAGGGGGAGAGAAAATTTGATGCCATTTCCAGTATGCTTGGGAAATCAGAAGGCAGGAGTGAGTGGGGAAATGGTATTGCCAGAAGATATTGGTGCCTGTTATTTACTTGGCAAAGGTAAAAGGGAAGAGAAGGAAGACACAGATCAAGGAACTGTTGCAAGTAAAAGGGTCAGAAAGGGCAGGAGGCCCTGAATTTGAGATCAGTGATCATGTAATTGATGGAGAGCAAAACAGTGCTAATTGTATAGACCTGGAGATGATCTGAACAAAAATTACTGTAGATGTGCAATCTCAAAATGCTCACGAAACAGAAAGAGCTATACCAATTTCCCTTTCTGATAAATACCTTGCACCAGAACATATACACAGAACTAACATGAGACTAACCTAATCACAATTGTGTACTTCTTTTATTTATTTATTTTTTTTAAATGTAGAGGTGCGGGAAATTGTAGTGCAGGTAGCTAGACACTGTCAGCCTGTGCACGCTGTGACTGAGTTAGTTCAACATGACTGCTGGACAGAATGAGCCACATACAGTCTCCTGGAGGCTGTACTCTTGTTCCTTCTTGTTTTTCCTTAATCTGAAATAAAAGCTATGCACTTGGAAGTGTGTTGCTTTTTGCGTATGGGAAATACAGGAGCTATCTGTGTAAAGAAGGGGCAGTGCAGCAAGGATCCTCTGACGAGCTTTTTTGTGGTTCCCCTGGTACCAGGTCCCATTAGACTTCCCAGCCAGGACATTTTGGCTTTATGATGGTACAAGCTGTGATGCTGAAGCGAGTCAGCTCTTTATAAACTCATCCCCATTGCTCAGTTACACACAGTCCTTTGGTATTGATCTGAAAACACAGAACTATTCTCAAGCATTAAAGCTTTGATTCACATGGAGCCTAGATTGCCCATCATTAATTGGTGGTGCAGTGGCAACTGGTCTCCACCCACCCAGTAGATGACGTGAATTCTATTATTTCATTGAGGCCTTGTCTACACTAGAAAGATTTTTCAGCAAAAGGTGAGTTTTGTTGACAGAAGCTGTTTTGGCCACAAAATAAAAGCGCCCATATGAGAGGCATAGAGCCAGAGGTGGATTAAGAGATTTGAGACCCTGGGCCCCCTCCTCCAGGGGCACTGACCCCCCCCATTCAGGCCAGTCTGCCCCAGTGGGGAGAGCAGGCTGACTGGCATGTGGTACAGCTTCCAGTGCAGCTCTCCAGGGCCATGGACCATACAGACCATGCCAGCTGCCTTGCCCCTGGAGCACAGCATCCAGCCATGCTGGCCTGCCCCACCCATGGCCCATGTAGTAATCTGCCTCTGCACCGAGCCTTTTTCTGCAATGCTTTTGCAAAAAAGCACATGTATAGACACTGCCCTTAGGTTATATTGCTTAGGGCCCCCCCAACCCTCCTTATCCCAGCATGCCATCCTAAATGTTGTTCTGGTCACCTCTTTGATCTCAGCTGCCTGCAGTTATCTGTCCCCAAACCTTCCCTTTCCAAGTCCCAGAATGTTTTCAAAACAAACAAGGAGGTTTCAAGTAATTCATGCCACTGGAGAAGCACAGCAATTGTAATCCCATCTATCTACTTTAAACTACAGAAAAGGGTGTAAATCCTTGTGTGTCATGCAGAGCCAGGGAGGGAGGTGGGGGCTGTGTCACTTGTGCACTGGACCCATCTGTGCTGAGAGGGGTGGAGAAACCTAGGACTCCTTGTTTGTTCAGCTACTAGCTGTCCCTGTAGCAGCTTTGGCCTTGGAGATTGATGGTTCCAGCTCCCACTTGCAAGAGGAGTGCAGACACAGTGTCCTCAATACAGGCTGTCCATCTGTCTGTCTCTCCCTGCTTGTGTGTGCTAGCCACAGACGCATTCACTTGCTCTCCTGACCCCCTCCCCTGTCCATTCCACCCACCCTGCTTCTGTGGGCTTCTTGTCTGTCTTTCACAGTGTCAGCAGTGGTGTAGTGCTGGGCTGCAGGGTGCCAAGCTGAAGGGGGTTGCAATGTGTGGGGTAGCAAGGGGCACCTGGAAGAGCACACGTGTGGGCTTGGCCTGCAGGTGCTAGATGCCCTTGCTATGCCATTTAGTGTCAGTTTGGCTAACAGGGCAATTTAAAAGGAGCTGCCTGTCAAACTAGTACAGTCTTCATTTGATGTTGTGCCTGTCTTGTAAGGTACTGTAAACCATACCTAAAGCACACTGCATGCAGTTGCATGGTGAGATAGCTACCCATAGTGCACTGTTCATTTTGTCAGAGAAAGAACTGACCTTATAAATGCAGTCCACTGACAGAAGGAGACAGTGAAGATGCACAACAGTGATTTAATTATAGTGATGGCTGTATGTCAGCAAAACTTTCTAGTGTAGACATAGTCTGAATGTGAAAATGTTATGGAGTCTTCACCACCTGAACAGTGAGTCCTGCAAGTGAAATCTTTTGCTTACCAGAGGGTTGCTGGCCCTTCTGAAGGAAGACATTCTTGAATGGCTCAGTAGCTCAGAAGCATCCATGAGCCAATCCTTTCCCATCAACTTTGACATGCTCATGCTCTGTCCTCACAGCTCAGGGCCATTGGGGGAATCCTGGACCCAAGGTTACAATACCTGTAATTCTTCCCAGCTTGCCTTCATGGAGCTGCCCCACTAGTCCTGCAACATGTGCTCCAAGGCTCACTCCAATAAGGTGGATGGATGTCTCTGACACTCCAAATGCCTGAGGATTTGATAATAAAAGTTAGCACTTCTTAGCACAGTAGAACCCCATTTATCAGACCATTCATTATCCAGTTCTCTGCATTAACTGAACTAGCTCACCTGAGCAGCCTCTTCTGTGGCCAATAGATGGTATAGCAGTCTCACACTTCCCCATTTTCTGGGTTATTTGAATGTTTATCTGATGTGGCTCCAGCCCTAGTTAGACTGAATAAAATGGGGTTCTGATATACTTTTCAGAGCTGAGTCACTATTATCCACATTTCACATAAGAAATAAGAGACATA
Source organism: Podocnemis expansa (assembly GCA_007922195.1). Lineage (NCBI taxonomy): Eukaryota > Metazoa > Chordata > Testudines > Podocnemididae > Podocnemis > Podocnemis expansa. The sequence continues at coordinate 4,563,855 of ML682043.1, forward strand.
GGGAGATATGATTTTTCCCAGTCACACAGCAGATCAGTGACAAAACCAAGTCTGCTGACCCCCAGGCCAGTGTACTGTTCATGGAATATTCTGCTTCCCTCAGTACATAGGATTAGTAACCAGGGAAAAATGAAGACTGGTGGATATTGGTCTTATTTAATTTTTTCTGACCTATTGATGGCAGTAGTGAGGTGGTGTAGCCTCCCTTTGAATCAGATGGAGAGTGGCCCATGTGGGCAGAGTCAAGCCAGGACTGCCACTGCCAACAGAAGTTGAGAGGTGGGACAGGAACTATATAAGGTAGGGCAGAGGGCTTCCAACTCTGAGGCAGAGACAGAGAAAGAAACAGATGTGTTACTAACTGCAGGCCTCCAGCTGTACTACCAGCAGGGTGATAACATGACCCTGGAGAAGACACAGTCTGGAGAGGAGCTGCTGGTGAGGACCCCTGGATGAAGGCCCTTGCTGGACTGTGGTAGGAAGTAGCCCAAAGACTTCAGTTCAGTTCTTGCTGTAGGTGCATGTGTCATTGTGTCTCAGTAGTATCCCCGCTGACCCAGTGTTACAGTGCTCCTCTGCTGTTGGGGACCTGGTGGAGTAGGATGGACCCAGGTCTCCCCACCCCTTCCTGCCACTCCACCTCTGTTGTGGCAACCTTCCAACCTGTGATTGAATAGCTTTTGCTTGTTAACTCTGCCCTGACTGAAGGCCAGAGACCTCTAAACTACTTGCTAGATGTGCCGTGCCTGAGGACCAGGGCACCTCTAAGATTGCTTAGGGTTCTCCCTGCTCTAAGAGATCAGTGCCACAACACTTGGCTGGCTAATTCCCCTGCCAACAGACTGATCTGGGAGTATGGTGTGACCACTCTCTGAGCCACAGGAAGGGGTCACTGTTGCCATGCTACAAACACAAGAACACTTCAAGCCAGAGCAGCCATCTCCTCCAGCCCACTACAGGCTATACTGCTCTTTCCCCTTGGTTTATGTTCACGCTGGAGTACTTCACTCAGAACCTTCTACTTAGGTGACACTGCTCTACACATGAATGTCACATGAGCGTGAATGAGAAGGATAAGGTCTCTCTCCTGGCTTTGTCACCTCCTTAATTCATGCTGATGCTGCCTCTCTCATTTCTTCATTGGTTTTAGTTGCACAGATTAGATTCAATTGACTTTAATTGAACTAAAGCTCTTTCTTGGTGTAGTGTTTTCAGAATCAGGGTCAATATGATGTGATATGATTCCATGCACCCTAGTTATATACATTGGGATGCAACAGATACAGGGTGATAAATTCTGAGACAATAAAACATACTGGGGCAATACACAGCACCTTTATCCAATCACCTCTGCTTTTAATAGTGTTTGAGGGTCATTTTTCACAGGTGTAAATGACGATGCAAGGGGAAAGCAATGGAGGATCAAGTCCCATGCCTGCAATATGTGAGGATACAATAACTTTGCAGCACCTATGATATAGACAAGACAATGCAGTATTGTGAAATGCAATATAGTGAAACACAATACTAGGCACTACAGTATGTAACCTTGCTATATAACAGGTGAAGTGAGGGGATAAGGGGTAGAGAAAGGCAATATTCTTAGTACACAGACCCCATATAGCAACGGGCTGAAGCAACAGATGACCACCCAGTGCCCAGTTGGGCTGTGGTATTCAGAAGGAAAAGGAAGACAGTGAGGTATTTGGGATGAGGGACTGGGCTAAAAGAAGAAGAATCTGTTTGGCAAGTGCAATGAGTTATTACAGAATAAACACCCCTTTTGTTTGTTTCCTGCAGAGGTCAGTGTGGGAGCTGCCATGTGGGTTGACTTTCATTCACATCTGCTTCTGCCTCTTGCCTATGCTGCTTCCACCCAGACATTCATTTCCACCTACCAGCAACTTCTTGGTGAAATAATAGATCTGTAGGCCCAGCTCTCTGCCATTTTCCACAGCACTATAGTAGGCTGCTGTAGCTCCATAAACCCAGTCAACTGCAACCACATTCATCTTGGCAACTTGGAGTAATGCATCAATAAGTCCATTGATCCAGGAGGGCTTTGTGCCCAATGCTCTGGTAAGCCATCAGAAATAAAGGTTAGATGCCTTCCAAAGTGGGGCATGCACATATGCAGGCTTCCCCATTGGGGAAATCTCCCAGCAGTGACTGCCATAGAATGACACAACTGGAAGGGACCACGAAAGGTCATCGAGTACAGTCCCCTGTATTCATGGTAGGACCAAGCACCCTTTTAAAGCATCCCTGACAGGTGTTTGTCTAACCTGTTCTTAAACAATTTCTGTGATGGAGATTCCATGTACAACCTCCCTAGGCAAATTATTCCAGTGGTTAACCACCCTGACAGTTAGGAATTTTTTCCAATGTTCAACCTAAACCTCCCTTTCTGTAATTTAAGCCTTGTCCTATCATCAGCAGTTAAGGAGAATAATTTTTCTCCCCCTTTCTTGTAACAACCTTTTAGGTACTTGAAAACTTATGTCCCCACTCAGTCTTCCCCTTTTCAGACTAAACAAACCCAGTTCTTTCAACCTTCCCTCCTAAGTCAAGTATTCTAGACCAGAGGTTTTCAAACTTTTTTCCTTGGGACCCAGTTGAAAAAAAAAATAATTTAAACCCACGACCCAACAATTGCATCTTTCAGCAATGTATTCCAGTCTTTTGGTAATGGCATCAGGAGGCACTGCAGCCCAGTACTTGGTCCACACCCGTTGTTTGAAAACCTCTGTTCTAGACCCTTATACAGTAGGTGAAAGTTTTGTCTACTGTCAGGTAGCCCTGATCAGTCTTCTTTAACTGCAGTTCACTAATTCTTTTCACTTGTAGTCATCCTGCCCATTATGTTTCGTTAAGACATTTACATGACCAGAACTAACCCCTGCACTGCAGTGACAAGAGCTACAGAGAAATTGCCAGACGTATTGGTCCTTCTGTATTGCTTAAGCTTATCATGAGTTGAGGCCAGGGTGGAATTTTCTTACAGAGATGGTGTAGTCCAGTGAACTGAATATAGGTCTAGGAGCCAGAAACATCTAGTTCCTGCTCTGCTACCAGCTAGCTAAAAAAGCTTGGACAAGTCATATAGGCCCAGACGTTTAAAGGCATTTAGTGCTGGGACACCAAACTGATTTAGGAGCCTAAAGCTCATTCTTAAAAGGGATTTAAGCACTTAGGAGCCAAAATCTTATCTATGGCATTTGGATTTTGGCTCCTGACTGCAGCAATGCTGTAATACCTTGAAAAATCTGGGCTTTAACCTCTCTCTGCCACAATTCCTCTTCCACATAAAATACTAGGTACTTACCTTGGCATGTATTTTATTTACTGATTTCTTTTTATGGTGTCTCCCACTTCACGAAATTGAACTAACGTGACTTAAAACAACAGTGGGCTGGTTGAGGCTCTGCAATAAAACAAACCCACCAAATGGCTGCAGCAGGGCCTGTTCAACCATATACATGAATTAGGCAGTTGCCTAAGGCAACAGGCTTTAAGGCAGTGGTTTTCAAATCCCCCCCCCCCAACCTTGAGACCCAGTTAAAAAAAAAATTGCTTATGCCCGTGACCCAGAAATTACATCTTCAAGCAATGCATTTCAGTCTTTTGGTAGTGGTAGCAGAGGCTGCTGTGACCCAGTGCCTGAGGATCTACAATCCAGTTATTTTTCTCTGTATTGAATATTGGGGGTGGGGTTGCTAAAGTCATAGGGCAAGGGCCGGCACAACACTGTAAGCCTGGTAAGCCATGCAGGGGGGGCGCAAAAATGGGGACTGTGCTGTGGCACTGTACTGATGACATCACTCATCTGTGCTGGTATCTGCTGTGTGCAGGGGGGTCGCCAGAAACCATCGTGCTGTCCCTGCATAGGGCACCAAAAATCCTTGGGCTAGCTCTGGGTTGCAGCTTTAAAAAACATGACTCAAACCCCCTGCTTTCAGGATAAGAAGAAGAAAGGTGGGCTAAGCAGCTTCCTAGAAAATTAAGAAATCCAGGTACTGACTAGCTTGGCTGAGGAAGAGAGAAATGTCCAAAGCAAAGACATTTCATGCGGGGGGACAGGGGAAAGAACTGTTTAGGTTTTTTGGGGGTGGTAGTGGGGTATTCTTTGTTTTTTAAACATGTGGAAATCTGAAATTGTAGCATTTAACTGAGATGTTGAAATCCAAAGTATTGTGACCACCTCTGCAGTTGGTCTCAAGAGGAAGGGGAAAAATGTCAAATGGTATTAACATTTTCTCCATTTTTTTTTTTGATGGTATGAGCAATGTTGACAAGATTTTTTTTTTTCATTGACATGTTGAAAATCATCTCTTTTGACATGGAATTTCTTTCCCTCTGATTTAAACAAATGAGCCCCTGCTGAAGCACCTTGCCTGACAGTGGATTATAAACTCTTTGGAACAGGGAATATCATTCATTGTTGCTGTAGGTTTGTGCCATGGCTAGCATCATGGGGCTCTGGTCCATGACCAGGGCTCCTAGGCATTATTGTAAAGCAAATCATAAATAACAATAACTGCTGAGGTATGGCATGAGAAGAGAGGAGGAGATCTTCAGGGTAGCTAGGACCAAAAGTGCTCAGTTCTGTTTATGCTCACCTGAAGCCATGGATTATTATCTTAGTCTCCAGGCTAGTATTGAAATTGGAGTTCCTGATGTCATCTTCACTTGCTATCAGCTGTCCACAGCTGTGGTTTGTGGATGTGAACAGAAGAAATTGGATCTTAAGTTTTCTGCCCTGTAAAATGTTTGCAGCCTGAAAGTCAGTGCAGGGCTGCTCTGGAACATAGGTCTCAAGGCCTGCAGAGAGAGAGAAAGAAAAACATGCATATCTAGTCTGTTTGTGCCCTATGGGAAAGAGCAAATGGGGTGGTGGAGATGGCTTTGTTGTTATGTCACTGCATTATACAGAGAGATTGGAGAGTGAGGTTCAATTCTCCACTCTACCGCAGTTGTCCTTTTTGATTTTCTGCAAGTCACTTAATTTTTCTGTTCCTCAGTTACCCGTCTGTAAAATGGTGATAGTTTTCTTGTAGCACAGTGGCTTGTTGATAGTTCACTACTGTGTGTCAGCAACTCAACAGGCCTGACTACTCACTGTACCTAATATGCTGTTGTCATAATGTAACATACAAATCGATAACACTCTAATCCCAAAAATCATTTGTGGTCTATAGACAGGGTTGTTCAAAGAGTTATAGGTATGTGCTGTAATTATGTTCTTAAAATGTGTTTGGCAAGCAATGATAAACCCCATCTGCCTTAGTCATAGACTCATAGGGTTGGAAAAGACCTCATGAAGTCATCTAGTCCAACCCTCGGCTAAAAGCAGGACCACTCCCACCAATGTTCCCTCTAATTTTTCATAGTCTGTGTGCACAAAATATTTCTTTTGTGCAAATTTTCAGAACCAGTGTCCAAATTTGTGCACACTCCAGTGAGTGTGGTCAAACGTGTGAGTGCAGCGAAGTGTGCAGGATGCAAATAAAATCTAAATTTTATTTTGATATGGTGATAGAAATGATTTTATAAATTAGAAAACCTTATTTGAAACATGCTCATTGAAACTACCTTCTTAAAGTAGCACAAAAATATTAGCACTGTTGAATTTTTTTTGTGTGTGCTTTATTTTGTTGTGTGCACGGCCTTCACAACCTGTGTGTGCATGCACACATGCACAGCTTAGAGGGAACATAGACTCCCACTAAATCATCCCAATCAGGGGTTTGTCTAACTGGACCTTAAATGTTTGTAAAGACAGAGATTCCACCACCTCCCTAGGTAACCCATTCCAATACTTCCCCACCCTCCGAGTGAGATTTTTCCCAATATCAAACCTCAGGTGCCCCAGCTTGAAACCATTGTTTCTTGTTCTGTCTTCTGTTACTACAGAGAACAGCCTAGCTCCCTCCTCTTTGGGGCACCCTGTCAAGTAGTTGAAGGTTGCTATCAAACCTTCCCTCAGTCTTCTCTTCTGCAGACTAAATGGCTATGCCTATGCTAGCAGATTAGTCTGGGTTAAGGAGGGTTAATCCAGACTAATTTGATTCCTGTCTACAGTAGGCTTTGCCTAGTTCTGACTAAAAAAGTTTAGCTTAGTTCGAACTAGTTAGTAAGAGTCACTGTCCCTTCTAAACTGTGTGCATGCACACAGGTCATGAAACCTGCGCAGAAAGCAAAATAAAGTGTGCACAAAAAAATTCAATAGCGCTAATATTGGTGCTCACAAAGAAATGTTTTTGTGCACACAAAGAAATTGCACACACGGTCTACAAGTAATTAGAGGGAACATTGAAGAGTAGTGAGCAAAGCTTAATTTGAACTATTAGTTCAAATGCTTAGTTTGAACTAGCTGTTTAGTTCAAACTTACTTCGAATTCTAGTTTAAACTAGCATGATGTCACTGTGCTAGTTCAAACTAAAAAAACGTGGTTAGTTCGAACTAAATAAGTTCAAACTAGTGGTTAGTTCAAACAAACTTTTTAGTCTGAACTAAAAAAATGCAGTTAGTTTGAACTAAGTCCAAACTGCTTAGTGCGGACTAAGCAAGTCCACACTAAGCAGTTAGATGTAGACATAGCCAATAAGCCTAGTTCCTTCAGTCTCTTCTCATAAGTCAGGTGCCCCAACCTCCTAATCATTTTCATTGCCCTCCACTGGACTTTTTGTAATTTCTCCACATCTTTTCTGTGGTGTGGAGTCCAAAACTGTACATGGCATTCCAGATGAGGCCTCACCAGAGCTGAGCAGAGGGGAATGATCACATCCCTCAAACTTCTGGCAACACTCCTACTGATGCAGCCCAATATGCCATTGGCCTTTTTTGGCAGTAAGAGCACGTTGTCTCATATCCTGCTTCCCATCTACTGTAACCCCCCAGGTCCTTTTCTAAAGTGCTGCTACTTAGCTGATCAGTCACCAGCCTGTAGTAACATCAGTTTGGGGCCTGGGCCATCTGAGGGGGGCCCGATCTCTCTCCGGGTCCCTGCCCAGGGCCGGACTGGGCTCCTGCCATGGACAGCCTTGCGTCCCAGCACTGAATCCCTGGCAGGGGCCGCATCGGACTGGTGGCAGCCGAGACATGCATCCTGGGCCCCAACAAGGATGGCACTGGGCAGGCTGTGGCAGGGCCCCAGTGGGGGCTGCATTGGGCAAGATGTGGCTGGGCCCCAGATCCTGGATGGGGCCTGATCTGGCCAGTGGCCAGGCCCTGGGTCTCTGTCAGACCTGAGGAACTGGCGCTGGGACTCTGGGCACAAACTCTGTGTGCCTACTGCCAGTGACACCACTGTCTCATGGTTACTACTGCCCAGGTTGCCATTCACTCCTACTTTCCTGATCAATTCTCTGTTTAAGCAGCAGGTCAAGAGGTGCAAGGCCCCTGGTTGGTTTCTCCAGCATTTGTACCAGGAAATTGTCCTCAAAACTCTCCAAAAACTTCCTGGATTGTTGGTGCACTGCTTTTTTGCCCTCCCAGCGGATGTCAGGATAACTGAAGCCTCCCATGAGAACCAGGGCCCATGATCTGAAAACTTCTGCTAGTTGTCCATAGAAAGCCTCATCCACATCCTCCTTCTGGCCTGGTGGTCTATAACAGACATCCACCATGACATCACCCTTGTTGTACTCTCCTCTAAACTTAACTCAGAGACTTTCAACAGACTTGTCTCTGCTTTTACAGTGGAACTCCAAGCAGTTATAAAGCTCTTTTACATATAGCACTACTCCTCTACCTCTTCTTCCCTGCCTGTCCTTCCTGAACAATTTATACCCATCCATGGCAGTGCTCCAGTCATGCAAGCTATGTCTCTGTTATTTCAATCACATCGTAGTTCCTTGTTTGTGCCAATACTACCAATTCTTCCTGCTTGATTCCCAGGCTTCTTGTATCTGCATACAGGTACCTAAGATACTGGGCCGATTGCTCTACTTTCTGCTGCCAACTGTCTCTCCTGTTGCATCTTCCGCCTTGGATTTTCTCCCACTGTCGTCCTCCTCTGCTTACCTCAGGGATTAGGGCTTCATTAGGACACTGAAGACATTGATTTGATTTCCCCCTCCCCCAGTTCTGACTAGACTTTCTTTTATTCCTGCTGTTACAGCCATAGCTCCCCCCTCCAGTTCCATCCCTTCACCCAGGTCTCCCTCGTTGTGACTTACCTGTGGGCTTTGATCACCTTCCCCCTTCAAACCTAGTTTAAAGCCTTCCTCACTGCATTAGCCAGTCTACGTCCAAATCTGCTCTTCCCCTTCCTTGATAGAGTCCATCTCTGCCTAGCAGTCCTTCCTGGAACAGTATGCTGTGGTCAAGGAAGCCAAAGCTCTCCTGGTAACACCATTTTTCCAGCCAGGCATTCACCGCCAGGATGCATCTGTCTCTGCTCAGGCCCCTGTCCTTGACCAGAAGGATCCAAGAGAACACCAAACTCCTTCACCCATGCTCCCACAGCCCTGTAGTCACTTTTAATCTGCTGAAGGTCACACTTCACAGTGTCATTAGTTGCCCACGTGGATGAGTAGCATGCGGTAGTAGTCAGAGGGCTGGATGATTCTCGACAATCCCTCCATAACCAGGGGTTAAAGTAAGGGGGGAATGCCCTGGAACACCATTCTGGGGCCCACTATTTTTAGAGATCAGTGTTCTGGGGCCCCTAAAAATAGACGAACACACTGGAATGCAGCATTCTGGTGTGTTCCCCCCAAACCCCTGGATGGACATTCCCCTCCATCTCAGGTGGCCCCGGGGCAGTGTGCCTGTGCTTGCGCCACAGCCTGCTGGCTGCCCAGGTCATGCAGCCACACAACCCCATTGCCAAGGCCAGGAGGGCATGCAGGCACTCCTTGTGGGAGCACCCCTGGCTCTTCTTTAGGTGCCTCCTGTGGGCAGCCAGGTGGACCAGGCTCTTGGGGCAGCTGGCCATGTGCAGCTTGGCCTTCACGAAGACATGGGTAGCTGCTACATCTGGCTTTCCAGCTTCCACACCAGCCATTGCTGTGCCTCCACTTCCAGCAGCCACCACTGGGCCTCAGCCAGCTCCAGTGCACTCACAGCCATACCACCTACCAGGATGCCCCACTGTAGGCTGGCGGCTCTGGCTCTCCACCCGGCAGAGGTGCCATATTGCAACCAGGCATGGGGAAGCCTGCACCTTGCATGCCCTGGGGATGAGTCATGTCCACTCCAGCTCCCTGCTACTGAGCCCAGTGTCTCACTTCCCTAGAGAGACTAGCTGGGGCTGGGGAATGACGGATGGAGCCAATGTTCCCTCTAAGGCCCTGAGGCAACTGAGCAATTTATGTTGCTTGCAGCGCATCCCAGGCCCTCCCCCTGCTCTCCCAGTCAGCCCCTCTGAGCCAGCCCCATCCCCCTCCTTCCACCCTAACCCACTCCCCTGCTAACTCCCCAGTCAACCAAACCCCCAACTCTCCACACCCTTACCTGGCTGCTAGAGTGGCACAGCCGAGCCACAGCTTCTCTGGCCAGAGGAAGCACTGATGGAGCAGGCTCAGATGTTCTGACCATGCTCTGTCAGAGCTTCTCTCGACAGGAGTTTTAAAAACTCCCAGCTCCAGAGGAGCACTTAGCTGGCTGGAAGACAGTCTTCCAGCCGGGTAGGGACTGTGGATGCCAGCCGTGCATGGCTAGCAGTGTTCCCTCCATGGGTATGTCCACACACAGTCCTTATTTCGAAACAACAGAGGTTGTTTCGAAATAAGGAATGGCATGGCCACACGAC